>JARFIW010001068.1:1200000-1885139 GCA_036346225.1 Platerodrilus igneus
GAAAAAATTAAGTGCCTTAATTTGTATTCATTTCAGCACAAATACCTTTGAGCCAGCAAATACCCTAAAGTATACTAACATCGTTGATGTATAAAATATCTCCAAGTCTACAAACACAGTTGACGTCCAAGCATTCTTGAGGTTACAATCACCTCAAGCTCACCCATTACGTACTTTGAGATCAGTCTGTGGCCATTGTATTTTTCACCGCAAGCAATCAGCTGGAACCTGGACCCAACCAATTTAAGGATAGCAGCCAGTGGTTAAGTGTGAGTTATTTTTGACGAATCCCGAAATGGATGTGTTTCACAACTCCTTTTCTCACAAACGGTTAAGTTCTGATTCGCGAGAATCTTCATCGTTTAATCTGTGAAACCTCGAACCCAATTGCATTGACTTTTGGCGATTAATTAATTTTTTACTACCTGTGCATTTAACTAAATTGATAGCAGTTACAATATAAACGTAAATTTTCATGTGTTGTGTGATCATCAGATCAAGGTCAAGTGCAAAGTCCATACTGTTGGGAAACCCTCGTATATAATACCATTTCTTTAGAACGTCTGTCTAAAACCTTATACGTGGTGTTCACCATTAATCTGAAATAACAATACAAAAAGCAACATTCATTCTGAAGATAACAGTTTTAACACAAAATAAACAAGAAAAATTTGGGAGTTGGTATGGCATTCTAAGACACACTACCTAGATGTGGAAGGTAACGGGAAACCACCACATTACCTCCCAAGTACACAGCGTACTTAAATTGTATTTGAGATGATGGCATCCTCTGGGGTAAAAGATTTTGGAGGTAAAATAGTCCACCATTTGGATCTCCGAGAGGGGATTACTTTAGAGGATGTGATCAGAAATTTTGGAAAAAGAATTGGGATCATTCTGCGAGTTGGAGTGTGGAATGTCAGAAGTATGAAGCAAGTAGGTAAGCTAGAGAACTTAATTGAAATGGATAGATTAGCACTAGATATAGTAGGGATCAGCGAAGTTCGGTGGCCAGAGGCAGGGGATTTTTGGAGTGGAGACTTTAAGGTGATTCATACAGGACCAGCTGAAGGAAATTCTGGTGTGGGGATAGTTATGGTTAGATTAGAATCTAAACGGGTAAATACAGCAATAATACAAGTATACATGCCCACCTCTAGCCACAGTGAGGAAGATGTACAAGCGATCTACAAAGATATCGAAGACATATTAAGATACGTAAAAGGACATGAAAATTTAATAATTACAGGTGGATTTTAATGCAGTGGTAGGTGAGGGTAGGGAAGGAACGGTAGTAGGTTTACTTGTTTTAAGTACGAGAATCGACAGGGGAAATAGGTTGGTACAATTTTGCGACAAAAACAATTTAACCATCACAAACACATTATTTCAACATCATGCTAGAAGACGATATACGTGGAAGATGCTAGGGGATATAGGTAGATATCAAATAGATTACATTAAATCCAGCTTAGACATGGTGGTCTGATATATTCTGGGGTATACACAAAAAGAAAATAAAAAACCATGGCTAAATGACAAAGGATATCCTGAATTTAGAAGAAGACGAAAATACAGAAATAGATCAGATGAAAAAGGAAGAGATACAAAACCATAAAATGGTAAATTATTCGCAAATGCGGGAAAGCAAAGAACAATGGATTGATGAAAAGTGCAAATAGGTATGAACTAAGGTGGAAATAGGAGAGGACAAACTAATTAGAACGAATTTTAAGGATATAAAAGCATATAGCAAAAATATAAGGGACACTTCATTATAGAAAATGTAGAGAAAGTGGTTAGATGGCATGAATATGAAGGGAATTTGGTATAAGTACACTTTACTCGATAGCAAAAATCTCAATATTTTTTGATGCCAAATTGATGGAAATGATGTTCTCGATATGAATCAACAAGAATTTATATATATATATATATATATATATATATATATATATATATATATATACACTATGACATATTTATAATTAAGAAAGTAGACTCTTGCGTCCTCTAGTGATCATTTAATTAATTAATATGTAAGATTTCTGTTTATTTGATCAAATATATTAAATAATCGACTTGAAATTTATGTTTAATCACAGAAAATAAATAAGACAAAACAGAAAATACGAAAAAAACTCGCACATAAATGGCATTGAAGTCTTCTAGATCTGCATCCACATCGTCTTAATAATTTTCCATGTTCTGTTCAAGAATCCCTGCGGCATCCTTATTTACATTGTAGAGTTGACCAGCAGCCTTCATAAACTCGGCAGTTGGATCGAGTTTCTGACGATTACATTTAGTAATGAAGGTGAATCTTGTTAAATATCCTAGGAAGAATGATTTGACCCTTCTGTACTGAGAAATACTGTGTTTAGCATGACGCCAAAGTCCCTCAATAGTGTTGGTATGTGCTCCGGTTTCTGGGTCTTTAATGTGATGGAGTGATTGACTTTTAGATGTTCGTAATCCAGTTCACTCAAAACATCATAGGAGGCCCAACAGTCACTAACTATAGTTGTTCCAGGAAGAATCCAAGCTTGAATAATGGGGATTAAAGTCTCACCATCTCTCTTTTCAACTGGACACAAGAAGAAGTCACATGTATCCCGTTCTACGCCCCCAAAAACCCACTGACCTTTGACGTGGTGTCCATGGTGATAGAGGCGGCTCCGTGGCGTAGTGGTATGTGTGTGACTACTACGCCCAAGGTCCCGGGTTCGAATCCCGACACGGTCCGCTTGAAAAATGTTAGGCGAGCATTTTTCGCAAAAATACACCCTCGTTCGGATGAGAGGTAAAATGGAGGTCCCGTGTGAGTGTTGTCACGCACGTTAAAGATCCCTACCTTGCTTGGAACAGCAAGGATTCGGCAAAATTCAAAATTTTCCAGGTAAAAAAACTCGCTTCCTGGCCAATGTAGTACCTTCGGGTGGAGCATTGGAAAATCACATGTAATGTCCATGGTGATACTGGCGGCTCCGTGGCGTAGTGGTATGTGTGTGACTACTACGCCCAAGGTCCCGGGTTCGAATCCCGACACGGTCCGCTTGAAAAAAGTTAGGCGAGCATTTTTCACAAAAATACACCCTCGTTCGGATGAGAGGTAAAATGGAGGTCCCGTGTGTGAGTGTTGTCATGTACGTTAAAGATCCCTACCTTGCTTGGAACAGCAAGGGTTCGGCAAAATTCCAAATTTTCCAGGTAAAAAAAAAACTCGCTTCCTGGCCAATGTAGTACCTTCGGGTGGAGCATTGGAAAATCAAATGTAATGTCCATGGTGATACTTACGAATTTTGAATCATCTATCTCGACAGCATACCTACGCCACCTTCAACATAAATTAATATGTGATGAATTTGATGAGTAGTTGATGGAGTTATATTTTTGAAAAGTTAAAATGAAGGTTAATTGATTAAATGTAATATTATTAAAAAAAACTTACCTATTGGTTTACTTCGGTCAAAACAGGCATCGATTAAGACTTCTCGACAGTAACTATTCCAGTCTGCTCCGGTTGATTTTCTCACAATTTCACACTCTTCCATAAAAGTACCAATTTCTACATATTTCATTCAAAGATGAACAAACATAAGACTAAACAATGGAGAGATTATGTTTCCCAAAAAACGCCCCTGTCTAGATTGAAATACACCTTGAACAGGTCGTCTTCTTGCTACTGTCTTTGTATTTATGTTTACCCTTCCAGAAGAACTTGTCTGTATAATTTGTAGACTCTTTAAGAACAAGTTCCAACAATGCTTGATATCGTGCTTCTGGACAAGGATCTTCTCCTCCAATTCCGATTACTTTCCATTTCTGGAGAATTTTCATCAGTTATCCTACCGAGAAAGGTTTTAATGCGGCTGCCGTAAATAGTTTATATTACAGTTACTGTACGTTTTTATTCAGATCAATATATGTAACTCAATTTATGAAAATGCGAATTCATTAAATTCGTACGCCCATTTAAAAATAGTTAACGCAGCTACATCTATCATAGGTTAGATAAGTTAGTATTGATGTGCCAAGTCCGGTTTATAAATTTTTAGCGTCTTTGCCTGACATCTGGGCGGATAGTGTTAAATACTATGAAATTATAAAAATGGTTTGCATCAACGCAATACTTAAAAGGTAAAAACCCTGCTATGGTTTATATCCAAGATAGCACTTAAAATTGATTTTAAAGCTATTGATGCAAAAATTTATATTTTTATATTTCATTAAACAAAAACTACCTACATATTTTATGTACGTATGTAGGTTTTTAATAAAACTTGTGCATCAACTAGGTATTTTAAGAAATGAAACAATTTTTCCGAAAAATATATTGGTTTATACATACATGTATAGGAAAAAAAACCGATTTAA
Organism: Platerodrilus igneus; assembly: GCA_036346225.1. Lineage (NCBI taxonomy): Eukaryota > Metazoa > Arthropoda > Insecta > Coleoptera > Lycidae > Platerodrilus > Platerodrilus igneus. The sequence goes on from JARFIW010001068.1 coordinate 1,204,378, forward strand.
AGTATTACAAATGCAAAGAATACAGATCATGGATATGCCAAATTTAAAAAACTAAATCTGCCCTTGCATTGCAAAGCGATAAAACTTTTACGTAATGCTTGTTGAAACAATCATCGAAGATTGAAGTATTACAAACAAAATTCTTAAAGATTACATCCAGTAGGGCAAGCACATCCTTCAGATCAACTATATTAACTATTAAAACAAAATGCAGTAGATTTTGTTTTAGATTGATACACCTAGAATTTTTAATTTTTTCCAAAACATTTGCATCATTTTATAAATTTAAAGATATTCAAGATCTTAAAACTATGTTTAATAAAATGCAGAACGAAGTGTAGAATTTCATGATTTTGTAATATTGATACCTATCCTATTACTCAACATTATACACTGCATTTCATAAGTTAGGGATATTATTTAAAAAAAACGCATATCCAGACGAGAAGTACAATAAATTCACATTAAAAAAAAGGTTGGCATGTTTATTAAATAAACCTAACAAAACATTGTTTAGGTGTTCCCATTTAAGAAACAGAAATTTAAGAAACTTAAAATACCTACATAAGAGGTAAAAATTGGCATGAACGACACGAAAAAATTGACGTACTACAAACTTAATACAAGCAGACCAATAGAACAGATTGGCATCTTGTTCTCGTGCCTGTAATTAGTGTTAAAATTTTCCAGGAGTAGTTATTACTTATTGTAATCTACTATTTAATAAATGATGTCTATAATATAAACACAAAAACTTGAGAAAAGCACAGATAGAGAAGCTGAAATCGTATTATTTGAGCTATCGTTTGTTACCAGCAAGGAAGTTTTTCTGTTAACTACACTCTTGATTTTTATCAATAACCAAAAAATTCATTTTCCAATACAACATCAGTAATCAAAAACTACCAATATCCCTAAACTTATGAAGAACAATTTATATTTAAAAGCAGTTGGACATGTAAAAGCTATGCTTTTGTGAGAGCTTGTGTATTGATTTCATGAATTAGTTCTACGAATTACTCTACAAATTATGAATAAACATTATTATTATTAACACAATTTTGCATCTAGAAAGAAATGCAATAATGAATCGAGAAAAATTTCTCCTAACATGGAAGCCTACGCATGTATTCTGTTATACGGTTATATCCAAATGTTCCCTTATAACTTGCATGTCACTGATCCAATTTTTATGCAGTGCTCTTGCTTGTTTAAATACATCTACATGTATACTTACAGTATATACATTAATCAGGTTCTAATTTGTATCATTACAATCGTTACCACAGTTCTCTATAACTATAAAACAATAATAAAACAGATCCAATCGATAAACATGTATCTGATTTATCTTACTCGGATTTAATTAGAAACCAAATTAATGACCACAGATCTCGTACTATAAACAACCTAAAGGAAAACGTTAATGTTTCAAAAACAAACAATATAATGAATAATGAACTCATATCCAAAAGAGAAAGTATTAAAGATAAAAAAATGGGAGAAACAAAAAGACAAAAAGAACTTAATGTAAATTTTCCAAGAATACGTGGTTTAAAAAATTTAGGCAATACTTGCTTTTTCAATTCTGTTATACAATGTCTCGGACAAACACCATACTTATTACAATTGCTTTTTGAAAATTCAGAACAATATTTCCAAATACCTAATTCATTTGATGAAGCTTTTGAAAAAGGGCACCATTTAAAACACGTTTTAACACAAACGCTAAAAGAATTACTAAATGGTAAACCAGAAATATATAACCCAAGTATGCTGTTTTCAAGACTTAAGCAAACAATGCCACAGTTTGCTGGAAACAAACAACACGACTCACATGAATTGCTACGACATCAATTAGAAGCAATACGTGAAGATCATTTAAGAAATTATCAAGCAGTAATTTTACAAAAAACGGAACTAAACCCAAAAATAAATCCATTATGTACTGAAAACTATAGAGAACGTATACAGATTTATGAACAGCAGAACTTTGAGCTATTATTACCCACTGAACAGATATTTCGAGGCACATTAATTAGTACAATTCAGTGCCAAGAATGCAACCACATTTCACATCGAGATGAACCTTTCCTTGATCTGAGCCTGCCAATATCAGAAAAACAAGTTTCTCCATTAGTTCATCACAAAATAAAAGAATTTGATGAACATAAATCATCACAACACCAAATAAAGAAAGAAAAACTTATAATTAACAAGTTGAAAATGCAAGGCATTGTCGCAACAAACTTCCAAATGTAGACTTACTTTAAAACAAATGTTGTAATAATTATAAGTATTCAGATAAAAACAAAAATTTATAAACAACAAAAGAGACATTTTAATATATTTTATTTTATTGAATAAATATTTTAAAAGCTATATATTAGTTCTCATCAATAAGATAAGAATTTTTTTTTTTTATATGAATCTAATTATTTTCGGTAATCAAAATTTAAGTTTAAACAATGTCTATAATATTGGAATAATTGGCATGAAATGCCATAAATTGTTCAAATATGTGTCGCATATTGATTTTAAACTTATTTAAAATTTTAATTATCCCTGTGGATTTTCCCGGGGGCTCGGCGTCCCCATGGCCCGATTTTAACTGACATCAAAACTTAAGCTCTGGACACTGAGCTGAATCGATTGATGTATCACACATTGATGTCCGACCATTAAAAAGGCCTCGGACACACAGACAGACAGACACACAGACAAATAGATTTCATAAACGAACGAAGTTCGTTGAAAAATCCCACAGAAAACAACAAAAGTGCTCTAATCAAGTAGGATCTATTGACAACCAATCTGTCAACAGCCGAATTGAAAAAACTAAAGAAAACAGTCCAAAAGGTGAATCTTACATTAATAGAGAAGATACCATCGACAGAAATATATCCTTATTTAATGACAACAAGAAAATACATAATGTATATGAAGATTTTGATATATACCAAGATGAAAAAGCAGATGAAGAACATTATGTAAACGATTCATATAGAAATACTATAGTGCCAAAATATCAATGTGACAAAACTGATTACTCCGTGCAATCTTATTTAAACCAGTTTACCGCATGTGAGTTACTTACCGGAAATAATAAAATAGTCTGTGATTGGTGCACAAAGAGACAAGTTGGATCTGATAAAAAAACTGTTTATACCAATGCCATTAAGCAAATTTTAATCAACATTCCACCTCCTGTATTGATTTTACATTTAAAGAGATTTCTAACCTTAAGATTTCGGTCAATAAAATTGAATGACCAAGTATCGTTCCCTATATTACTGAATTTAACACCGTTTTGCTTAAAAGAATGTCAAAACCTCCAAGGGTTGAACTTTAATCAATCCAAAGTACTATACACATTATATGGCGTTATACAGCATAACGGTTCTATTTATCATGGACACTATGTCGCATATGTAAAAGTAAGAACGATGTTAGACAACGACAGTCACCTGTAGCACTTTTATTTTCGTAGTGTACAAAATGTTGAAGAAAAATATTTTCTTACTATTTTAAGAAGAGAATATAACTATATCACTGCTGGAGTTTTATTTTTAGTAATATCTACACATCAGTATATAAACAAACACGTGGTACTTTTACAAGGCATAAACATTTGACAACAAATATCACGTAATTAATTTTTAAAAAAATACACTTAATACATAGCACGAATGTTATGCGAAATATCGCAAGATACATTCAAAACATACTGAATACAAACAAAAAATTCATACATCACTACTAAAAACAAAAATGGCCATCGCGATCAACAACCCCCTGTTCAGTTTTCTTTTTTGCCGATTCTAGCTACCAACCTCCCCATTTCCTTAGCGGGAAATTTAAAATTCATGCATTTAACAGATGTTAGACTAAACTTAATATAGATTTCTTTTTTGTGTTGCTTTTTGTTACCGCAGATAGTTTTAGAATAATTATTAGCTATAAAAGCGATTTATCACCATATATTTATATAGATTAGAAAAATAAAAAGTTAGTATTTCACACCGCTGGCAATTCCTGCCTAAAAATAAAAAACATTTATTGTTTTCACAATGCAAAACCACAAAAAGTAATACTGACATTCCAATGGGAAAATGGTACTATATTAATGACTCAAATATTTCAGAAGTGTCCGAAAAAAAAGTCCTTGAGACACAGGCATATTTATTATTGTATGAACGAATATTGTGATGTTTTTACTTTAAGTAGTTGTATATGTATGTAATGTAGTTATTATTTAATAAAATAGACAGATTGAATAAAAAAAAAACTATAAAAATATGTTGTGGTGCTTAAAACCAATACTAAAATTTCTAACATAATTATTGGACATGAAGTTTCTCAAATTTTCTGTAACATTGGAAATTGTAAGATAGTTACCAATAAAAAATCCAAAGGGAATCTATATTTACATCTAGTTCTTAAACTTCCATCTTTTCTTATTGATTTCTAAAGTTTTCTTATACAAATTGCAACTAGTTGCTGATATTCTACTATCTTTACCGGTCATAATTGAATTAACTGCTTTACAAAAATTGAAAACACATAAATTAATTACAAATTTAATAATTAAATTCACTATTTCATCCTTATGAATACAAATAAAACTAAATATAACGTATCTCTTGACGTATGTTGAAATAACTTTGCAAATATCTTTCTCAATGGTGCAATTGGAAAGAATAAACTTAGCTATATTGTAAGTTTTAAATATGCACTTGACAAATAAATCATTACAATAAAAAAGACTGAAATGGTCATGAAGTTCTTTAGCTTGTATTAGAAAACTAAATTCTGTACTTGTGGTTGCATTTTTTAACATATGTATTTTACAATGCTCGCACGAATATTTCTTAATAACCTTTTTGACTATGAAACCCACTACATAACCCATTGCGGACTTACTTATAGGTCGTTCTAGCATACCATCTCCTGCAGTCGCTAGTCCTCTATCAATTGATGAATTTTCTAACATTTTGGTTAATTTGAATTCTTGATTAGAAGTTGCATAAAAAAAAGAAGATTGCTTAACTGCACCAAAGATGTATCAAATGTCTCTTCACAATTTGAGGCCACTGAATGAACACCTGTAATATTTCGAACTAATAAAGCTTTATAACAATCTTTAAATTGTTCGCACGTAGGAGTAGTGTGCCTTCTTCTGTGCTGCCATATTTGTCCAAAATAATTTTCTAAGGGCTGCTGATTAAAAGATCTTGCCAAAAGTACTTTATTCCATTAGCAAATAAGATATTTGCAATATCAATAAAGCTATCAAGGGTATATATAAAATTTTTTAACAATGGTGGTATGATTTTTTCACGAGTACCCTCTTTTCAGAAGAACATGTCCTGTAAGCTTCTACGAGATTGTTGCCAAAATTTCAGATGGTTTGAATACCGGCGTACTACTCCAGTTAGTAGCTTTCCAGGCTTACATTTTGTTGTACCACCATTTAGACTGTAACAGGGTATTATACAATTTAATCACTTTAGCAGTTTCTTTCTCCCGCTTTGTAAGTTGATACTTGCCAGTTACATCAGTTGCACCTGCAAATGAAAACCAATAAAATAGTAAGAAATACTAGTTTCATAAAGCTATATGCTATATATAAACGTTTTCCAAGACTAATAGTAATAAAAAAACATCAAATACGCATGCTCTTAAAAAGTTAAAAACAAAACTTCAAGTGTTTTATAACTAAATGTTTCATGTTCTAACAAATTTTGCACGAACGATAATCCATGCTACTCAATCAGAAAATGTAATTTCCGTATTAGGCATTAAGTATTTACTTATCCCAGTCAACAGTAATAGATAACAGATAATAAACGTAAAGTTGTACACAAGATTTTGTGACATTCGATATAAAATTGTAAATAATTTTACTCTTGTTGCTTTGTTTGATATTGAATTATTGAACAATTCCGTACCAAATTTCACAATTGTATTTCAGCACTTGTCTATACCTTATCAGAACTGTCAAAGACTCGTACCAGAAATTCGTGTTTTCTGATTGAGTAACATAAACCACATTTTATCGGAAAGCAAGATTTTACAACCCCATATAAAGAAAGCCAACATATATTTATGCCAAACTAATGTCAATGTTAAAAGGACTCATATTAAGTTCAAACTAATACATGTCCCACTATTTTATACAAATTGTAACAACATATTACATAATGTGAAGAATGAAGGACCAAATTTTTAGGTTTTCTGAATACTGCTTAATAAATCTCATCAGTAATAATAATTACCATTTTGAGCCATGATGTTAATTGTTGCAGCCATGGAATGACTAAACACTTGTGAAGCATGAGAAACTTTCAATTTTCATTTTTGTTTCAATAATGTGGAAGTCTGTTATTTTTGGAAGACAGCGAATATCCCACTACATGCATCGATGTAGTATGCATTAACAATATCCTCCCACTTTGCGGTAAGAACGCCATCATCAAACTTCCAAAGTAAATTTTTCTTTAATAAATTATTTCTTATTCCTTTAATTAAATGAGGAGCATCATAAAGAGCTATGATTTCGCAGTCATCGATTAAGATACGTCTTTTTGGAATAACATTCTTCTTTAAGTATACTGATCGAGCATCAGCAACCATTCCTTCTACAGCAGACCTATGTGTTGTTCCTTGATTGCATATTGTGGCCACGACTTTTAAACCTGTAAACATTGTACAATAAGAAAACTAAAAGTTACACTTAAAAACTGTAATTAACAAAGCAATACGACACAGATTTGAATACTAAGTTACTCTAAAAAATTCAACAGTTCACACCTATTTTGTTTATGCCTTTATTAAGACTGTAAGCAAATCCTTGATAGCTTGCGGTTTTGTTGTCGACTTGCAGAAAGTATAACAAATCATTTGCTTCCATTTCCGTGTTATACCACGTACCATAAATACCAATGCATGATCCATTATTTCCCCATTTTGCACTCCTACAAGCTCATCTTCATGCTTCTTATATGTAACATATGGCATAAGAGATATTTCATCAAAAACTAGCATACAAAACTTTTCATGCTTTTTGAAATGCACAATGGACATTCTTAAATTCTCCATCAAAATTGGATGAATGCCACAAGCAACAGGTATTTTCTGCGCAATAGCCTTATCAGTGTTCTCTTTGAAGGAAGTTTAAACCATTTTGCTAACATTCGGTAACCTGGACACGATGTCTTATAAAGAGCTAATGACATTACTTTTTTATTCGAAGTGAATTTATTCCCGTGGGCTTCGTTACCTTGCGTGTCAGCTGCTGGATACAGAAGTTGAGAGCTTCCCTGTGCATTCCCAGATTTGTAGGATTAAAAGAAAGCAAATGTTTCTTCGCCAATTGCAATCGTTTTCTAAGAGATGTACTTCTATTACGATACACAGATGCCACATTTTTTTAAAATTTTAGCAGTGCGGTACAAAGTCTTTGCTTTAGGTGTTAATCGCACAAGACATATTTACAGAATGGAGAAGACTACTTGAAGTGGCTGCAATTAATTATACCAATTAGAAATCTACAACAGTTTTCAAATGTCTCTATAACAGTATGTGTGAGTGAATGCAATAAATATTCACATGCACCATAACATAACAACTACTGTTTCTGAATTGTACTAATTAATACAAATTCCTGTGAAGAGTGCTTGTAAATATCAATCTAACCCCATAACTAAGTGTAGTGTACTAAATGTTCAATCTATTGTTACACTTAGTTTAACGTTTTATCTGGTCGGTAATGCAGTTAACCAAATGTTACACTTAGATTCTGGTACATTGAAATGGCGATAGATGGCTCTTAAAAGCCTGTAATACAGTTACCAAAGTTCATAAGATACACCATTACGTCACTGATAATTTATATTGCGCCATAATTAAGCGAAGTTACATAAAATTAAAACAATAAAAATTAGAGAGTCTACTCACGTGAAGGATCCGGTAACCGGCAGGAAATCACGCCACGGTAGCCTCGGCATCGCTGTTGCTGGTAGAGCTGGACATCCAAATTATCTCGGGGTCATGGGATGCTCCAGGGTTATCTCCGTTCCTATATGCAGTGGAAGACAGGAATAGGTAATTAAGGAAAGATAATCAAGATAAGGAAATCTACATAATAAGATAACACGACACCCCGCACGACTGTTCACTTCAAAGTTCGGCGTAAAAAAGCCACGTTTCCGCGCGAGAACCGCGGAACTCCCTACTCTTTTGTAGCATTGCCTTACCCCTATGGGGATAATTCACACTTGCCAATAGCACTATTGTGACGTACCGGAAGCCCCGCCCAGTTCATTTAAAATGTTCGCGCGTCTTGCGTATTTAAAATTATGGCGGAACTTCCGCACATCAAGAAAACTAGACTAAAACAATGTTTAAGTGCAAATTCGATTTGCACGTAACAATCGCGACAAAGCCACAAAAGAAAAAACTTAAAAAAAGAAAAAGTCTGTTAGCACAGTAACAGCTTAAAATCTAAGTCCTTACTACCCTATATAAACCCTAACTTAAAGCTACAAAATGTTTATATAAGGCGCCACCTGGTTTTTCGACCGATAACACGTCTACCGAAGTACCAGGAAACGGAATAGGTAGCCCGATAGTCTTTGACTACACTACTTACCGACAGCACAAATTTGTCGGGAGCATGAAACACTGCTTAAACTAACACGGGTGCGACAAGTCGCCTAACCTATCTAAACCTATCTAAACTTATCTAACTAAAGCTAACATAAGTTGTTATGTGCAAACACACATGAGTGTCGCATCAAACTATTCTTCTTTTTTGGCAAGAAGTGCCCAAATTTAAAAAAATGTTCATGAGAGTGCGTCACCTTGCACTCTGGCAAATTTTGTTTCTGGTACTTTGGTTTCCTCCGATGCACATTTAACTTGTCCATGACACAGTTGTGAATCCACAAATTTACCAAAAGTACCACCTACTAAATCCTTATATGCTAACCTGACAAATTACATTTCTAAATCGGGTTAGCTTTTTCACTTAATTTTCAGAAAGATAATTCCCACGTCTGGTCATATATACCACACGTTAGGACGATAAAAGATAAGATAAGATCTCAAATTGATGTTAAAGATAATAGATAAGGTAAAGATATTAAGCTTAAGTTGTTATCCTCAAAGGTAATGAATAAGATAACGGTATTAAGCTTTAGTTATTATTTGAGATACTCGATAAGATAACACGATATTAAGTTAAAGTGATTATAAGAGATAGTAGGTAACATGAATTTAAACAGAAGTTATTACTCAAGATAACCGGTAAGATAACGCGACATAACTCGAAGTTATTCCTAACGGTAGTCGGTAAGATAACGATAAATTAAACCAAAATTATTACTAACGGTAATCGGTAAGATAACGATACTAAACTAAGGTTATTACCAAAGGTAATCAATAAGATAACGATATTAAACCTAAAGGTATTATCGAAGATAATAAAGAAGACAAAGATATTGGCCTAGTTATTACCCAAGACAATGATAACAACAAAAGAGTGGCTCCAGTAGAGCCGTTTAAATGGGATTGACCCTATAAAACACAGCGTAGTCTGAAGGACCACCTGCGATATTAATCCGACAAGATAAGATATACACATTTTTAAAATTCACTAGACTCCTAAGAGAACTAGTACGATAATTTTCCTAACGAGTGCTTCACTACGATAAGAAAATCAGACAAAGATAGACACGACAACTTAAAAGTATCCTCACAGATACAAACACACAAAACAAACTGTTTTAAGGTAGTTTTTTAAATCGGTAGCACCCTAAACACACACAAATGCCCAATTATAAGCAGTTAAATACAGATACACTGTCCCCATATGCTAAAACAACCGAGAATTTAATAAAATAACAATAAGAAGCGATAGCGTCTCACCACAAAGTTCAATAAAAATAACGAAAAAAGTTTATAAGTTATGTAGATTTAGTAGAAAAGGAAGGAATAATGTTGTAGTATAATGATGTAGTATAATGTGGGCGATTGCAATAATTCAGAGGAAAAAACACACGGAATAGACAATCCTAGCTTTTGCAACTGCGAATATGAACTATTTCTTTCAATGGCATAGATTGCGCATGTTCTATGTGAGCCCAAAGAAGAAAGCATTCACTCAACATCAGCCAAAACCAGTCATAAAAATTCAATGGGCTATTTCAACCAAAGTTACGACAATTACCATTCAATTAAACCATATAAGAGAAATACTAAAGACCGAACAATATGTAATAGGAAAATTTCAAGGGTTAATTAAATGAAACGACAAAGTTATATTGGAGGGGTGTAGAGGATGAAGTGATATATATCTAACGGTATGGTGAAGGAAAAGTCAACCAGAAGAAAAAGATAGCTAAATTAAGGTAAGTAAAGTTAAACGTGTAAGAAATTATATACTATATGAGGGAAGGAATAAGTAATTAAAGTTACTAATTGATGGTGAGAACAAAAAATATTAGGTAAATCGTGAGGATAATGGGGCATGAAAAACTTAATTAGCATTTGGGTCGGCAGAGAATGGCTTAAGGTCTTTAATATGCCACCTGCCTTGGCGTTTTCCTTCAGTATCCTGAAGTTCGTAGATAAGGGACTAATAACACGTGTGACTTTACAAAGAATGAATTTAGGGGCCAATTTTGAAGAAAATTTCTTAGATGCATCCGATAAGACATAGTTCTTTTTCCAAACTTGTTCGCCTAAGGCAAAGGAAATATTTCGCTTACGCAAGTTATAATGGTCCTTGCTCTTTTCGTAAGCTTTTAACAAATTTTTCTAACGTCGTTAAAGATAGAAGGTAGTGACTGTTGGTCCTTGTCCCAACGTACTTTATCGTCAAATTCAATTACGTTAGTATCGTCAGGCACTAAACCATAGTAACTCCCATCGATTGGGGTATATCTTCCAAAAACAAGAAAAGACGGAGTGAATTGGGTTGCTTGTGCTTAGATGTACGCAAAGCTTGAGCAATTTCAAAGATATGTTCATCCCATGTAGTATGGTCTGAATTAATATAAGAAGAGATAGCGGTAATTAAAACTCGATTTACCCTTTCGGTAGGGTTTACTTGGGGTGATATTTTGCGTTAAACCAAATTTTTGTACTTTGTAACTTTAACGAAATTCTGAAAATCTTTAGAGATAAATTGTGCACCATTGTCACAAAGAATAATCTGGGGACACCAAAGATAAGAAAGACATTCTGTTCTAGAAATTTAATTATTGCAGCGGAGGTAGCTTTACGTAAGGGTTGTACCATAACAAATTTAGAAAACCAATCGGTAACGACTAAAAGATATTGATTGCCTCTTTTCGATCGAGGAGAGGTCCTAATAAGTCAAGCGATATTAATTGAAAGGGATAAGATACACGCTTAAAGTTACCCATTAAACCAGGGCGAGCATCTTGCGAACTCTTATGGGAACCACAAATTTTGCAGCTTTTAATGTAGCGACAAACAGATTGCTTAAGTGTGGGCCAGTAATACAATTCAGATATTTTCGCAGAGTTTTTGTAACACCAAGGTGTGCAGCTAAGGGTCGTCGTGACATAATTTGAGCACCTCACTGCGATTTGCAGTGGGCACAACGAGTTTCCATTCAGGTATATTCGATATTTTATGTGGGGACGAGGATACAAATTTATACAGTCTATTATTAGTTACTCGAAAGGTAGGAAATTTGTCGGGATTATCGGAAACTTTTTATCATATTGAGGTACCAGGTATCCAGAATTAAATTTGGAAGGTTTAGAGAAACAACATCTCGAGATAACGCATCAGGTACGATATTTAATTTGCCAGGCCTATGCCTAACGTCGAAAGTAAATTGAGATATACGCAAGTTCCATCTTGCCAAACGACCTGCGGGTTGTTTCAAGTTATTAAGCCAAGTGAGTGCTGCACAATCAGTGATTACGGTAAAGTGTGTACCTTCGACATATCCTCTAAATTTCTCGATGCCAAAGATAACGCCCAATAGTTCTCGTTCGGTAGCAGAGTATTTTTGTTCGGCAGAAGTTAAGGCACGGCTCGCATAAGCGATTGGATGTTCTAAACCATTGTTTACCTGGAACAACATTGCACCTAACCCAGTAAGTGAGGCATCGGTTTGTATATAAAACTTATCATCGAAATTTGGAGAGATTAAGATAGGTGCTGAAGTGATTAATGTTTTAATTTGTTCGAAAGCTTGTTGGGATTCTAAATTCCACTCGATAGTTTGGGATTTCTTTTATTTTTAATTAAAGCAGTAATGGGTGCGGATATAGTTGAAAGGTTAGGTAGAAAATGCGATAGTAGCTAATCATTCCTATCAAACGTTTGATTTCGGTAACAGTTTTAGGTGTTTTAAATTTAGTAATGGCATCAACTTTAGCAGGATCTGTTCGTAAGCCTGTCCCATCGACAATAAAACCAAGAAATGTAAGGGATGAACGACAAAATTGAGACTTTTCCCAGTTTATCTTAAAACCTGCTGCATTTAAACGTTCTGCAACTTCATCTAATGTGGCGATATGTTCATCGAAAGAACTTGAGATAACTAAGATATCATCTAAAAATACAAAGGCACGTTCTTGATGTAAGATAGGACCTAACGTTTGATCCATAGTACGTTGTAAAGTTTGTGGAGCGTTACAGAGACCAAATGGCAAAAAATTATATTCGAAAAGACCTCGGCCTGGGACACAAAAAGCAGTTTTTTGACGAGAAGATAAGTCGAGAGGTATCTGATAAAAAGCTTGTCTTAGGTCGATAGATGAGATAAATTTTGCATTACGAAGCCTGCTCAAAATTGAGTCAGTTCTAGGTAAAGGGTAAACGTCTGGAACAGTAACAGAATTTAGCTTCCTGCCATCAAAACAGACACGCCATTCGTCATTCTTTTTCCGAACTAGCAATACAGGAGAGGTCCATGGTGAATTTGAAGGAGAGATAACACCAGATACTAACATTTTGTCTATTTCTGCATGTAAATGTTTTTGTAAGGCAGGCGATAAGGGATATTGACGTTGCTTAAAGGGAAGGGCATCACCTGTAGAGATAACGTGTGTTGCCGTTGTAACGCAACCCAGTTCGGAGGTATTAAGTTTGCGAAATTTGTCGATTGTAGCGTTAAGAGTTACATTTTGGGAATCGGTAAGAGAGATTTTGTTAGATATTCCTGTAGATGCACAGGAGTTCGTTTTAATAGAGGTTTGCCATGAAAAATCCTGAAAGTAAAGTGACAGATTAAAAGTTTACAGAAATCAACGCCCAGTAGAAAAGGATACGCTAATGCAGGGACAATCAAAAATAAAACATCACGTTCAAGAGATTCTACTCGAATTTTTAACTTAAGGGAACCGGTTACATGTATTTGATTATCGTCAGCTAAATTTATGGAAGTTTTTCGGAATAATTTGAATTTTGATATTTTGTTGAGATAATTGATGTAAACCTTCGTTATTTATAAGAGAACATGAAGAACCTGTATCCAGTAAAGCAATTACATTTAAGGAACCAATTGAGATAGATAAGTGTGGACGGTTATCGAAGGGTTTTTTAACAAGTTGTGAAACGGTAGCAGTCTTTTTATGATAAAAGGAATTGACGGTTTGTAACCACTTAGACCACTCGGCTGGGGTAGTGTAGCATAATTCCTCTAATGAAGGTAAGGTATTTTGTACATTAATAGTAGCGGTATTATTATTAGATAAATTTAATGATGGTACAACGTTAGAAGTGGTTTTATAATTTGAATTTACTGGCGTCTGTGTCCGTTGGATGATTGGTGTTGAGGGCGATTTTGGTTTCTTGAGATATTCACACCCTGATTTGAAATATCTCGACGGGAGTTTCCCGATACGTTAGGATTACAGTTGGTGCAGTTAGATTTGTAGGTATTTGAGCGACCACAACCATAACAAAAAATATTTCTAGGGTAAGTGCAGACAGTATAGCTATGTCCACTTCGTTTGCAGTTCCAACAGGTAAGTGCGTTGTTAGTTACGGTAGAAGGAACGTTAAGGGTAGATAGTTTACGGAAGCTCGAACTTGGCAAGCTAAATCAGGTTCGAGAAGACCAGATAGTTCCTCGGTGGTGGTCGATATTTGTCAATTCTTGACCTCACTTCTTGGAGAGAACGACATAGGTCTTTAAAATGAGCTAGCGAAGATATGGGCTGTAATGCTAAACGTTCTGAGAAATGGGGGTTTAAATTTCTAAGTAATTGATCGATAATTTCGGATTCGGAAGGTTTTTTGTCGAGTCTGCTATATAAAGCTTCTAATGAGGTAATAAAAGAAACAACATTTTCGTCGGGACCTTGGGTTCGGTTACGAATTTCGTTCCAAAGATCGTTAATGTAGCCATAAGGTAGGAAATCTCGTTTTAAACAGGCAACTAACTCATTCCAGGTAGAAATTTGGTGTCGTATGTTTCTGTACCATATTAATGCTGAGCCTGCGAACAAATCACCAGCTGAGATAAATAGGTCCTGGTCGGTACACCCGCGAGAAATTTTAAAATCGTTAATCCGGTCAAGAAAGGATGATAAAGAAACCTTCGAATCAAACCCTTCAAAGGTGAGACCCCATTTGTATACAGGTATAGGTTTTCCTAATGGTTTAGGTTCGGCAAGCGCAAGATTTGAAAAAGGTAACGATATATCTACGTCTGCGTTAGGGTTAAGTCTTTCTAAAAGAATTCCTTCAAGCAATAACACCTCGGACAACAAACTTTGTTTAGCTTGAGTCGCTTGGTCATCGTTATATAAAGATAATGATTCGATACGGTGTTTGACGTGGGTTATTCTTGAAGTCAATCTCCCTAATTCGATATTAGTAGCCGCAGGATCTGTTTTGTTTATTATACCCGATATATCATCTAAAGATAATTTAATTTCTGATACGTTGAGTGGCCAGTCGCCAACAGGGTTCTTTAAGATAGCAACGCCTTTGGTTTCCTGTGACAAAACAGCCCTAAGTTGAGATCGCCTATCATTCTGATTGCTCGCAGCTATGATACTTCTACATTCCAGCTCGTAGATTAATTCGAGGATTTTAGATGTGATACGTTCATTATGAATACAATATTCAGACACGATATATAAAAAAATATGCGATTTTGACGCAGATTAGAAGGTAAAAAACACGTTACAGTTACTTTAAGGTAATACGATACGATATTTAGAGGTAAGAGCTTGTTAGAACGTCACCGATAACACCAAAGAAACACATTTAAGGTATATGGAAACGAAATCAATGTTCAGCTAAATACATATTTTATAGATAATGACAGACAAGCCTTTCAAAATGGAAAATGGACGCAGAGGATATGTTATTTAACCTATAAGGCAACAACGTATAGTCAAACACTTCTTAAAAGGTATACTAGCAATTTATTTCACTCAAGTGTTTTTAAACACAAAATTTTCATGTAAAGGATAAACCATAATGCAATTTTAGAATGTAACATAAAGAACAATGTATTTAAGTTTCAAAAAACGGCCTTTTAAGGTTAGGAAAACGAACTAAAGTTATATTTTAATAGGTAATTCTGTATTTAAAGACATAAGGTAAGGTAAATACTTACATGAATAAAAGTACGTTTCCTTAAGTGAAAAAACTGTTTCAATAACATCTGTTAAAACATTGCTTGCTTGTAACTGAAATTAACATAACCTAAAAACAAAGAAGAAACCCCTGAAGTTCATAGCCTGAACAGGTTGAAGGCGCCATCTGTTACACTTTGTTTAACGTTTTATCTGGTCGGTAATGCAGTTAACCAAATGTTACACTTAGATTCTGGTACATTGAAATGGCGATAGATGGCTCTTAAAAGCCTGTAATACAGTTACCAAAGTTCATAAGATACACCATTACGTCACTGATAATTTATATTGCGCCATAATTAAGCGAAGTTACATAAAATTAAAACAATAAAAATTAGAGAGTCTACTCACGTGAAGGATCCGGTAACCGGCAGGAAATCACGCCACGGTAGCCTCGGCATCGCTGTTGCTGGTAGAGCTGGACATCCAAATTATCTCGGGGTCATGGGATGCTCCAGGGTCATCTCCGTTCCTATATGCAGTGGAAGACAGGAATAGGTAATTAAGGAAAGATAATCAAGATAAGGAAATCTACATAATAAGATAACACACGACACCCCGCACGACTGTTCACTTCAAAGTTCGGCGTAAAAAAGCCACGTTTCTGCGCGAGAACCGCGGAACTCCCCTACTCTTTTGTAGCATTGCCTTACCCCTATGGGGATAATTCACACTAGCCAATAGCACTATTGTGACGTACCGGAAGCCCCGCCCAGTTCATTTAAAAATGTTCGCGCGTCTTGCGTATTTAAAATTATGGCGGGAACTTCCGCACATCAAGAAAACTAGACTAAAACAATGTTTAAGTGCAAATTCGATTTGCACGTAACACTATATACTTAAATTATAAATAGTTTAATGACACGTTTAATAGCAACAGGTGTAGTGCATCGGCTTCTTGTATGACTACAAGGCAGTTCTGGCATTTTAGTATAAACACGATCACCTGCAAGAAAACATATATTTGCCGAGGAATTATACAGACAGTTACAAGTTTTCTGGAAATTTTTCTGGTTTTTTTTATTGTTGGACGAACAGTAAAGTTTTGGTAAACACAATAATATAGATAAAAGAGCTACTTCGCAAACAACTTTACATACATGTACATGAAATATGCCCATAATTTCTACATAAATGTAATAAGAGAAACTGCTCACCATCATACACAGTAGATGCAGGAGCTGTACTTGCAAGACTCGCGTTATGTTGAATTGACGATTTAACTGAAATAACAAACTTTAATGATATTCTTATAGTACTGCTAATTTTAGCATTCCACGCCAAAATAAAAATTAAAAAGATATGACTACAACTTCAGTAACCAACCCTCATTTTGTGGTAAATTCCGTGATGGTATTGCAGTACATTTAAGAAATGTATTAGATGATATTTGAGCAACTGTAAAATGTTCACGGCACGCGCCAGTTTTGATAAACTTGAGCCGGATCAAGTAGTTTTGAGTTTGATATTACTTGTAACCAATCATCAAAACGTACTTTGTTCTCAGGATTCGGAAACCTGTCTAGTGGCATTCTTATTTCCACAACCCCTCACACAGCAGGGAACATATCCATAATACAGCTAAAAATAGTTAACCCATTGTTGTACTAATATGTACTGCAGTAAAATGAATAAAATGTATCTCCCATAAAAAAGTACTTTTCACAGAAGCCTATATAAAGAAACACAAAAGCTTAAACTTTTTAAGATATTAGTTCCTGTAAATTTTTAAGTTGTGCAATAAATATTTGCCCATTCCATTTCAGAATTTAATAAGACAATAAAAATTAAGCTTAAACACAAACAACATTAATCTAATTTTAGGTAAATTTAATGATATTTTCTTTTCAATCACACACCTGCTTATATTTAAAAACTTGATAATCAAGATCACAATTCACGATGAATTTTTTTTAATAGAGCAATTATAAAATCAAGTTAAACAATCTCAAAAATAACGACGCTAGACGCTACCATTACATAAACAATAGTTCTAACCATCAAATGTTAAATAAACGACAATCCGAATTGCTGCTAAATGTGAGGGCGCCATCTATTCAGATAGTGCTCATACTAAAATTCGACAACAGAACCGTCTATAGAGTGCCACCAACGTGACCTCTATGAAAATAAAATATTAGTAACCATGCTTCATTAGGGTATGCAAATGCGTGAAGCTTGACGGAAACTTCCGAATCGAAATATTTATTGGGTATTTAGGAACTAGATGCTACATTGACTTAAGATTTTCAACTTAATTCATTCGAATGCAAGCGATGACGCAGACGACTTCTTTCATGGTTTCGACTGTAGCAATGATTATATTTAATCAATTGTTACGTTTATTTTTCAATATTAACTAAATACCCTTTTTTCCCCCTGGTTAAGCATTACCCGTTCGAATAAATTCCGTTTCTATTCTTAAATTCTCCAACAACATCCTATCTATTTTACCAGTTCCTAATAAGCCCGTTTAACATAATTTTAACTCAAATCCACTTTGCTTTTAAAACGAAAATTTATTCGATAAATTAAATAGTCAATACCTTGTTTTAGGTATTCGTTAATTTGTTAAACATTCCGATAACGTATAATTGTTTTCTGTTGTATTTCCCACTAAAGACTTGCCGAAATAATGGATCCTACTATTATTTGATAGTGTGTTTTCCAGTTTGCTAATCGCGCTTTGATAACGCGAGGATTGCAGTTCGAACTTGCGTTATTCGAACCCATTTTTAATTTGATTCTGCAGCTTGTACGTTGAAATATTTTCTACATTACTCGTCCCAGTACTTCAAGAGCGATGCACGTTTCTTTGTTCGACAAGTAGGAGGTATCTTGCGTGTATTGGTGAGTTTTCCCGCGCTTACACATCCTAATCAGATTCCCTTTTTAGCTCTTAGCTGGAGGCCAAATTGGTTCTCTTTTATGTAGGCCCAACTGTTCTTTCACGTAGACCAACTGCTTTTGTCTGTAGACCGCTGTTGCAGTTACGGTGGCAGGGTGAATGGGTCCTGACTACCGTGACCTTGCTGTGCTGACTCACTCCCGACGACTTGCAAGATATGCATTCCTGCGCATAGAGGTATGTGACTCGTTTTCTTTTGTGCATATCGAGGATTATCATTTATCAGCGGTTGATGTTGTGAAACCAGTTCGCCATACATGTTTAAAATCTAGCTTCGCTAGTGCTCGTGGTTCTATTTCTTTAATTCTTACTTGAACTTGTTCTACATTTAATACTTTAATTTAACACACTTGCTATTGAGAAAATCTAAGCATTACTTTTGTTTCAATGTGCAACGAAATGCGCACTTTGTGGATCCATTAAAAAATTTGTCCTTTACAATATAACTTAAACTTAATACTCTTTTGCTTGTCCATGTGAATCAAAAAATTTTAATTTTTATTGTTAATAAATAATCGTGGGCGTCGTGCTTTTTTTTTGTTTTTTTGGCATGTAGGTGAATCTCCACTCTCCGCGTTTAATAGTTAGTCTGGTATTTACGTTTCTTTCGGCTAAGTCTATGTACGTAGCACAATGATACTATATAATACGAGGGTCTTTTTTTTCAACCTCCGATCGCTCCGTGCAGACGCTACGCGGGTAGCAGAAAGCGGGCATGCGCTGTAGGCATTTGCGCAGCTCTTGCACTACACACTCCGCCATTGTTGACATTCAGGCGCCAGTGGGCGTTGTGCTACAGCCACGTAAACATGTCCGCTATTATTGATGCTCCCGCCAAGTGCGAAGTGTGTTCTTTTTCTACAGGCTGAAGGCCATAGTGCTGCAGAAATCCATCGAAGAATGAGTCGTGTGTATGGGGAAAACTTCATGAGTGATGGTGTTGTGCGTGAATGGTGTCGAAAGTTTAAAGATGGCCGTAATGATGTGCATGCTGAAGGTAGCCAAGCGCAAATTTCGTTCAACGTGTTGACAGAATGGTTAATGAAAACCGCAGATTCACCATTACTGCTTTGTCTACGGAATTTTCAGAAGTTTCAAGATCTGTTTTGTACTCTATTGTTACTGAACGGTTAGGCTACAAAAAACTTTGTGCACGTTGGGTCCCAAAAATGCTGACGGACGGCCACAAAAGTCGACGAATGGCGTCAGCGTTGGAGTTCCTTTGAGCATTATCATGATGAAGGAGACAACTTTTTGAAATCAATCGTGACTGGGGATGAAACCTGGATTCAATACGACACACCGGAAACAAAACGACAATCACAACAATGGATGCATTCAACTTCACCAAACAAACCAAAGAAATTCAAACAAATCTTCAACAACAGAAAGACAATGGCTACTGTGTTTTGGGACCAACAAGGCGTGTTGCTTGTGGAGTTTATGGAGCCCGGAACCACAATCACTGCAGCTGTTTATTGTGAAACTTTACGACGGTTGCGTAGAGCCATTCAGAATAAACGACGAGGAAAACTGACCGCTGGAGTTGTTCTGATCTACGACAAAGCCCGTCCACACACTGCTGGAGCAACTCAACGGCTTCTCGAACAATTTGGATGGGACATTTCTGATGATCCGCCATACAGTCCTGACTTAGCACCAAGCGATTTTCATCTTTTTCTTTTTGACCTGAAGACGTGTCTTGGTGGGAAGCGGTTTCAAACCAATGAGGACCTTCAAACCAACGTCAAGGACTACTTGAATTCATTGGCGGCAACTTTCTTTACACAGGGTATTGAAAAGCTTGTCCACAGATATGACAAATGTATTAATCTCTTCCGTGATTATGTCGAAAAGTAACCGTAAGTGTACCATTCTTTTGGTAATAAAATTATTGTTTTATATAAACTTGTCTTTTATTTATAGCCTATCGGAGGTTAAAAAAAATGGCCCTCGTATATTTTTAACAATTTAACTAATTATCAATTATATAATTACGACAATCAAAATCAATCTAAACCAAAGTTAGTATGTAGAAATTTAAAGGTGTAATTCAAAAATAAGTTTTATCAGGTTATAATGCACATGTACTAAATACTAGACACTCGTAATTACTAGTTTTGAGATAGTCATGAGTAAAAATAAAATTTTATAAAAATTAGGTTTAAAATTTGAACAGGTTCTAATTTAATTTTCCTTTGGATTTATTTAAAGCAATGTGTTTAAATATTGTACAAGCAAGGTTAGGCTATTGTTATAAACTTGCCTTTCTTTTAAATTATAACTTTTGGCTATGGAAAAAGGCAGTTGAGCCGGATCTCCTTCGTGCCGACTGTTGCTAAACACCTGCAATGTTAGGTGAAACGACGCGAAGACACAAATTGTGAGCTAGGTGATGCTGTACTTCCCATAAGGTGCCTTTATTAAATATTACAACTTTGCTACTCTTGCGTTGAGCACAATAAAAAATAAGATGTATCAGTAAATAAACTCTAATGAAAATAATAAGAGCTTAGTTACTATACAAATCGGGCTAATAGTTGTATAGCCATTAACAAAACAATAGCATTATTATTTCACAAGGAGAGGAAACATCCACTTACCGGTTTCAGCTTTAAGTTGTCAGAGCAGATTAGTTTCCAACAACCCTTGTTGGAAACTAATCTGCTCTGACGAAGCTTGAGGAAGTAGATGTTTCCTCCCTTGTGAAATAATAATGCTATATATATATATATATATATATATATATATATATATATATATATATATTACATAGAGAACATTTTTCACACATGAGTAAATGCTTCTCCAGTGGATAATTGTGTGACTCATCACTATACTTTTTAGTTCTAGGTAGTAAATTGTCAAGAGCAATAAAAATTACAAAAATTATAATGTATAACCATTGATTAAAGGAATATATAATATTTAATCAATGGTATAACGTATATATAGGTTGCCTATATTTGAGCCTTGTAAATATGCATTCACTCAACCGGCTCGCTATGTGGGTTACCTAACCAGTGATTTATTGCGCTAATGAAAAGATTAATGGAATACTTTTATAAACGTAATTACTGTTCCTGCAAAGTTTAAATAATCTAAAAGTATTGTATTAAACTTTGATTATAATTGAAATATAAATCCGCTTTAAAAGCCAATATCAATTATTTATTGGAAATTATTAAAGTAGGTGGACAATATATATTTCTTAATAATGTTTTTTGATTTACACGCAATTTTTTTCAGCTTACGGGGTAAAAAATATCGTTAGAAGAATTTTAAACCATTTGATTTTAATTGATTTAAATTTTTCTATTCATGGTGTTACTGATTATAACCACTCAGTGGTCGAAATACGCAGTTTTGAATAATTTTGCAGTTAATGTGTATTTAGTATACTTAACGTTCATTAATATCATTGTTTTACAAACAATAAGCTTGGTGTTTTAATATTTCTTAGTTTAATGTACACAAATACACAACATAAACATCTGAGACATTTTTTAAACAAATACTTAAATTTCTAATAATTATAAGATCAGACAGTTAACTTATTAATAATATAACATATATTATTCAAATTTCTGTTTAAATATTCTTCTTACTCTTAGTGTAACCGCATCATTTGCTAACACCAAACACATTCCTCGGACGTATTTATATTCGTATTGGTATTATTTATCACTGATCTGTCTTAAAATCAATTAATCGCATTTAATTGTTTTACTAGTTCACAAGGTTGCCGATGCCGAACGAATAGACACGCTCCAAGATAAACGTTTTTGAGGTTAATGTTTATGCGAGAAATCAATTGGTGTTCCTATAAGGCAGAAATAGTCATTGTATTTATACTTTCGCTTTGTGGGCAGTGTTTTTGTGTTTATAAAAATGAAGTTTACTAACATCCTTTTACGACAACACATTTCTTGGCATTTTCAGAGGCATTGGTATCTACAAAGGAAACGAAAACTAACAGACATGGAAGTTGCCAAGGATTTAACTGCAATGGGTATATCACTTTGCAAACCAGAAGATATATTACAAGAAAACCGCAGTACTCCTACCTTGTAATTAAGTGCATTGTACAATACATAAATAATTAATTTTATAACGTTTTAGAATCGAGGAAGTACAAGATTATATACCTAAGCCTGTGTTATTTGATTCTACACATCCTGATTGGCATAGTAGAATATGCTACACATACAGCGATAGTAGTATACTGTTAGAAGGTCTTAACCAAGCAAAAGTTTTGACAAAAACAGTTGAGGTACAAGAGGGACTTCCTCAAAAATATCAATTGGATAACTTACAGACTGGCATCGATAAACGGGTAAAACAAATTATCTTAAATGCACATTTGTTTGATGCAGAACAGCAAAAGTTACCTGTGTATAAGGATCCTACTAGGCCAGCTTGGAATTTTCCTCGATCATACGGAATTACTGATGATAGAGTCAAGTATAATTAAATTTTACAAGTCATATACAGAAATACTAAAAAAAATTTAGATATTTCTTGTATTTCAACATCTGTTAGGTCAGCTTTTTCCAAGGTGTGATTGTTAGGAAATCCTCAATATTTGTTAGAAATTTTGCAGGATTTTATCGAATTTCTGTTTTGTGATCATCTTATTAATTAGAGTTGTTCATGTTTACAGTGGATAATATGACAAAGCAGACCAATATAGTTATACATATCAGGCCCATGAAGTTGGCTTTGCACATAAAGCACAAAAGATGATACATAACACTATCCCTAGTGCTTTCACTAGTATTTTATTGTACTTCACATTCTAAAGTAGTCACACTACCGGCTCAAAAATATTATACCCTAAAATGCAAAGCGGGAGTTATAGAAGTATTAATTTCATGCAGCAAAGTTTTGTGTTTCGTTAGCACTTCAAACCCAAATGTAGCTACTCCTTTCGGTTTATGCAATAGACCTCAAACTTGATGGGTGTGGATAAGAAGTTGCCTATAATTTTTTGTCATATAAGCACTATTTAAATGTGTGACAAAATGTGCTTTAAATCCCAAACCAGTTGCACTTCTAATTGTGGAATTTGATTTACGTCAGGAAGTTGGTTACAACCTTTTTGTTATTGATGCAAAAGAGAATTCTGAGTGTTATGTTGGTGCTTTTTGTTCTCCAAACACGAACCGAGATCTAATCACCTCATTAGATCGATTGGATTAATACACAGTGAACGTATTTCTAGCATTCTAGATTAGCTCATGTAGTTATTGTTGACAGATCATATAAAACTGTAATAGGTGTTACATGGCTATTATAAATAATTCTTATTTGTAAGAAATGATGTGTTGAATACACAAATCGATGACGACTTTAAGATGATTCTAATTGTTTTGGTAATGCTATCTACGTCTACAATAATTAGGTACTGTTAGTATTGGAGCATGGTTATTCTTACGATTATCATGAAATGAGAATTTAAGGCATGTATGTAATAGGTTTTTCCTATAAATAACATACCACATACAGTATGGGAAACGTTAATATTTTTATTTAATTAATTTAATAATCGAGCTAACAAAACTACTGTATTATTGTAATACATTTTGATAAATAGTCAACAGAAGCAAACAGGATACCTGGAGGGGGGGTGGTATGATGGCTCTGTTAGTTTTAGAGTACACTCGGAGTAAAAAAGTAAACAAATATTGGTTCAAATTAGTGGTTATAAAAAATGTCTTAGATATCCATTAATTAATTATATACTACGTGCAGAAAGTACGTTACCTCCAATTACAATCTTGATGTTTTTAACCATCGTTTTGAATATATCCCGCCACTACAAAGAGAAAAATTGATTTGTCACGTAATGCACATTCAACTTGATCGGCTTTTAGATGTGTTACATGTGTAGTTTAGTTTGCAATTTTTCATATATCACATTTGCTTCTGTGAATTGTAGGTCCTATTGGTGACCACAATTACATTCCTAGCTTATAACATACACCTAGGATATCAAAAATAACAAGTTCGCATAACTAAATATGAGTTTCTATTGATGTCTTTAGAACAAAATTTTATTTTATACAAATAAGGTTGAGGGTACGTAACTTAAATAGCCGATCTAGAAGATGGTTATGAAGAGTTATATGTTAAGAATTTCTCTGTTTTGATTATCATATATAATGATAAAAATACTTTAGCTTACCTTTTTCCATTGTGCTAAGTCACTATATTAAACATTCTGTGTAAAGTTATTGCATTGCTACAATTATTAATTACTGCTGACAATGTAATATATAATCTCAAATTCCAATTTAATTTTATCAAATACAAAAAACCGTACAGCAAAAATATGAGTGTGAGAGCAGGTACATCATTATAGAAAATATAGAGAAAGTGGATAGATGACAAGAATATATAGGGAATTTATATGCAGGATTGCAACTAGTAGCACTGGAATAGGAATTAGATATTGAAAAGGATGACTTGGGATATCCTATACTTAGAGATGAGTTTCAATTAGCATTAAAGGGTTTGAAAAATAATAAGACACCGGGTATAGATAAGGTGCAAACAGTAACAGAATGTCTCTTCCAATTTGTAAGCTATATATATGATTTATGCGAGATACCCAAAGATTTAAAACGTAACACCATAGTCACTATACCAAAAAGAAAGGTGCAGATAGTTGAGAAAATTTCCGAACAATGTGTTTCATAGCACACGTGTCAAAATTATTAACCAGAATTGTACAAAGACAGATGGAAAAATGGGCCGAAGAAATACTAGCAGAAGATCAATTTAGGTTTAGGCGAAACAGTGGAATACAGGAAGCCATTTTAGCTTTAAGGGTGATAATAGAGAAAATAATACAAAAAAAGTAGAAACCATGTATATAGGGTTTGCAGATCTGGAAAAGGCATTTGATAATGTAAGGGAAGAAAATGTTCGAAATACTCAAAAAGATTGGAAGAAGTTATAGGAATAGACTGATTGTACATAGCTTATACAAGGAGCAAACAGCTGTAATTGAATTAGAGCAGGAACATAGAGAAGTGAATATTTGGAAAGGCGAGACATGAATGTGCCCTAGTCCCACAAATTTTTAACTTGTGTATTGAAGAGGCAATGAATACTGTCAAATGCAGAAAGACATTGGGAATTATTATGCAGGGACAAACAATATGATTAGATTGGCAGATGATATAGCAGTATTAGCATATAGCAAGAAAAAGTTAGAAGTAACTCGTAGTAAAATGGAAACAGTACTAACAGAGAGATATGGTATGAAAATTAACAAAAATAAAACTAAAGTGCTAGTATGTAAAGGAGGGCAAAGTAAGTCAAAATCCAAAATACTAATAGAAAACAAAACTTACAAGAGGTTAAGCATTTCTGCTACCTAGGAAACCAAATAATGCAAGATAGGTAAAGTGCAAAAGATATAAAATTGAGATTAGCACAAGGCCGTGCTACATTTAATAAGAAAAGCAACTACTATATTCAAAGACAACAAACACAGAAATAAGGAAAAGATTGTTGAAAGAATATGTGTGGAACACAGCACTGTATGACTGAAGTGTGGACAGTAAAAAAGTGGACAGGAAAAAGATAGCCTTTGAAATGCGCTGATATAGATGTATGATGAAGATACCTTGGACAAAGTTAAGGACAAAGAGGTACTAGAAAAGGTAGGAGAAAAAAATATTTGTGGAAAACACTAAAAAATAGGAGCGATAGGATGATAGGACACATACTAGGGCATAAGGTAATATTGCGGAATATATTAGAAGCAGAAAAGGGAAAACAGAGAGGTAAATGTAGACCTAAATCAGACTATTGCACACAGATAGTAATAGATGTAGGCTGTGGGAATTTCAGGGAACTATGTAGGTTAGCTCAGAATAGAAATAAATAGAGGTTTGCGTCCAACCGGTTTCCGAATGGAAAACGTAATGATGAAAAAAGTAATTGTATTTAAATTTGATGAGTATTGTATTCAACTACAGGTGCTGGTTTTGCAATATTCACAACAAATGTTGCTTAAATCTTACCATAACATATAATTTAACACTTTTCCTTTTTTGGAGAGGATATCCAGGTAATATTTCATTTCCTTATAAATGGGAATCATGTAAACATGTTGGAGTTCTTTAACAACCATCAGGTTGCTAATATCTATGTAGCGTTAGGTATATAGGAAAAAGATAGAAGAGTATAGGAAAACCTAGACTATTAGTCAAGTTATTAGAAATTTGGGTTGTGAAGTGTATGTAGATGTAGATTAGCACAGAAGAGAAAAGAAGTTAGAGCTGCGTCAAACCGAACTTAAGTAAGGTTGAAAACAAAATGATGATGTTGATTATACGAAAGAAGTAATTGGAAAACTGTTGATTTTGCAAATGTCTAAGTAATGTATTGATAGCCTCCAGGTTGCTTAACTCCTTTTACAAACCATTGAATATCAGTGTTATACGGTATACATTTTTAGAAACAATAGAAGGGGAAAAGTGCAAAACATATAAAAAAAGATTACCACAAGACCGTGCTGCATTTAACAAGAAAAAGCAGCTGTTATGTTTGAAGACAACAAACAAAGGAAACAATGAAAAAATTGTTGAAATCATATGTGTAAAGCACAGTACTGTATGGCTGTGAAACGTGGACAGTTTGAGAAGCAGACAGGAAAAAGATAGAAGCCTTTGAAAGGTGGTGCTACAGATGATGAAGATATCATGAACAGACAAAGTTAAGAACAAATGGGTTTTAGAAATTGTAGAGGAAGAAAGATACCTGTGGAACATAATAAAAAAATAGGAGAGATAGTATGATAGGACACGTAGGATATGAGGAAAAAGTATGGGATATATTAGAAGCAGAGGAAGAAGAAAAAGAGACGTAGAGCTAGTCATAGATTAGAATATTGCACACAGATAATGAATGATGTAGACTGTGGGAATTTCAAGGAAATGTGTATGTTAGTTCAAAGTAGGAAACAGTGGAGGTATGCATCTAACCAATTCCAGGAGTGAAAACCTAATGATAATGAAAAACTTATTGCATATTATGTTATTATTTCAAGCTAAGAAGTCACAAGATTACTATAGAATGACAATCGTAAACTTTTAGCAATTAGACATCATCCCCTTTTCCTGAAATACCACTAAAGAGTTAGAATGTAAAAAAATATAATTAATAAATGCTGGACTTTACTTCAATTGCATATTTCTCAATTATTCTGAAATTAAACTCCCTTCATGAAAATCATCTTTACTGCTTGAATCCCCAAAGTCGATACTGAGATGCTGTACTGCATCAAATTTCTCTTCTACCTTCTACCAGTCTATTCTACATTTTTGTTCATGGAGAACGCATATCTGCCAATATTTGCAATCTATTCTTTCAAGCGCTTTCTTCATATTAATTGTATAAAATCATCATTTATTTCAGTAAATCTTCCTGTGTTTTTATTGTAACAGTCTTTACAATTACCCCATATTAATTCCATTGGGTTAAATTGACCATGGTATGAATGGAGCTTTTAAACTTTATGGATGCTCTGTGCTGCAATTTCATCAAGTTGGTATATTTTTGGTTGGTCATTTTCTTTTATTAATGCCAATAATTCTCTTTTAACACAGAAGTGTTGAAAGAGATATAACAACGCCCTTGCAAATAATTGGATAGCTTCTCTTTGTTTGAAGAGGTGTAAGGAGCCTTTTCCGTTAATCTTGAATGATATGAAGCAGTTATCTAGCACTATTTAACTTAAATTGTTTAAATTTGGTATTAACCCCCCTTGAAATCATTTTGTAATAATCTTTTGTGATGTCAAAGGAAACAAAATAGATGTATCGTGTATAACACTATCCATATTTTGTATATGCAACACAATAAATCTAAATCAACATTTGGTATGTATATAAGTGATCACAACAAATTAGAAACCAACCACTTCTCTGTTCCAAATAGTTTTCCTTATTGGATTGATAATTCCTTAGATTTGCGCAGTAGCTATATGTGGTTGTTCGAACAGCCCCGCTTTACATCATATACTTTATAGGAAAATCCTATTGTAGGAAAAAGTTGTTTTTAAACCAATCAAATTGAAATTGCATATTTCAGCAGTAACAAGCACCCTTTGGAGTGTTTTTGCAGTTACATCAAGTGTTAAAAAATATAAAGCTTATAATAGGTATTTATTGCGAATTTAGTTACATAATATTAGGTTTGGAGTGCATCTTATAAATTTTCTGCTTAACTGCATCTTTTATAAAATAATCGACATTGTAAGATTTGCTTTATATTTGGTTGCATTTTCTGCATGATGAATAAGTTGGTTGATTTTCTTTTCCAGCTTTTGAGTCTTTTTAATCCTAGTTAACGTCCTACGGCTTGTTACGCTTCTTGGCATTACAAGCTTTATTTTATTATTAGGTACAGGGGATTTTTTAATCCTAAATCGAAAGAATTAGTTTCCATCATTTAAGTAGGTTGTTACAGTATTTCTTGTGGATATATATATATATATATTTTTGTACTCCACCCCCCTTTTTTTATTATTTTAATCTCGTCGTCGTCGCGCGCCCCTTCTTATAAATTTCAATGCCTTTTATATGATGTGCAAACACCTATTGCACGCCCCGTACTTTTGCAACGTTTGGTTGGTGATTTAATCAAAATTGTTATTAAGATGCCTCGACTAATTGAACTCTTTATTCTCAGGGTGTTCACCTACTTACCGTGGGTTCAGTGGTAAGTATATGTGCAATGCCCAACCAAACTGCACTCTCTTTTGTTTTAGTACTAATTTTTGAATCTAGTTTTGTATATGCCAAATTTTTATGATCAACGTTGCCTTGTGCCAAATTAATTTAATACCACAAATTTATGACTTTTGACGTTATAAGATATTTCACAGCACTCACCTGGATTATACTTTGTTTCCGGCCTCTCTTACTGCTGGCTCAAGATCCTCGTCGCCGTATGCGCCTTTACACGGTTGTACTATCCTGTTGGATTTTCGTTTCGCCTCCAGGTATCTTTCTTTAAATTTTGTTGCTCCCAATATCTGAAATAAATGACCCGAATTTTAGAATTTAGAATACCCGTTTATTTTACTTCCCCTGCGCTAATTCTTCCGTCGTAGTTTCTGCGTTGACTCTTCCACTTCCAATTGCTACTCTTACGTGTTCTCCTAATTTCGCTCCTCTTGTTCCAAATTAATCCGTCCGCCTTTAATCCGTACTCAATCCAAATCTATCGTCGTCCTATTCAAAACCACTCAATGCCCCGCTACATATACATCCATATCAAAATCAATCTTCGTCCCTTTTTATAACCACTCAATGCCCTGCTACCTATAAATCTATATCCAAATCGATCCCAAATGTTCTTCCTTCTTACAATTCCAATCCGATGCCTTCTGCCTTTATCAATATCGTTCCAAATCTATCTTACTATCCGTCGCTTCGCCGTCGCACTAATACAAATCTTTTACTCTTCCTTGTCGTCGCTATTACTTATTAAGTATCGATGCTGCTCTTTACCCTTCTTTAATAATCAAACTATTTCAAAATCAAACACGTTTATTAATCTTCCAAAATCTTTACACAAATTAGCGCAGTTCTTTAAAATACGTCTTTATACCAAAAATATTCAAAATAAACTCTCCTTGTTTACTTTCCAAGGTGATAATTATAACATTACTTGCCTACTACTTTACAAATTACATAAACTAAAATCGTCCAATAATATTTAAACACTAAGTTTGTGTCGCACATACCATAAATTATGTCCTTTTACACTTTCATAGTTTACACATAATATTCTAGTATTGGTTCTAAATATTTTACAATCCTTCAATCACATTTGACATTATTATCACTTATAATTTTGAGATTACATATTCGTCCAAAAGTTGATTCTAATTAAACAAAAGCCAAAATAAATCACACATGACCCTGGATCGGCGTGGTTGATAGTGGACATCCATAGACGCATCCGGTTTTCGGATGGCAAATGTACTTTCAATGGCCTATTAAATTCTAACTCAGTATAAACCCTTGAACACTGTGTATTTTATCACGTCATCAAGTCATTTTAATTTACTTCTTGGCACTTACATTTCAACAACCATTTTGAATACTTTAGCATATGTAAAGTACGGCAAACATACATTTTTAAATTATGGGATCAGATATATGGATCATTTTACTTGGCATACACTACCTTCTACTAAACAACCCTTAGAACCCTTGGTAGCTCCCTCTGACACTACACTATATATATATATATATATATATATATATATATATATATATATATATTGACGTGACTATAGCTCCTTATTTCAAGCTCCAATGTTGGGCGTCAAATTTTATTGCTGTGATATAGCCCTTTTTAATTTCATTTAAGCCCCACGATTGGGTGTTATTTTTATTTGCTGTGATATGGCCCCATGATTGGTGCAACTTATTTATTTGCTGTGAATAAGCCCTTCGTTGGAGTGCCCTTTTTTGCTGTGATATAACACAGATTGCCCTACTTCACAACAATAAAGATTGTTTAACCCCTTTTCTTTCTACCACCTGTCTGTTAAAATAAATTAAATGAAGCAATCCAAAATTTACACAATATAATGATCGATAATATGTACAATTTTTTTTTAATCAATGACATTGATTTGTTCAAAAATTAGCCCTTGAATAAAATATTAACATTTATTTTTTTCCATCAAATTTATATTTCCTGAAAGCCAGCAAAAATATCTCTGTAATTACTCTTAAGTACCTTTGAACGTTTAAACGATGTTTTATCTACTTTTCAAAATCTCAAATGACCTTTTTGTTGACCCTTACAGATATTTGATATATAGAAAACAGTCTTTTACTAATAATAAATAAGATCTCTAACCTGTGTTTTCCTTGCTTGGAACTGTCTCTGAATATCGGTGGTCAGCACCCCTTGATTGTTACAGTTTGACTTGCTTCACTTGTTGGCCAGAATGATTTATTAATGGTTGCTTGTATTTTTCCCCTCGGATTTCTGGAGTATCTTGTAGTCCAATTTGAGTATCTTCACGTTTTATAATATTTTTCTAAGTATATTTAGATATTTAATTAAGACGTTTATTTAGACGTTTAATTAGATGGTTAATTAGACGTAGAATTGGATGGTTAATTAGACGTATAATTGGACGTATATTTGGAGCCCTAAATTATTAAATATTAGTATAAATTCAATTAATAGTTTACCTTACGTTTTAAGCGTAAAACGGCTATGTTTTGTTGCAAAAATTGGCACTTTTATTTTGCACAATTTTAATAGTTTATTGACTTTCACTAAGTTTTACTTGTACGTAATCTTTCACTTTAATTTGACGTGGTTCGTGCCTTGTTGAAGAGATACTAAATGTTTAAGAGTTCCCTATAGTATTTATAGACTCCACCTATCAACGTTCTAATTGGTGTGTTTGTTAATCAAGGCTTGTACTTTGCGCCTATCTTTGTAGAACTCGGTATTTCTCAAAATTCCCTGGTTTTAATTGTTGTTCCGTCATTCAATCTCGCACATAGACGTTCAATATTTCGCCGCTTATTCTCAGAATTTCCAAATATTCATTGCATTTTTGTCACGTCATTTCATGTTTGTGTTGATTATAGTCCAAACCTTATCGTATCACGAACCGCCTGTTATATTGTTTGTTACTCTAAATATGTTGGATTTTCATGCAAATACGATATTCCTAGTCATGTACTCATCTTTCTAATAATGACGTATTTGAATGAGTTTGCTTATTTATGCATTGACATTTTTAATGAAATTATTAAATAGCTAGAATGCCAGGTTGTTTATTGTTGTTGTTTATTTATTACATGTTTATTTTGATGCAATTCGTTGCATTTAAAACCTTATCTTTAGTCGTTTCTTTCCAATTCCGAACTTGTATATTTAACTTGAACGTATTATACGACGTACACATTATTATTTTAGCTAAGTAGTATTTGATTATTGCAAAATGAGCTTCTTTCTTATGGAATAAATTGGTTATAATTTATATACAGTGTGCTCGCTACTGACCTTTTGTAAAATAGTCGATTTACTCTTATTTAATGGTGGAATTGTTTGGTTTTCTTAATGTTAATTATATTTACATTTATCTTATATATCTATATTAAAAAAATTTTTACCATTGAAAAAAGCTATTTTAAATATTTAATTTATACACAATAATTCCATGTTCCAATCATATTTATAACCAATCTCATTGTAAGTAGCTGCAAGTTGTCATACTTATAGTATTAATCAGTGTTTATATATTTTTAGTTAAACCTGTGATCAAGCATAAAATATATGCGAAAATTTAGGTATTAAAGAAGAGTAGTTATTTCCAGCAGACCTATAACCCACAAACTATCCTATTAAATATATATATATATATATATATATATATATATATATATATATATATATAAGTATACAACACTTTCATTCGTTGTTATAAAATAAATGTCAAGTATATAAACGCAAACAAAACAATCATTTTCTTACTGTAATAATTCACCATTTTAAATTTTGTTTTTTATTTCACGTTCAGTCTGTTATTGTAGGATACAAACGCCTTGGTGACACTAGCCATCATGTCATATCTCACTTAAAATTCTGAACACACTTGTTTATATAAAGGTCACTACTATTTTTGCACTGACATAAGATAAACAAACAATGGAGAAAAATGTAATTTTTGTTCTTAACAGTAAACAACAACATTTTTAACCAAAATGCACGAATTCTATTTTGCCCAACAAAACATTTAACTTCACCAAATTAGTTCATTTTTAAATTTACATCCAAAACTCAATTACATTTTATGAAACCAATTTTTAAAAAAATCCAACAATATATGAATGATATCTATGTGGATTGAATTTATAGTAAATGTAAATTAAATAATTGGGACTGAATTTTTTTTTAAAATATGAAATAGAACATAATAAGGTTATTATGCATGAGAATGCAGTTGTTGAATTCCCACACACTGGTAGGTGAAGAACATATAGTTTATTATATGGTATCTGTTAAATACGTATCATATGTTTAGAAACAAGAGCCCGTTTACAAGGATCAGGGATGTTTGGCCTACTTTAAATTATTCTGTTTGGTATACAACCATTTGTTTGCCACAAGTTTTTGGAGAAATAAGAAAAATAAACAGACGATGCCGAATCATTCTCCATCATGGCAATGTGAGCTCTCACACATTGATTCAAACAAGTGACTATTTGAGCACTTAAAACATCGAATTAATAGGTCTTCCGCAATATAGTTCTGATTTGGCACTTAATGATTTTTTTTGTTCTCACACGTGATAAACAAACTGCGCGGACAATGATTTTCGACACCAGAAGGGGCGGTTGTTGCGTTCAAAACCAATGTTTTGGAGATATCTCATTGGAATGGAAAAAATGCTATGAAAATTGGTTCCAGCATATGCAAAAGTGTATCAATCATCGTGGAGAATATTTTGAAAAACAGTAAAGAAGTTTTCACACCTTAAGTTTTGTTTTTGTTACTTATTCGCGATACATATCGAGCACCCCTCGTATAACACTTCTATAATGAAAATGTTGCTGATAACTCTCAGCTTTGGACTTCGATGTCTAATTTTTTTGAAACCGGAAATGTGTCTTTTTTTTAGATGTGAAGCACATTTATTTTGTTACGGGGGACAATTTGTACTTCTATAATAAAAAAATGGTAAGCAACTATCTCTGCACCTTGAGGTCTTATATTTCGAAACTGGATACAAGCAAATTGATGTTTTAAATCACTAATAAAACACTCAGGATTTGATGTATGAGGTCTTTAATGCTTCTATTACAAAAAAATTGTAACCAATTTACTTTCTACTCCTATATCTATTTGGGGTCTAATATTTCAGAAACCAAAAGTGTGGTTATGTTTTGGTTTGAAACACTAACCAACCATTAAAGGTTTTTGCTACATTAGACGGCACTTGTACAACAAAAAGGTCGTAGCCAACTTTCTATTTACTTCGAGGTTTGATATTTCAGAAACTAACTAGAAGTGCAACTGCACTGGGGTTTGAAGCATTAATGAAAGTATCAAAGATTTTGATAAATTAGATCATTAGTGCTTTTTTCAAAAAAAAACCCTGTGGCCTATCCATTTTGAGGGCCAATATTTCAGAAACTGAAAATTTGGCCGCGTTTGGATTTGAAGCACAAAAAAAGCACTAAGGATTTTGTTGTATCATTTCTATTGCTTCTATATAAAAAGTGGCCATCAACTATTTATTCATTGTGCAGGCTAATATTTCAGAAACCGGAAATACAGCTGCATTTGGATTTGAAGCACAATGATGTGCTGGTGTTTCTATAATGTAGTTGTAGCTATCTTCCTATGTACCCTTATCCTCTTTGGGGTATGATATTTCAAAAACTTGAGCAAAATAGAGCTTATCCAAATCAAGGATTTTGCTATGCCAGATAATAATGCTATTTAACAAAAAGCTGAGCTAACTTTCAGCTTTGCACTTTAAGTCTAATATTTTTGGAACTTGAAATCTAGCTAGGTTGAGGTATGAAACATGAAGAATATTTTTAAACGTTATCGTTCGTGCTTCATATATGTGACCAACTTCATAAACTCTATAACATCATTGAGACAATTTTCATTTATTTATTATTATACCGTTATCAGTAACAGTTGCCAAATGCATAATTGTTATTTTTTAGTGCGTAACCTAAGAAATGTGTGTCACAGGTAAAACGAGTGTTATATTAATAAATTTTGATTTGCCCCGAAGGGCCAGGGACTTCATAACAATAAAATGGTGCATTGGCTAAATACAGTGGTGCGGGAGTAGGTGCCTACGGAAAAATTATAAAAGAAATTAGAAATATTTGAAATAAAAGTATTAAAGAAATAAAATGTTTAGAATGAAAACTAAGTTACCAAATCACTTACCCTGAAAGTTTTCTGTTGTCATAATTAATGAGCACCAAACCGTTTGTCACAGCAATATCTTCAATATTATTCCTACACGGAACAATTATTCTGCATAGGTCTTTGCTCAGGTTCCTAAATTTATTACGTTATACGATGCTTTGCTTTCAAATGTTTTGAAACACTTGTTAAGTTTTGTCATAATTAAATAAAATTATAAATTAAAATGTCTTTTCAAATACAATTTCATCACTGGGCTAATTGAATATCCTGTTACAATCACCTAATTCTTATTCGAATTCTTAAAGAAGTGCAAATAAAATTAACTTAACCACTATTGACATTAAATAATTTTAATAAAAATACAAATACACTTTTCTTAAAAGAAAAAAACCAACATTTTTTCTGTGACGGGAAAAAAATTGACATTTAATGTTTCTTGACAGGTAACAAAATGTCACTTTTTATGAATTTACTTTTTTTCCCGGGAAAAAAAGAGTACTTTTTTCCCGGGTATGTGCAAATAAGTAAGAACACGAAGATATTTAATTTAAAGCCGGGTCCACACTTGTAACATTCGGGTGTAACATAACATCGTATTATAACTTCGTCGCCTTAACAACAACCGATATAAACAACTTAAGTAAGCAATTTTTGAAACCACTCGCAGAATTAAATTGCCAGATATTTGATTACTTTAAAGGTTTCCTTAGCAACGCAAGTTTAACTGTCCCTATAAGTACAACCTACTTGTTTGAAACTTCAAATTTGACATCGATTGATTTTTTGACTTTAATATATTGTAATATATTTTCAATATTAAATCATCGTTTTGCCTGTAAAAAAAAAAGTAGTGTATTATACACGGGTAAAAATGTAAGATTTTAACTATCGGTGTTTTGTCTCCCTCTGTTTCGTTTCGGGAGACAAACAGACCTCGAGCTAAAATCTAGTACAGTGGAAGTCTCTTTTTGCACATATGATGGGTATATACTCTGACATCTTGGTGCATCAAGATTTCTGCCAAGTTTAATTTGAAGTCCAACAAAGGTATATAAGTACTATCGCCCTTCGGTGCCATGCGCTGTCTCTATCTTCTAACACAACTCTAACATCTTCTTGCATCAAGATTTCTGCCAAGTTTAATTTGAAGTTCAACAATATGTAAGTACTATCGCCCTTTGTTCCATGCATCGTCTTTATAACAACCAACTGTTAACACAGGTGAAGTCAACATGAAAAAATAGTCTGTGGTACTACTTCTTGCTACAGGTTTTTTTTCTATGAATCCCAACATCGAATCTAATAGTGAGCATGTTTATTTTATTAATGCGTAGAGTAATTTAGAAAACTTTGAATTTGATAATTATTGGCATATCACCTTGTATACTGCCAGCAAATTTTGTTTTCATATTCAGATGTTCCAAGTTACCACTTGTTAGTCCTTTTTTAGAAATGTAAAAGCATTAAAAGGCCACTTTCAAAATTACTTATTGAAGTAGAAAACGTCGTTTGGATATAAAACACCTATTCATATCTAGTTATATATGATATAGTCAAGTCGCACATGTCGTATTTAGCGTTCATAGTCAAAATTGATGGTTTTTCCATAAACAGGATGTGTTTGAATCATCATGTGACCTTCGCATTGCCCTTTAAGTTTATTTCTGTTTGAGTTCTCGTCGATTATGTTACGAAAAAGACGGCATCATGGTTTGTGAAATCTATCTGTTTGAATTTATATCTAATTGAATTTAAACATTACAGCACAACATTTAATCTATGGATTATTATTACAATTCTATAATTTAAAAATTACCTCAAGATAATAGCTTTATAATTATGTGATGCTTCGAAACTTCATCATTTAATGGACATAGAAGTTTTCAATTATCAAGTTTGATTCCTATGGTTTAAAGCGGTTTCTTTCATATTTGGTTCCTGAACAACGGTTGTTCATGTAGTAGCCATTTTGTTTGTATGCTTCCATCTATAAGAAGATACCTCTAGTCAGATTAAACCGTTACAATTTGGCAATATGTTTTGCTATACAATAATGTTACTTAAATTTAATGTCAAGTTGATTGGTAAGTCAAACTTTCATTTATATAAATTCCATTTTGGATTTTCATGTTTATTAAGTTTCCGCTATAATTAATTACAGTCATCCTCAAAAAATATATGTATACGTATAAATAATAAGAAGTTAACCTAATTGTGATATGTTTTTAGAAAAGAATTATAAAAGTAATCTTACTCTTTAAATTTCTGCATTGATAACCTTCAAGTACTCAAAGTTAATTTTTATTAAATTTAAAGCTAAAAGTGCAATACCTCATTTGAAATATGTTTTAGCATCTTATGTGACCATCTTATAAAATAATTGTAACCTCAAACTCAATATGAAATATTTTAAGAATTCTTAAAGGTATATTAAAGATTATGTGTACATCGTACTCAGATCTGACTATGATAAATTATATCAATTACAATATTTGTCATTGTCACAGAGTGTAATAATTTGATATAAATTCAATCTTCAACTAAGATAGTATATAAATATTAATTTTGTCAGTTGTAAATATCTGTAACTTGAAGTGAATAATCCTTCTTTAAATAGATGTACATACATTACCTTCTTCAGACTTTTTATTAATTCATTAACTTAACAAATTATTAAGATAACATTTGACGTTTAAAAGTATATACTCAAAAATTCTAGTAAACCTAATAGAATATGAAAAACAAGTAGTGCACATTGATGAGTTTAAGTTCTTATATAATATTGCATACAATCATATTTATTGCTATAGGCACATTTCTCTTGCTCAGATGCAAATGACGATCTGATAGATGTTTGATATATAATTACTTTTTCTTTCAGAGATAATATTGTGTAAATATAACAATCTTAGCCTTTGTGCTTTAGGTGTGCACAGTCGTTATGCTCTCTTGATTACGTTAAATCTTCGAGTTTAGTGGTGCCTGATATTACCGTATTTTTAGGAACCCCCTCTGGTGGTCTTATCCCGCAGAAGTAGAGTTCAAAGTTTGTTCGGAAGTCTCCAGAAGTACTTACGGTTAGTACGGATAAAACAACATCTATGGTTAAACTTCCGAGAGAAATGTAGGTTGTTTATTTCTTACCTTACCCCACCCCCAATCAACATCTTGTAGAGCGGCTTCACTGTTAGTACTTTATCTTTGCTGTTTCACCCAAAGCAGTAAAAATAAATTAGATGGTATTTGGTCTCACTTTAATAAAAATAGGTGAATTATTACACATCTTATAAAATAGTTCAACAGATCCACTCTCCCGCTCGTATTTATTGTATATTGTTGTTGATCTTGGACAAGGCACATCTATCTTAGTCTTCTTCTTCTTTATGTACCTCTTCATCATAGCCATCGATTCTTTGTCTACATAGGAAGAACATAGACTGACTAGTTTCTTGTCAACCCAAGTAGTTACTGATAATTGAACTTTGTCTTCAACTGTAGATTGTTCCACACAGTACCAACTGCCTTTTTTCATTATTTGTTTTGTAACCCATTTGCTGTTTTGAGTGTTATAGTCTTTAGAGGGAGTATGCCATTTTATGCAGTGGTCATTAGTGGCAGACTGGTGTAGCAGTTGTCCACAAAAACATTGTAGTTCAGGTTTTGTGGAGCAGTGTGTATTAATCTCTGTATTATATTTCCAAGAACATCGAGATCAGAACAGCCTTCCGGTGGACCACTATGTTTTCTTAATAACACAAAAAAATCGTAACTGAACCCACTAGCTCCGCTTAGAACATAATTTATTTATGGGGTTTCTTGGCTTTATATTATCTGATTCCTGAAGTGCGGGCCTTTGTGGGCATCTTTTATTCGTCAATGGCTAGAAACTCTTCTTTTGGCACATGTAGCAATTTGTTTTGTAATATATTCAAAAATATTCTGAAGTCTGTCATACTTTAAATCATCACGCGTAGTTCTTGGTTTTTATCGAAAAATTGTAAAAATCTTTTAATATCTTCAAATTTATTACACATGTGCCAGCACCTTTTCAATACACGTGCCCTCCTTCCAATAATGATGTGAGGTTGGTAGATGAACTACTGACATATAAATTATTATGCTGATAAATTTTTGCACATCTTATTGTGTAACCTCTTTAAAATT
This sequence comes from Platerodrilus igneus, assembly GCA_036346225.1. Classification (NCBI taxonomy): domain Eukaryota; kingdom Metazoa; phylum Arthropoda; class Insecta; order Coleoptera; family Lycidae; genus Platerodrilus; species Platerodrilus igneus. The sequence continues at coordinate 1,244,044 of JARFIW010001068.1, forward strand.
TTCTGCTGAAGTCTTAGCTGCGTAAACGTTGCTTTCTTTTTCAATTAAATTTAGAGCAGATGAAGGAAAAAGAAATTTGTAAAATCCATTGGTTTATTTAGATGCATTATTTCTTCTGGTATATCTGCACATCAAAACATTGTGTTTGACCTTTTCCTCATTCTTTTCATCATCACTTTTCCCTTCATCTGAATCTGTGCCACTGCCGTGGTTTTCGTCTACTACACATTGCTCTATAGGTTGAGAGATTGTGTAGTCATCATCATCTGATATTTCGTCGGGATTCGAACCCGGGACTTGGGCATAGTAGTCACATGCATACCAACCATTACGGCTCCATTAGCAATATCACAAAAAATGATTAAGCTGGCTGAAGACTTCGAATGTTTGTGAACTTTTTCGACACGCTTGCACCCTTGTGGTACAAGAACTTTTTTGACACCAGGATTGTCCGTTAAATTAGTTTCGTTATAGCTGTAAATGACATTTGGACAAGTTCCTTCTAATGCAGGTGCTATGTTCTCTTAATATTCTGTAATTTCTATATGACCCACTGATACCTGCTGGTTTTCTATGTTTGAGGCTAGTCTCTGGGTAATGTTATTTCTCGAGGCAAAGTCATTGCCAAATTTATAACCGTCTCATTTGCATACATAACAAATCTTTAAATTCCATTCATGTCAGAGTTGGTTGTAAAGTCAAGAGTACCCTGGTTTATGGTAAATATAGTAACTTTTTACAGACCATTAGATTCCTCTTTTCTATAATTTGTGTATACATGGTTTTATCTTTATGAAAAACAATAAGTTTTTAGTTATTTATGCATATGGTTTTATTCTGGAAAGGGATACACGTTGAAATATAAAACTTTGAAAGACTTTTAAAAGATAAAAATCCATAAAATTGAAAGAAAAAGTCATAGGCCCTCTTAATATCAACATTGGCTTCATATATATTTTTATGTGTATTTTTGTGCCTTGGTTTTTAGTAACTCAGAATTTCTAAAGACTGAAATGTTCCGAAATTGCATTTATCAAGTAGAACAATATCTAAATGTTTTTCTAGTATTTCAGATATGTTGTATTTTTAAAATTTAATTGTTTTATTTTTCAGCAAATTAATTACTACAAAATTATTGCAACTGGTTGAACTGATGGCTGATATAAACATTGTTGGTGAACGCAATTTAATTCATAATTTACACTTTTCGTATCCTTTTGAAAAATATGGTGACCTAATTCAATTACAGTTACGAAGTGATATGTTGTTAACATCAATTAATCCACTGGGTTGTGTTAGTACTGATAAAATGGAAGCCATTGAACTGCCAAGTCTTTTTCCTGTTAATTGTATAAATAGCTTAAACAGGGAAAACATCTATAAAATTCGCAATATATACCGTAAGTGTAGTAGTCAATAAGTTTTTCAATAATTTATACTTACATTATGTGGTATGGTTAAGTCCATACATTTCGAGACTTTGTTATGATGTCACATAATAGTGAACCCAAGTAAACTTTTGTTGATAATATGCAAACTGTTTACAAAATACATTCCAAACAATTGCTTATATGAAGATTCAGTAGCAAAAATGTTGCTAGTTTATCAGCTAGAGATGGGTTACTGTGTTACGGTTTAAATTCTTGAATCGCCATGTAGTTAGTAGCTTTCTCCTCATATGGGAGGACTATGACTTAATAAATAATTTAATACTGTTATTGTGCGCTCTTGTTTTCTGTTTTCTAAGAGCACGTGCTTATCTTTCAAGGTTGGTTTTACCTTGTCAACACAGCATTAGATGCGATATCACAAATGAATTTTACTTCTAATTGCTCTTCTGTTTAGATGTTTGTTAGTTTCTACAGATTTTGACTGCTAGTAAGTTATTTAGCTGAATTTCAGTGTACGTTTAGATGTTAATTTCACCCAATATTTCCTTGGTGTTGGGATCTTCTATAGACGGTAAGTTTTCCTATTATTTGCTGTTTATTACAATGCTATTTCTTTGTAAATGATTGAAATTTATTTTTATCACCATTTGTTGTTATTGTGTTTGGAGAAACCCGTTTTTGAACGATATTTGAATTGACAAAGCTCAGTTAAGTTGTCGATGTTAATTTGATCACTTACAGGTTTATTGTTGTGATTGTCATTGTGGTTAGTTGTACTTGTTTATGCCGCTTAACACATTTTGCACTATCTGCGACATCTAAGAACTATGGTAGCAGTTTCTGGTATAAAATTTTGTTTACTTTTGGCTGCATCAAGTTTCATGTTAATATTAGGATTAGGGATTAGGGTTATAACTTTCCACACACCAGAGAACAATAACTCTAAATTTATTGCCTATATTACTGATGACCAAGCATTTTCCAGGTTAAGGGATTGTGATGTGGCCAGCGGGGTTAGCCATGAGAAGCATTGTATGAAGAGGATATCAACAAGCTCGTGCGAATGACACGATTTAAAACACGGAACTTGCTTACCGTCGAATGCTATCGAGGTAAAGAACGTGGGTGCGTGTTAATTCAGAGCGAACTCTTCTCTGCTTCCTTTGCCTTTCCTTTAATTACCTAATGAATTTCTTGTGTTCAGTAAAAGTGTAGGTTCACTCACTTTGCTGACACATCTGTTTAAACATAGAAGAAACCTAGTTTTACATAGCTTTATGATACTATATGCTAAACATGATATATTTGAAACAAAAAACCAGAGTCGTGTAAAAACAGAGTGACATCCTTGGTAGGATTTTTTAAACAAATCAACTTGTAAACTTTTTTTTTACGTTTCTATAAATTAATGGGTTAAGATTTTCTTGCTAAAATATAAATGGTCTGCACTCTAATCGTAGGGACTACAGTGATTATTTGAATTGGTATTCCTACTCGTAAAACTATACACGTGATTTATCCAAATTATATAAACAATAACACTGCCTCTATTTTAGTGAGTAGACAAAATATATTATCAAAAATTATTAACCATTGATATGTACAATCTAATTTTTCTTACAAATTTTTTTACAATATTTACAGAATTTAAATGTTGCCACTTAAACAATAAAATTAAAAAATGGTTGCAATGCAATCTGCATAAACAAATTTTTATATACTTTAGTATTGAATGAAGTCGTCAAGTACTTTTAATCGATCTCGTTTTAATTGTTTCAGACTCGTAAAAAACGAAGTCTCTAAATTAGTAATTAAATCAAGCAAAAAATTGAGGTTAATGAAATTTCTTGTGTTGCTTTAAAGAATTTTTACAGTACAGTTTTAAACTTTTGCTATTATAGGAGGAATAAAACTTGTGATACGTGTTTGCGTATTTGGTATGAAGGCAGTTGTTGTCACCTGATAAGTAAGTTGATAGCGATGTTACCCAGAGGCTTCAACCAGAATTTCCTATTACGGTTCCAACAAGGACGACACCTGTGAAGATAACAGCTTAACAAACACAATTGGGCAGCATCCATGGTCAACGGCTTTCCGACACGGTCTGCTTGAAAAATGTTAGGCAAGCATTTTTCACAAAAATACACCTTCCGGATGAGAGGTAAAATGGAGGTCTCGTGTGTGTGTTGTCATACACATTAAAGATCCCTACCTTGTTTGGAACAACAAGGGTTCGGCAAAATTCAAAATTTTCCAGATAAAAAAACTTGCTTTCTGGCCAATATAGTACCGTCGGGTGGAGCATTGGAAAAAAATCAAATGTAAGGTCAATGGCTTTCCACAATTTACGATTCCATCGCCAAAACGCATTTTGTGGATTTTAGGCGAAATTTCTTATTAAGCTTTAGATTGGTTATACTGACAGTTGGTAACAATACCCTTCAGAAACTACGATTGCACTGTAGGTTGCGTTCAGAGTGGCAACGAATGGTGTTTGACATGTCCCAACCTTAGTGGTTAGAATTCACCATGTGTAAATTCTATTAAAATAATACGTATTTTTGATACCAGAGTAAATATGCCAGGATCGAAATTATTTCCACGTGCTCACGGGAATAATTTATTATTGTGTGCTTTTTGTAATAATTTAATTTCCCGTGAACTCATAACTAAATGCCACTTTCGGCTTTGCAAATTAAAACAAAATGACAAACTAACTATTGAACACCAAAGTACTTGATGCTTTTCAGGCCAAGCTCAAATTCACAACTATGAAGACCCATTTTCGTGCAGTGCTTAAATCAAAAAGCAAATCAAAATTCGCGTATTTAACAAAGTAGATAATATTCCTCCTAAGCACAGATGGTTTCCAAGATTAACGAACAAAATGTTGTTTAAAACCAAACACGTTCCCACGAGGTCTGTATGCAGGGTTGTCTATCTACCAGAATAAGTAGAATCCATTGCTGAATTAACAAAAATTGTAACAGAAAAATTGAACCTGTTACAAACTTTATCTTGAATTCTTTTATAGTTGCAACTTTTAACATATATTACTGTAACTTTTAATAACATATTTTGTGTATAAGAGAGACCTTGAGGGGCGTTTTAACATTAGGTACATGTAACAAGATCTTGTTTAGCAGATTGGGACAATCGTGCAAGTTATTTGGTAATTTAAACAGTATACCACTTGCATAAAATAATCTTATGGTTAATAGGTTGTTTAGTTCTTTTTTTTATTTCTATGAAATAGTACTTGCTTATTCTTGTTAAATGCAGCACGACTTTATGCCAGTTTTTATTTTATATCTTTTGCACTTTTCCTATATTGCGTTATTTGGCTTTCTAGGTAGCAGAAATCCTTAACTTGTAAATTCTTGCTTTTAATTTGTATGCTGGTTTTTCATTTATTGCCTCCGTACATACTAGTACTTTAGTTTTATTTTTATTAATTTTCATACTGTATCTCTCTGTTAGTACTGTTTTCATTTCATTAAAAGTTGTTTCTAACTCTTCCTTTGTTACGTGTGTTTGAAGCAATAAGCCCAAATGGGGTGGGAATTCCATAACAAAATAAGGATGCTCCGATCAATTACAGTGGTGTGGGAGTGGGTTTCTATAGCAATAAATGGCAGAAAATTGAATAAAATTGAGTAATGATCCAAATATTATGATTGCAAGCTATGTTATTACTTGCACTTACACTGTTAGATTTTCAATACATCAAGTTTAAAGGGTGCCTATTACGTCTGAGTTAATAGGATTTCCTCTGGCTGTCATATATACCAGGGAATTGTTAATTACAGGGTAGTGTCTTCGTGAAATGGATCTCCTTAGAAAAAGCTACCTGTCTGTTTGAACACATAAAATCACTCTCAACTCATCTTGCTTAAATCTATTCTACAATAACATAATTCGAGCATTTCTGTAAACAAATAGGCATAAAACAGTTTTTAAATGTACTTATATTAATATTCATGTGAGTGCTATTCCTATAACAAAATATATACAATAAACAAAAAATGATAAAATTTGTTATCAATTCATTCTTAATGCATCTAACTTTGGTTACATATCTTAGTTAATTATTATTAAATTCTTATTATTCAAACCTTATATTCCTAATAATGTAACGCTACAAATTGGGCAATACTTTATAAATGATAACCACAAATACAGTTCAAATTACATATCTAATTCTACAACAGTTTTACCTTAAAATTTCATCTGACAGTCACCATGAACTTTATTGAACTAGTGGTGCTAACACGTATTTTGTAGCAATTAATTTTGTACCAATAACACAACATTAATCCACAGTTCACTGCATTTAGAACAAAATATATTTTCGAGTATAGATAACATTTAACTCATTATAAGGGTTTAAAAAATACAAAGCCATTTATTATATTTACAATTGTTTAATAGTATGCAAATCAATTACAAGCTTGAATTATTTATGCAATGAATTTTCTGCGTAAAATATGCGTTGGAACACGTTTTATTTAACCTGAAACCAATCTCTTTTTTTTACAATTATTAAAATGCAAATCTTTTTGCATTTGCAAAACCGTTAATAAAAAGCATATTTTTCTGTGTGTGTAAATAAAGCCTTCATAGTAAAAACGAGTTTCAATCTTTATGATATAAAGCCATTCATTTTCACTTTTCATAAAAATACATTTTCCGTGAATAAAATATTCACTTTATTTATCATAAAAATACATTTATTGTGCCTGCAAAGCATACAGAACGCATTTGGAGCCTAAATTCTCGAACTTTCGTGATTAATAAAGAAAATACGTCATCTGTATTTTGATAGTAAATAAACAGTTTAGTAGTTACATTAGTAATCCTTATTCAAGAATTTGAGTTAAGGGTTGAGATTGTTTTAGATTGTTAAACTTCGCTAATAGTAATTCTTGGTTATATAGAGTTGATCTTGTAACACACTAAGCTTTTGTTAGTAAACAAAGTAGTTGGCATTATACATTTTTGATAATAATTATTCAAGAAAGTGTTCGTGTTCTTTACTTGAATATCTGGAATCTATTTAGTCTCAACCTTCAGGCACTGCTATTATTTATTTCATGAATTTAATTAGCTGTAACGTAACCTCATGTTTAGTAAATTAATTCTTTTACTGCAACCGGTTACCATTTTTTAGATATTTGCAACTTTAAATTTATTATGGCATTACTAATTATACAGCACCAAGACATCTGCTGTCAATTATTCAATCAAACATTTTTTTGTATTTATATTTGATAATAATATTTCTGTATATATTATTTCTAATTGAGAAAGCTTTCTCAATTGTAAATATATTGTTGGTATGAATGTGGTGTTGAATAAAATATTGTTTACTGTAGGCACACATTTTTTAATTGGTAACATTATTGAAAAAAATACTGAAGATACAACTAACTAGTAGTCAATTACTCGCTACTGTAAAATTTATCAGGTAAGTACCGAGGTTAAAAATATTGTAGGAAACCTATAATACGGTGTGTGAGCAGAAGAGCCTAAATCCAGATTCAGGTATCTGCCAGTGTTATTTTGTGCTTTCATTGTTGTGAGGTACAGGAGGAAAATCACAGGCTTTATCACTCTAAAAAATGCTATTTAGAAAGCCTTCATCTTCCTCAATTTTGATAACCATAAACTCATAAAATTTGTTCACTTTGTTGAAAGAGCTACAAATGCTGCACGATTTGGTACGGATAGATTTTAAGTGCTGTTGTTTTAAAGGTACAATGTATTGTGGTTTCTAGTGATCTTAAATTTCTTTGGCAGTGATGTACAGAAACTGCAAATACATCAATTTATATATCTGTATCTAGGAGTGGTTTAATTTTTATACTTTTTAATGTAAATTGGACAATTTATACATAGTTTGCTAATAAGTATTGTGTTTGTGTAGTCAAGTATCTTGCAATAAATGTTCTGTATGTTCGATTCACCGCAAAGTTGGAAAATATTTGTTAAAAGATCTCCATCTAGACATTATTACAAGCCTTACAAGTCTGTAAAAACTACATTAAATCCAATTAATAACAAACAAATACTTTTACTCACAAATATAATAGCAATAGGCTGTTTTGTAATTTTCCACATATATCAAACAATCTCCTTTAAATTTAAGGTTGACTTTGAACTTACTTATAATAATATGTAGTTTCACAATTTTTAAATAGACCTGCATCGTTAATATTTGTTACATCACATCGTGTTGACGTCGCCACTAGCAAAAACCATTGCAACATCAGTAACACTATCGATGGAATACGGGGGTTGAAAATATTTAATTCTAGGTGAAGAAATGTGATTTGCGACTTTTTAAAATATATTTTTAGAATAATTTTCTGTTGACAATGTTGTAGATGAAAGTCTTTAAATTAATAATAAATGTGATTAACCTGTGAATTTTTAATACCAAGCATATTGTAAATATAGTTGATAGTTTCTATGGACCTTAATTTTATAGACATACGCAGGATCTGGAAAAGACATATTGCTCTGTGAACAGAAGTGAATTATGGGAGATACTGCGTGAATATGGTGTAAGCAAGTGCTTGATAAAAGCTATCACAGCGACAAATGAAGGCAGTAGCATGTGCGTACGTGTTAATGGTAACATGAGGCAATATTTTGACATTGTGGAAGGTGTAAGACAGGGCTGTGTGATGTCTCCATGGCGGTTCAATGTATTTATGGATAAATGTATGAGGCCGGCTTGCGAAGGAATGGAAGAAGTAAAAAAATTGGTGAAACAAACGTCAGTGTGCTGTACTGTTGGTTGATTCGTCACAAGATTTGCAAGGAATGCTTGACAGGCTGTTGGAAGCATGTGAAAATATGCAACTGAAAGCGAATAGACATGAGGCGAAAGTAATGATTTTTGACAGATATGGCAGAATTGATGACTTTATTTAGAATGGACAAGGATACGGTAGAGAAAGTGAATGACATTGTGTACCTTAGTAGAAAGTTTTTGAGTAATGGAAAGCAATGGAACTGAACAGCGAAATAGAAAGATGAGAAAAAGCTGGAAGAAAAGTGAATGCAGGATCAAGTATAAATGCAAAGCTGGCCATTTACAAGTGTGTTAATGCCAACTGTTCTGTATGGAAGCGAAACTTGGGTCTGACAGAAGAAGCATGTTAGTCGTATAAATGTTGCAATAATGAGAATCCTAGGAAGTTTGTGCCGAAAAACATTGAGAAACAAAGCGCCAAATGAATGGATCAGAGCAGAGTGACTCTTAAGGAGTTGAGCGAGCGAAGCACACTTAGATGGTTTGGACATGTGGAAAGGACGAATGAGGATAGACTTACCACGCGTATATAAGCAAGTGAGATGACTGGTAAAGCTGCAAGAGCCAGACCATGTAAAAGATGATTGGATATAGTAAAGGAGGTTGTTTTTGCCGTTTAAATTCAATATTGCGCAAGACTATATTTAGGGATTGTTCACTACCATTATATAGTTGATCATGCCTGATTCTACCATAAAGTATGAATAGAAACTTGATCATCTAAAATAATTACATATCATACTATAAATTTAAGTTGGAAATGAGAACTTGCGATTTTCATACAACCTATAAATCACATTTTGAATTCCACATGTGATAAATTTATCTATGTCAGTGGCAGATCCTACATGACATTGCTTTTTTGATGTATAAAGTTTATTTTTTTCAATTGTTTGGGAAATCAGTTTCACTGTGCTGATACGTAGACCTAGGGCAACCGACACTCTCTAAAAATATATTTAATAAATTGTTTTTGAAGTGAACATGAAATTAAATTATCTCACGAACCATTGTTAAAAGAATAAACAGTCCACCTTTATCTCTTTTTTGTTCAAAAATGTGATTAAAAGTTGGTTATTTCTGACACCTATACGAATTCTGCTTGTTATTTGTAGAAAAATCAGCCAAATATCAGTTTATAAAAGCAAAAAGAAAATGCAGGAGGTCATTAACACAAACTAAGCAATGAATAACATATAACCTAAAAACTGAACGTCAACATTTAATATTTTGCTATAAAATCATTGGCAGTGGTGTAAATTCCTATTATTCAAACCAAAACTGTATGTACGATAGTATATCAGCAAACGTCTACATCAATTTTTAGAACTTGTGTGATGTCACAGATGACGAGGTCTATTTAGAAATTGCAGGAACTATAATAACAATTGATTAAATCTATTAATAGGAAGTTTTGCGTTTTTCTTGAACACAGATAATTAAAAAATATGGATTGCCTTAATTTCCCCAATGGCTTGAACGATTAACAAAATTTGAAAAAAATCCGACATGACAATGCAAAAGTACTTTGAACTAATAAATAATTCGTTTTTATAGTTTGTAACAAATTAGAAGGCCTCCTCTTAAAAAAGCCTCTTGATTATTTTGCAGCCAGGAAGCAACTAATTTGATTAAATTTATCATGAACTCAAAAAATTCTACTTTTAACGATGTGTTATTTATAACTGAATCGAGTGCATATGCTCTTTTATCATTTTATTGTTTTAAAATATATAATGTATTAATGACCTATTCAACACCTTCATGGTAATAGTATGAACTAATAAATTGATTGATTGATTGATAAATAACTCAAAATTTTCTAAATTCATGGTATTAAATGCAACGAAATTTTAATCCCATTCGAACTGTTATATAAAAATTAGAGATTTAATTTTAAAACTTGCGTAGTTTGACAACTGACATTTTTTTTCATTCTCTAAAAGTACAAAACTAAGTTATTTTTTTTTTAGTGAAAAATATTTATTATTTCGATTTTTCTTATCCCCAAAATGCACCCTAAAGGTATGTTTACACTGAGATACCAGTATCGGGACTTTAATCAGTTAAAAGTATGATTATACATAACTTGTATGATCAAACAAGTAATCATACATGTATTGAAGTTAGAAAAATCATGCATGCATTTACATTAATATACAAATCAATGGTGATTTCTGCTTTTTGATTGACGTTATGTCAGATGAGGAAAATTCTTATATTTATCAACAGCTGCATTGCTGATAATTAAATCCAAACAAAGAACGCGTAGGTGGTGGCATCGAGAAGTTTTAAGAAAAAGAAAAACTCATGGTGCACACACAATGTTAGTGAATGAACTCACATTAAAAGATTGGTCAGGATTTAGAAATTATTGCAAATTGAGTCTTGAAGAATTTGAGGATATTTTAAATAAGGTCGGCTTCATTAATCTCCAAACAAGACAAGACTACGGGAAGCAATTCCAGCAACTGACAAATTAGCAGTAACACTGCGGCTTGTTGCAACAGACGATTAATCTGCATCTCTGATGTATTTTCATCGAATATCCAAAAGTTCAATCTGTAATATTACAGGTCACATTTGTGACGTCTTAGTGAATGTCCTTTCGGAAGAAGTTAAATAATTAAACACTTATGCATAAATGTAATTAATATATATTAAAGCAGTCTTATAAAATAACAAAATCATCTTAATTCTTATTAATTTAACTCAAAAAAAGTACTTTCAGTAGCTTCCGATGTATTAGGATTATGTTCAATATCAGGAATGTGAAAGATGTGGAATGTCTGAGGTGTATCCTCATTACGCTATGATGTTGATGGGGTGGATTATCTGGAGTTAGTATCAATTGCGTTTGAAATTGCAACCACATCATCAATTTTTATTTGCTCCATTTCTGCCGTTTGTAAGGCGTTTGTTATGTTTCGTTTCGTCACTGCTAGAGTCATTGCATAATTTTTATGAGCCAGTTTTCTAAGTTCACAGGCTACATATTCTCCAAATATGTGAAATTCATCCTGTACAGATGATTTATTAATGATGCTATCCCCTACTGTTGTCATTTGCCTAACCATTTTCTGCACCTCTAACGTGGAGTTTAGGTAGTTTTCTTGGAGGTAAAGTAAATGGTTCAAGATTTTCAGTTGGAGTTCCTGATAATGGTTTCGTAAATTCATCAGATTCCTCCGTCACTTGATCTGCTATTTCGAGTTGGCTGTCAATCTATAATACAAATACATAAATTATAATGCCTATTCTAAATTACTAATGTGTATATTAATAAAATGCAGTTATAAATACATAATCCACTTTTTGTTGTTTAAGTTCCCAAAAAATGAAAAAAGAATGGCTATCTATAGCAAAGAATTTTGAAAGAAAGTGGAATTTTCCCCATTTCCCGGGCATTATCAAAAAAATTCTTGGCAAAGAATATATATAATTATTGCATATGTCGAGCTCGCAGAATAATTGAAAACGTGTTTGGCATTTTAAGTTCAGTTTTTCTAGTTCTGCTTACTAATATGGTGTTATCACCTGAAAAGGCTACGATTGTCACTTTAGCTGCTGTGCATATCCACAACTACTTGAGAAATCGAAAGTCGTCATTTTACACACCTCGTGGAACATTTGATGAAGAAGATTGCAGTAGAAATGTAATCCTGGGCAGCTGGGGATTAGATGACAATAATCCACTGCGGCCAGTGAGGCCAAACAAAGAAGCAGACACCAGGAAAGATTTTGCAGAATGTTTTTGTAGCCCTGATGGTGCATTAAATTGGCAATATAACAAACGTACAGTCAGTCACATTTGTCAAAAGTATACCACATTATGCCTTTGTAATTCTGTAGCGTTATACTTTAGTTATTGCTTCTCATCGAAGAAGTTTTAATATTAAATGTTGGTCTCTTTAAGGAAATTTGATTGGAACTAAATAATGTGCCTAATATAATGCTTACTTACCTCTGTTGATATTTCATCAGTATCCCTGTTTATGTGTGGTTTGTGTGAATCCTTTAGGAAATGCAAACTCGAGTAAGCATACCAACCAGTGGTGTACATTATCACCAGAGGCTCTACTCTTCATACTCGCCATTACTTTAGCTATTTCTCTGCTGTATTATCTTTTTATATTGTGCCATTTATTTTCAACCTCACTGACAGAGCAATAAAATTCTGATGCGATGTCAGTAAATATATCCTTTCTAATTTTGCAATTTTGTACTGCTGGGATTTTACATCTTAAACATTAGTACCTATTATTCTTTCAATTAGTTGTAAAGTTTTAGCTTTGTTCCAGTTTGGCATGTTTAACACAACATACACTGCATTCACAACATACACGCTGATCAAATAAAACCTCAAAACAATCAAAGCCTCTAACAAACAATTAAAGCAACCGCCAACTTAAAAATAAACTAAATAAATCAACTCCTACATATCAAAGTATATGCAAATTTTTGCTGAGACAAAATGTATGAGGAAATTTGTCAGCGCATACAATTTCTATGAGGTATTGTATCAGGACCCGTATCGCGATTTGTCAATTTGACTTGTATCTCATACAATATTATAGTCCCGTCGACGCGATATGCGCGTCACAAATAACAGTTGGTAGCGATATTATATAATATGAAAATTGACGCGCAAATTATCTATGACGTCACGCAATATGCAAATTATTGCAACAAATTTTTAAAGTACACAAATTTTACAGAACCCCCAAGGGGTACTTACGTGAACCTGTAGGGCTTCTTACCGGATTACTCCATGCTAGCGGCAGCGGGGCTCCGTGGATCTTTTTCGGGCGTCGGCTGCTTGGACCAATCTTCCTCGGGTCGTGGGAACTCTCGAGCCAGGTTGCATCCAAATTTAATTGTCTTCTTCCTATATGTAGACAAATAAGGTAGGAGAGACAGGTAAAAGGTACGATAATTTGGAAACACAGGAAACCTACATATCAGAAAAAAGACACGGTAAGATACGATACCACTCTCTTCGCGTTTCGGAGGCAAGTCCTAACGCGTCTTTCGGAAATTCCCCACTTCCTTCTCCCGCCACACGCGTCGGCGCGAAATCTCGCGCAACGCACTTCTGAAGTGACGGAAATACGCGCAACAAGTCTTTTAAATTTATGGCGTGAAATTCTCACATATTAAAACTTAGTAAAAATGTCTAGTGCCGAAATTATTGGCACGTAACAATCGCCTCAAAACCATAAAAGAAAAAACTTAAAAATAGAAAATGACTGTTAGCACAGTAACATCTTAAAATCTAAATCCTAACTAGCCTACATAAATCCTACAAAATGTTTATTTGAGGCGCCACCTGGTTTTTTCGACCGATAACACGTTTTCCGGATTACCAGGAAACGGAATATGTAGCCCCATTGTCTTTGACTACATTCATAAGTGCACACACGAGTCTTTAATGTGGCGCAGTTATAATCGACAGCACAAATTTGTCGGGGAGCATGAAACACTACTTAAACTAAAACAAATGCGACAAATCGCCTAACCTATATATTAACCTAAAGCTAACATTACAGTTTCCTAAGTGCAGACGCACATGAGCGTTGCATCTAGACTGTTTCTTCGTTGGCAAAAAAGTGCCCAAATTTAAAAATGTTTATAAGAGTGAGTTACTCTACACTCTAGAAAATTTTTAGTTACTGGTACTCTGGTTTAATAAACAATACACATCAAAACTTGTCCATGACATGGTTGTGAATCAATAAATTTACCAAAAGTACCACCTTACTAAATCCTTACATTGCTAACCTAACAAATTACATTTCTACCATCAGGTTAGCTTTTTCACTTAATATTAAAGAAAAATAATTCCCACGTCTGGTCATAAATACCAAACGTTAGGAAGATAAAAAGATAAAACAAGATCTCAAGTTGTTATCGAAGATAATAGATAAGATAACGATATTGAGCTTAAGTTATTATCAAAGGTAATAGGTAAGATAAAGGTATTAAGCTTTAGTTATCATTAAAGATAATAGGTAAGATAACGATATTAAACTAAAGTTATTATTAAAGGTAATAGGTAAGATAAAGATATTAAACTAAGGTTATTATCCAAGATAATAAATAAGATAAAGATATTAACTTAAGTTATTATCAAAGATAATAGATAAGATAACGATAGAGTGGCTTCGTGGAGCCGTTATATGGGAATTTCACGTAGCCCCTAAAAAGAGCAACCTGTGAAGCAGGCCCGTTTGCAGTAAACGGTACGAGGGACCGGCAAAGGCATTTGGGTGCATCCTTGCACCCGGCGTTAATTGATATTGGTGATATAATCACCCGATATCCACACGATATTTCTACATATATATACTCATGCATTCACACATTCACGCACTCATCCATACCTTCACTGTTAGCGCCCATATGCGCTGACAGCGGCACCGCATGACCTCACGAAAGATTCCCATAGACGTGGTCTAGATGTCTGTGAAAACCCCCGCGCAACCACACGGTGACTAACGGAAATGAAAAGGCAGTAGAAATAGGAACGGTAGAAAGAGGGAGGTAGGTATTTGGAATGCATAAGAGGCACTTCCGGGTAGAAAAAAATAGAGGAAGAGCTCACATTGAGCTAAAGAGACAGAAAAGGTGGATAGCAAAGCACTACTCAACCAGCCAATGTAGTCAGTAGCCCGGAGTGAGGGAAAATCACTCTTATGTGGTAGACGGGTGTTCCGGGACGAGAACAGGTCTACCGAAAGAAAGATAAGACAGAAACGGAGACAGCAGGATACGAAAAAGTAGAGTTTTTGGACAAGCGTCCGAGAGAAGGTAGAGAATTGTCCCTATTAAAACACAGATAGGTCTGAAGGATCACCTGCGATATTAATCCGACAAGTTAGGGTATATCATAAGTTAAAAAATTTACTAGACTCTTAAGCCCCGATTGCACCAGTTCTGCTTAAATGCCTGGCTTTTCTAAGCTTCGCTTAACATTAAGTTCCGCTTATAGTTACTTGGCGTTGCACCACGTACAGCTTACTAAAGCGATCAATTTATGTTGGTATTTACAATATCACTAAGACGTTTGAACTAAAAATGGGTGTCAGTTGTTTAAGTGATGCTTGAGGGGTTTGTGTGTGTTGTTTTTTCAGTGTGTTTTTAAGTATTTAGCTAATTCAGTATTGTGATAAACCAATAATTAATAAATTTGCATTCATAATGGAAACAAAATGACAAAGAACAGCAAATTTTACCAACGAGGAGAAAGTTTTATTACTTAATATTATCAAAAGCGATAAGCACATTTTGGAAAATAAAAAGACCGACACAGTGACTTGGAGGGAAAAGGAAAATGCTTGGGCTAAAATTCATAAGGAATTTAACTCTGTTTGCCCCAATTTTACAAATCGATCTATTGATAATTTAAAAAAGTTTTATGAAAATCAAAAAAAAATAGTTAGAAAAAGGGCAGCAGATGAGCGACTCAGCTTATATAAAACTGGAGGTGGACCCTGTACGAGCACAGATTTATCAACAGATTCCACTTTTGATTTAACAATGTCCATAATTAATGAAAAAAGCGATTATGGAATAGTTAATCGATTTGATGGGGATCGTGCATTACATTCTGATAGTTCTATTATCAATGTTCCAGATAATATAAGATTGCCAGATAATGAAGATATTGTTTTTGAAGTTGTAGCTAGCGAGGTAATTTCTTAAATCTTGTATAGTTTTAATATAAATTACATAACTTGAATTTTTGTAGAACGAAGAAGAAAATTGGCAGCATCACAAACCAAGTAATTTGCAAACACCAATACACAAAAAACTAAAAAATATTGCTACCCTAGAATTGCCTGATACGGAAGGAATTCCAACAAAAAAGGATAAACTTCCAGTTCAGGCTAATGATCCTTGGGTTACCCGCCGTAGACCAGCCAACAGTTGAACTGCTTCAGTTGCAAGGAAATTTGAGGACCTAACCGAGACGAAACAAGAAATTGCTAGTATTCAACTAGCAATGATAAAGAACGACTTTAAGAATCAGTTGGACAAATATAGTCGGGAAGAAGAAGAATATATGCTTAGAAAGCATAACATGCAGGAATTGCATGAATTACAAAAAAAAGTGTACAATTGGATTATGAAATTAAAAAAGCACAGTTGAAAAAGTTGCAAAATTTGTAATTTGTTTTTAATTTAACTTTTATATAAGTATGCTTAATTTCATTATAATACAAATAGTTGTATAAATTATTTTTTTTATTACATTACTGTTTTTATATATTCACTGGACTTTTAAAATACATTATTCTTATAATATCAATAATATAAATTAATTACAAAGTGAGATTATTGAATTATAATTGAGCAAAATATTGTTGCTCAAACTGCCTTCTCAATAATGCCCCAGCTCCAGCAGGTTGATCATTTTCAACGTATACATTAGGTATTTGACCAGCCTGGATTAAACGTTCCAAAACATGATTGTCTATTTCTTCAGGCAGTGGTGGCGGCATTAAATCATTCATTTGTATTGCTGCATTGTGCAAGACACATGTTGCGACAATTACCGTTAGTGTGTTTTGTAATGCCAATCTCGAACCATATGCCAGGATAGGAAATCGTCTTTTTAGAACCCCAAAACATCTTTCGATTGCATTTCGTGTCCTAATATGGGCCTCATTATATAATTGTTCTGCAGCAGTTTGGGGATTAAGAAAAGGGGTAAAAAGGTATCTCTTGCAGGGGTAACCACTATCACCTAAAACGAAATTTAATCTTTAGTTACAAATGTTTCATGTGCATAATAATAAACTAATAACTTCTTACAATTTAAAAAAACGAATTCTTACAGTTTAAAAACGTCGATAAATACATCGCGCAAGCGCGAAATAAGTGACGTCACGGGCAGTTGGTAACGCTAATCTGGTACAGATTTCGGCGCGCCCATCTATCAATGACGTCACCAATGCACAAATTGAATACGCCATTATCGGAAGATATAAATTTAAGACAACAGTTTATAACAACGAACAAATTAACAATGAGAGTACTTACATAAGAAATCCGACGTCCGGCGGGGTTGAGTTAAAGTTGGCTGCTCGGTATCTCAGGGCTCCATAGGGCCCTTTTTAGGCAGTTAAAGATGGTAACTGCTCCGGTGCTGTCGGCGGAGCATGGACATCCGTTCTAGGGTCGTGCAGTACGGTTCGCCAATGACTACAAATTTCTTCTACCTAATATGTAGAGAACGACAGGATGGTCAGGTTTTATAGGAACGACAACAGATAAACAAAAGGGAAATCTACATACTAGAGATAAGATAAAGGCACATTACGATACCTAAAACGTCCACTGCACTCGAAGGTTCAGGCAAAAAAGCCACGTTACAGAGAATCACGGAAACACTTCCCCCACTTTTGTCTTTCACGCGTCGGCGCGAAGTTATTCGTCCAACCCACTTTTGACGTGACGGAAATACGCGCACCGCGTCTTTTGAATTTATGGCGCGAAACTTCCGCACATCAAAATTAAACTAAAACATGTTTAAGGGCCAATTTGGCACGTAACAATCGCGACAAAGCCAAAAAAGAAAAAACTTAAAAAAGAAAAAGTCTGTTAGCACAGTAACAGCTTAAAATCTAAATCCTAACTACCCTACATAAAACCTAACTTAAAACCTACAAAATGTTTATCTAAGGCGCCACCTG
Source organism: Platerodrilus igneus (assembly GCA_036346225.1). NCBI lineage: Eukaryota > Metazoa > Arthropoda > Insecta > Coleoptera > Lycidae > Platerodrilus > Platerodrilus igneus. The sequence continues at coordinate 1,261,953 of JARFIW010001068.1, forward strand.
GTTTTTTGACCGATAACACGTCTACCGAATTACCAGGAAACGGAAAATGTAGCCCCATTGTTTTTGATTACACTAATGATCGACAGCACAAATTTGTCGGGGAGCTAAAGCTAACATTAAAGTTCTTACGTGCAAACACACATGAGTGCTGCATCAAAACTGTTTTTTGTTGGCAAGAAGTGCCCAAATTTAAAAATGTTCATAGAGTGAGTCACTCTACACTTTAGCAAATTTTTGTTACTGGTACTTTGGTTTACTAACGATACACATTAAAACTTGTCCATGACATGGTTGTGAATCAACAAATTTACCAAAAGTACCACCCTACTAAATCCTTACATGGCTAACCTAACAAATTACATTTCTATATCAGGTTAGCTTTTTCACTCAAATTTCAAGAAAAATAATTCCCACGTCTGGTCATAAATACCAAACGTTAGGAAGATAAAAAGATAAGACAAGATCTCTAATTGTTGTTAAAGATAATAGATAGGATAACGATATTAAGCTTAAATTGTTATCCTCAAAGGTAATGAATAAGATAACGGTATCAAGCTTTAGTTATTATTTGAGATACTAGGTAAGATAACGCGATATTAAGCTAAAGTTATTATTAGAGATAGTAGGTAAGGTAATGCGATATTAAGCTAAAGTTATTATTAGAGATAGTGGGTAAGGTAACGCGATATTAAACAAAAGTTATTACTAACGATAATAGGTAAGATAACGCGGTTTATGTTAAATTAACATAACAGCTGTCATGTCATTTTAGGTAATTAATCAGTAACTTACAGAGCTACCACCCTAAATTTTTATGAGTTAATAGATATTAAAAATGATGATAATTATTTTTTTTTAAATGAAAAAGCTATAGATATCGTTAATTAATACATTTTAAACTATAAAAACAAAAGAAAAGATTTTTTACATCCAAAAACCACGTTGAATGCGCCATTATTATAGTCCCGTCGACGCGATATGCGTGCCACAAATAACAGTTGGTAGTGATATTACATAATGTGAAAATTGACGCGCAAATTATCTATGACGTCACACAATATGCAAATTATTGCAACACATTTTTAAAGTAGACAAATTTTACAGAACCCCCAAGGGGTACTTACGTGAACCTGTAGGGCTTCTTATCGGATTACTCCATGCTAGCGGCAGCGGGGCTCCGTGGATCTTTTTCGGGCGTCGGCTGCTTGGACCCATCTTCCTCGGGTCGTGGGAACTCTCGAGCCAGGTTGCATCCAAATTTAATTGTCTACTTCCTACATGTAGACAAATAAAGTAGGGGAGACAGGTAAAAGGTACGATAATTTGGAAACACAGGAAACCTACATATCAGAAAAAAGACACGGTAAGATACGATACCACTCTCTTCGCGTTTCGGAGGCAACAGTCCTAACGCGTCTTTCGGAAATTCCCCACTTCCTTCTCCCGCCACACGCGTCGGCGCGAAATCTCGCGCAACGCACTTCTGAAGTCATGGAAATACGCTCAACAAGTCTTTTAAATTTATGGCGCGAAATTCTCACATATTAAAACTTAGCTAAAAATGTCTAGTGCCGAAATTTTTGGCACGTAACAACGAATCCTCATACTTGTATCTCAATGTAAACATACCTTAACTTGAGAGAAAAATTTTCTTGAGTGCAAAACAATCGAAGAAAGTTATATAAACCCTTTATATCAAATCAAACCTATGTTTAAACACTATTTAAACTTGTTATAAAATACAGATGTAACAGAAAGTTTCACAAAATTTGCAATATTTTAACTGGGCGCTTCTTGCGAGTATTCTTACATGTAAAATTTAAATTTTGCAATATTTGTAGCTCTTGAGATACTTTTAATGTAGGGTCATCGTTGAACACAATCATTTGAACGTTTAATTCTGGTTTAACCTGAAGGGGGATTATGTTGTTGAGAAAGATATCAAAATATTACTTTTAGAAAACAAATATGCTTTGTGGGATAAATATGCAAAGATTTATGAAATTCAGAAATAATTGTTACATCCGTGACAAATTAAAAAATTAGCGACACCGTGGTGCCAGTGTGGTAATATCTAAGGTTTAAGGTCGCTTACTTAACAAAATCTTAACAATTGACATATAAATGTCAAGTTATTATCATGGCATTCTTCTGGTTAATTATGTCAATATGTAATTATTATTTAAAGTGCTTTAATCGCATTTACAATGCATGATTTTTATTTTTTAGCTGTAAAGACATCCATAGTAAAATCACATCCTCATACATTATTTGTTCATTATAATGGTACTGAAGTTAAAAATCTATATGAAGAAGAGGTCACAGAACAACAAATTTTGGGAAGATCTTTAATGAAAGCATTTTGTGTAGCTGCTTCATATGCAAAGCAACGGTTTGGTGTAAGTATGCTTAAGGAGTTTTGAAAAAATACCGTAATTGATTTTTGTATAGGATAATGTAAGGATATTACCTGAACCAGTAACTGTTCAGTGTATTCAAACTGATGGTAGATTATTTGACTTTGGAATTTTACAATTAAATACTCTTGATTTGAATGAAGACAGTGGCACTAGAAACGTCTGGTACCATAATTCACAATTACCTTTATTTACATCATGTTGTTATAACTTAGGAAAACCTGTTTTAGATGGATATAATAACAATGTAATTAAACACTTGATTGCATTTTATAATAGTATCTAATACTACTGTAGGTAATTTTTAATATAAACTTGTGTAATAAATGTTTGGAAATTTAAATTAACATATTCATTTTGTTACGGGTAAAATGAGCGTTACATTATACATTTATATTTGCCATGAAGAGCAGAGACCCCCATAACAATTTTTAGAGTGTATCGTTTAAGTACAGTGGTGTGGGTATGGGTTGCTATAGAAGAAATAATAAAAATGAATAACAAACATTTAAAATGGCTCAAACCCAAAACTACGTTACTCTAAGCATTTACCTTGAATGGATTTTTCTATTGTCATTATTAAGGAACCCCAAACCATCTTTTCTGAGCAATTTCTTCGATATTTTCCCCACTTGGAAGACAGTTATTCCGAACAGGTTTGCTTTTGGTTTCCTAAATATATCACATCATACTTAACCTATTTCTATAATACCTTAAAACACTCCTTAAATTTTGTCATATCAAATAAATTTTTATAAATAAAGCGTATCTCAAGTATGATTTCATCACTGAGATGACTGTATATCTTTTCACAAATGTCTCATTTGACATAGTTCATAAATAAGTCTAAATACAATTTAACCTAAATTTATCTTCTATTAAGATTACATAATTGCAATATGAATACAAATATACTTTCCTTATAAAAAACCTAATTTGCTAACACTAAACTGGCCACATATTACTAAAAAAAAGGAACCCTAAAGAAAAAAAATGTTAATCAATAATACTATGACACCATTGTTTCTGTTTTCAATATCGATATATATCACATTCTAAATTCCACATTTGGAAATTAATAAAAATACGTTTTTCGTTTATCACTTCATTGTCCATTAAAGCTACTAAATTTTCACTCTTTAATCAACAATAAACTCTACCAATAAACCTTACATTAAAAATGTGCATATTTCTTAATATTTTCAAATGTTCCAGAATTTTATGATAATATCGTACTTAAATTTAACCAAAACTAGTGTCGTCGTTAATTCATAGTTCCACAATCCACATGTACATAATTTCATCACTAAAACTTGATGTCCAGAAATACCAGTGTTCATTTTTTGTCCTAACTAACAGAAGCTCCCTTAACACAATCAAACCCCACTTATTTGAGATACCCGCAGGTAATCCTTTATCCTGGCACACACAAGTTTCCAATTCCCAATCACGGCTAACATCCTTGCCAAACTTGCAAGCGAAGTTAAACAAAAACTTGCACACTTTAATTTTTTCCCTTCGGAGAAGTCTGTTACATCTTGAAGCTGTGTTTTGTTTACTGACTTTTAACCTGTCTTCATACCAGTTCACTCTCTTGTCAAAATCCGCAAATCGTGAAGGAATCCTTTCTGTATGTGACCGCGGTAAAGGTTTCAACCAAAGCAACGCTTCTTTGTGTGACTCCTGAACTTAACTTTTAACTTGTGGTATTTAGTTCTTATGTTTCATTTTCCCTTCTATCAATTTCATTCTCACAATGTAACATAATTTATCTATGTCGAATAAAACGGTTATTGTCCAGTTAATTATATAAAGGTCATGTACTTTGCATTGTTGTTGCAATTCTCCTTGAACGTCTAGCCATGTCTTAGATAGAAGTTTTGCATTTTATCAGCTTCTGCATTCTCTTATTTATGGCATGACATTCTATATTTTATTATAATTTTCAGTCCCACATATTTAGCATTCTTGCATGACATATTTATTAATGTATAATACCTGGTGTTTTATGTGGTTTTAATTGTAGCGACATTTATCCTACTTTATTTATTTATTTATTACACTATTTTATAGGTTTGGCAACCCAATTACAAAATAGGCGATTAAATCAACTCAATTGCACACATAAAATACTTGGGGGCTTATACACATTGGGATACTTAAATAGTTAATAAATATCCAATAAATATTCCTATTCGGAAGTTTCCGTCCAACTTCACGTATCTGCAAATCGTAATAAAGCATGGTTGCCAATAATATCTTATTTTCATAGAGGTAGTAGTTGCTTTAACTATTTTTAAATTGGCGTCCTGTTGTTTTACGAGTTTAATGATTCAGTTAAAATAAAACGCATTTTCATAAATTGAGTTACATATATTGATCTGAATAGAAACGTACAATAACTGCAATATAAACTATTTATGGCATCAGCATTAAATTCTTTCTCGGTATGATAACTTTGGCAACTGTGCCTTATGAAAAACTTAACATTTTGTCTTTTAACATTCTTATAAAATGACTAATGACATCTTCACACCAAATACTTAATTTTCATTAATTTTTTTAAAACTTTAAAAAGTATATTCCATTTACAAGAAAACTAAGAAGATATCATATTTCAAAGAAAAGGCATAATTTAACCATAGGTTAGCCTGTTAAGTATAAAGTTCAAAACATACAGACACATACTCTTCTCTGTCATTTTCTCAGATGAACGTGTTTACGTATGTTTTTATTTAAAACATACAAATCGTATTACTATCTTTATCATATATATTAGTTAGCATTTTAAATAATCTTAAAGGTATGTTTTGAATTGATTTAGACACCTATGATGTAGAGGATTTCTTTCGTGGTTCCTACTATAGTATAATTTGTAACAGAAAATTGTTTCGGAATTAAGAGGGAGATTGTTTATGGCATACCAGAAATGTAGTGTATCCAGATTCTGCTTTAGTTTTGAACAGTTTTCAGTGTGTTCTATAGTGCTGAACAGTTTCATGTCGTCTGCATAGATTAAACACTCGCAATCTAGATTAACTACAGCATCACTAATGAAAATTATAAAGAAGTAAGGTCCATGGACGAAACCTTGAGGAACTCCAGAGGTAACAATAAAGTGCTCAGATAGAAAGCTTAAGTAATCAGCATAGAGTCTTCTACTGTTTAAATAACAACTGCAAAATATCAGCAGTTGGGGCATAAATCTCATACATGACAGCTATTGTGATAAAGATTATGGTCAAATCTATCGAACGCATTAGAGAAGTCGATATATACCACATAAACATGCAACCCTTCGTCTAAAGATTTAGACAGATATTACGTTATACTGACTAAATTAGTTGCAGTTAGAGTCATGTTGTTGGAAACAAACTTTTGAATGGGAGTGAAAATAGATGAAATAATGACCAAATTAAAATATTTTACTAGAGTGATTAAGGATAACTATAGGACGGTAATTTATTATTCAGGATCTATCCTTTTTTTTGTAGGCTGGACATACTATAGGAGATTTTCAGATTTTGGTAAATTGAGAATGCTTGAGCAAGAGATTAAACAGAATAGCTAAAGGTACAATTAGATGAAACTTGCAGTATTTAACAGCAATAGCAAATTATCAGGATCTGCAGTAAATTTTAATTGTCATTTGTTAATTGCCTTGAGTACCCCCCGTTTTGAAATTGCAGGTATTCCAATACAGGGATAGCAGAAGACTGATCCGGGTTCATAATTACCAGAAGTAAAGTTCAGTAAACTTATTAGCGATGAGATGCAGATCAGAATAGACTCATTGTCATTTGTCTCTGATGGTTCATGGGTTTTCGCTTACCCTTTAACAATGACCAGAATTTCTTTGGATCAGATTTGAGTTTGTTGTTTAGTGACCTAAACATTGTGAGGAATCTACACCATTTTTTAGTCTAACTCATAAATAAAATCCTGAGATTGTTGTAGACTAATGGATCACTAATTAATTTATATTGCTTCAATAGACTTCCTTTTTGCTTAGTAAGATTGATGATATCCTTAGTGAACCATGGTGGATAAGATTTAATACAAGCCTTGGTTTTAGGGACATGTCTATCGAAACCCACGAAGGGTAAAGCATAAAAGCGGGATGTAGCAATTGATATGTCATGTAAGAAATACAGAGTTTCAATATAGTGTAGCTAAATCATGAACGGCTGAATAGTTGACATTTTTGAAGTTATAGTGGACTTCTTTATTATTTTAACGTTTTTTTTTTACAAGAATTTGATGTACTTCAATATATAATGATGAAATGATTGTCAACAGGCTAATCAACACAATATGGTTCAGAAATGTTGCAAGTGAGGTTCGAGAAAACTAGGCCGAGTAGCCTGTGATTTAGATTATGGAAATTGTACTGAATAAGATCATAGAACGATATGAAATTGTTAAGGGGTGCTACTCTGGACAAGTTGTTACAACTCAGTGCAAATTCAGGTAAGTTAAAGTCACCTATGATAAAAAGATCTTTATTGTAAAGAGAATGAAGATTTATTAATTCATCGAAGAAAAGTTCATAAGCATCTTTCTATAGGTATGCAACCCAAGTTGCACCTAACAAACTGCATAGGCGTCATAGAAATCAAACGTGAAAGTCTCTTAATAACAGACTCGCCAATCAATACACCTCAAAATCGAATAGACCCGCCTGGGAATTCCAATTCTTACAATACATGTATACCGACGTCAATCCAACACAATTGTTACTTGCAGATCCCTGACGACAACGTATCTGTGAGTACTTACTCCTATGTTAATACATCTTAGCGTAGGTTTCTTTTTGAGCCGTGTTCCTTAACAGAAACACACATAAAAGTTCAAAGCGAATCCAGTGCGCGAATTTCATCTATTCTTGTGTACAAACATTACATGCATTTAAATTCCCACTATAAATTTTCTAGCGCTAAAGAACATTTGCATAGCGTTAACAAAATTTGTTGACATAAAAGCTCTACTCTCATGCATAAATTCAAGGACATTTGTGTATTGCAATGCATGTAGGATTTTATGTAACAGTTATTTTTAATTTCATGTTATTGTATATATTTCTTGCAGCTAATTGTAAATAAATTATACACATTTGTTGTCTCTATACATTAACCAAACAAATGGTGACCCCACAAAAATCCAAAATCGTGACTGAACACCCACAGTTCACTTGATTCGGTGGGATGTATACCATTATCTTTAATTTCAACAATTAAGACATCGAAATTAATAATGTTATTACAATTTTCTCCTTTTGGGAAAATTTGTATGCGTCTCACAGCTAAACTTAGACTATACTCTAAGTGGTATATAGCAATGGAACGGGCATGGGGGTTATTTACATTTAGAAAGAAAGGGAAATATAGAACCCAAAAGAAATTGATGCCAATACTAAAAATTAAGTGTAACGATGAGTTACCTGCAAGAAATTATGTTTAAAAATACGACACATGAGGAGGAAATTTGTACCTCCAATTTAGTTCAAAATCAAAGCAATACAGTATAGTAATTATCACTTTATATCTCATAACATAACCAAATATCATTAGAATATTTTATACTTTTAGTTACTGTAAACCCTTTCTTTTAATAAAAAGAGATGAAAATTTTCTTAGATCGTATAACGAAACGCAAAAATATTTCTGTTCAAATTAACAATGTATCGATGGATATTTTATAATAAATTTTGTATAATCAATATTAAAAAGATTTAATTATTCTTATTGTTTTAAATCTCAAAAGATAAAAAAAAATTGAACTTTAATGCTTGGTTCTTAAAATTACAACAAAAGTTTACATAAAAAACTGAATCCATTTTCTACTCACAATCAGAATGCATAGATCTTAAATGCTCCATGATTATTAAAATTTTTATAACAATCCAAACTTAGAAGACAAGAAAAGCAAAAGTATGCTTAAATTTATAAACAAAATCAATTATGTAAATAATAGGTGTTCTGAATATTAATATAAATGGGTCCCCTTTCTATATAATCAAATAGCGACATTTAACAGGTTGCTTGATAGATCTTATGGCAAACTAATCTTTATAATACTGATACTAGAGCTCTATGTAATCGTATTGTTCTATATTATCCTATCACAAATGGAATCTTACTATTAGGTTTATATTAAATTCCATACACAAATTTTTACTTCACTAGATTTTATAATAATAAGCATTAAATAAAGAGTGACCAAACCGAGCTAACAACATTGCTTGTCAAATTAGAGGTAAAAGCAAACATTGGAAGTACAGATTAAAATAATACCACCTGTATTATCAATCGCGTTACGTGCTTAGACTTTGACCTGTTGACGTGTTCTAACATTTTCTTCAAACAGAAAATTGTCCAATTTACTTAATCCAAATAAGTGGATAAGCTGGACAAATTATACAGCACTGAAAATTAATGACATTTCTTAAAGATGTAAGTATTTTAACAATTCTTCAAAGCCAAATTAGTAAAACACATGTCTAGGTGATTTTATGATCGGATATCAAACTTTAATTACTTTAATGTGCTGTGGAAAGAAACAAGAATCAACGATGTGAATATATTTTAGTAATACAAACCATAGTTAATTAATTAAAAACGGTCAGTGGAATATCTTCACGACCCTCCTGACACTACTGCAAACCCCATTCTAAATATGAGGGTTGCCAAATGATCCAGCTTATTTGCTTAAAGAACAAGCCATGACTGCCTCTATTTCATCAGGGGATCGGATGCCGAGTCTACGTGAATAATTCATTCTAGCAGCGTTTTGTTAATCTACACTAGTTTGTAAATGTGTATGGTAGATGGTGCACTACATCATCAAATGATATATTGACACTTGATGTGAAAAACATTGTAACTCACTTTTGTTTAGTCTACAGGACAGCATTTTAATGAATGTTGCACAACATTTTATATTGTTACTTTTTATTGTTTTATATGTCTAGTTTTTAAACCATTTTTTAGAACTTTTTCCTAACTTTTCACCATTGTATAGTAGTTTTTTGTTAACCTACTGGAAGCCTTATTTTCATCGAGTGTAATACCACATTTTTTGAAATGTTTAAGTGAAGATCATTGTAATTAGTTAATACAATGTTATTTCAACAAATGTGTTTGTTTGCTTAATATACAGGTAAATGGTAACTAATGGGAAAATATCAAAATAGGAAATTATTTATAAATATTTTTTAATTATTTTATTAAATTTATATTATGAAACAACGTTTACAAATATTACAAACTAAAAAAAGGTGCATATTAACGAATGTTACATTCCTTCAATACAAAATGAATAAAAAAATTTATAAAACAAACTTAAACAATATATTCTGAAAAACAACCCATACGTTTAATCACTCTCATCAGTCAATTCTGAAATATTATGGGATTACGGAAGATTTAAATAGAAATTCCAGTATTGCTCTGGAATAGCTTTACTACAGCATAAAATTAGAAAAATCCTTATATCTTGAAGTTGTTATGGGAGGTAATCCATGATACACTAAATGAATTTGCAATTCCCATAAATCTTGAATATGTTTACTACCACTTTTAGTAGTTCTTTTGCTAACTTTCGGTTTGCATTCTAGGTCTATAGAAAACATTTTCCCACAAATCAGATCATGTTGAAAATTGAGAACGTGGGGTTGTTTGCATATTTATACAAATTATATTTTAGACCACGAAACTTTGCATTTGTTTATGCCTAACTCCCAATTTGGCATTTTATTTTTAAAATGATTGTCCAGAATATCATTTTGACTTAGTTCTTTTAAATCGTATGATTTTTCTGTAACTAGCACACCTATTTTTTCTTTCGTTTGATAAGAACATGCATCGAAACAGCCTCAGATTGAGAGTGACCTACCTCAAAAAACGTATGTGTAATATTAATATTCATTAACTTAGATGCATAAACATTCATTAAAAACATTATTCGATTTTGATTTTGTCCCCCACAACAATCTGAATAAAATATAAATTCTGTGCCCCATCAGCAACCTTTTTTATAAAATCAAATAAAGCGCTACTTAATTCATTAGGCCCCTTTTTACCTGTAGTTTTGTCCCATGCATAACAATAACCTTCTGTAGATCCACTACCAAATATAGTAAAATTGTACACTTTAAACTTTCTTTTATAGTAAAATAGTGATACCTCTGATTGCGGCGAAGTTAATATTTTTTGCAAATCAAAGCATTCAGTTACAATCTTTTTTGCCTTTTAAGAAATCTCCTTATCATGGTTTTTGACTTTACGTACAACATATTTGTTTGCAATATGTATAACATATTCTATCCCTTTGTGGTTTTCTCTTCTTCAGTTGCTATTTACTGAACTTCGTAAGTAAGACAATGATCCTTTTTGGACATAAAGAAACCGATATTGAACGTAGTATTAAAGATATGTCTGTACTGGTCTCTAGCAGCTATCTTGTCACTTGGTTTAGTTTCTGCCATCCATTCACTATATAATAAATACAATTTGGGGAAAGTTAAAGATTCATCAAAATACACCTTCAAAGTTGTTTGCATTACACAGTGAGATTCCTTTGCTGAAATGGAATTTACATGTTCACGAACAGAAATTTAAATTTTTTCATCAACAGCATTTGCTCTATTTTTATGTTGACCTCGCAAACAGGTATACATCTTCCACCCTCGAATTGTCAATTTTTTTGAATAACATGGTCAACCACATTAACCACATATCTGTAATATTAAAAGTGTCCAAAAATGTTCTTTTACAAACTGTTTTCCTGTAGCTGAAGGTAATATACATATATCTAGTTTCTTCTAAGCTGCCTATTTAACTTTACAAGCTTAGTTACGTTCACTTTCCAACGGTGTAATAAACCTTACGCCTTTTATTTCGTTGCTCATTCACATAGATTCTGCTTCCAATACTCAAACACCATCCTGTATATTGGACATTCCTACAATAAGTATGCTTTACTATAATTTCATGTAAATCTAGTTGCTGCGAAATGGAAAGTTGTTCTATAATCTAAATAGTCGGTACCTTGTTTTAGGTATCCGTTGGCTTGATACACATTGCTATCAAGTGTGATTACTCTTTGTAATATTCAAACCTAAAGACTCGTTGAAATAATGGATCACACTCCTCTGATAAAAGTCTATTTGGAGTATCAGTTAAATCAAAATTTTTAATGGCGAGTAAAGCCGGACCTTGTAGAAGTGATTTTAAATACCTGAATTTGTTTATTGGCGACAATTCCGGGTTAGTATGTATGAGGGAGCCGTATAAATCAATGAAACCTCTGAACATGGAGAAATTGCCCCCAAAGGAGGGGACCTGCAACGAAGGTAAATTTATTTCTGACTTTGGGTGAGCGGCAGAAACAACGGCGCTAGGTTCTGACGGTTTAGATTCAAAAAGTTTCATTTTGATTGACTTGATTAAATAAAAGGAACGATCAAACGTGTTTCTCATTTTATCTTCAACCTCAAGCAAAACTTCAGAGTTTTCATCGGTGGCGATCAAGGAGATAATGTTATTGTGACTTTGAAAGAAGGCTTCTTCTAATTTAACCATATGCTCAAGGTGTGATTTAAGTGATATTCGGCATTAGAAACGGCCGATTGCGCGATTTCTTGTATCTCTTGTAAACTTTGAATCTGTGTGTATCGTAAAAATTTCAACTTTTTAAGTTTCTCTGCCATTTTAAATAATAACTAAAGCATAATATCCGATTCGACAAGGATCAAAATTTGAATGTTGAGTACATAAAAAGATACTCAGGAGAGAAAAGCGGGCGTATAACGAAACAGATATTAAACAAATGCGGCCTTCAATATTTTTACCCGATGTCCAGTTAAAGTGGTGAAGAATCTTAGATCCAGAACACTTATCTACACTCGAAAAATAATATAAAGTGGTGAGATAGTCCTATATGGGGACTAACCTCCAAAACAAACTTATTGTCCAAGTGATGACAATAGACTGTGTTAGGCCATGCAGTCACCAAACATATGGCAGACAAGATAGAACATTGAAGGTGAAACGCGACCGGGTTTATCAAATTTAAATAAAAGAGCAGATATTACCATTGACAAATAAACTTAAATTTTATAGTAATAATATAAAGAAACTAAATGAATACAGGGTTGGATGGAACAATACTAATCATACAATAATATACACAATATACAAACTAGCGAATATATTATACAAACAACCACAACAACAATCAATATTTACAAGAACTATACAATAAAACAATGTGTGTTTACTAAATATAAAAACCCCGTTCCTGTATTTGTTTTTCCATTTCGGTAATTCTCCTATCTAATTCAGCTACAAACTCTACAAACACTGTTCCGGCCTCTCGTATTTGCTGCAGTTTGCTTGTAGCCCTTTCGATGGCAACCAACGCCTCATCATAGTCGTCGTTAAACAGTTCCACAACACAAGGCATTAATTGTTCTGTTATGGATGCTGCTGCTTCGTGACCAGTGGCGGCTTGTGGTGATTTTATTTGAGGGGCTCTAACTGCTTATGGCATGAATATAATACAAGATAAGATAAGCAAAACTCACCTTCAGTGGTATGGTGTATTCAGCCTAGTCAGTCACACAGATCCATTAATTTTTGTATACTTGTTTATAGGTTTATGTACAAAAAGTCACACACTGTACTCTAATTGTCACGTAATAATAATTTTACTGCTTGTATACGAAATCAAGCCTTCTGTCTTTCTGAGCAATAAAATGGTCTATAACTTTTTCGTCAAAATTGTTGATGTTATGTATTAAGTTTTTGTTGACTGACATTATTGCTAAGGCATTAAGACGTTCTTCGGTCATTGTGTTCCTTAGATAAGTTTTAATCCTATTAAGAGTTGAAAAACATCTTTCAGATTCGGCAGTGGACATTGGGGCTGTGACTATAATTTTTAATAATTTTATTGTTTCGCCAAATGTTTCGTTTAACCCATTTTGGGTCAACCAGGAAAGCATGTTTAGGCCGCCTAAAATATTTTTAAAATTCGTTCTTGAGTACATCACTTCCAATTCAGTCCTCAAATTGTCTGGCTGTAACATCGGATAACACTTAACAATCTATTGGAAATGCGATGTTGGAAATTTTTTTGAGTAAGTATCAAAATTAGTTACGTCTACTAAAAATGCGGCTTCTAAATGAGTCCGGTATGAGAGCCTGTCCTTCATCTGAACAACTATTGTATCGCACACTTCTTTAGCAGTCAAATTCCGATTTTCCAGGTTACTAATTTTTCTTCGTTTAGTATCATTACAGATTATATTTTTTGCTATCTCATCAGTTGAATTTCTAGCAGATGCTATTATCCTTTCAAAGTCTTCCATTTTTCTCTTGAGTGTAACACTGTCTGTATCTCTAGCTTGAAACTGATTAAATAATATGTCAACATGTGGAAAAATTTTATGAAATAAATTGAGAAAAACACAAAATCAGGACCTTCCAGAATTCTACGCAAACCTTATGCTTTCCTGCAGGTAATAGTTTTATTGCATTTTTCTTCTAATTCCTCAAAGCATTCAATTAGTTTTTCTCTATTCTCATATACGACGTTCACAATACAAATATTATAATTCCAATGTGTGGCAGCAACAGTGGGCAATTTTCGCTTCACTATTTCTTTTAGCACATCACAGCTGTGAGTAGAATGAGAAAAAAAGCAGGAATTGCGGATAAATTAGAAAAAAAAATTTAACTTTAACATTTTGACTAGTTGCTTTCTGCATAATTAAATTTAATTGATGGGCATAACAGTGAACAAAATGGGCATTTTTATATTTAAGTTTTATTTTTGACTGAACTCCACTAGCAGAACCGCTCATAACATTTGTACCGTCATAAGTTTGAGCGATTAGTTTAGATGGCGAGTTTAATATTAATTTATCTAATTCCTGCTCAATACACTCAGTTAAACCATTAGCTGTTGTATCTATTACTCGTAGAAATGTCCAAAATCTCTTATAAATATTTCCACTGTAGAAATATCTAACTATAATTACCATTTGACATTGATTTGAAATGTCAGTCGTCTCATCGCACTGAATTGCCAAAAATTCACTACCTTTAATTTGATCTTGAATTTCTTGACGACACACTGCAAGCATGCTATCTAAAATCTCCTTTTGCATAGTTTTAGATGTACCTTTAAATACACTCGCTTTGTGTAAATGTTTTTTTAAAATTACATCCAATTCCGAAGTAAAATCAATTAATTCTAACAAAATTCCACGGTTTTCGGAATCTTCTTTTTCATTGTGTCCTCTCAATGCCAATTCCAACTTTTCACAAAATTTAATACAATTAATAATTTTTTAAAAATGTATCTATTTTTAGTCACCTGCTCATTCTGCTTCATAATGTTCTGCCTATATGCGGAATCTAACTGAACTGCAATGTTCACGGAACCTAGCATAGCCAAATCCGTGCAAGACTTTATATAGTACTACTAATTTCATGATTTTTTATTTTATCGTTTATATGCTTCAGATCTCTAAAGCCTTTTTCCGACCATGTTTTGTCCATTCCGTCACAATAAAATAAATGGCAAGGAAAACAAAATAGAGCATTCGATTGAGAGCATCCAGAAATCCACTGACATTTTTTATAAATTTCTTTTGAAAAATGCCTTGTGAAACTACGATTTCCAACCTTATCTACCTGTTTCAGATTTAAATCTGGTGTCAGACGGCCTAGGTTCTTAATGTTCACCTTCTCTGCTAATGGAAGAGTTTTAAATTTAATTTTGACTATATTACGAATATTATTTTCAGTCATCTTGAATAATTTAAAATAATAATTAAAATTATACACTACGACTACACTCACAAAACAAGACAAGGTCTTTACTTTCGACGACAACAAGTGAAATAATCTCTACGCTCACGCAAATTAGTACCGGACAACAACAAACACGCCTTGAAATACTAACAGATACTGCGGCTAAGGGCTCTAATGATGAGAGCCCTGTTAAAGCTATGTGAAGCTGTTATTATTTGCGTTCGACAGAATTCGTCTCGTTCGATTTCCTATAAGATTTGCATTGAAGCCGGGCTCAATAGAATGGAGCCCTCCCTTACACCGACGTACTAAAGAGAATCAAGGAGTTCTGTTAACGTGAAGAAAGCACTGTCAAAATGTCTAGGACAGGTATTTATTTATTATTGCTTAAATGTTGGATGTAAAATGAATATAGTGAGAAACGTAATTGTTTTAAATAATTTTAAAATATTAATATCAGTGTTACATTTGATCATTTGAACCACAAATCTTAAAAGAATTAAATGCTTTTTGGTGTTAAATTTCATTAAAACGGTTAGATGTGGTTGCTTACGAAAGGACGACGGCGGATATGTTTACTATTTATATCTGTTTCCGGCATCACACATCATTGTAAACGTAGCATTTCCAATTTATTTACTGAGACCACTTAAAAATACCGGGCTGAAAGCATTTATGCATTCGATCTCTAGTTTTGAGTAATCATTTTACAATGAATTAATTTATTCCGAAAAGTTTATTTACGGTACCTATTCCTTAAAATAACCTGGGGGGCTCTAGCCTTTGAGCCCCCATGGAGTAGCCGCGGCTGTTCGTGACGTATAACTTGAATAACCCTGTTAAATAACTACATGTCACAAAAATTCACGTTCTTTTTAATGCCTGCAATATAATCGACTCCAAATATATAAATAGTCAATAAATATTAAAGATTTCAACGAATCTTTAATGTTACATAATATTTACATTATTAGTCGATTCTAAGAATGCTTGACAGTGATGTTTTAAAAATTACAGTTTCTCGGCAAACTTTTTTCAACATTTTACTAATAATTTTTGAAATTAAAACTTGAGACAATGCATTCTGTATTTTAGGGATAACTTTTCATATTAATATAAAATTTAACCGCAATGCCTGTTTGAATGACTTGTACAAAATCTAACGTGATATTGTAACATTCACTTGATATCAAATTTAAAAAGTGACGAAAGCAATAAAGTTTGCTAAAATACACAAAACTTCAAAATTATCATCCATACAAACGATACGTTCAACATATATAACGAATTTAGTTATAAACCACTAACCCAAAATTACTTAAACTATTGTCTCAAACTTAAAATTTTTTCATGATCTTGAAATTGTTTTAAGTTATTTAGATTATTCCACCATAACTTCAGTCTATGCTGTAAAATTAAAGAAAACCATGGCGTAAGTGGTGCATTAAGAGTTGCTAGAAATGAGTCAATCGCATCTCTAGGAATGTAACTAATTTCAGAAATTTCATTGGAATTTGGCTTTATGTTAAAATCTCCTTGTAAAAATAAAATATAAGCAATTTCATGTTCGCCCCAGACTCCATTACCGATATCCAGGTAATGTAGTCTAGTTAAATACGTCAATTTATCGATAGGAATTGATTCGATGGGAATGCCTAGTTCATAGTTCAAACGACGCTGTGCAGCCCGTTTAATTCCTAATGCATTTTGTTCTTCATCTTCACCAATTACATCTGCAATTGGATGACTGCAACATGTATTAGTATAATGGTTAGGATACGTTATCTAAAATAAGAATATTAGCTAAGAAAAGTATTTTCTCTTACCTTTTCTGCAGCCCTTCTATGCAATATTAGTTCTTCTTTGTTTGTAAAAATAAATACAGTAAAGGCTCTATGCAGGGGAATCGTACCATCAGGTTTGACTAAGTGGCACTCTTTTTTTGAAGCTTGACCGATCACATTATCTTCAATGTCAACCAAAAAACAGACTTCTTTTAGTGATATTTCTTGTAAGGGATCTAAGGTTTGTTTTATTGCTGTTACCGCATCTGATAACCAACGGCCTACACTTCTTCTAATAACGCTTCTTGTTATTAGAGAATGCTTTTAAGGAAGTTTTGCATGAAAAACTTTAGATGATACAATGTTACTGTCTAAACAGATTTTAATGTTATAACAACTGCGAAGAAGCTGCCTTACAGTTTAAATAATGTGAATGTTTTTGTGTAATTAAAAAAGAACAAACAGGAAAGTTTAAATCAATCAACACTGAGGAAGTCATAAAGATTTCAATAAATAAAATACATTAGGACACCAAAATAATTACTTATGGATGTAAATACAAAAACTTTCTCTCTCTTTTTATACACATAATCGATTACTGTTTCCATACGGATAATGAACAGGTTTAGACATTAGAACTATATTGTTGCATAAAAGTAATAAAAAAGTTTCATTACTGTTTACGATTGCTGTGATATTATACACTAAAAGAAACAATTCATTAGAACATTATTTTCCGTAAACCTAAAGGTTTTATAATTATTCGCAATTTAATGGAAAAAAAATTGTTAAATTAGTCAATGAGTGCTCAGAAGAGGGGTGTAGAATGCATGGATTATGCGATAATTTTTGACTTCAAATACTTTGTTAAGAATAGTTAGGTGGCAAACATATTAAGTCTCGGTCCCTGGGAGGTAGGGGGTAGAAATGTTCAATGTTTTGGGTTTTCGCTTATATTTTGGAAACGGTGCACTGTAAAATAAAGGTTCCGAGTAAAAATGAAAACCAATTAAATTTCCCATAATATTGTATGTATACATATTTGTCGAATAGGATATTTTTCTTTATAAACCTAAAGAATACTATACGATAGTTAATTTTTAATAAATGACCGTCCATGTCATTGGTGTAGAGAAAAGTATTCGGTTAATTTTCACTTGTTATATTATGCATTTTCAAAAACCAATATTACTTCCTTGCAATACCAATTTAATTTCTACCAGCGCATTGAAATGCAAAATTTGAACGATTGGATACAAAATTTTAAATACAATAATACAAAACGCCTCATATCTTCTAAATTTGCGCACTTTTGACAAAAAAGTGAGTTATAGGTGTATGAAGAAGCTGAGACATGTAAAATTTTCTCGTATTTATGAAAAATGTTAACGTTTTTTGTAGGGAGAATAGTATGTATCTGTTGTGCGCACATGTAGTGTGTAAGGTGTTTTTAAAAAGGCGTTAATAAAAAAGTTCAGGTGTGCTCGAGTATGGCAATGGAAAAGCAAGAACAAGTGTAAAATTCTCTCGTATTCATGAAAAAAATTTATAATGTTGTTTGGTGAGAATAGTATGTGCGCGTATGTGCGTGTATGTGAGTGTGTGTATGGGTGCGTGTGTATGTGTGCGTACGTGCGTGCATGTGTATATGAGTGGGTGCGTGTGTGCATGTGTGTGTGGATGAGTGTGAACGTGTGTGTTGCGCGCGTGTGTGGATGTTGTGGACATGTGTGGGTGAGTAAGGTGTTTCTAGAAAAGCATTAATAAAAAATGTAGGTATGTGTGTAGAAGTTAGGTCCATGTGCAAAAAAGAAGCGGTGCGTTTCATAACTATGAAAAATTCTTAAAAAATAGTATGAATGTGGAGATGCGTTTTGTTTTTAAAGTGCACGTGTACAGGTAGGGATGTATAAATGCAAACGCGAATTTGTAATGTTCGATGAGGTCCAAGCGATCGCAAATTGCCCATTGTCTTTTAGGGTGTATTAATTAATTTTATTTTAGAATATTTTAGTGTTTTCCGATTTTTAAAAACAATATCTTATTCTAAAATTTAAAATATAAAGAATTTAAAATGCAAATTAAGGACCCGTGCGTGCATTAATTTCCAGTAATAAATCAAAATACTTTCTATGCGTTAGTAGTATCAAACGAGTATTCATATATGTTATAATATTACAATGAATGTGTTTTGTTTATAGCCCGGACGAGGTTCTTGAAACTAAATCGCCTCATTAATATTTAATTGCGTTTAAAAAGCAAAAAGTTAGCCAAGAGCGAGTCGAGCTCACACTATTAGGGTTTCGTACAAATACTACAGTAAGCAATCAATAAACCAAATTAAGCTGTTTTTATTTTTTATGTATATTTAAATTGTATTTTAATTTGATTGTGATGACTGAAAAATGAATATATTGTCCCACATTGTACTGGTACATTAGTAAATACGTTGTCTATTACTGTGTTTAAAAAAATTTTTCCCAGCAACTTGTAACTTTCTATAACTGACCTTTTATTTTTTTACAAAAGTCGTGCAGAAGATGTAGTTTTATTCGTATTAACACAACTGACTTTTGTAGACTTCCGCACTAGCTCTGAACTCTATCTTCAGCGGTTTAGAGAGACTATCAGGGGGGTCGTTAAATAAATACGGATGGGTAGGGCGCCACTGTACTTAGGTAAAGTGTAAGAACAAGAAATATCGCTAAGAAAAATACAGGAACCTCAACGAATATATTCTGTTATTGGAATACAAGATTTTGTATTTTTAGATGGTACTACGTTTATCCTGAAATAAATTAAAGTAAATAAAATAATATTGGAGACAGCAGTTCGCGCCTCAAAATAAAAAATTAATAAATGAGACAAGTTTTGTGCATTTATGGTATTTTTCTTTTGTGTATTGGTGCATGGACACTCTACTTATTGAATTTATGCACTTCTGGTTCATATATAATTTATAGAATCCAAAGATAAGTATGGATAGAATAAACACTATTTCTTAAGTGCTTCTTTGAGTGTAATTAACCTTTTCTAAGTTTATAAAAAAATCAAAGCTCTTAAATATCAACACATATATTAACTGAAAAATATTTCTGATTTAAGTTGACAGATATTTACTTTAAGTTTTCTGAATGCTCCATTAATTTTATGAATTTATATTAATAATCTTGGTCATTTTAAAAAGCCTTTCAATCAAATAGGCATTATAAATATCATTAACAAAATTATGAGCTGTTTGTCATTTTTTCAGTACTGACTAAACGAAGTACATATTTACAAAATTAGTTTTATAATAAGATCTTTTAATTAGTAAACTTTGTTAAATAGTTGTCATGTATAAGCAAGTGCTCAACTATATTATTCATAATGTAAATTTATGAAGAGTTTGTTAGGTAAACAATTTTATAAAGCATAATTTTAATCTAGAGCAAAGTTTGAAAATCTAAATTCATAATGAAATATTATCATTAAGATGTTAGTTTTCATGGGTTCAAACTACCAAGGTTACGATTTAAACACGACGTAGTACGTCAAACAGATGATTGTCTTAACAAAAGAAAACCACTTGCCGACCTTGAACATAGAGTACGGCTGGTTACAAACCAATTAGTAAACAAACTCGACCCATATGTGGACTTCCAACATTGAACAAACACAGGAAAAAGCAGTTGTCTACATTGTTATAACAACACTTCGTAAATTAAAACCATAAAGATGAAGGATGGAATCTTTGTAAGTTTCCAATGCGTAAACGTTTTATACGCCATAATTTAACTTTTTCTTATAGCCATTAATCAGTTTTTTAGGGTTGTTTCTGTATTAAAACAGAGCTTCCATGTTGAAAATGAGGAACGTATATATCTTATATTGATTGTGCGAGTTTATTGGCAAGGATTACGCTAAGAGTTGCATCTAGAGAAACACGATGCGACACCTTGTTTCACATTAGTCATAATCGCACTAATTATCGCAGCAAGGCATTTATTGACAGATTATTAAAATGTTACAATTGTTATTTTAATGAATATGATGTGTTTCACAATAGCATTAGTACTTTTAAATCCCATAATTTTTAAATGTCAAACAAGAGTTTACTGTTGTTTGATTTACTAATATGTTCTATGTACCATTTGGAGTTACTCTGTAGTGTACTTAATAAATAAATAAATAAATCTTATACGCAATAAATTAACGGTTCCGTACAACCATTATTAATTCAGTTCTTTAGTGTTGCGCTATAGAAAACCAAATAAAAATTAGTTTGAATTATTTAAAAATAGAAATTACAAACCATGATAAGCTTCTAAACTTACAGATCGATGCACTGCATGAAAATAGATTGCAACTCGCAAGTTACCCTTTGATATCAATTTCCCCATGTTGATGCTAGAATGATAAATGGCCGACCGGTTCGACTCGACAACAACCGCGACCTCAACACTTGAGTATCGAACAACCAGATACGCATAATTACGTTATTTGATATTACCTTGAAGATACTTTATAGAAATTCTGAATAGCTTATTCGAGTTTTAGTTTTGGAGCATTTATAACTATGCACTTTATTTAGTAGAAAATTAGAATAAAAGGAGAATAATTGGGGTGTTTCGAAATTATGATAACCTCTTTTAATTTTGTATTAGTTGTGATGTACGATTCATATTGAATTATAAAAGTAAATTAAAAATTGTTTAACACAACACATAATTTTTATACGTTATTGTAAAAAAAAACAAACTGTTACAAACTATTACACTGTCAAAAAACCTGCAGTTTTATCATAATCTATGACACAATAGCTACTATCCCTATTAAAATCAAAATTTTAGCTTTGGAAATGTAGGAGAACAGGGGGGGGGAGGATCGGTCATTTTTCGCACATTTTGAACTATATCATGAAGACTACTGGACCGAAAATTATAAAAAAAAATTTTTTAGAAGCGGCTAGTATTTTATTTTCTGCATGTTTTGTAATTAAATTAGCAAATGGAATTAATAAATAGAATTAATTCAGTGAGTCAGATACAGAAAAGGAAAGCAATAAAACTGAGAGAACACGAATTGAGTCATCTGTATAAAGTTGTGAATATTAAAAGCTTTTTGTCCTAGAAAAAACAAAGGATTATAATTGGTGAGGTAGAAAATTTTGTAGTATTCATACCTCAATGAATGATTGGGGTAATTGATGACGGAAATATTACAAAATTCAACAATCAAGAAGGATTATGTATGCACTATCTGTGCCCGAATTCTTTAACTCTGTCATCGAAAGCGCGTCGTATTTAAAGTGGATAGCGTGCGAACAGCAAAAGTTCAAGTGGCGGGATTGACATGCAACATCCATATTGAATTCTGTAATGCTGAACGTTTCTGCTATTCGCAAACTGTTTCAAAGCTACTAGATAGTTACTATCACAACTGTCACTTACTACTTTGGTACATGTATCCATGGTAGGGGCACTTTAATAGGGATACTGTTGGCAAGTTAAACAGACTCAAAAGCCTCAGTAGATGGCTGTGTCTACAAAATTTATGATGGAATTGACGGAAACTGCAATTATTTTAGATGTATGAAACTTTGAATGTCAATTAACCTATGTGCCAATTTGTGTGTTGGATATCATTAGCTAAGTCAGTCATTTTGTTGGATTTTCCTTATTAATACGTTTCATTATCGTAAGTATAGTGTTTCAAAAAGTACCACGTATTTTACACTTGTTGTTATGATTGTATTGTATTTAATAAGCCTAAATTAAAGGGTCCTTTTATTACACTGTTGGTACTCCACCAGACTATACTGCCTTATTCGTATCAGTATTGTTTATACATAGATTAGGTTTGTATTTTGGATAAGCAGACCTTCACATTTATCATTTATACTATTACTAAATCTGTGAAATATTGTTTGTTTGACTGGATGTCTGACAAGTTCAAGATATTCTTGTTTATCCTATTATAGACTCTAATAATATATAAACATGTTCATTTCAGAATGTGTTTTCTTTGTACTAATATGTTATGTTGCTATATAATAAATGGTTATTATGCATTGGTGTTTTTAACATATGTATTACTTGGTTTTATTTACATCAGTAATCGCATTAATAATATTTGGAACACCACTTAACCTTTTCGATGTGTCAATTGTATGCATTATTATAGAACGTATATATCAGTGTATTTAAATCAATTTTCTGAAATTTTAATCTCAATTCTTAATTTTCATGGGCGTAGATGTTGCATGTAATTGATGTATACTGATTATTGCTCTTGCTACCTGATTCATGTTTTACATTGGCATTTTTGTCATCTAAATACTCTGGAATTCTACCTTCGAAAGCATAACTTGCATACAGAATTTGTATTAAAAGGAAAAAGTCTAGAAATAAATTTATATGTAAATACAATTTAAATAATTTTGAAATTCCCATCAGGGACGCATTTAAACAATTTTGAACTTTCCGCCACCGGATACATGTAAATAATTTTAAAATTCCTTGCGCCGGATGCATACTGGAACGAGGTTAAAACGCTCGCTAGATGGCGTGGTTACCAGCAAAAGTTAACCCAGATGTTTAACTATATTAACTTATCTAACCTATACACGTATCGTTAATTTAATAACGTAGTAACGTTGATAATATCTCAACGTTGCAATTTAATTTATTATTCATGTCGAGTGATGGCCAAAGAAAACAAATAGCTCAACTGCTTCTGTAGCGATTCATAGATTTTCAAATCAACACACCAGTATCTCCATTAATCAAAAGTGGCAAGAGGTCACCAAAAAATTAAATGCGGTCTCTGGGGCCAAGAAAGAGTGGAAAGAATTGCGAAAAGTGCGTTTGTTAAAAATACACATGTAAATTGTGCCTATAATTTTTTAATTTACTATTGCAGACAGGGTGTGATATAAAATCATGTATAGAAAAACGGCAACCGGGGGAGGTTGTGGCTTCTATAATGATTTGACCCCATTAGGCGACAGAGTTCTAGATATTATAGGTAAGATCTATGGTTGTATTAAATAAATATTGCTTCGCGATTCGTATACCATAGAAAAGTCAGTTATGCTGAATGTAAACGTAGGTGTTCTGGAGTCTGGGTTATTAATTTTAAATGAACCCAGTGGTCAAGCAGCTGCAATCCTACTAGATGCAGATGCACAATCATCCAGTATAGAAGATAAATTATCATCTGAGGTAGAAGTCCCAACAATGGAAGTGATAACTCCCGTCAAACGTTTATTTAGAAATAAACCTTTAAAAAGGAGCGGTGTTGTACAGAAAAAAATTTCAAATTTGAAAGCTTCGGTAGAAGCAGCTAATAATTTACTAGAAGCAACTATTAAAAAAAAATAGGATCAAAGAAAGTTATTACAACCCTAAGTTAAAAATATTAAAGGAAGGGCTACAACGCAAAGCTCGAATAGCGACAGCTTTGGCAGCTATTGCACAAACGAATTTTTATAACATTTTAAAAACAAGTTAATTTATTAGTAAATAACTTAAACTTTTTATGTGTGTATTCGATATTTAGGCAAAAACCTTCTCTTTAAGTTATGTTTAGTAAATTAGGAAATGTTTCATGTGTTTTGTCAGGTACGGATGTAATTCATATTAATAAATACACAAAACTGCATATATTACATTTTTTTATTTTTAAAGGTAACAAAAATAGAACTTAACGTTGTCGACGACTTAAATAATCCCTATAATCCTTTGTTGAAGGCGTCTGCTTTGTTCTACATTGTTCAATAATGGACCTCACATGTGATTTTCCAATGCTCCACCCGAAGGTACTACATTGGCCAGGAAGCGAGTTTTTTTTTACCGGGAAAATTTGGAATTTTGCCAAACCCTTGCTGTTCCAAGCAAGGTACGGATCTTTAACGTGCGTGACAACACTCACACGGGACCTCCATTTTACCTGTCATCCGAGCGAGGGTGTATTTTTGTGAAAAATGCTCGCCTAACATTTTTCAAGCGGACCGTGTCGGGATTCAAACCCGGGACCTTGGGCGTAGTAGTCACACACATACTAATATGCCACGGAACCGCCTCAATAATGGACCGACATAATTTATGCCTGCTGTTGTAAGTAACTTCCAGTGTATCTGCTTTAGGTTGTGGTGTTATTGGAGTTAGTATCCATGGCCGGAGACGATAACCAGAATCGCCTACCAAGCAATAACATAATGACCATGCGTAAATGTTAACGTGAAATTAGTTATCTAATACATAAAAGCTTTCTCTATGTTCCACTGGCAAATTTCTCAAAAACTTCTCAACATTTGAATTCTGCCAAATAAAGTATCGTGGATACTTCTCGGATACCTAGCGATAGTGTGCAGTATCTTTTTCGACTCATTACATATCTAAGGAAATATGATACACAAAAATTATACAAATATGTCTTTTCCATTTGCACGTTTAAAAAATGGTAGCGTTTCCTGTTGAGGTACATGCGTTCCTTCTCAAATGGAGCTACAATTGAATCAAAAGTTCCGTCAACACATCCCACAAAACCTGGAAAATCATATTCATTATAAAAATCTATAAATACATATATAATTGTACATTTCATTAAAACTCTAGACATGTTACCTTTGTCTGGTATTTGTCAACGCATGGATAGTATTAGGAAAGTGGATGTACCAATTTAAAATTTGCGGTTGGTTTAATGCATTCAACACAACATTAAGGCTCCTCGACACTGAAGCTTGGCTCAAACCAACACTAAAATTTTTGCCAACATCTAACTGGTAACTACCAACGTCAAAAAATATCATTGCTGTCAATACCTATAATTTACATATTAATTAGCAAGTGTTAAGCCCAATATTCTTTACATATTTACCTTTCGTTGGATGTCCAGTGCACTAATTGTTTGTGATTGAGGCATAAAGGGCGTTATTAACTCTTCCAAATTACTTACATTTGCTTTTCTTAACACACACACTCTTTAAAAATTTGTAATCACTTAATTCAAAAGGGTCTTCTGGATTATAAATAGTTCTTTGCCTCTCTTCTGCATCTTCTACGTTTGGAACTGCGTTTAATATAAAAAAAAATTCATTAATATTGACCATATTTTACAAATTTGTAAATATAGCCACAATAACAGAATAATATTTGACACTTTCAAATCAGAAAAACTGCTATGCATTTTAAAAACGATTGATAGGAGACACACTATTTAAAAACGATTGACACGTAAACAAAAACGATTCTCACAACGACAAGCACTAGTTAGAGAATATTTAATGATTGAGCTGTTTGAATATTACCGTTACAACCGCTCAGCGCTTAAAAACGCTTAGCGAAAATGAGTTAGAGAATTCGGGCCGTCCACGATTTTGAAGTGGGTTAGCATTTGATTTTTTTTTTAATTAAAAAGCTAATATTGAATTTGTTTATTCTAAAGGTAAACCACATCCAGCTGCTAGCATGTTATTTTGTTGCATTGATAAAGAGATAAAGCGTCCGCGGATCAGGCAAAAGTATCTACATCTGCTGCTCCTACAGGCGTGCAATCCTAAGGAGATGCATAAGGAAAGAGCTCCCCTGATTGCTTAATTGGTAATCATTTAGGACTCTATTATACCAGATTATATAAAATTATGGCTATTACTTATTATAATAGATACCTGTTAATTTCTTAATATCCTAGTAATTTTTATATGACTGCATGCAAAGTGTTATAAACAAATTTAAATGTACGAAACTAAGTCTAATGCTGCAGGCCCATTGTCAGAAACACAAGTGGTTACTTCAAATAATTCGGCAGTCCCTCCATTAAGTGAGACAAATATGGTAAAAACGGTTCAGTATCACTGCAGTAATTTACACGGTTCAACTCTTGCAATTAAATACGGAATTGTTCCTGTAATCTTGCATAGCGTCGATACTAAAGTCAAAATATTCTTATTCTTAGATGACGGATCTTCGCTCACTATGATGGAGCATTCGCTTGCAACTGAGTTGAAACTTAAAGGCAAATCTTAACCCCTTCACCTTAAATGGACAGGCAACGCCTATAGAGATGAAAACGAGTCACAAATTATATCATTAGAGATTTCTGGCACTCACAACCATGATAAAAGGTATATAATTCCCATTATTCGGACAGTTAAGTCTTTAGACCTGTCAGAACAATCCCTGAATGTAAGGCAATTAGCTGCACAGTACCCGCACTTATGAGGATATCCGATCGACTCTTATCAGCAGGCAGTACCCCGATTGCTCATTGGACTTGATAACTTAAAATTAACAATTCCGCTTATAGTTATCGAAGGAGAGATGGGGCATGCAGTAGCAACAAAAACGCGCTTAGGATGGGTTGCTTATGGAGCAGCACCAGATTCAATCGACCACGCAAGTGAAACAGAACACCAGGGGGTTCCATAATTTTCAAAAATGTGAGTATGAAAAGTTAAACGACAGTGTATTACACAGCATGTTGAAAGAATATTTTTCTTTAGATAGTCTAGGCGTAACTCCACTAGGTAAGCCAGTTAAATCAGTAGAAGAGATACGTGCATGTCGAATATTAGATGCACAAAAAAAACAGAATTGTCAACCACTTCGAAACTGGTTTACTATGGAAGTACAACAATGTACAATTACCAAATAGTTATCAAATGGCTTTTCGTATGTACCGTTATTTTAAGTAAAAACTAGCTCGAGATTCAGAATTGGCCATAAATATCCAAAAACAATTCGAAAACTATAGTAAAAAGCAGTAAATACGTAAGTTGCCTCAAGATAAATTAGAACAAACTTCCTCTCGTACATGGTATCTTCCAATATTTATTGTAACAAATCCGAACAAACTAGGCTAAAGAAGAATAGTTTGGGATGCTGCACAACATGACGTAACCAATCAAAGTGAAGTTCAAACCTACCCTCACAGATGGTGCTACTGTAAAATTGCTAAGATAGTTTTGCAAACCACTTTGTAGTGATCCGTAGTGTTTCTAAGTCGATTTCTCATTGGTTGATAATTATTGCAAATATTATAGTGTACATTTCGATATTGGAAGGTATTTGTTAGAATAGCTCAGTAACCACTTGCATTCTGGTACGTCAGAATTTGTAATAAGGAGAGCATGTGTAGGGACGATTGATCTATTTGACAGGGTTAAACGACTTTGTTTTTGTATTTCAAGATGACAGGTTAAAAGATATCATTTGGCGGTTTTTTATTAAAGATAATGTTTTATGTTGATAATGTAGTTGCTATTTAAGGTAATCCGATTACATCTGGTAATTCCAGCCTTGTTTTGAGTGTGATGTTGGTACTTATTGTAAAACCGTTAGTTATTTAACCATTGAAGGAAATATGTTTATGATTACCTGTTGCTTTTTTGAGACTGATGTGTACAATGCTGCCTTGTCAGTTGTTTTACTAGTGATGTTTAATAGGTGATTTTACGATTTTATTGTATGTATAAATGAGTGTGGTTTGGTATAACAACTGAAAACTAATATTTATTTATCTGAATTGTATATATCTAAATCAGGGTAAAACTAATATTTGTTTATTTGAAATAATGTTTATTTAGTATTTAATACAGAGTTGTAACTCTAATTGCAGAATCAATTACCGAATCAATAGTAAATGTACCCTTACTGTGATTTTACGAGCAATTAGTACCAACATCATCTTTTAAATATATTGAATCGAATTATTAGGCAAGTTTGAATATGACCAGTATTATATTTCTACGTTATATTTGTTTTGGTTTTAAGATAGTAATTGAATTAACCACAACGTTGTTGTGTTTATTTTTGGTTGTAACTTGTAAGGTCACAATGTGTTTAATTTTTAAAAAGTACGTTTTAACCATTGCAATCATAATGAATAATTTTTAACGTTTGCTTACTAGATTTAATATATTTAACTAACATGCCTTTATATAAACATTTAGCGCCTGAATGTGGGTTTGTATGTATGCCATAGAATTTTGGGTATGTTTTTGCTGCCAATATATTTAATAATGTTTGATATTTTTATGCTTCATTTGACATTTCAGCATATTAACCACATATTCCACTGCATCGCTCATATCTCGGTTTAAGCTTAATTATATTGTTGTGTGTTTATCCTATTATCTAGCCGATGATCCTATATAATTAACTAGTATTTAACGTTTGTGATAATTGTTGAGATATAATTAAATTGAACCTCTGGTATGACCGACCATTTCGTGCCATCGCGTTTGCATTTATGACTATGTTGGAGATAGTCTATTCAATAATAAGCGCCTTTTTAACTATGCGCAATCATACCATAAGTTCATTTCAGCGATTCATGTTGTCTTGTCAATGTACTTGTAAATACTCCCTGTATGTTTGTTGTGGTTTGTTTAGTATTCTTCTTAATCTTCTTTGGGAATTAAACCACTCATAGTTTTTAAATTCATTAATTCGCAAAGAAGATTAAGAAGAATGTACTTGTAGTTGTACTCTTTTGCAAATAATAGGAAGTTGGCTAGCCTTTCTGAAATATTTTGTAACACAGACCGGAAACTGTAAATGCATGTATGTGGGTGCGTGTGATTGAGCCTTTGTTGAATATTACTAACATTTTATGTCCGTGCGGGGAGGAACATTGGTAGTCAAGGTAGATTTTACCTTCCTAGTGTCCCCCTCTTCAACTTTAGCTGGGTTGTATTGGTTATCCGACCTCAGTACCTACCAGATAGACTAGCTGGTTTACACTAACGTTTCTTCAGTTGTCATGTGTGGTATGTTTGGGTAACAGTTGACATCCAGTTGAATTCAATATTGGTGATCTGGGTACTTGTACGTTACCTGTCCCTGTTGAGATGTGCCAAATGCAGTTAGAAGTGTGAGGGCAGTGTGGGGTTTTTCTGCCGTGCTCCTTCCCCAATCGCCCAGGTCGAGTACGACACTGTTTGCTTTGAATGTCAATTTTCTACGCTTTCATGCAAATGACCTATTTTGTGGTTATTGTTTTGATTAAAATTCAAGTTAGGTAAATTCTGTAGTTTTATTTCAAACCTTCCCACCTTAACGCCATCTTCCCAGTGTGAACTTGGGTCACATGATAACAACACATCGTTGGAGTCGTCGAGCCACTGCCACTAGATGTTAGATCATGGAGTCCGGTGTGCCGTTTATAGAGGGCGTTTGGGTAAGCCCTTAGGTCGGTTACACTACAACTTATATAAATTAATAAGAATTAGATATAAATTTAGAATAATTATTATTACAATTGAAATTTAAAAAGAACACAATACTATATCTCAGGTAAATTATGAAGTTTATAATAAATTTTGAACATTTTACATTCAGATCTAATCGGGATTCAGCTTAGAACTGAATGAAAACAAATAGAACTTGTTACAGTTTTTATACTATACATTTTAACTGCTTCCTAAACTACCTTTTATATAAATGTGTATTTGTCATGTAAACAATGGTATAATGTGCGGATCTATCTTCTCAAAACAATCCACAGCTGTGTTGATTTCTATAGAAAAATACCTTTAAACCTTTATTCAATGCTTCCACCTTTAAATAGTGCTGTTACTTGCTTGGAAAACGTGAGTAAATATAAATGAAATTTAAATTTTAGAATAACAGTCCACCTTTCTGTTTTAGGTATGAAATACAAAATTTCAAAGTTTTATTAATTATATTAATTGATATCACGAATGCTTGTTTTGATATTCCTTACTTGCTGCTGTTGTTCCAGCCAGATACAATAAACCACTTGTGTTGATTCTTCAAATAATGTTAAATTTTGTTATCAGCGGATTCCTGTAGCTTTATTTCAAGACACTTCTGAACTGGATAGCTTTCAATTACCAGTAATTTTACCTATAACTCTTAGAGCGTTTTCACACTATGCGGTTGCGGCACGGTTTACTGCATGCGATAAATCGTCCGGCAAATCGGACGTTGCTTTCACATCTAAAAATATCGTTCAAGTTTGTACTTCAACGTTGACAGATTGTGTAGGTAGTAGTGAGTTTATTCATAATAAAGAAAAGAAGTGCATTAATGCAGTATAGTGCATCCGTTTGTGGGTGTTCAGCCACGAATTGTATTTTGTGGGGTCACCTTTCGTTTGGTTAATGCATAGAGACAACAAATGTGTATAATTTATTTACAATGGTTGCAAAAAATATATACAATAACAGTTACATGAGATTCTACATGCATATACAATGTATAAATGTCCTTGAATTTATGCATGAGAATAGAGCTTTTATGTGAACAAATTTTGTTAATGCTAGAAATGCAAATGTTCTTTAGCGTTAGAAAATTTATAGCGCGTATTTAAATGCGTGTAATGTTTGTGCACAAGAATAAATGAAATTCGCGCACTAGATTCACTTTGATGCGTGTTGCTGTTTAGAAACACGGCTCAAAAAGAAACATACGTTAAAATGAATTAACATAGGAGTAAGTACTCACAGATACGTTGTCGTCTGGTATCTGCAGGTAACAGTTGTGTTGGATCGACGTTGGTATATGGCGTTGGACATGGCAGGTCGATCAAAACAGGTGCCATGTAATGTGTGGGTTTCTTTATCGGTGATAAGAGGCGTGGAACGGCACATTGATGGCGGATTCTTCGTAAAAGGCGTAGGAACTGGTGCGGGGTGTGGTATTCACATGTCCATGCAGCTAAGTTCGCTTCAGTGATGGTGGGTGACGAGGACGTCACGGACGACTTCGACATCAGGTCTTGGTGAACCGCGTTTGGCAGCAGATGCTGATACCAAAATGTTTTACGAAGTAACTTCCTTTGGTAAAAGTCCAGACCCTGGTGGTAGAATTTAGTGCACCTTGTCGACAGGACATGGAGTATCCACGTTAGTGCACGACGCACAACCTTCTGGTTTAACCTCCAGGCTTTGGTGATTTGCATGCTACTTTCAAGAGTTAATATTTTATTTGTTATACTGCCCTGGTTCTTTACTAATTTTCGGAGAGTATCGTTAAATTTTACTATAGTTGATTGAGTTAAGAAAATTTGGTCTCTAACAACAGTTTTATGTCATTCTGCTTGTCAATCAATTTTTGTATTGCATTGTCGTATCGTTCAGCATCTTGGTTCACTAAATTACCGGTGATAACTTTTAAAATATTAAATAATTCATTAATAAGTTTTCTTTTCGGTTTTGCGTTTTGGTCTATCAGTTTTAATCGATTGAATTTGTCGTCCGTGTTTTTTAGGATATTTTTCATTATACTTTTGTAGTTAAGCATTTCTATCGCATAGTCGTTTCCAAGTTTTTTATTGATTCATTCCGTCTGTCATACTTGTCTTTAATTATACAAAATTCTCGTTTTAATTGAGTTAAATCAAATTTCTGTGCAAAGGTTCAATAGTCTATTGTGTTCTGCATACTTCCCAATTTTACTGGTAGTATAGCGGGGTTATTTTTTATGTCTTCTACTACTATTTCGTTGTCGTCGATTCTACCTGTACTAGTTTGAACAAAAATATTACGCAAAGTTCAAGTGTGAAATTTAAACCACGATTTATAAGTGAACGTTAATAATTAAAAATTTCAAGTACAAGTGCACGTTCAAGTATACAAGTTCGCCGTCGACATAAGACGTAAGTCCAAATTTTAATTAAGGTAAACATAATCTTTAACATTTATTAACTTAGGGCTCTAAGGAATTTAAGGACACTGAGCAATTCACTAAGAAATTCTCTAAGAGATCTACTGAGAGATTTACGAAGCAATTCATTAAGAAATCTAACATAAAAATCCAATACTACGAGTAACAGATATAATAAAGGGGAAAACTTTGCATCAGGACGTTAAGCTGAAAGCAACCTAAGGTCACTGGTTAATAGCATGTAGCGGCAGGTGAAAAGACTGGGGTGTCGCAGAGTTACACATTCGAACCAGGAAATCAACAGAAAAAAATACCAGGTTTTGGAACAGCAAATTAATGACATAAAACTTATTTTTTTTGAACATTTAAAACTTGCATGTACTTAGATACTTATGTAAAAGGTCATAAAAAATTTTGATCAATATGTAGAAATTACGCAGGATCATTGAACGTTTACGAAGCTTCCAATATAATACGGAGTTATTTTTATGGTTTTATATATTTTTAATAGGGTTATCATTTGGTGATGAACAGATTTATATTTTTACTTTGATTTAAAGGTTTTAAATAGTAAATAACATTACAAAGATTGTAGAAGTGCAAATTGTACATATTTCTTGGTTTATTATACAAATTTTTGGTTATTCAGTTTATCTTATTTAGGTATGAAGTGTTAGAGAAGGGGGAGGGGAGTAAACATTTCTCTGTTACCGTATCATCCTTCACTCTGTGTGAAGTAGAACTGAGCTAGTCGAGGCATAAATCTAATTGTGTGAAATTTAAAATTTATTCTAGATTATTTAGGAACACAGAGCACTGACGAGCAGCAGGCAACTGAGCGTTAAATATATGGAAGTACAGCAATATCAAAGCATGAAATAATAACTTAGACTTTTATGCAAAGCTCAAATGATCACTTCATATCAAGCTAGTAATTGAAAGATGGAAAATGCAAGGTCCCGGACAAGATTTGAACATGTATCTTAGGCTTTCGCGGCTAATGCGTTTTCCTACTACGTCATCGAGACGTGATTTAGATTTGTTAATCTTCCAATTGCCGTCACCCGTCTCGGTGGCGAAATTGGAAAACGAATGGATCGCGAAAGTCTAAGATTCAGGTTCAAATCCTGTCTGGGACCTTATATTTTCCATCTTTCAATTACTAGCTCGATTTGAAATGATCACTTGGGCTTTGCACAAAAGTTTTGATAAAATACCAAAAACCTCGACTGTACTAACAAAAAGTTGGTTGCCGACTAACACAGTGGGATGGGTTATGTAAGTGTTTAACGAGGGTTCCAGAATGCTATCAGGTATGAAATGTGGTCTTGATTCGGCAATACCCTGGACGCCACCTAATCTCGCAAGGTTGCTAGGAAAAAGTCCTAGAATGAATAACAAGGGGGTGCCAAAATTGAAGATCAGGAAAGGTATTCTGGCTTAAAAATATACCTGAAAATTCCTTAAAATCAAAATTATTTTAAATCGAAACAAACCTGAAAACACGTAGACACACTTAAGACTGCTAACTGCCAAGAAGATTCATAAAAGCAAATGTTAAATAACCCGAAATACTCAATCACGCTTCTAGACCATCACAAAACAATTTATTACAGCAAAACTGTAGCTATACCGTTTACATGATGGAAAAACCAAAGATAAATAGTTTTTATACAATTTTATACATCTCTAAATATATAACACGCGTTTTAATTACAAATACACAGTAAAATCTTAAAGAAGTATTAAAAACCAACTATATCCTAAATCTACTAACTGAGAAACTTAACCTGTACATAAACACGTACTATCAGTACATTCAGTTCATGCATTTAATTATGAGTTAATGTACTAACCTCCACTCCAGTAAAGTTTCAGCAGTTTTCCGCTTAAATTTTATTTCTGTCGGTGATTGGTTATTGTTTCAATAAAGATGGATATGGGGTCCAACTTTCAGGCGTCGCCGTGGATCAATGTAGTAAGCGTAAGACTACGGATCCCAAGGTCCCGGGTTCAAATCCCGACACGGCCGACTGCTTGAAAAATGGCAGGTGAGCATTTTCACAAATATTACGCCCTCGTTCGGATGAGAGGTTAAATGGAGGTTCCGTGTGTGAGTGTTGTCACGCACGTTAAAGATCCCTACCTTGCCTGGAACGGCAAGGGTTCGGCAAAATTCTAAATTTCCAGGCAACAAAAAACTCGCCTCCTGGCCAATGTAGTACCTTCGGGTGGAGCATTGGAAATGTAAATGAACGGTCCAACTTTCAACACGGTTACATCTAATATAAGGGTTGTTTCTCTGGGATCAAACATGTCGATAAAATAAAACTAAACCGTTTGGCAGGGAATTATCCGAACATACTTAGGATACTTCGTCTTGCTCGGTAACCTCTGAAGAAGATAATTAACCCACCAAAGCGGCATGTTGAACGTTTGAATGTTATAAACGAAGTCCCTTCTGAAAAGGAATCAACTCTTTTCAAAACCAATCGAGGCATTCTCTGCAAACTTCGAATGGATGAATCATTTACATATCGTCAACCTAAACTCTGATATTAGGATTTTACATTTGTTGAGTCAGCACAAAACTATATATGACCTGTCTTTGTTCTCAGACGATGAAATCATCGGATGTTGTAGACAAAGCAAAATCAGGGCTGTACTAATTACAAGGATGACATCATTTCTAACCTTTAAAAACTAAGGTACGAATTTGACAACCTTTGACTAAAGATCAAATATAATTCAAAATAATTTTCTCTTAGATTAAAATTTATACAAACCTAAAACTCATATTTCTTAAAGGACATAACCTAATCCTATTAGTGGACTTTACTAATACAGAAACTACTAAAATGAAATGTGATTATAATTATTTCTAAGAGAATGTCACATCTTGTAAGGACAAAAAATATCATATTTTCACAAATAATTTAGCAACGCAGTATCAAAAATAAAAAAACTAAATGTCATCAAAAGGGTAATTTTAAACTTTATTTAAAAATAAAAAATATGTATAGTGTTCCATAAAAAGAATAGACAATTATAGTCTATTTATAGTTTTGTGACACTATATAAACTTAATAATTTTAGATTTTACAGAATTATTATAGCTATCGTTAAAAAAAACGGGACCCTATATCTCAACTAGTTTAGAAGTTACGGACCGTTTATGTACCACTGGGTCACCTTTGTTACGTACCTAGACGTAGCCGGAAAAAGCGTAAATACCAGGCTAACTACCAGGTGCGGAGAGTGGGGGATTCACCTACATACAAAAAAAACCACGTGGTCCACGATTATCTATTGACAATAAAAATAAATTAAAATTTGTTGATCTACATGGACAAAGAAAAGTATTAAATTTAAGTTATATTGTAAAGGACAAATTTTATAATGGATTCACGAAGTGCGCATTTCGTAGCTAACATGTAATACAACTCATTGGAAAGAAAAGTAATGCTTAGATTTTCTCAATAGCAAGTGTGTTAAATTAAAGTATTAAATGTAAGTTTCTCCATAGTAAGTGTGTTAAATTAAAATATTAAATGTAGACTAAGTTGTAGTAAGAATTAAAGAAATATAACTAGAAGCACTAGAGGAGCTAGCTTATAAACATGTATGGTGAACTGGTTTCATAACATCAACCTTACATGTGATTTTTCAATGCTCCACCCGAAGGTACTACATTGGCCAGGAAGCGAGTTTTTTTACCTGGAAAATTTGGAACTTTGCCGAATCCTTGCTGTTCCAAGCAAAGTAGGAATCTTCAACGTGCGTGACAACACTCACACATGAGACTTCCATTTTACCTCTCATCCAAACGAGGGTGTATTTTTGTGAAAAATGCTCGCCTAACATTTTTCAAGCGGACCATGTCGGAATTAAAACCCGGAACCTTGGGCGTAGTAGTCACACACATACTACTACGCCACGGAGCTGTCTCACAACATCAACTGCCGATAAATAATAATCCTCGATGTGCAAAAAAGAAAACGAGTCATATACTTCTATGCGTCGGGATGCTTATCATGCAAAGTGTCGGGGGCGAGTCAGCACAGCAACGCTACGGTAGTCAGGATCCATTCGCCCTGCCACCGTAACTGCAGCAGCAATCTACAGACAAAAGCAGTTGGTCTACGTCAACGAACAGTTGGGCCTACATAAAAAAGAACCAATTTGGCCTCCAACTAAGAGCAATACACGCAAGATACCTCATACTTGTCGAACAAAAAACGCGCATCGCTGTAGAAAATATTTCAATGCACAAGCTGTAGAATCAAATTAAAAATTGGTTCAAATAAAACAAGTTCGAACTGCAATCCTCGCGTTATCAAAGCGCGATTAGCAAACTGGAAAACACGCTATCAACTAATACTAGGATCTATGATTTCGACAAGTCTTTTAATGGGAAACACAAGAGAAAGCAGTTATACGTTATCGGAATATTTAACAAATTAACGGATACTTAAAATAAGGTAATGCTCTTACTGCAGGCCATTTTTCTAACCACCTTGTCGTATTGAGCCTTTTAGGTAGTAATTTAATTGAGTTTCATTTTGTTTTACCATTTCATCTACGATTTGCCATCTAGAAGTTGATGCACTTAAAAACACATACAATTCCTGAATAAACATAAAAAGTTTTGTTGCTTCAATACAACAATTGGTCGAATGTCTACCAATCAAATTTAAAGTGAGAGCTGAGCATGGGATGTACTCTGCTAATTGGTTTGTTTTCTTTATTAAAGATTGTAGGCCTTTATAACGACCAGACATATTGGAAGCATTGCCGTAAGATTGTCCTCTCATATTGTGCACTGAAATGTTCAACTGAGAAAGAGTATCTAAAACTAACCTCTCTATTTCACCTCCAGTATAATTTTGCAGCTTAATAAATTTAACAAATTTTTCTGTTAGAGTTCCATCACTTAAAATATACTGGTCAGTATGGGTTATATCAGGAGTGGAGTCTACGCTAATTGAATAGTATTTGCTTTGTTTAAGTTCTGCTAAAATTCTATCTACCACTTTTTTGTTCATGAGTTTAATGAATTCCTCACATGTTTTTGACAAGTAACTGGTTTTACCATGACCTGGGTTGTCATATTTTTCAATGTGGGTTTTTAAAAATCCGCCATACTCCGAGAGAAGTTCTAAAATTCCCAAATAGTTTCCGTTATCAAAAAATCCGAAAAGTTCATGTGTCTCGAAATGCTAAGCCCCTGATGACTAGAAATTTAATAACACGTTTCAAAACAGAGTGCCAGTAATCGACTTCTTTGATATACCTTTGGTGTAAAGCTGAGTCAATCTTCCCCAACATCTGGCCCCTGAGAACAAAGGATTTCACGTTGTCCCTATGCTCGGAACTTTTTTCGTGATCTGTAATTCTTACATTATTTTTCCAGTCATTGAAGCCTTTTTTTATCTTTTGTTGAAAATAGTTTACAAGGCAAACAGTAAACACACCCTTTTGAGTTTGAATACATCATCCATTCCCTTTTTTTTCAATTCTCCATTTTCTTGCTCTGCAAAAAATATATGTTTGTTTGCATATCTAGGATAATCCGCATAAATGCGTTTGAATACTGAAAAATCGCAGTCTTTTATATCTGTAGCATGCTTTGATATATTTCTTATTATATAATCTATTGCTTCACCATTTAACAGATGCCAAGTACCAAGATCTTTCAGATTTACTTCAACTAGCTCGTTTGAATTATCATCAATGTTTAGCACACTTTCGCTGGGAACTCAATTTACCTTTCTTATTTACAATAATTTCTAATTCATTACATTCATTGGTTGTTTGAGTTATAGAGGGAGAGGGTACATGTTCAGATATTTCACTTTCATTGAAGCCGGTCTCAATTACTTTATTCTTAACACATACATAAAAAAACTGATCGAGCTTTTGAGTTTCTTTTGGTAGCTTCTTATGGGCTTTTTCTTTGTCTTTCATTAGCTTCCGCTTAAATGCTCCACTTGCGCTGTGTAATTTCCTTTCCATTTGCTTAGCCATTGAGGTATATGGTATATGACACTTTAAAAACACATTCGACTATATATAATATATTTAATAAAAACACCAACTGGCGGGAATAAAACTGCGAGCTATAACTAACTACTAACTCAATTAATTTGAAGAATTATAAAAATAAGCTCTAACCTGATCGAAAATTTAATACATTTTCAGGTATTATATTTTCCTTATCGACCAATAAATATTCCACACCATCCGTATTTTAATCATCTAATGCTGCAATTTCTAAGTACTGTTTCATATTTTATTCTTGCATAAACCCAAAACTTGCATGGGGGCAAAATTTAATAAATAAATTTCTGCAAAATTTTCCTGGCCCAAATGTCAATTAAAATTTTTTTAGTTTAACAACAAAACCAATGATGTACAATCATTTGCAATAATACAAAATTTAGTGCAGGCACTATTGTGCCTTTATTAAAGTAGACGTTAATCGTGGCCGACGTTAATACAGTTTGCAATATCTCTCTATTAACTGTAATTCCACTGAAAGAACAAATAAAGGAGAAAATATCTACAATAATTTTAAAACTTTTATCGATAAAACAGATTGTTCTATACATAAATTGGTGTCTATCGACAGATAGATTTCCAGCAATGGTCGAGAATTCAATTGGTTTTATTGTATTGTGCAATAATGATAAGGAAATGCAGAGTTTTACCAGCTATTAATGCATTATCCCCGGCAGGTTGTAATATTTTAATAATCAATCGTCCGTCGTGGAAAGGTGAAGACCAGTCAAGACGGTTAATTAATGCCAGGCAGACTAACTCAGCGGCGTAGGTCGTAGTTCAAACTAATAGCTAAAACCTTGCTTGTACTTACCAATTATGCAATATAAATATAAATCATCAATATATACATAAACAATTTATAATCAACAAGGGCGCCAATCAGCGGAAAGGCACTGATACCTAATAAAAGCAATCATAAGATAAAACTTCTTAGTATAGAAAAAGGAATAACATTTTATTAAATCATCGACTGTCAGGAAAATTATATACAAACAAATAAATGAACAGTCTTGAACTCGAAATGAAATAAGGCCTACAGGGCCCACCATTCCGAAATAAAGTAAAAGGTAACACTATCTAACCTAATTGTTTTGCGGGGACGTGCATGTCTTCAACATATTCTTAATCTTTAGCCTAAATATTATTAACATAAGACATTTAATTGAATCAACAAAAGTATTTGAAATTACAATAAGGAATTACTGTCCTTTCAATAAGGTATAATAGGTGTACAAATAAATCAAGGGATTTCATGGGTTAATACCGCCCGCTCTCTTCAATAATAATTTCCGGAACACGCGAAACGTAATTTAATGTCAACATAATTCGCATGAAACCAGACCGGCATTGAGCTCGCAACAACTGCTCCCTTACTCAATGGACGAACACTTCCGCACCCCATCGTTAGCGTAACATTATATAAGAAATAATGATAAAATATATGCTTAACAAGGCGATTGAAAATCGGATTGTTACAAGGTATGGTGTTTGAAAATACTAAAGTCCGATGATATAATGCAAATTGGGTTTAAAATCGTCAATTCAATTTGTGCGAGGAGCTACATTTGATATTCCAATGGTTGACCCGAAGGTACTACATTGGCCAGGAAGCGATTTTTGTTTAACCTGGAAACCAAATTTTTGCCAAACCTCTTACATTACCATTTACTCGGTATGAGTCACAAAAGACAGTTGGTAACGCTAATCTATAATGTGGAAAGTAGCGCGCCCATCTGTCAATCTCACACACTATGCAAATTATTACACGTAAATGACGAAATGTGCAAAATTCATAAAATGTATTATAAAAAACCCCACACGGGGAACTTACGTGAATATGTAAGCGTCTCACAGGATTACTTCCTTCAGGGTTGCTCCAGCTAGCGACTGCGGGGCTCCCTTCAGGGTTATTTAAAGATGGATCTCAGGGCGTCCTTCGGGATTATTTAAAGATGGTTCTCAGGGCGTGGACTGTGGTTAGGCCAGGTTGCTTCCAAATTTGGTTGGTCTTCTACCTATGTAGGGATAACGACGGGAACGGGTTATAGGGAACGATAAACAAAGATAACACAGAAAAAGGGATCTACATAATAAAGATAAGGATACGATACCAGACCAACCACTCTTCTTGATGTTTCAAAGGCAAGGTGCTTCTTCCAGCGTCTTGCAAAAACTCTCCACCTTTCTCCCCCCACGCCGGCACGAAGTCTCGCGCAACGCACTTCTGAAGTGACGGAAATACGTGCAACAAGTCTTTCAAATTTATGGCGCGAAACACCCACACTTATTTAAAAATGTCTAGTGCCAAAGTTTTGGCACGTAACAAACCCTTGCTGTTTCAAGCAAGGTATGGATTTTTAACGTGCATGACAACATACACACACACACACAGTAGCTCCGTTTTACCTCTCATCCGAATGAGGGTGTATTTCTGTGAAAAATGCTTGCCTAACATTTTTCAGGCGGACCGTGTCAGGATTCGAACCCGGGAGCCTTCAGAGACAACAAATCAGGCACTTTTGAAAGAAACTGAAGCAAACTATGGAGATCTCTTGCTGCACACAGGCATAAGATGGCTAAGCCATCGTGTTTTCTTAAAAAGATTTCGTATTCTATTACCAAAAGAAAATTTTTCTTAAAATTAAAGGAGAGCACATTGCTGAATGAAAGATAAGAAATGGCTTATCAACCTTACTTTTCTCTACAATATCACTGGAAAACTTAGGAATATGAACCTAAACCTACAAGGAATGAATATTTAATAGATATGACGAGTGGAATTAAAATTTTCAAAGAAAGGATAAAAAGTATGCAACCCAATTAGAAAACAAAAATTGAGAAAATTCGTAAACATAAAAAAGTGCAACTATACCCAAACCAAAACTTCGGACATTTCGTCAAATACTTAGATATTTTGTTTGGAAGATATACTAAATTTCCTGATACTCTATCAAATGAGAACATCAACATCGATGGAGTGCCGGTAAAAGTACATTTAATAGATGTCACATTAGTTGTGACCAAGGAAGAAAGTATTAAATTAGGATGTGACATTTCTAAAATCAAGAGCTCCTCGCGATACTGATTTTTGGAAATTAATTTCTGAGTATTCATAAATTGGCCTTGTATTTAAATCATCCTTTGGATCGTCGTATCTTTTTGAATTTGCTTTTTTGACCATGAACATCATAAAAACCAAACATCGTTCGTTCTTAACAGACGATCATCGATTTCGTATTTACATATTGCAATAAGCCTGTACCAACCACAATATGAAAAATTTGTCACAAATATCAACTCAACAAAGTAATGAATAGAAGCTTTTTGCCAGTAAACAAATGGTGTGATCAGGGACAATTATTAAAATTTTTGATAACCGAAAAACTTGCTCATTTTCAATAAGTGCTACTCTTTGTGAACAAAATTGTTAATATTAAATATTTTATTTTAAATTTTTATTTTGTTACATTTCACATAGAAAATAACAAATAAACTGAATTATACATTTGAATTGTTTCTATGTTCTAAAACGTAAAACACTTCATGTAGATTTTCTTGAGGAAGGAAGGTTTCAATAATTGAAGCTGCGTCTCCTCGTTGAAAGGCGATGCCTATCCTTTGAACCAAATACTGTTTCGACCTAGGTTCTCCAGTGTGCAATGTTAATATACGGCAAGGCTGTTCACGAACTGAATAGCTTCTTCACACCAAGTTCCCATTGTTTCCACTGCGAAAGGAAGGAAGTGCATATTTTGTTCCAAAACTGATGAGTATTTCCTTATTTTCCCAAAAGCAGCTATTCTTGCAGTATATCCCGACTCTAATGATGAATGTGGTAGGTGAGAAGGTGCAAGTGTGTTGGAGCAGGTAGCGTTCCATCTACTCGTTTTCCATCATCTCTGAACAATCCGCAAGGCTCAAGACGACATGGGATCTTTGCGGAGGTGAGGGCACTGGACAAGATGTTATTAAGTTCCTGATGTCTTGAGTACCGTCCTACGCATTTGGTACAGCTTAGTCCTGATGAATCAACTTCTAAGCCGCAGACGCAAATATGTGGTTCACAAATTTTGCATCCGAGTCTAAGAGCCATCGCCATTGGAAATGCATTGTTTTCCAACAGTGTGCCGCCTGTCTTGGATGGAATGACGCATTTCAAAAGGCTGCTACCGTTTTTCTGTCTGCGTTTCAGACTGCCCGTAATTCATAGGCATACTGTGCTGTGCTCCACACATATGCTTTCAACAATTTTCTTCTTGTTCTATGTTAGTTGTCTTTCCTCATAGGCGCTGTTCTTTCTTGTAAGCTTATGTATAATATTTTAATAATACAAAACTGAAAGCATATGTGTGGAGCACAGCACAGTACGTCTATGAATTAGGCGCAGTAAGACAAGCAGACAAAAAAACGGAAGGAGCCTTTTGGAATGTTGTGCTTCAGATGTATGAGAATGATAGCATGGACAGACAACGTTAATAACAAAGGGGTTATAGAAATAGTAGGAGAATCAAGATATCTGTGAAAAACATTAAAAAATAGGAGAAATAGAAGGGCGGAATACTAAGGCATTTTTGGGGAATAGTGTGGAGTATATTAGAAGCACAGATATGAAAGAAATAGGTAGAGGTAGACCTATATCAGACTTTTTGCACACAGATAGTGAAAGATGCAAACTGTACAAATTTCATGGGAATGTGTAGGTTAGCACAGAACAGTAGCTTCAGGATTTTGTGAGGCCAGAGTTATAGCCTTATCCGCAGGTGCGGTCGGTTTACTCTTCTCAAAAATGTTATTAATGATAACATTATCCCATGATCGCTGGAAAGAGGGAGCGTTGGGTATCTCTGAGTCAGAGGTCAACTTCACCCATTCATTTATTCCTTCTTCATAGAAAGTGTTCTGGGGCCTGTCGGAGTCATCTAGACTTAATATCAAATTGACAAGCTTACCGACACTAAAGGAAGAAGAGAGAAAGGCAGGAACACATGTCTTTGCATCTCCGAATTTCAAGTCCTCCCAGTCGCGTTGGCAGAGAAGCCTTTTTAGACAGTTCAGGTGATAGAGGCGAATTTAATAAAAATTCCAGAGTGTCAATGTTTTCATCTATCCTTTCCAATACATAACAGCAAAACCATGCAGGAGTAGTACGAAGAAGATATGTCAATTTCGGCGAAAAATTTTCGACCAAAGCCGGGATGGTTAACATATACATTAAAACAAATGATCAAGATAAAACATGCAGCTCTTAGTAAATATAACAGAACTAGGAGAGTTTCGGACCGTACTTATTTCAAAGAGCTGAGAAACTATGTCACACAAGCAGTTAGGAATGAAAAAAAGGCATTCTATATTTACATGATTTCACTATATAAAAATAACTCTAAACAGCTATGGAAGTTCTTTGAAAAAGCCAACATACATTGAAAACCTCAAAATACAATTAATTTAAACAATGTAGATCCGGATTGTCTTAATCAACATTTTATAAATGATATTCCACTTACTCACATTGCAGAAAATACAATTAGATACTTTTCATTGCAGAAATTTCCATTAAGAACAGAGGAACTAATATTACACACGGTATCCTCGGATGATGTGATCAAAGCAGTTAATAAACAGTCATCGAATGCTACAGGCTTAGATGGGATCTCACTAAAAATGCTAAAATTGATTTTGCCGTTTTGCATTAATGTTTTTACACATATTATTAATTCCATCCTAATTAATTCAACGATGCCGGATCTATGGAAAAAATCTTTAATCACATCTATACCTAAGGTCAGTGTTGCGACATCTTATGAGGAACTTCGGCCAATAAACATTTTAGCAACCATCTCTAAGGTGATTGAAT
Organism: Platerodrilus igneus; assembly: GCA_036346225.1. Lineage (NCBI taxonomy): Eukaryota > Metazoa > Arthropoda > Insecta > Coleoptera > Lycidae > Platerodrilus > Platerodrilus igneus. The sequence continues at coordinate 1,306,506 of JARFIW010001068.1, forward strand.
ACATAATATACATACAAATTACCAACTACATTGAAAATAATGAAATACTGCCACAAATCCAGTCGGGTTTTCGTGCTAAGCACAGTACTGCAACAGTCTTATGCAAAATTATGAATGACCTGGTTCTGAATATGGAAAACTCACAAACCACGTTAATGGTATACCCTGATTATAGCAAGGCCTTTGATGTAATAAATCATCGACTCTTAATTGCAAAGCTATCCTACTATGGTTGGAGCTCATCTGCACTGCAACTTATGACTAGCTATTTCTCTGGAAGAACTCAACAAGTAAAACTAAACCGAGTGGTATCAAGTGAGTTACATGTAAGACAAGGAGTTCCGCAGGGGAGTATCCTTGGTCCACTGTTGTTTACTATTTCACAGCAGATCTGCCTACTGTAATAACTGGCAACTGTACAATCCATATGTATGCCGACGACACCCAACTATATATACTTGGAGACCCGTATAATGCGAACCAGGTTATTTTAGAGATGAACAATAACTTAGAGGCAGTACTCACCTGGACATCAAACAATGGTCTAACTTTGAACCCTAAAAAACAATATTTCAGTGTATAGGATCTCCGTATTTCTGTTCAGTGTTCAAAAACAACTTAAACTCGGAAATAGTATTAAACAAATGCGTTATAGCATTCAGCTACAAAGCAAAAAACCTAGGCGTAATCTGTGATGGTAGTTTAAATTTCGAGAGTCACGTAAATAAGGTTCGCAGTATTACATACTTTAAACTGAAATCCATTTATAAATTCAAGATGATGCTTCCTTCGGAGAGAAAGTGGAAATTGTGTCAAGCGCTTGTAATAAGACACATTGATTACTGTAGCACTGTCTATTTTAGTTACCTCTCTGAGAAACAAGCTTCAAATCATCCAGAATTGCTGTCTGAGATTTGCTTATAATGTTCCCTATAGGGAGCATGTGACTCCAATTTATAATAGACTGGAAATCCTAAAATTAAAACCACACTGAGCTTTTGTTTGCAACTATGTTATTTAATATATACAAATCAGGTCAACCAGCTTACCTATATAGTCTGCTAAATGTAAGAACTTCAATTAACTATACCGTATCATAAGACATCTAAATTTAAGTGCTCATTTGAATTCAACAGTGCCTACATATTTAACAAATATGAACATCTCTTTCTATTAGTGGATTCTGTTCCTGTATTTAAAAAACTTATGAATTCTAAAAACAATTGTAGCGTGATGTGAATGTAATGTAATGTAATGGAAAGTAATGTAATGCAAATGGGATATGCGAACAACAGCTATGCTGACATGTTCCCATTTAAGTAATTGTTGTAAGAGGTGGTTACAATTACTACTTAATAAATAAATAAATAAAAAAAAACTGCAAAACAGTGACATAGAAGGTAGTAGGCTACGTGAAAGTTCTTGAGTTCCTTAATTAGAGAAAATAAAAACATCATTTCACCTCGCTTGTTCTCCAAAGAATCTTCAAACAAAGATTCCGTGATAGGTGATCCCAGTAAAGAAAAGCTGCGAACAGTTTTGATTCCCGGTAATATCTTTCTAAATGCCGAGATAGAATTCTCGTTTGGTTCGCCACAGAAATAAAGCTCACATTTGTCTGAGTTGATTTGCAATCCGATTGATTTACATCTGTCAATAAGTAATTTCAAGTCTTCAAGAACTATATTGTGATCACCAGCTAACAGTCCATCATCTAGATAAAAGCATACGAGCTCGGATAACAATGATTCCACAATAGAATGAATGGCGAGGCAAAAAAGGAGTGGTCCAGTTAGGTCCCTTTGCTGGCAACCGGAAGCTGACGGAATAGCCCATTCTCCAAAAAAGACGTTATTCTATTGAATAAGCTTGCCATAGAAAAGTGTGTGTTAACTTTGATATTTCAGCAAGCATCGCGTCACGATGAACAGTGTTAAACGCATTAGTAAAGTCAATCTTCAGTATTATTTTTGAAGATCCTATGAATGAACAGCAGCTTCGCAACCTCCGAGCGTTGCGTATCCTAATTGCTTAGGACGAAGATATGTTCCCATTTCTTCAGTAACAGCAGAGCAGGCAATTTTAGCCATCAAATGGCACAACGTATTCCCCACTGCAATAGGCCGTACAGCACCGTTTTTTTAATTCACTGCGGAAAGACTGGCTCCGTAAAAAATTGGGAGAATTTCTCCTTTGATTTTCCCGGCAAGTATAAAGTTAGAAAATTTCGTAAGTGCATTTGATATTTGGTTAGACGCTTCTACGTTTCCTTTGTTAAACATATCTTTTAAATGTTGGGGTCTGAGCCCGTCAATTCCACCACTGGAACCATTTGGAAAACTGAGTATGGCTTTCAGTACTTTGTCTATTGACACAACTAAAGATTCTTGATTACTGGCAGGTTCAGACAACGACAACGCTTGAGTGGGTGATGGGTGCTTCGAGACAAGTTTCAAGTATGTATCTTGTGTCATAGATGCAATTGCTTCTTGAGACGATAATATTTTGACGGCTCCTCTGATATCCCCTTCGGCAACTTTAGAGTCCACACGTCTTGACAAAGACGTAGGTTTTGTCGTAATTGTCGAAAAATTTTCATGTCCGTTAATGTTCGCTTTGACTAATGTAGTGAGAGATTTGTTTTTGCAGAACTGGGGCACATTGAGACTTGAAAATCCAAAGATAAACAAAGCTCTCCAGGAAGAAACGTCGTTTTTCTCTACGCAGGTTTCCAGTATTTTTGCGAATTGAATTGCCACGGCAAATCTGGCCCCTTTAGGAATCCTTTTGAGAACTTTGATGGTCCTCTTCCTCTGAGAAAGTTCGAAAGATAAATTTTCAGTTGAGTTCAAGCTCGGCGCTGGCGATGTCAGAAAAGTGGTGACTCCATCGTTGGCTTCCAAACGGTGTTTTCTTTCTATGTGGATCGGTAGACCTTTGTCAGTATAGAGTTTGTTACAGTATGGGCAAGGAATTTTTTGTGAGTGGTTGATGTTCTCCGCAGTGTAGTTGTTGCAGAACCAGGGAACATTCTCTAGTCCCAAGTCCCTGGCTTTTTTATCATCTAGGTTAGCACAAGACGAGTGGAACCAATTTAGACATCGGTCACATGAAATCCATACTTCTGAAGGATTATCGTTATTCCCACATGGAGATAGTGTAGGGTTCTCCATAACACGACGGACGTTTGTTGTAATTCGGAATTCTGTAATATTTCGTGTAATTGTAAATCTTCGGGATAGAAGCCAGGTCCCGGGAAGGTGGTAATTGTAATGATTCGGTATTAGATTTAGTAGTTGTTGAATACTTTTATAAAATGAAATGCTGAACAACTTCCGGGAAATTCTCAATGTCCTGCGGGTAGCGGAATTTCGTGACAAAATTCTTCTCTAGGAAAATCCTTTGAAATATCGTTTTCGAAAAAACTGTGTTCAGCCACCTGTCGGCTTAACGGAATTACTAGTATTCACAAAACTGGTCTTCTTTCTTATGGGTAATTGTATATTTCTTCTTCGAAAACTTAATCGTTTCAAAATTTGTCTCCCATAAAATTTTTAGAGTTTGTAAAATGTAACACGAACACTTGTATATAATCTTCATATGCTTATTACTTAATAAAAAAAGGAAATAACAATGTGTAAAGTTTAAAATTTAAATATTCAAAAGATTTAAAAACTTCAAAATGAAATTATGACAGTTGAGAACCCACTGTCAAAAGTTCAAATGCCTTTCAAAATTGTTTGTTTAAACCTGATTAACGTACATTTTGTACCTTTTTAAAATTCTTGATACTGTTTTAGAAAATTTCTTCTTGATATTTGTTTAGTGATACATCAGGATTTATGTCAACTGTAGCGAAAACAATCACTGTATTTTCGTTTCGTCTTTTGCTCTTATGTTGGTTTTTCATGCTAAAAGAACCATGCTCCCTGAGTGAACATTTCAATTTGGAAATTAATAAGCCTTTTTTAAGGTGTAGATATTTAACAACAGCTTACATTTACAATATTAAATACTCCTAAGAGATAATTTGCAAAGTTTTCGTGTCACAGATAAAAATGCTTAATTTAACATTGCCAATAGTAGACCGCTCCCAATTTTTTTAAATGTGACATAGGCCACAGTTCCCAAGAGTTTGGTCATCAGTACGCATCAGAAAAATCAGCAGAATTATTATAAAATATATGAATGTATGGTCAACTTTCAACACTTGTTTTATAATTTTCTTGATAATTTTAAAATTAAAACTTGAAAGGATGCATTTTCTATTTTAAAGTTATATTCCACGCTGATATAAAATTTACCCATGCCTATTTGGATGATTTACATAAATCTAAAATAATAATGTAACATTAATTCATTTACAAATGACAATAAGAAACTTCAAAAAATACACAAGAATTAGAACTAATTAAACTAAACATTGTCCTAAACTTAAAATTTTTTCATGATCTTGAAATTGTTTTAAGTCGTTTAGATTATTCCACCACAACTTCAATCTATGCTGTAAAATTAAAGAAAACCATGGTGTAAGTGGTGCATTAAGAGTTGGTAAAAATGATACTATTGCATCTTTAGGAATATAACTAATTTCAGAAACTTCATTAGAATTTGGTTTCATAGTAAAATCTCCTTGCAAAAATAAAATGTAATCAATCTCATGTTCACCCCATACCCCATTACCAATATCCATGTAATGTATTCTAGTTAAATATGTAAATTTATTGATAGGAATTGATTCAATGGGAATGCCTAGTTCATAGTTCAAACGACGCTGAGCGGCTCGTTTAATTCCTAATGCATTTTGTTCTTCATCTTCACCAATTACATCTGCAATTGGATGACTGCAACATGTATTAGTATAATGATCGGGATATGTTACCTAAAACACGGTTATTAGCTAAGAAAAATACGTTCCTTTACCTTTTGTGAAGCTCTTTTTTGCAATATTAGTTCTTCCTTGTTTGTAAAAAGAAATACGCTAAAAGCTCTATGCAAGGGAATCGTACCATCAGGTTTTACTAAGTGGCACTCTTTTTTAGAAGCATGGCCAATAACATTATCATCAAGATCAACCAAAAGACAGCATTCTTCTAATGCTGATTCTTGTAAAGGATCTAAGTGTTGTTTAGCTGCTGCTACAGAACCCGATAACAAACGGCTTACACTGTTTTTAATAATGTTTTTTGTTATTAGAGAATACATTTGGAGAAATTTTACGTGAAAGACGTAAGTTGATATAATGTTGCTTGGTAATCACATTCAAACGTTGTGACCATCGACAAAAAGTTGTTTTGCATTTTAAATGATTCGTATATTTAGGTCGTTGAAATGAAAGGAAACAGGATCTTCTAATTAACATAAAGTAGCTTGAAAATAAGTTTTAAATATAAATAAAACTCGAAGAAAAAGGTTCAAGGTTAGAATTTTTAGAAAAGTGTAGTGATTATGCACCCGTGTAATTGTAAATATATTTGATATACCTTCAGATTAAACATAACTGATGCCATGCTTCCAAGGAATAACGAATATGTTTAGACGTCAAATATCTGTTGCACTAGAAGTACTCTGCGAGTATGCTATATTGTTTAGAACTACTATTTGCATTGTAAACTCATAGAGCATTTGAAAGCTACTAAAGAAATTATACTACAAATACAGAAGAACATTTGAATTAAACCATATAATCAATCCTAATACTTTCTGTTTATAGGACATGCGTATCCGAGTTGGTAATTAGTTTAGATAAGAGTTAACAAAAGGCGAAATAAAAACAATATAGTTCATGTTGTAGATATGATTTTTAAATTACCTATTTTTAATTATCCGGGCAAAATAAACCTTCTAAGATATTAAAGGGCTTCCAAAAATATATATGAGAGAATAAGCAATTTTTACTCTTTTAGATATTAAAACTTAATAAATTAAAAATCGTTACTTTTTTTGAGAACATGGAACTTTATATGTAAGGTTTAATGATGATGATGGCATAATCCCGAATAAAATAGTTCTCCATTCGAATCGCTGGGCGGGGACTACTCGAGTGGAAGTTATCTCAAAGGACAAACATAGCGTTCTACGAGTCGAAGTGTGGTACGTCAGAAGTTTGAATTTCAGTGGCAGGGTAGAAAACTTGAAAAGGGAAATGAATACATACGCTGGAAAGAAGAGCAGGATTTTTGGTCAGAAAACTACAGAATCATTAACAGGAAAATCAACAGGGACTTTTGGGAGTAGGTTTATTAATGAACAGGAAAATGGGGTAAAGGGTAAGTGATTAAAAACAACATAACGAAAGAATTGTTACTAAAGATAGGAACAAGTCACAACTCACCACAATAGTATAGGTCTATACGACTACCAGCAACGCCAATGAGGAAGAGATTGTACAAGTATACGAAGAGAGACCAGCTATGCAGTACATTAAAGGAGATGAGAATTTCATTGTACGAATGGGGAAGCCGACCAATAGAATTTTGTATAAAAGAAAATCTGCTTATTATGAACAACTAGTTTAAGAAATAGAAAAAAATTTGTGTACCTGGACGAAGCCTGAAAACACTGGTAGGTACAAAATACATTACATAATGGTTAGCCAGAAATTTAGGAATCAGGTTCTTGAGTGTCAGATATCCGGGAGCAGATAAAGACTCTGGCCATAATTTGTTGGCAATGCAACGCAGGTTGATACTAAAGAAATCGAATAGAGACAAAATATCGAATAAGTTGGACCTTGATAAGTTGAAACATTATGAGGCGAGGGAGAGCGTCGAGAATAGAAAATTTGAAAAGAGGGAAAGATGTATTCTAGAGGAGGAATGGACAGCGCTGAAAATGCAATTACTAGGACAGCAGATGAAAAACTAGGAAAAAGACAAGGGTTGGAAAAAATCTATGGATCACAAGAGAACGCAGATTTGGTAGATGACCTACGAACATTTAAGAATGCAAAGGGCAAGATAGATAAAAGGAAGTGTAGGAACTTCAGAAATTAGATCAACAGGTAATGCAAGTTGGCAAAGGAAAAATGGTTGCAAAAGAAATGCAAAGATGTAGAAATCTGTACGACTGTGAGAAAGATAAGTGCAGCTTACAGAAATAAGGAAGCGGTTGGAAAGAAGAAAAGCAGTTGTACAAATGTAAGTAACTCGTTTGGAAAGCCACTTACACGCAAAGAAGGAAGGGCTGACAGTTGGAAGAACACATAGAAAGACTTTATCAAGGAAGAAAACAGTGTTCGAGTACTTGAAAGAGAAAAGGCAATTGAGGATGATGAAAAGGATGACAGAATATTTAGCGTTAAGTTCGACAAGGGATTGAAAGATCTGAGTTAGAATAAGGCATTTGGAATTGATTAAATCCCATCGGATTTGCTAAATGTTATCAATACATCTGGACCAAAACTGTAACAACTGGTAAGTATGATGTACGAGACATGCAAGAACCATCGGATTTAAAAAGAATGTGATTATTTCCATACTGTAGTGTAACCTATTCGAGAACGAGCAAATGTCCTTCTTTGATAATATCTGGCTCCATGATCTGATAGTCTAGTGGTAGTGGTAGTGGCTCATGATTCCTACGTTGTGCAACAAACACAACCTAAATACACACTAAAAGATGGCGTTAAGGTGGAAGGTTTGAAATAAAACTACAAAATCAGGTAATCCTACTTTTAGTACTATACGATGAACCCAAAATTAGGTTACCCGCCATTTGACATAAATTGTATATTGAGCCGGACGCAACCTGGGCTTATGTTCGTGAAAGAGTACGGTAGGAAAATCTCAACAACTTTACGCCTCCAACTGCAAAAGAACACCTCTCTAAGGATAGAGTGACGAGCAAGCACCCTGTGTTCTTTTAATGATACGGAATGCCAGCTGTTACCTAAACATTCTGCATATGGCAACTGAAGAAGAGTCGGTGTAGTCCAGCTAATCTTTTCTGGAAGGGATTGGGGTCGGGTAACCAATACTACCCAACCAAAGACGAAGGGTTTAATGAAAAGTCGGGAAAGTAATCTTGACAACTAGCGTTCCGCTTCGTACGGAGATAGAATGTTAGTAAATCCAACAAGACTTAATCACACGCGTGTACATATAAACTAGTAACAAGTTTCCAGCTGATGGTCGTAGTATGTTTTACAATAACTAACCTACCTTCTGACATTTTCAAAAACACAATTACAAGTATATTGGCAAAACAATATAAAGCTAAAGCATGAACGTACGCTCTGATGGTACCAAACTTATAAATCGAATCGACTATCTCAAATATAGTATAATTGCAAACGAGTGAATAAACGGGGACATACCAGAGGTTCATTATAAATACATCGTATCAAGAAGTTCTAAAATACTAGAAGGGGTAGAATGGCTTGCGTGTTTCAGTGAACTAAAGAGTCGAACTGCAGGTTTAACCAAATTGGTGGGGTCTTTAGTGAGGAACCAGACTAAGACAGGTCCCCGAAAGAGGGCAGCAGCTTTTTCGGTACTTAGAGTGGCAAGACCATAGGGGTCGGTATGACATTCTAAGACACACTACTGCGGTGTGGAAGGCAACGGGAAACCATCACATTACATTAATGATAATGGGGTAAAAAATTCCGGAGTTAAAATAGTCCCCCATTCGAATCTCCAGGAGGGGGTCTACTTCAGGGGAATGTCATCCAAAAGTACAAAAAAAGAATCGTGAACATTCTGCGAGTCGAAGTGTAGAATGTTAGAAGAATGAAGCAAGTAGGTAAGCTAGAGAACTTGAAAATTGAAATAGATAGATTAGCACTAAACATAGTAGGGATCAGCGAAGTTCGCTGGCCAGGGGCGGGCCAGGCACGAGAAAGGACAGGGGAAATAGGCTGGTAGAATTTTGCGACAAGAACAATTTAACCATCGCAAACACATTATTTCTACATCATGCTAGAAAACGGTATATGTGGAAAATGTCAGGAGATATAAGAGGATATCAAATATATTACATTCTTGTTAGACAACGGTATAGGAATGAAGTAAAAGACTGTAGAAGCTACCCAGAAGCAGATATAGACACTGACCACAACATCGTAATTATGATTCATATAATATGATGATTCAGTTGTTGTTCCGACTTTGTTTCTATTTTTTTGGACTTAGTTTAGGTCCACTTCAAATAGTACAGAACGATCGAAAAGTCGCACACATCAAAAGTTAAGCAAGTTGTATTTTTACAATATATATTTAAAATTGTCGTCTGGTTCAATAATGCAAGCACGAACTCGTTTAACCACGTTTGAGGATATTCTTTGCAGCATGTCGGCACTTATGTTGTTACTCTAGTTCATCTTTAATTTATCTAGTGTGTGTGTGTGTGTGCGTGTGGGCGCGCGCGCGTGTGCGGTCTGTTTTTATAAACCCTTCCTTCAGTGTATCCCCACAGAAGAACATGAGAACATAACCCTTTAGAACTAATACGCTCACTTAAAGAACTCGCGTAGGAAATGCATCGTTTCATTTTTATGCGTGACATGTGGCACTATCTCTCTGCAACCAACAATCAAGTTCATTATTTTTAAGCAACGGAATTAAATGTGTAATGATATCTTGGTACACAACACTGTTCATTCTGGTTTCAAAAAAAGAGCCCACTGTTCGACTACGTGATGTGGCACACCACATTTCAATTTTGTGACAGTGTAACGGGTGTTTGTAAAAGACGTGAGGTTTTTCGGTTGACCAAATTCTTGTGTTTTGGTTATTGAGTAACAATTGAGGCGAGACCACGCCTTATCAGTAAAGAAAACACGATCAAACTCTACAAGTCTATGGTTGTTGACGAATGAGCAAAACCATCTACAGTGCACTGGGTGCTTTTCTTTATCCGACTCTTTCAACTCCTCAACACTACGAACATGATACGCATGAAATTTTAACTTCTGCATGACCTTCTGAGTCCATATAAAATCTGAATGTGTGTCAACAGTCCTTTCAAGCTTTTTAAAGGCGAACACAACATCACATTTCTAATGTCAGCCAGTTTAGTATTAGTCAAAATAGACGGGCCCTCGGTTTTCTTCCTGTCTGTAACTGATCCGATTTCACAGAAACGGGCGATTAATCTCGTTATTGCCGACTTAGTAAACACTGCGGTTTCTGGATATTTCTCACTAAATCCGTCTACAACACGCGCGTATGAACGACTTGAAAAATACTGCGAAACAATAAAACTCACAGTTTTTGGGAAAACGACATGTTTACCAAGCAAAGAACTCAACAAAGCTGATACGTCAAGTGAGCAAAATTCATCTCCGTAGCATCTACGATTGTTGTTAGAGATACATGTGCTACCATGTAGTTGTCAAATTAATTAAATTTAAAATTCGAGTTATTTTGATGTGCGCGACTTTGATCGCTCTGTACATGTTAATGGGATTTGGACTTTATATATATATATATATATATATATATATATATTAATAGTTTTTAAGATTTAATGAAAACCCAACCTTGTATGTAAATTTGAATTACCATTTCAAATCGAACAAGGTTGGGTTTTCATTTAATCTTAAAAACTATTAATATATTAAGCATTCATTTGCATTCCAAATATGGATTATTCTTCTCTATTAATAATTATATATATATATATATATATATATATATATATATATATAGCGGTGTTCCAAAAGTTTGGAAACGATAAGATATTACGCTTGGAACGCTTTTTAGGAAGAAATATCTCGAACAAAAGTTGTAGGATTTTTGACGCTCGATGGAATGGTGATCTTAAATTCGATCTTGACCTTGACCTTCAAGGTCATTTGAGGGTCAACTATATTTTTTAAATAGGAACACCTACTTTTTATTGCGGATTTGAAAAAAGCAGCAAATTTATATTCAAATGTAACCTTGACCACGATTTTGACCATGATCTTCGACGTCACTCCAAAGTCAATGTTGTTTTTGCAAGGGGAACACTGAATAACTTTGAGGCAATTAAATTTTTTGAAAAATGATAAGAACAAATGTATTAAAATTTTTTCCTGGCTATTCAATAGTGACTTTATATTTGACCTTGACCTTGTCCTTCAAGATCATTTTACGGTGAACTATGTTTTATCAAATTTATTTATTTATTTTTATTTATTTGTTCCAACGTTTCAGTAGTCTGCTAGCTGAAATTTAAGCAGACCTGGCTTCTTCACAGAAAGTAACCGTCAGTACGGCGTGTGTGTGTGCGCGCGCGCGTTTGAGGGTATGGAACCCCTAAGCCTAAAGCGAAAATCCTGGCGAATAAAAGCAATAAGATATCACAGCTATTTAGGGAAAAGCAAAGGATCCTGGCCAGTCGATGCGAGGCAAAGAGTTCCGGTCAGTTAATGCTTGGAGAAGAAATCCGACCAGTTAAGGCAAGGATAGAGCCCGGCCAGTTAAGGCAAGGATAAAGCCCGGTCAGTTAAGGCAAGGATAGAGCGTGGCAAGTTACGGCAAGGATAGAACCCGGTTAGTTAAGGCATGGATAGATCCCAGTTATTTAAGGCAAGGATAGGGCCCGGTCAGTTAAGGCAAGGATAAAGCCCGGCCAGTTAGGGCAAGGATAGAACCCGGCCAGTTAAGGCTAGGATAGAGCCCGGCCAGTTAAGGCAAAGGTAAAGCCCGGCCAGTTAAGGCAAGAATAGAGCCCGGCCAGTTAAGGCAAGGATAGAGCCCGGTCAGTTACGGCAAGGATAGAGTCCGGGCAGTTACGGCAAGTGTAGATTCCTTCCAGTTAAGGCAAGGATGGAGCCCGACTAGTTAAAGCAAGGACAGATCTCGGCCAGTTAAAGCAAGGATAGAGCCCGGTCAGCTACGGCAAAGATAGAGCCCCGACAGTTACGGCAAGTGTAGATTCCGACCAGTTAAGGCAAGGATGGAGCCCGACCAGTTAAGGTAAGGATAGAGCGTGGCAAGTTACGGCAAGGATAGAACCCGGTCAGTTAAGGCATGGATAAATCCCAGTCATTTAAGGCAAAGATAGAGCCCTGTCAGTTAAGGCAAGGATAAAGCCCGGCCAGTTAAGGCAAGGATAGAGCCAGGCCAGTTAAGGCTAGGATAGAGCCCAGCTAGTTAAAGCAAGGGTAGAACCTGGCCAGTTAAGGCAAGGATAGAGCCCGGCCACTTACGGTAAGGATAGAGCCCGGACAGTTACGGCAAGTGTAGATTCCTTCCAGTTAAGGCAAGGATGGATCCCGACCAGTTAAAGCAAGGACAGATCTCGGCCAGTTAAAGCAAGGATAGAGCCAGGCTAGTTACGGCAAGGATGGAGCTCGGACAGTTACGGCAAGTGTAGATTCCGACCAGTTAAGGCAAGGATGAAGCCCGGTCAGTTAAGGTAAGGATAGAGCCCGGGCAGTTAACGCAAGGAGATAGATAGGCCTGTTGCGGCACAGCTTACAACCTGTATTTAAAATGGCCTCAATCATCATCCTGGCAGATTCCTAGACGGACATAAAAATTTTCAATGGCACTTCTTATAATTTCAGGTGTTATATCAGTGCCAACATTCACTATTCTTTGTCTCAGATCATCCAGATCCCGTGGTTGTGTTACATAAACTTTATTCTTTACGTAACCCCAAAGGGAAAATTCCAGTGGATTCAGATGAGGTGATTTGGTTGGCCACGCAATCGTTACTCTCCTACCTATTCAACGATTATTGAATTCTTTATTTAGATAGTCCCTTACAATTGTCCGAAAATGTGCAGGTGCGTCATCTTACTGAAACCAAACCTCATCATATTCTTCACCAGTTATCTCTTGTATCGCTGGTACTATTTCCGCAATAATTCCAAATACTTCGGACCATCTAAAGTCGCATCTAGTATGAAAAAAGGTCCAACCATTCGGTCTCTAAAAATACCTACCCAAACATTTACTTTTTGCAGGTCCTGCGTGTGATGTTCGCGTAACCAATGAGGTTTTCAGCAGCTAGATAAGATCCCTCATTTAACTACTTAATTTTTTTACGGCTACTTAAAAATAATCGTGCACGTTAGTAAACCAAAAGATGTGGAGTATCTTAGTCAAAGGAAAGACAATAGTTGCGCTAATATTATACCTGATACTTTAGCAGCGCCATCGAAAATTTTGATGTTTGTCTGCTAGGATTTTGATGGAGAACATTTTGAACCAAAATTGTTAGCCTTGGCTTAACTGGAAGGGTTTCCTCTCCTTGCCTTAACTGGCCTAAAACCTTCGCCTCGCCTTGACTGGCTTTTCCTTAAATAGCCGTGATATCTCCTTGCTTTTATTCGCCAGGATTTTTGCTTCAGGCATAGGGGGTTTCATTTGAAAAAATAAAGTTGACTTTGAAATGTACTTGAAGGACAAGACCAGGTCAAATCCAAGGTCACCATTGAATAGCCAGAGAAAAATCCTAAAACATCTGTTCTTATCATTTTTCAAACAATTTAATTCCCTGAAAGTTATTCAGTATCCCCGTTTCAAAAACAAATTCGAACTTGAAATGCCGTTGAGGGTCATGGTCAAGGTCATAATTAAAGTCATATTTGAATCTAAAATTTCCTGCTTTTTCCGGATCCGCAATAAAAAGTATGTATTCTTATTTGAAAAAACAGTAGGCCTTGAAATGAACTTGAAAAACAGGTCACGGTCGAATTTAAGGTCAACATTCAATCGAGCGTCAAAAATCCTATAACTTTTGTTCGAGATATTTTTTTTTAAAATGCGTTCCAAGCGAAATATCTTACCGTTTCCATACTTTTGGAACACCTGGTATATATATATATATATATATATATATATATATATATATATATATATAATTGGTAAACGCACAGTTCCGCCAAAACTGAGATGCAGGTTCAAATCCTGTCCAAGACCTTATGTTTTCCATCTTTCAATTACTAGCTCGATTTAAAATGATCGTTTGGGCTTTGCATAAAAGTCTAAGTTATTATTTCATCTTATTAATTGTAATATATATACTAAGTCCCGAAATATATTTTTGCGTCAGCCAAAGTAGTTTAAGTCATAACAGAAGAAAGAAAATTAGCGATAGATTAAATTTTCGCTCTGCTGCCTTTTTCCAATGTCAAGATAAACACATTTTAAGTTTTATGTATATTATTTAAAAGTTAAAACCTTTCACTGCAAAAACATCCTTTTGAACTCAATCTAGTCTGCCTCTGAGATACAAATATATAATTTTTTAATTTACTAGCCTGCTGCAGAGAATGTTCTCTGGCCTATTGTTACGACGTAGTTATAGATGGCACTCGAATCAATTAATTTAGAGAGGACGACACATATGCGTTCGAAAATGCGCGTTGGGTTGCGTTATAACCCTTTTCATGTTAGACTGGGAAGTGAACGCTTATAAAAAGGAACGCTTAAATAAAATATAGTTAGACTAAAGTTTATTTTAAAGTATATTAAAAAAATTTAAGTGTTTAAGAATGTTTACTATCCCTTACGCCGTTATATTATTTTCATGTAAGTAGTATATATTTAAAAGCTAAGTCAGACAATAGTAGAATAGATATATATTTCGAACAGAAAAATTCATCTCTGAAATATTATAGCGCAACTATTTTATATACATTACAGGACAACCTTTAGCCTTATTCAGGAGTTCTATTTAAAACCACCTGTTAGCTAATTATAAACCATTTCTTAATGCTTCACTTGCCACTTTGATGTAAATTCTCTATTGCACGAAGCGGCTGCTTTGAAATCAATGTTCCTTCTCGTCTTTTCCGGGTTGATAATACAACCTCACTATTGAGCACGAAATTGAACGGCGTTAACCTTTGTGGAGCATATTTTATTCAAGTTACTATCTGAAACTTAAACCTAAGATCCTTTTAATGAGTTTTGAATAATTTAGAAGAAAACCTTTGTATATTTTTGTACACTGTAAGTAAGCTTTAGCAGCCGTTATATATCAGGTTTTTGCATATGAAATATCCGATTTTTTACATAAAAATAAAACTCCACGTATTGATTAAAAAATATTTATTGTTTAAAATAACCACTATTGGCATCGATAGTATGGCACCAGCGGTGTGACGATGCGTTAATTCTTTTACAGAAAAATTTGAATTTTTATAAGCTGAAAGTTCTTCAAATACCTCAATTAAAAAGTCTCGACTAATAAACTGACGATTCTGCAAATAGTTTCCAAGGTTTTGAAAAAAATATAGAATAGGTAGAAGTCAGGGGAAATGGAGGATGATCAAGAACTTCGTATTTTAACTCAGACAGCTTGTTACGTTGATTTTCGACGATAGATTCAAATACGTCCTTTTTCTGTGGTAATTCGTTTTTCATTCACCTAGCTTCTGTTTCTATTCAAAACCTCATCCTGTATTTTTACCTCGTTGCAATAGTACGCGCAATCATAACATTTATTTCTTTCAAATCTATTCATTCTAAAACGAAAACTTATTCGATAAATTAAATAGTCAATACCTTGTTTTAGGTATCCGTTAATTTGTTAAACATTCCGATAACGTATAATTGCTTTCTTTTGTGTTTCCCATTTAAAAACTTGTCGAAATAATAGATTCTACTATTAGTTGATAGCGTGTTTTTCAGTTTTCTAATCGCGCTTTCATAACGCGAGGATTGCAGTTCGAACTCGTGTTATTTGAACCAATTTTTAATTTGATTCTGCAGCTTTTGCGTTAAAATATTTTCTACATCACCCGTCCCAGTACTTCAAGAGCGATGCACGTTTTTTTGTTCGACAAGTAGGAGGTATTTTGCGTGTATCGCTCTTAGCTGGAGGCCAAATTGGTTCTTTCTTTATGTAGGCCCGACTGTTCGTTGACGTAGACCAACTGCTTTTGTCTGTAGACCGCTGCCGCAGCTACGGTGGCAGGGCGAATGGATCCTGACTACCATGGCGTTGCTGTGCTGACTCAACCCCCAACGGATTGCAAGTTAAGCATCCCGATGCATAGAGGTATGTGACCCGTTTTCTTTTATGCACATCGAAGATTCTTATTTATAAACGGTTGATGTTGTGAAACCAGTTCACCATACATGTTTAAAAGCTAGCTACGCCAATGCTTCAGGTTATATTTCTTTAATTATTATTACAACTTGGTCTACACTGAATTCTTTAATTTAACACACTTGCTATGGAGAACATCTACATATAATACTTTAATTTAACACACGTGCTATTGAGAAAATCTACATTTAATACTTTAATCTAACACAATTGCTATTGAGAAAATCTAAGCATTACTTTTTTTTCCAATGAGTTTTATTACATGTTAGCTACGAAATGCGCACTTCGTGGATGTATTATGAAATTTGTCCTTTACAGTATAACTTAAATTTAATACTTTTCTTTGTCCATGTGAATCAAGAAATTTTAATTTATTGTTATTGTTAATAGATAATTGTGTGCGCCGTGCTTTTTTTGTGGTATTTTTGGTATGTAGGTGAATTCCCCACTCTCTACGTCTGGTAGTTAGCCTGGTATTTACGTTACTTCCGGCTACGTTTAGGTACGTAGCATAATTTCTGGCGCCCAACGTGAGCTCCGAGTTTGTTTCGTGTAACTTTGGCCCCGATTTTGTCTTGGGTAATGTATACTCTGATTTGGTTTCGCTTAATTTCTGGCCCAATTTTTGTTTTGCTTCTGCCTGTACAAATAGTAGAGTAAAGAAAATTCCTGTTGGTATATATCACAGTCTTCTGATACACAAGTAAACAGACGGGTACTTATATATGATAATCTTTAATGGGTAGGAAAGCAAATAAGATCCATACAAGTATGCAGTTAAGAAACACTCACCCGCGCGTCCAAGTTGATGCGTTGATCACACCTTCTCAAAGAACAGAGAAACAGTTGGACCAGGGACAACGCGAGCCGTGCATACTTCCTACAAAAGAAGCAGTAACTACTCCATTAGTCAGGGATCATTGTAATGAACGGTCATGTCCACCGAAGGAAGCTGTAACAGGTACAATTAAAATTAGATCATTTACGAAGAAAAGTACATTTTTAAAACTGAAAGCACTTACCACACAACGGTGCGCACAAAATTTTTGTAGATAACGAAATAAGGTAACGACAAGTATTCCTTGTGGTATAGCTGCAAAAAGAATAATCCAAGGAACTCGTTTTATTTGCAAGAATTAAATTCAATCCCAGCGTTATCAAACACACAGGTGTTGATAGAAACTCGAAACAACTTTTATCAGAAAAGTGTGATCTATTATTTCAAAGAGTCTTTAGGATTGGGTATTATAAGAATTAATTATACTCTATAGTAATATACACCAAGATGACGGATACTTAAAACAAGGTACCGATTATTTTAATTATAGAGGAACTTTGCATTTCGCAGCAAATAGGTTTAAATGGAATTGTAGTAAAGCGTACTTATTATCGTAATGTTTCATATACAGGGTGATGTATGAGTATGAAAAGCAGAATCTATACGAATGAATAACGAAATAAAATGGCCTAAGGTTTAGTACACCGTTGAAAGGTGGACGTAACAATTGAATTCATAATTATTCATAATTATTTTTATTAAAGATATAAATCAAGTTATTAAAATTGTCTAATTACCAATTTTAGGTCAAACTCTAATTCAAGCCGTACAAATAAACTACATTAAAGTTCCACTTGCAGTTCGAAACAACTCCGGCGAAACTCTAGTCTTAGATTGTAACTACTCATTGAGACCGGATGATACAGAGTTAATAGTTAAGTGGTTTTTAAACGACTTAGTGGTTTATCAATGGATTCCACCTCAAAAACCTCAAGCTTTGGGTTTATTAAAGGACCGATTAAACCTTACTTATCGTGCGACTGACGACCCAAAAACTGTGTACAGGGCAATGCAAATTATTAATCCTACAACAAATGTTGCTGGAGAGTATAAATGTTTTGTATCTACATTTGCCGATGAAGACTTTAGTATGAAGAACATGATAGTCTTTGGTAAGTAAATATTAAAGATTGAAATTATACGATTAAAACTGGTTATTTGTTGATCTTAAACGCATATTAACGTTTGTTTCAATTAAATTGTCTAATCTGAAGGATAAAGGTGTATTAAACAAATTAATTTTTTTTACCGATTTTTAACTTAGATGCCAGTTATATATTTTTTGTCGTTTAAAAATATAAACTAAGTGGAATTGCGGTCTATTCCTGGTTTCGGTCCTTCTTATAGTTAATTGTGTAAGGGACTTCTATTTACTGTCGGTTAATTTGCTGATTATTAGGTGTGAAAGCAAGACGTTACGTTCAACATCGCTTTGTTTATAAAAAGATTTCAAAAATGTCTTGCAAACAGTAATAAAAATCCCTGTAGTGCCTAGTTTTCGTCGTATAAGGGAATTGAATCTAGATGAAGTTTCATGTTCTCAGAGTTCATTTCTATAATTATTTTTCAGTCGAGTTTGTATTACGGTTATTTTAAAAATCACGTATCTTTACGTATATTGTGTGTAATAATAATAACCTTGGTTATAATTACATCGGTTTCAGACTTCCGCTGAATAATTATTTCATTAAAGTCTTGCAATGATACAGTACATAAAATAATATCAAATAATTTCAAGTTTCAGATGTTCTGAATAATTTCTTTCAGTAATAATTGCTGGAATATAATAGTACAAAGAATTGTGCTTTAGTTCAGACTTTTGCTGAATAAATAGTTTCATTAATAAATTGTAATAAATTGTGCATAAATGCGTATCTAAAATTCCTTTATTAAAATAAGTTTCAGACTTTGCTGAGTAAATTCTTTCAGAAATAATAGTAATAAATTGCGATAATAAAATTGTTTCTTGCTAGCTAATATCAATGTACAATTGACAATGGTTAATAAAATAAACTTATGGTACTTACAATAATTTGATTGCCAGTTCCATTATAGTCCTTTCCCTTTTGTTATTGGATTTGGCCGATTTTTGTACTTTGTCTAATTGGTTTTTTTCCAGAAAAAGAATTGGAATTTACGACCACCAGTTTTTCTATTTTGGAATCGCCGGTTCCCTTCTGGAAACCTACAATCGACTGCGCCAGATAGGTTTTGGGCCGCTGGGAGCTTCTTTTTTAAAAAGACTTTATTGCCAAAACACTTCTATCAAGTGTGTTTTTATAATAATTACAATGATTTTGACAATTGTACGATATATCCATTAACGACTTGAAATCAAAAATAGTCAAAGTTGATATTACTAATTAATATTTAAAATCAATAACTAATATTTACAAATGAGTAGCTTTGAACCACTAACAATGCTAAAGTTATAAAGTTCTCAGACTGACTGGTCATCTTGGGCTCTTGAGGGTATTTATGCTTACCCTGCTCTTACATCACCTGTGGGAAATGTAAATCTCATGTCTGCTATTTCTTGATAAAATACAAAGTATTACATTTTAATAATCTTAATTCTAACAATTGCTATCTTATAACCTACTGTGACCTGCACTACAGTGTCATATTACGTCTGGAATACAAAGTACTGTTTCCGTTCTCATGTCTGGTTTATGAACTTTCATTAACCTTTTAATATATGTCTTGCAATTATACATTGCAACAATCTATTCTTAAAACTTAATAGTTTCATTTAAATATACATATACCGGGTTATCCAAAAGTCCCGCAACCCTAAAATATTTTTTCTGGACCGCATTTTCTGGAAAAACTTTTTATACAAAATATTTAGGATTGTCCTCCAGCTATCTAGTTGTGGCCTTAAAGTGGACCTTGACAATAACCTTGAAGGTCAAATTGTTGTCAAGTTTATTTTTTTGAATAGACACTTCTATTTGTTATTGCGGATTCGGAAAGAGCACAAAATTTTATAAATGACCTTGACCTTGCCCATGACCTTGAGATGACCTTGAAGACAATTGAGTTCAATTAAGAAAGCATTTCCAATATTTTAGGTTTCTGGAGAATTTTTTTACAAATGCTCAAGATTGTGCTCCATCTATCTGTAGATGACCTTGAAGTTGACCTTGACCGTGACCTTGAAGATCAGATCGTTTGTAGGTCAATTTTTCAAATAGTTGTTACAGTTAAATTTAGTGAACAAGAACGGATAATCGTTATCATGATACGTGCTTGGAGAAATTAACAGAGATCGCTAGAGGATGTCGCAAATCTTTTCAAGCAGTCGTTTAGGGTAGGACAAGAACAAATTCAGAAATCAACTGTAAGCAGATTGAAAAGAAAATTGGATGATACGGGTACTGTGAAGGATCTACCCAGATCATGTCGCCCAAAATTAGCCCGCGCTAAAGATAATTAATTGCGTGTGGCATTGGCTATTCAAAAAGATAATCATACCAGCATTCGAAAAATCAGCTCAATTGTCTCAATTGCCACCTTACTTTAACTGGCTGGGTGCACACATACATTGTCTTGCTTTAACTAGCTAGAAACTCTATCTTACCACCTTTTCTTAAATTTTGTCCTAACTGACTAGAAACATCAATATTTTGCCTCAACAAGCTAAGTACACTCACCGCTTGCCTCAATTGTTAAGGAAATTTTACCACCTTGCTTTAACTGACTGGGAACACTTATAAACCTTGCCTTAACTGGCTAGGAACACTTACCACCTTGCCTGAAAACATTTTTTAAATTAACCTCAATTTTCTTCAAAGTCATTTTCAAGGCTATTACCAAGGTCATGGTAATTTGTAAAACTTTGTGCTTTTTCCAAATCCGCAATAAAAAGAAAGGTTTCTATTTGAAAAATTGACATAAAAAACGATTTGACCTTCAAAGTCACGGTCAAGGTCAACTTCAAGGTCATCAACAGACAGATGAAGCACAATCCTGAGCATTTGTAAAAAAAATTCTCCAGAAAACCTAAAATATTGGAAACACTTTTTCTTAATTGAGCTCAGTTGTCTTCAAGGTCATCTCAAGGTCATGGCCAAGTTCAAGGTCATTTATAAAATTTTGTGATCTTTCCGAATCCGCAATAAAAAATAAGGGTGTCTATTCCAAAAAGTGAACTTGACAACAATTTGCCTTCAAGGTCATTGTCAAGGTCAACTTTAAGGCCACAACCAGGTAGCTGGAGAACAATCCTAAATATTTTGTATGAGTTTTTCCAGAAAAATATTTTAGGGTTGCGGCACTTTTGGATAACCGAGTATATTAATTTGGGGGATATGTAACTCGCACCACCAAAAAATATTAAAGAACTTCGTCGTTTTTTGGGAACTTTTATAGGCAGTTCGTTTCACAAGTGGCTAAAATACAAGCGCTATTAAATGCAATACTTTCTGGGAAAGGTATAAAGATTGCAAAATTTCTTAAATACGTGTAAAACTAGTCTTATACGAGCATCACTCATAGCACATCCAAACCCAAAAGCAAAACTGGCAATTGTTACACACGCCTCGAAAGTAGCAATCGGCGCGGTTCTGCAACAAAAGAAAAAAAAACATTTGCAACCAACCCTAGGTTTTCTTTTCAAAAAGTTGTCCCCTGCTAAAAAGAATATTCACCTTATGATTGTGAAGTTTTAGGTTGTAAAATATATCCGTCATATGGTTAAAGCAAAACCGTTCACGGTGTTTCCAGATAACAAGTCGACAATTTACACATTTTCAAAATTGCGTGATAAATTGTTATTACTGCAATTTTGCAATATTGCAATTTCCGACTGATATTCAACACATTTCTGATGAAAAGAATATAGTGGCCGATGCTTTGTCCAGAGTTCAAGAAGTAGAGGTTAGTGTGGTGAATTTGCAGACACTATCACATGCGCAACAGATATGTGCTAGTTTACAGAATATAATTACAAACCGTTCGTCATTACAGCTACGTAAAATTCGTCTACCTGAAACGTAAATATCATTCTTTTATGATATTTCTAGTCCTATACCAAGACTGTCCACCACCGAAGTATTTGGAAAAAGATTTTTAATTCTTTACACGGTTTAAGACATCCAGGAGTAACAGCAACCTTACATGTGATTTTCCAATGCTCCACCCGAAGGTACTACATTGGCCAGGAAACGAGTTTTTTTACCTGGAAAATTTGAAATTTTGCCAACCCTTGCTGTTCCAAGCAAGATAGGGATCTTTAACGTGGGTGAAAACACTCACACACGGGAGCTCTATTTTACCTCTTATCCAAACGAGGGTGTATTTTTGTGAAAAATGCTCGTCTAACATTTTTCAAGCGGACCGTGTCGGGATTTGAACCCGGGACTTTGGGCGTAGTAGTCACACACATACCACTACGCCACGGAGTCGCCTAGTAACTGCAATCACCAAATTGTTACTCAAAGTTAAGTGTGAAATGTAGTTCGCAAAAATTGTCGTGAATGAGTGCGAACATGTGAACCATGTCAAAAGAGTAACACCTAGAGACACGCGATTGCACCAGCACACAACGTTCCCTTACCTTCAGAAAGTCTCTCTCACGTACATATTAATCTGATTGGACCATTACCACTTTCTAAGGGATATACGTATTGCTGGCCGTCTGTAGAGACCGTTTTACGCGTTGACCAAGAATAATACCATTAGAAAACATTATAGCAAAAACAATTGAACACGTGCATTTCTGTCTGGTTGGATTGTACGATTCGACTGCCCTGAAATAATAACCACCGATAAATGTCGACAGTTTTAACCACAACTGTTTAACGAGTTATCACATCTTACGGGTACCGTACATTACAGGACCACGGCCTACTACCCTTCCTCTGACGTAAGAACGTTTTCATAGACAGATAAAAAGCGCAATAACGTATCACGCAACCGAGGAATGGACAAAAACATTTCCGTTGCTATTAATGGAAGTAAAAAATGCATGGAAAGAAGGATTATGCGCGTCCACAGCCGAACTGTATTTGGACAAACGTTGCGTCTTCTAAGTCATTTTTTACAAACAACGCCACCTTCCTTTATGGTTACTGATTATACACACTTCCTGGCACGCTTACGTTGTCACATAAATAACATATGCTCTTCGCCAGTTACTCACCATAGAGAAAAAGTTACATTTGTGCAAAAAAAAACTTTTGAAACCACCGTATGGTATACCATTTCAAGTCATGAAAAAGGAATACGAATACTTCACTATCATAGTTCAAAACAAAGAAGAAACGGTATTGTTAGATTTAAACCTGCATCTATATTGGTGAGTAAAAAAGAATTCCCTGCTAACGCCGACAATAATATAGCATCATAGAAGAGTTTACTAACGTTAAGGCACGATTTGGAAGATCCGTTAAATTCCGGTGTTTTATCAATCATAAATCTTTGCGGGAGTTGATGTGGTGGTGGTGGGGGGCATAGGATTTTAATAAAAAAAAAAAAATAACCTGCTTTGTTTTTATGATTGACAAAACTTAAGGTATTTCAAAAAATATAAGTAATGTATAAAATCTGTATTCTTTTTACGACCGAAATAAAATATAGTTGAGTGGTTTATGGGTATATATTTGGAACGCAGTCTATATTAACAACCCACACGATCCTTCGCGAGGATTGCTGATAAAGTACCCATATAATTTTTCTTTAGACGTTTTTCATTGTTTGTTGATCAATGTATTTTGCATGCATGCCATTAAAATTACGAAATTCGTTAGTGCTTCCTTTAAAACTATAATATTTTGCTGCACTTATGTTTATCAGATCTATAATTAAATCTCATTTTATTTTTAGTTCCTGAAGAAAACTTGACGTTATTGCTCAGTAGCTACAACAAGCAATTAATAAACTTTACGTGTTCTGCTTTTGAAGTGTATCCAGAACCCAAAATAACGTTGTACAAAGACAAAAAGGATGATTTTCAAAACAAGTAAGTATTTTAACGAATTTTCTAATTGTACTTTTGCCTTTATTTCCAATGAATACAAGTTTAATAATTATCCCTTACATTCACAAGTTTCTACGGAGTTTTGTTTACTTCATAACTAGCTTAATTACCATTTGTAGGCCTAACCTAAACTTCTAAATACGGCGCATTAAACACTAATGTAACATTAATTTTACTGGTAATTTATTTATCTAACATATTTATATCACGTAAGCGAATTTATATTTGCCGTAGTGTATGTACATCAAACGTTTATTAGGACGGGATTTAAAGCATCTAGAATGTGCGTCATCAAACTTATTGTATTAATCATCCATTCATATCGCTAGACAGATATGATTGTATACGATATGAATAATCTCTTCTTATCGCTAGGCAGATATGAAGCCGCTTTAGTAAAAACCGAACAAGCGTACTTTCTAGATTGTTACATATTAAGTACCGTTTCGGTATATTATTAGTGACTCCGATTTGTAGATACTTTGAATTTTGTTATAATATATTGAATTATTTTAATTGTGTTGCAAACACGTGTAATTCTATTAAAATGAGAAAATATGACATTAAGCAAAGCATTTATACCGTTATTGTAACATGATTTATAAAACACTTCCTTCTCTTTCTCATTTATTTAGTAAACGTTCTAGCTTTTACATTAACTAAGCTCCCATCATTTTTAAAAATATGGTTGGAGCGCAACTCCAATTGTCAAAACATATTTCCTATTACCATAGGTTCCTACGGGTCAAAAGACGTTTGCGTACCACTTTATAGTTTGACGCCCTCTAACGAATGAGTTGGGATACACAAGAAAGTGTGAGAATCTTTAAATAGTTAAATCATTACTAATGTAAATTAAACTAAAAACCTTTTATTTGAACGTGTGTTATTAATATTAGAAAAAGGCAACATAATCACAAAAGCAAAAAGAATGTAAAAAATAAACTTGCATTACAAAATTAAAAATTAAGTAGGATAAATAGATATGTACGTAACTGTAAACTATAAATGTATAACTTATGTCTTTTTACAAAACCTTAACAGCTTACAAATTTTATTTTTTTACTTAAAGAAATTTTGATATTAAAAATTTAGCATAATCTGCGAATTCATAAAAGGTATAAAAACTGAACTTTTTTAAATCTGATTTCCGAAAATTCTTTTAAAACATTATAGACAACTGGCTTAATGGGATGATAAAGGAGTGATATAAATATGCTAATTATAGGGAAGGACCAATTGCTTTTTGTAGCAATACCAATGGCGGTGGAGCGGTTATGTAATAACTAAAACCAACTACACCAAACTACTTAATGAAGGGTATAAATACCTTAAAGCCTGTGCCGCTGTGGGCAATAAAAGTTCACACACAAAAGGTTTGACGGACAACCAGTAACACGCACGATTGGGTGTCGGTGTCGCTTTCAAAAGCTCTCATACAACCGTCTTCTGCAAGGGTTCGAATGCGACTGTGTTCTTCAACGCACTTCCACTGTCGGTATATAAAATGTTTCACTAAAAAACTATAGGATACCCGCACTAAGTATTTATTGTCACCAATTCCAATAAATGTTCGATGATGACGTAACAACAACATTGCAAATCCAAATAACCTTTCCTGTAACATGGTATATCTTAAGTATTTTGAAGTGATTATCAGTAGATAAGCTACCTTTGTTCTAAAACAAAATCGGGACACAACTGTTCATTTTACATGTAAAAAACCTGTTCTCCATGGAAAAATCTAAGAGCGTTTTACAAATTTTTGTACCCTTCAAGTCATTCATTGAGGATCACGTGAACGTCATCATGGACAGCCATTTATTTTTACTTTGTCATGCAATCTCCACTTCCACCTCGTTCTAGAACATTGCCATTCCGTAAATAAGTTCTAGTTATTAAAGATTTTAGAGTGAATTTACTTCTACCAGAATAGGTCTATATTGCCCTATAGGGTGAATTTCTCTCACCACAATAGGATGAATTTCCTCAGGGTGAAATTGCTCCACTAGAATAGGGTGAAATTGTCTCATATGGTAAAATTGTCTATAGAAGAACTGATCTAGTATGGTTCGCAACTACATAAGAAAACAAAGTAGTGGATACAGTATTAAAAACTTTACTAAACATATTATAAGTACATTATAAAATATGTTATATAGATGTCTTCTTAACTAGAATCTGCTGTGATAATTCAAATCGGGTAAATCTGGGGTAGTCGATTTTCTAAATATTTACGTGAGCGATTTTTCTAACACCTCACCTATGTTTTCTATATATTGATTACAAGTAACCTCTGATTGATGAAAATTCGCAAATAACACCTCATCGTTAAATAATCCAAGGGTTGTTAATCTCACAACAACTAATTTAATAGCATCTCATCTTTAAATAACACAAGGGTCGCTAATACGACAACAATGTAACATATACCTTATTTTACACCATCTTAACAAATATTCGTACATCTTGTAATGCAATACCTACATATGCTACGCAAGGTACGTTTCGGGCCTTGGGAGCGGTGTTTTAAAAAACTACTTCCAAAACTTGTAACAAATATTATTAGTTTAATCAGACATTCATTATGAAATTTTAACAAACTGGTTTAAAATAACTCTAAGTCGAAAAATAATTACTAGTTGAACTCATATGAGTGAGTAGCTTAAGCAAACTCCAATGTTAAAACTGAAATACTTGAGACTGACTGACTGGTCTTGGGGCTCCGGGGGTATTTATGTTGTTCCTGCCCCTCACATGTCTGTGGGAACTTTCTAGGTAATCACGGTTCTTAACCGTTTGTAACCTGTCACCAACAGTATCACTATCGTGTGCAATACAATGTATTGCATCCGTTCTCACAACTATTAATAACCTTTATTTAATTATCCTTGAATTACATTGTTGTACTTGACTTAATAATTTATAATAATTCCTAATAACTTCTATTCTATAATTCATATAAAGATTAGGGGATATATAACTCCCCCCGACGTAAATGAAAAATTAAGGTTTTCTTTGCTTAATTTTAAATTCATAAAATTCATTGTTTAAAATTCATTGTTTCCGAGGGTACATTTGTTACTTCTTTATTTTCCTTCGTTTCCTTAAGTCTAAAATTGTTTTCTTTATTCTTATATCTAAGATACATTTTGTAAAGTACATATATAATTAAAAAAATTAGTAAAATGATTAATAAAATTGTTCAAATGCTTATATTGTCATAGTGTAACTTGGGCACTTTTAATTCACTTTTCTAAGTCATCTCGGCTGGCTATTAGCGTTAGTGCCCGTCCAGTCAGTTTACTTATTATTACGCGTAAAAGTAGTAAATTTCTTTCGTTATCTCCGGGTTTGTAAAAGGTTTTCAAAATATTTGAACTCATGATTGTTAAGGGCTGTTCTAATAACTAATAGTTACTTTCGGTTTTAATTAATTTCAGACTTTTGTCTAAATTGAGATTTATTTCGCGGTTTGACTGTTACTTTTTAGTTTGGCTTATAATTTTTAGTTTGAATTGTTTTAGGTTATTTAAAGAATCAAGTTACTTGTATTTTATACGTAATTATACGGTGCTATAATTGAATTGAGAGATTTGTGCTTGGAAATGTCTGGTTAATCGCTGTAGTTTTGAATTCGTTTATTTATACTTTACAGATGCTAAAGTTGTCACGGTTCTTAATTTTCTGAAAGGTTTCTGCGTCAGTTATGATCTTATTTTATTCCTGCTGATTAATTGATTCTTTTTTACTTATCTCTTCTCTGTAGGTGTTGTAATTGATAAGTGTGTAAGATGTTTCCTTTCAACTGTATTGTCTAGTTACCTTGAGTCTAAACATAGAGTTTGCAAGTTTTCAATCTACCGGTTTGTTACAGTAGTTGCATCAAAATTTCCTTTATACTTTATACAATGAATTGTTTAATTACAAAGTTTTAAGTTTACTGAAGATTTTATTTTCTGTTTGTGATAAATTAATTGCGTAAATGCTTTTGTTATAGTGGTATATCTTTGTACTGAAGATATGCAATTATACTTTGTAAAGTTTGATTTTGCCTGAATGGTTTTATTTAGTTTCGTGATAAATTAAATCGCGTCTTTTACAATCATATACCTAATTAATTGCTGAAGTATTTAATCATAAAATGTTACGTTTAAATGTTGCTTATTATAAAGTTGTGATGTGCGTTTTTGGAATGAATCTTATTCAGTAATTGTTTCGCTATAATTAGATATATTCGCATACAATTATAACTTTTTATATCGTTGCGATGGGTGAATGATGTTTTATTCAATAATGAGAGCTTCCGGTATTAATTTACACGCTTTGTTTCAATTTGCAATTTATTAATAGATTGCAAAGTGCTTCTATAATTTATAGAAGTGCGATAAAGATTAAGTTTGAATAAATTGTTTCTCTAATTAGTTGCGTTTTATACATTAGCTTTCGGTACTAAATTGTTAAAATTAGTTGCGTTCTATTTTTTGATATTTTAAAATTGTTCTCGTGCGCCAGTTGCATATTGTATTTATTAATAATTCGTATTAAATGTTACTAATAAGAATTCTCTTGCATTAAAAATAAATTTTCTCAAAATAAATTTTGAAAATAATTTTCTTTGTAAATTATTTTCATAAAATGGCATAAATTGCAATAATTAAAAATAAAAACTCTGTACATACATTAAATAATAATCAAAAATCTTTACTAGCTAATATCAAATAATTTGTCAAAAATCAATTGGTTTTAAGGAAATGAACTTACATTAGTTTCATGGTCTGTTTCTTTCGTTTTCTGGCTGTGGCTTGGTCGATTTTGTACTTTGTCCACGTTGTGTTTCTTTGGATTCGGTCGATGCTTGTACCTCTTCCAAGTTCTGTTTGGTTGGATTTGATCGATGCTTGTATCTCGTCCAACTTCGTTTGGTTGGTTTCGGTCGATGCTTGTACCTCTTCCAACTTTGTTTGGGTTCTTCCAGAATTGCGAATTGAACTTCTTGGTCACGAGTCTTCCGATTTTTGGATTCCTAGTGCTTTTCTGGATCCTACCGCTGCGCCAGTTATGTTTCGGGCATTGGGAGCGGTGTTTTTAAAAACTACTTCCAAAACTTGTAAAAATTTTTATTAGTTTAATTTTAACAAACTGGTTTAAAATAACTCTAACTAAAAAAATAATTACTAATTGAACTAATATGAGTGAGTAGCTTAAGCAAACTGCAATGTTAAAGCTAAAATACTTCAGACTGACTGATTGGTCTTGGGGCTCCCGGGGTATTTAGGTTGTTCCTGCCCCTCACATGTCTGTGGGAACTTGCAGAGCTCATGTCTGCTTATTTCTTAATACTATTAATGATACAATGTAACAATCTTACTTTCTAGATAATCACGATTCTTAACCGTCTGTGACCTGCCACCTGCAGTATCACTATTGTCTGGAATACAATGTATAGCATCCGTTCTTACAGCTGTTAATAACTTTTATTTGATTATCCTTGAATTACATTGTTGCACTTGACTTAATAATTTCTTTAACAAGTTCTAATAATTTCTAATAACTTCTATTTTATAATACATATAAAGATTGGGGGATACATAACTCGCAAGATTTTGCAAGTAACCGCTTCTTGATTTCTACAACATTTCCACCATGGTAGCAAACATTGGCATACTTTCTAGCAACAGTACATGTACCGCTAGGCAACTAACCTCTTCTAGATTCTGCAGTTCAAAATTACGTGACTACTAATTGATTTTATGAACCCTTTCGCTAGACTCCTACTAACGGTGCAATATATTTCGCAAACAGGACAAATGAGTAAACGGCTAAAATATTTTAGTTTACCCTGGTGGGTTGAGACATAATTGTTGTTTACACGAGTCGATCGCGATGTTCTGATTTTGAATGCTAAAACAGATTCACGATTTCGACTTTTCTTTACGTTTTTTTTTTGATTTATATATCCCATCCCACTAAGATAAAGTAAAACATTTAAGTCATTCACCCATTTACGTTTTTTGCGAAATATATTGCACTGCTACTAGATGTCTAGCGAAAAGGTTCGTAAACTTAAATAGCAGTCACATGGTTGTGAAATGGAGAATCAAGAAGGGGTTAATTGCATAGTAGTACATGGGCTGTTACTAGAAGATGTACGAATATTTGCTAACATGGTGGAAATGTTAAAAGTAGATTGGCTCATAGTGTAGTGGATAAAGTATTCGCATTGCATGCAAGCGGTCCGGGTTAAATTCCCGCTTCAGTCAACTTCTTTCTCAAAGAACTGTGTGACGTAGCAATGTGAAAAATGTATATACAGGATGGATCAAAAGTGGATGTATACAGAGTATGTCAAAAACCGTGATGGCTGCTGTGTTGTAGGGGAAGGAAGTGGTAGAGGTGGAGATGAAGGTAGAGGTGAAGGTAGAGGCAAAGGTGTATGCGGAAGTGGAGGTGCAGATTGCATGTCAAAGTGAAACGCTGCTCATGACGACGTCACGTGATCCACGAATGCATGACCTCAAAGGGTACACAAATTTGAAAAAACGTACCTTTGATTTTTCCATGAAAAACAGGTTTTCTACATGTAAAATGAGCGGTTATGTCCCGAATTTGTTTTAGAACTAAGGTAGCTTATCTACTCGGATCATTTCTAAAATTGTGCATTTTACTTTAGAGGATAGCAAATCCATTTGCTCATTTTGAATTGGATTACCTAGATGTGGCCTCCTATGTAAGTGTGTTTGAGATTTTTTACACGATTAACACGCTTTCGCGTAACTGGATGATATATGGAAATAATCTTAATTGCTTTTAGAAAATTACAATTATCGTGAATAAAAAGTTTCTTAGTAGAATCTTGAAAACCAAGTGATTGTCTCAATAAATACTAAACCACTGCAACGATTATTTCCAAAACATCGTACCCATATTTTTCTTTTTCTGCACGCCGCAAATGTTCATTATAAATGGAAATTTGTAATGTTAGCATTTTGTTAATCGAGATAAGTTTTGACACAAATATCAAGTGAGATACTAGTTTCATGACGTTTTAAAACCTAAGATAAGTATTACCATGCAGAGAACCCCACTAAATAAAAAAGAAACTACTTCTAAAAATTTTGAGTTTTTAATTTCAAATATATAAACTATTCTTTTACGTTTCCGTCCCCATTGGAAAGTTGTTTTATAAAATAGTTAGCAGAAATTTTTTTTCTGTTTTGGTTAAAAGTGTAATTATATTCTTTTAACTCCACAGGTTTACGCTCTACCATAATTCTTGAAATTTTGTTGGTTTTAAGTCAAGCCATACGCATGGATCATCAAAAATCCCTAAATTAATGAGTCCTTTAAATTCGTTTATCTTTATATTACTGGCAATTGTTTAAGCCGCAGTTTCAGCATTTTCATTTGAATCGAAATTTTTGCAAATGACTGATTTGTTCGATACTAGCAAACCTTTCTTTTTTTCAAAATTGTTTTTGGATTGTAATAACGGCAGTGACGTTGATACGGATGGTAATATCGCATCGGCATCAGCGACACTCTTGTGTGTTGTAATTAATTAACACATTTTCAACTGTTGCGCCATAATATAGAAAAACTTATTTTAACTATTAGCCATTTTTATCTCTTTCTTGTTGCTAAATTTGTTGTTGTCGAAATTTGCACCAGAAAATTGTTTTCTTTTTTTGGCAACTCCGAAACGAAATAAAAACCAGACATTAATTAACTATGCTACAAGTTATCAATTTTGTTTAAATTATTCTAACTACTTAAGTTTTAAAAATTTTTTCCAAGAAATTGTAGTGTAATAGGCTCAAGCTATTAAAAATCTAAATTGTTTCACAAAGAAGAAGGGACCGTAAACGTGCAAACTTATGATCTGTGATATCTTCAGCGAATTCGTCAGAGGATGATCTAAGTTCCGTAAGTGTGCGTTTAATATTCTCATGATCGTTTTCAGAAGCGATGGTATACGCCCCTTAAGTAAATGATTGCTTCGCTTCTACTTTGATAGCGTTTCGGGTGGCTTTACGCAACCCCTCTATCTTAATATCCGGATCAAACCCACGAGAAAATAGTTCATACTTGCAGTTCGGATTTTAGTAGTCTGCTTATATCCAATGCCCATGTAACCATCGTGACAAAAAACAAAAAAGAGAAAACAAAATAAAGAGAATTAACCCAACAGAAACAGCAGAATAAATTACAATACACCTAAATTATAACTAAAAACAAAACTATTAAATTTATCAAGGGCGTAACAAAAGGATTAAGTCTCAAAAGCGTATTAAAATTAACGGAAAAAAGTACAAAGTAGTTGGGCGCTAGCGGTTACAACTGTAATTAGGATTACCAGCGAAAACGCAAGTCTGATAATCCGCTGGAAAATAATAAAAAGAGAAAAGATCCCTAACGAAATGCTACACTGAAAATAAACGGAAATCTAAAATGGGTTTAACGTGAAAAAATATCGGGATAAAATGTTGAGAATAGAAATAAATCAAAGCGAAAAGCTAAGTAAAAAAATTCGAACCACACATTGGGTTTGCCAAATTTGTAACCGTAAAATGCATAGATTAAACAAAAACAGAAAGGACAGCAAAGTAGAAACCCGCACGAATCACGATAACGTATAAAAAGATAAAAGGAAGTTAAAGATGCCGTGATAACTTCAAAATTGGAGAGTAAGATGGTGTACATAGACAAAGAAAGACATCGCCTTAGAATTTGTGTGTGTGTGTGTGTGTGCGCGCGTGCGTGTTATAAAAGGTCCGCCTATGCACAGCTAGGCGGGGGTTCTTAATGATAACTATTAAGAAAACATACGCTTCTGAACTAAAGAAAATCCACAAGCGTCGATATCGTTTTAATGAAAAAGAATAAATGTTTGTATAAAACTAATGAATCCTCGTTAATTATTAAGAATAATCACTATTTAACTGTCAACGAATCAAACTAAAGTTTGTCGCTACCTAACCTAATCACTACCAAAAATCTTAAATAATAGAAACCACCATTGCGCATAAAGTTCAATCAAGCTCGGCAGTCAACCCCGGCTATATCGTCACTACAATATTAAGCTATTACAAGATTGACGTCCATCTATAACATTAATGCGATTTCTCAGAATTCAAGCGTTGATTGAGGTATTGGGAAGATACTCAACTATATGGACGAAAACGTGTCACATTGTATTGTATATATTTTAAGTAAGTTTGGCATCGAATTTAGCGACAATATACGGAGTTCGCTAAAACTAATAATGGAAAAATGTAATTGATCTAAGCGGTATATTTCCGTGCTAAGTATAGTTCAATTTGGGATATCAACAGATGACGCTTCAATAAATATCATGGCCGTAATATCGGTTATATCACACAATCTAAAGAATGTAAATAAATATTGATAATTTATAATGCTGTGGGTAAAATTTTTATAACGGACTGAAAATCAACTTCGAAGCAAAAATAGTCCCAGTGTTGAGTTTTGCCGGTAAACAAGGGTATATTTATGTTTATTCATTGTGGCGAACTCAGGTCACTGAACTTAAAAAAGCTGCTTCATTATCAGTATATTCTGCTTTAAAGGGCGCAGCTGCTAGGGACAGATGCTGTTTCACTCATATACACGGGCGCCTATGACTGAATGATGATAGACGCGTAAAAAGTAGGTGCATAGGTATATGATCGTCGTATACACCTTTCAAACAGTCCCATTCTAAATGAATTTATTGTAAAATGTATACTTATAAAAAGCTTATTGTAGAACAAATAATAGCAAGATGAACAGTTTGAATACTTGTATTGTCAAATGATTCTAGATATATTGAATGAATTCTTTTGTAAATAAATAATGTTACAAATGGAAACAAATCTATTTTGTATTTAAGGCTGGCGTTTTATTACGAAACTTTAATACATTCTAGACAGTTTTTGTGAAATTTCCTTGAAAATATGCAAACACCTACTAGGAACTAATTGAGAAAGGTTTAAAAAAGGTGTTGAATAATTCTCACCATAATCCATGTAGCACATTTATTTAAAACGGCTTTGGAAGTTGGTAAAAAATTATCTCATACCTCGTGCACTTTGAAATTGCACAAAAAAATGAGGCCATATCTACTGTAGCTAGAGTGTTAGTACCTTCTTAACACTATTATCATTACACGAAGTGTATATTTGTGGAGATACAATTAGAAATTTACAAGTGGAGATGCCTTAAAAACGTACATTTTGAGCATTTCAAGGTGAATTACCATGAAAATATTCACCACCTTTTTTAAACCTTTCTATATTTGTTCCATAGTAACTATTTTTTTCGAGGGATAATACAAAAAAATTGTCTAAAATGTATCAGCTTCGTAATACAATGTCAGCCTTAAGGAATATTTTCTAATAATACACTGACACTCTATAGATACATCTAAAACTAATTTTTTTTCTCCAACCTCATTAAAAGACCTCATTTTTAATACTATTTGCTGACAAAGTTGAGGTTTTTGTTATGG
This sequence comes from Platerodrilus igneus, assembly GCA_036346225.1. Classification (NCBI taxonomy): domain Eukaryota; kingdom Metazoa; phylum Arthropoda; class Insecta; order Coleoptera; family Lycidae; genus Platerodrilus; species Platerodrilus igneus. Next base: position 1,340,832 of record JARFIW010001068.1, read on the forward strand.
ATGTATAATATAGATATGTGTTGCTAAGCAACTCATTAAAGTCTAGGAATAAAAATACTTTTAGTTCCAGGGATTACAAGTTTGGCCAATTAATATTTTCAATATTTATTAATTTTGAATGATAGATTTTTTAGTTGGAGAAAAAGTGGTGTGTGTTATTTGTCTTAAAAGTGGCTTTGTTTGACGAGCAAAATTACATAGGCTCAGCTACGCTGCGTTTCGCCTCACCAACGCAAAATTTATATATCAAACAAAGAATCACTTTTAATCCTAATATCACAATATACTATTTTGTGCAACCGCAGAAGTATAAACATTTTGTGTTCTCTCCACAGTACGCGAAATACAATTTCGTGGCTGTTACCCCTAGTAATGAGCACCATACTAAATGTCATTTTTATAGGTAATTGACGTTGGTCACTTCACACTTATACATTTCTAAAATATGTCAACAAAGTGTAATTGCTTTTTATTAAGAACAAAAAATTAAGTAATAATTATTTTCAAATTTTCGAGTGCAAGAAATTGAACCATTGTTAATTGCCGGACATTTTCACAAATTTTTAAGAACTATCAAATAGTTTTAACATATAATTTCCATAACAATGTTGTGATTTAAAGCCACTACATATATGAACGGTAGATTTATTATAACATCTAAATTCTAACCATACTTTTATCGGGTAGAGAAAAAATTTTGTAACATCAATACATATGGTTGCAGATCAAACAGTATGTATAACTTGGCCGTGAAATTTTTTAGCGAGCTCAAGATTATCTTGTCTCAACGATAAACTTTTTCTCAGTACGCTAAAAGGCAATTTCTTGGCCTTGGTATGCAAATAACTATTAAAATTTTTTTGTGATGCCTTCACACTTTACTAATTTCTCTTCGAAGGCAAACAATACATACTATTCTACTACTTTTAATCCTAATAATGCAATACTATTATGTAACTCATAACTTATTCTGTAGTGCAGCCTAGTAAGTCATTTTTTAGCCAAAATGATATTTCTACACAATCTGAATGTACTAATAGGTAACATACAAGTGTTGGAAAATTTTCTAGTCGAGCAGGGCCTGTCAGATCTTAGAGTCTGTTCCTTGAGTTATTATTCAAACTTTACTTTAAATGTAAGTTACATAATATTGAAACCGGGCATACTTGCAACCCCAATACTGCATACAAAAATATAATTACTGCTTTATTATTGCTATCTAATGCAGTACTTCAAACAATTTATTATTCGACCTCCTAAAAAGTTTGTAGTTGTGGCTTTACTAGGTTCTACCCTAGCAACGAAAGTTACCTTAGTACCAAATAACTAAACGATCTAGGTGGCCAATTCTTCATCATTAACATTATCTGTGTCATACATATCCTTCATGCTTAAAACTTTTCTTATCATATATAAAAAAGCAGTATTTATTATAGGGCTATGCGATTTAAACGTTAAACATTTAGTTTCTATTACACGTTTATTGTTTGTCTACACAAAAAGAATTAAAAATCTAAAAGTCCGGTCAGGTATCCTGCCGATCGTAAAATGGGTGCAGGGAAACAAATCAATGCATGAAATGCAGGGTGTTTTTCATTTAATAATAAAAACAACAACAAAGACTGTTTAAATTCACGATTTAAGCATATAAAAAAATTTAGTAAAAGTTATATTTTTGTGTTTTGAATTTTTAACAGTCCACTGCTCAGTTCATACTTATTCTTGTTGCGTTTATTATTTATGGTTAAATGTTTAACAAAATCGTTTAAAAAGCACATCCCTATTGCATTTGTTGTGGAATCAAAAACTAATACAACATCTTTAAAATACCTAAATCATTATTATCAACGTTTACTTTTAAGTATTTAAATACTTCTGATAAAAACCTGCTTCACAATCAAAAGAACTTACCACTTACTTAAAGTAACAATATGAGCTACATTTAATTCGTTCTAAGAGATGACTCCAGATAGATTAGATAGATTTATTACGGAATAATATATACAAGATATTTAACCATGTCATACAAAATGCTCTACATTATTATAGTACTCTTTAGGTAGTTATCATTGCTGTATGGTGCAAGGCCCGTAAGGTACACTTTCATTCTGTTGACCAGTTCCCCAGTGGTCTTCTGTTGTAAATATGGATTTGGGATTTTATTGTTAATCTTGTAAGTCCAGTAATTTACTCCACATTTCCTTTTGTTTATGCGGTACCATGGTACTACTAGTTTAAAGTTGTTTCGCGTGTTGTAGCTATGTATGTCTTGGTGTGTCAATGGATGCTTTTGTAGTGCTACAACATATTTGATGAACTGAAAAACATATATTGCCGGCAATGTTAATATTCCTAGCTCTCGGAATAATGGATTACAGTGAGTGGTTATTGGTACATTAGTAAGTAATCTGATAGCTCTTTTTTGTAGAATGAATGCGCGCTTAGCATGTGGTGAGACGCCCCATAATATAGTCCCACAATTCAGGTGGCTGTGTATGAGTGCATAATAAACGGATTTAGCTGCAGATTGTGTGCTTGTTCATTAATTTTCTTATTGCATATAGTGATCAGACTATTGTAACACACATTTTGTATATGTGCATTTTCCAGTTCAATTTAGCATCTTTTGTGAAGCCTAAAATTTTTATACTTTCAGTGTCAATATGATGATTTACGTGATGTAAGAAAATGTGTATGTTGGTTTTTTATTTATTGATTTTAAGTTTATTTGTATTAAACCAGTCCATTGCTGATAGAAGTCCGCCGTTTAGATTTTCGACTGAGTACGGTATTGACTCCAGATTTCAAATTAAATATCTTTAACCATGATTGAATGGTTGATACATACACTAGGTAATACAAATTGCAAACTGTTACGCATGAATTTATAAAGTCCTGGTGATTTATAATACAAAGATAGAGCCAATTGCCTTTCTGCAATTGTCCATTTAGCTCTGTTTTTGTGAAAACATTGCATATAAACAAAGGTTTTCACAGACTGTGATTTCTTTGCCATTTATTTTCCTAGAATATTTGTTATGGATAAACTCAAACATTTTTCTTTAACCTGGAATTTCTTACTTGTTGTCTTTTCACTGTTCTTCGTAATTGGGTAATTTTTACTCTCAGTTTTTTTCCTTGGGGTAGAGCCAGGTGATCTCGGCATGGTCAATAAACTAGTAGATTCATTAATAGAAGCCACCTCCGAAGCAACACTCTCCGTGTACTTGTTTGCAGTTGTTAAAGAGCAGCTAATATTTGATTTATCTATATATTGTGGGAATTCAATGGAGTCAGAAGAATCACTATCACTCTTTCTATAAGCGCTGTAGGTACGTACATTTGCAGTTTTCAATACAGTCAATTCTGTTGACAGTTGCTGATTAACGTTGACATTCTGTATCGAGGTAATACTTGAATCTAAAACAAGAAAAACATATTAATCATAGTACTCCCCGACGTAAACTTAGTGCAAGAATATTAGTTAAGGAAGTTTTTATTAACCATGGTATACGGAGTGGCTACTTTTAATAGGGACTTTTCAATAAACAACGGTACATAAATGTTCGAGTAGAACAAAGAGACACAGTCTTGACAGCAATTTCCTTTAATAATTGACAAATAAGAGATGTGCTTCAAGCTACAAATTTTAAAAATTAACAATTTTAAATTACTTTTCAGGATTACATTTAGTGAACCTATTTGAATAATATAATTATATAACTAATACTCTAATAGAAAAAATCTATTTAAATTACTTTTTAGGTACGCTAAATTTACAATCTTTAAGTTTGGCAGTTTGAAATTATTTTTCTGTTTTCTCGAGTAACGCGTTTGTACTAATATTTGTAATAACTGTAGCAGCAATAAATTTAAAATCTGACATTTCGTTTCTCCAGGACCACTATCAACTGAATTTTTTTAAATGTAGCCCTAGATCTTTTAGTTAATATTTTACAATCACTTTGAATACAAGATTCACTATAATATATAGCACTTGATGTTTCTACATTTCGTTAGTATGATTATTGTTAAAAACTGATTAATAAATTTGTATCACATGGTTGGGGTGGAAACTTGTAGGGAAAAATAAATTAACACATATTTTAGTAGTACATACACTGTGTATCACTTGTGATTTCCTCTACCACACGCATTTGGTCTATATGGCGTTTCCATGTTCGGCCATCGTCTAACACCACTGAATAGAGCAAGATTCCATCTCTATTTTTAACAGAACCCCATTGCCATTTGGTATTTGGATTTGAATAATTTCTGACGGCAACCCTATAACCTCATTGAAATTGCTTACAAGCTTCAAATGATGTAGTTATTCTTTTTGATGTGGCAGGTTTCATTAAGTCAAACCTAGTTTTAACCAAATAGTTGAAAACTAAATCTGCTGGAGATTTATTAGTAATCCAATACAGACATGTAAGTTTGTTTTTAAGTGTTTGTACAAAATGCTCTGCCAAACTGTATGTGGTGGATATTAAATAACAGGTAATTTGTGTATCAAAACAATTGGTCTGAATTAATAGTGTTTTTCTGATAAGTATTGTCTGAACGGAAAATTTTACATATGGTGATGTCATTTAATCATCTTTAGAATACGCAACTTTTTTTTCAAGTAACCGACTTTGCAACTTCCACCGTTTCTGAGAGCAATATTATTGTCACTATTAAAAAGTTCAGATGAAGTTCAAATCGATATAATTTGAACAAGGCATTTTAAAGTATTGCAAAAATCATATCAGTCTCGATTTAAATCAAGGCAATTAAGATAAAAAATTAAAAAGTAATTAAAGTACGCCCTTTAAGAACCTGTTGGGAACCCCCGACTATATAACACAAAAATTTCAAACAGAAACTTGCATTTTTCTTCAAATATTAAAGGTACTGCATTACGATTCAATCCCCTTTTAGGTAGTGAGGGAACACTAAAAGAATTCGAATCGAAGTGTTTTTACATATGCATTTTCCTTGTAATTCCATCTCTAACAGAGCTGAATTACCGCATTGTTTACAACCATTTTTATCGTTAACGGGAAATGTATAAAAAGTTAATGCACTACCCCTTCGAGAGGTTCCACAGCTTTTGTATATACGACGATGACAGGCAGTTGTACTCATTGTTAAACTACTCAACTTCAAAACACCATGTAATACGTAAAGGGATTCGACCTATAAGTAGCATTTATATTATTGTTATATATTTTAGTACCGTTTATTGAAGTATACCTCAATCAACGTTAGTACTTTCAAACAACCTGATACAACTTTGCAATTGATCAACAGGTAATATGAATTGTTTACTAGAATGTTTGAATAATGTGTATCAAAGCGTTGATTGAGGTTCAACATCTAAGTCAATAGTCAATACATACCTTTAATGGTGAATCACCATATAAAATCTGGAATTTTTATATTGCCACTAGTTTTAATTCTATAAATAAATTAAAATAAACTACAATGTCTTTTAAAACTTTTACAAACTAAAATTTGGATATGCCGGCACAGATATTATAAACACAAACTGATTATAAACAAATATTCAGATTAAAAACTTTCTTAAAATTGATAATTTGCCAGACTGCAAACCAAGCCACTCAATGCAGCAAGCACTTGATTTTCATAAAAGTAGCTTCTGAGCTATAGATGGCACGAGCGTCTTTTAACCACTTTTGGCTATATTTAGTTGATGTCAGAATTCAGAGATGGCCCGACGTGGAGCCATCTATGAATTCTAACATTTAGAAGCTACGATTTATTAGGCAGTGGTTCAATATCTTCCCAATACCTCAATCAACGATTCAAGTAAAATAATCTTAAACAACATAAAAACTGAGCTACATTTCAAGTCCGAACAGGTGGGTTGGCGTTAACGGTAATCGTCTCGCGCAACGACTTCTTGCAAATTATAATAGCAGTAGAGCCTCAACTTCAAGCAGAAATTTAATCCTTGTTTTTACACTACTGGATTCACAACCACTTTATTCAGTTAACGAAGACAAACACAACCGACATTGCTCCGTGCACTTTGTCACCGTTAACCATAATTACAATGTAGTGATTTTACAAAATAGACTTAAAGTCGCGAACAAACCCACGCGTCGCTTCAAGCAACATCTTAACGGTCTGAAAGACCAGTGATTACTACTCTCTCTTCTCCGCGTCGCTATTCTAAACAATCTCAGCCACCTTACTTTCTATATTCTACGTGATCTTCTGCATTAGGTTCAAACTATGCTATAAAATATTGGGTACGCTACAGTGTGTGTGTGTATGTGTGTGTTTGTTTATTAAATGATTGAACACATAACGTGCTATGAAAATAACCGCAGATTAGCACATTGAAAGCGCAAACAATAAATGTGAAACACTTGTCGAATCTACCTAAATCATTGATTTACATCCCGTATCTGAAAGTCTCCAATTTCCAGTATTGTCAGTATTGGTGATGAAAACAGTCCATCCTTTACCGTTTTAGACTTTAATGGTAATTTAAACGATCCTGCGTTGTGACAAATAAATAACGAAGTAATAAATAGAATTGTATACGAAATCCCAAGACAGAAAATTGATGCAGATTTTTAAAAGTATAAACGTGAATTTGATGAATACACTAGAATTTTACAGAAATCACATGTTTTTCTAAATTGCCAAATGGTCAAACGATACAACGTGAATGGTTACTACATTTTAAAACAACGGCAAAAGTTTACTGAATACCTGTCTATTGTTCAGGAATGCTTCTACTCAACTTTCACGTGAAGGATTTAACGATTGGAAACATCATCAGTAATGAACGAAGCCATGAGCATGGAAAACATTTGCTTGCGTTGATCTCAAGACAAGAATGTTTTAGTATTAATTCAGAACTTCAAAAATATTATACCGAAGCAAAATTATGTTGGAGATCAGTTTTTAAAAGATATTGCAGTAACACAATTTCTCTCAGGTAGGGGGCTATCATCTTTCAGATTTAATAAAAAAACTGGGATCACAATAATGGAAATTATTTAGGTCTTTTAGTACTAATTGGGCAGTTTGACGAGTTTTTACAGAACATTTAAAAACACATGGAAATCCAGGAAAAGGCAAAACTTCGTATCTTCTTCCAGCATATGTAGCAAATACTAGATATTACGAGCAATAAAGTTAGAAGTCAAGTATTGTAAAAGCAAAATATAACTCGCTTGTAGTGAATTCTAGACCTGACATTTCGCACATAGTTACCTAAAATCTACAATCTGTTGATGCCGAAATTTTTATAGAAGCTGAATTATATATTTCGTTATTGGCTTATTTAAAACCATGGAAAATGAAAGATTTCAAGAATTCATTCTTAAAGTTTGCAAGCTAACAAACGAAGCATGAAATAAACAAAAAGTACAAAAAAAGAAAACTGTTATTTGGCGAAGTGGACAATAACGTTGAATTCGACATTAAACGAAAAATGGAATACGAATATTTTGATCCTATTCTAGATCAGATAATATCCGAAACTAGTAAACGACATTTAGTATACTCTAGCATCTGTCAAAGTTTTGGATTTTTGTTCAATATTTTAAAAGTGGAAACATCTTATAAAAATACAGCCGATAAGTTGGTAGAAATATGCTCCAGTGATCTCAATATAAATTTTTGCGAAGAATGCATTTATTTTAAAGTTCTGAGACTATTAGTTTGGAAAGACAAATTGAATTGACAGCAATGGTGCTTTTTAAAGAGTTTTTAATAATAACATTTCCAAATATTTTCACAGCCTTAAAAATATATCTTACAATACCTATCTCAAATGCAAGTGGTGACAGGAGTTTTTCAGTTCTGAAGCGTGTAAAAAATCATTTAAGAAGACTAACTCAATTACATTTAAATAGCTCAGTTTTACTAAGTATTGAAAACGATCTTTTAAAGGAACTAGATGCAGACAGTATTGCTGACCAATTTTCTATACTCAAAAAACGAAGAGAAGCATTTCCCATAGGTGCAATTGCAATATATTATTATTATTATTATAATTATTATTATTATTATTATTATAATTATAATTATTATTTTTTCGCCTTAAGTTCCAAAATTTATAGGTTATGCATTTGTAAAAGTATCGTTTTTAGTTTTTAATAGGATATCAACTTTATATACATCATCATCATTTTGTTTTCGACCTTACTTAAGGTCGGTTTGACGCAGCTCTAACTTCTTTTCTATTCTGTGCTAATCTAAAAAGCTCTACATACCCTTCACAACCTAAATTTCTAATAATTTGACTAATATAGTTTGGTCTAGGTCTTCCTATATCCTTCTATCTTTTTCCTATCCAGCTGGCTCTACATAGATATTAGCAACCTGATGGTTGTTAAAGAACTCTAACATGTTTACATGATTACCATTTATAAGGAAATGAAATATAACCTGGTTATCCGCTTCAAAAAAGGAAAAGTGTTAAATTATATGTTATGGTAAGGCTTAAGCAACGAATCGCTGCCAACATGCCAGACCGCTACCTAATTGTGAGTTATGTCATGATGACGTTTATTAAATTATCTATTATGGTAAGGCTTAAGCAACGAAACGCTACCAACATGCCAGACCGCTACCTAATTGTGAGTTATGTCATGAAAACGTTTATTCAATTATCTGTTATGGTAAGGCTTAAGCAACGAAACGCTACCAACATGCCAGACCGCTACCTAATTGTGAGTTATGTCATGGTGACGTTTATTAAATTATATGTTAAGGTAAGGCTAAGCAACGAAACGCTACCAACATGCCAGACCGCTAACTAATTGTGAGTTATGTCCTGGTGACATTTAGTTAACTGATTTTTTTTTTTTGTTTTGTTTTCGGACTTACTTAAAGTCGGTTTGACGCAGCTCTAAATTCTTTTCTATTCTGAGCTAGTCTAAAAAGGTCCACATACCCTTCACAACCTAAATCTCTAATAATTTGACTAATATAGCTTTGTCTAGGCCTTCCTACTCTATTTTTATTTGGTAGTCTATAATCTTTATATACAAGAAACATATATGTATATTAAAAACAGGGTAGAGAGGCAAAAATATTTTGCCCAGAGCGGTACGATATCCAAAAAAGACCCTAGCCTTAGTCGATGTCATACATGAAATTTGTATTACAATAAATCTTCAACCTATCTCAGAATTCCGGTAATAAGAACGTATGGATGAAATACATTTGAAGAAGCTAATGCTGATTTAAACAACGGGTACAAATTTTCAGCAATTTCCATTATCTTTTTGTTCAAATACGTTTTTTTTTGGAAAGATATTGAAAAAATGTTTAGAATGACCAGCTTCCGCGTTTTGCTATAACAACATAAGTAGATAAGCTATCTTCGTTCTGGATAAAAAAACCGTTTTTTTCCCATGTATTTCTTATGGACCAATTGTAAGGTCCAAAAAGACCATTTTTGGCAGATGCAAAGGTTATTCACGCCACCATTGACCTGCCACATGCAGACCTCCACCTCTGATGCCATATAAACTCATGACGTCACAGTCTAAATTATAGCTTATACCATCTTGTTAAAAACTATAAAGCTTACTTACATATACTTTTCAAAACAAAGAAATATATTACAAGAATCATAAAAGTGTTTTATTACGCATATCTATTTGATGCATATAGATAGCTCTTATGTCTAATACAATATATATTTAGTTTTACATATATTTATAACTATATCATTTACTTATATCTAAATTAACATATAATTTAAATTTATAAATCTATTATATTATAAGGTGTCGTCTAATCAACTTCCATACTATCTATAGAATAATTTCTTAAGGGTAATGTTTTGTATGATCCGGGGATCAAATACCGCTTACTATCGTGTGGACTTAAAGATATTTTATTTTGAATGACGGTATGGATATGATGTTTAGATGAATGGATTAAATTTTGAAATATAAATTTTTCTTTGTACTCATCCACACAGCGTACAAAGTCCTCAAATGTGATTTTGTTTTTAATAACTGATTTCTTTATACCTTTAATCTTTTTAGTTACACCAAGATTGGAAAGAGCAATAAGCAGCAGTGTGGAATCATCGGCGGCTCCGTGGTGTAGTGGTATGTGTGTGACTACTACGCCCAAGGTCCCGGGTTTGAATCCCGACACGGTCCGCTTGAAAAATGTTAGAAGAGCATTTTTCAGAAAAATACACTCTCGTTCGGATGAGAGGTAAAATGGAGGTCCCGTGTGTGAGTGTTGTCAAACACGTGTTAAAGATCCCTACCTTGCTTGGAACAGCAAGGGTTCGGCAGAATTGCAAATTTTCCTGGTAAAAAAAACTCGCTTTCTGGCCAATGTAGTACCTTCTGGTGAAGCATTGGAAAATCACATGTAAAGTGTGGAATCATCTTCCACACGCAAACATTCTGCTTCCGCCTCTGCTGGTGTTTTAAAAATCCTTGTAGCATACATTTTAGATCTCAATCCGATAAAGTTTGTCATAATCCGTCCATTGTTTCCATTTTTCATCATCTCCAGTACTTTCTTATGAATTCCATAGACGTTATCGTTTGAATAGTCAGAAGTATCAAAACGTTGTCGACCGTCCAGCTATATAATTCCATATTGATCGTGATTGTTAATTTTGTAAATAAGACTATCAGTATCCGTATAAAAAACACTGTAGTCGTTTCCAAAGGTAGTACTCATGTAGCCATAATGAAATCATAGATCGTGAGTTTCGATAAGTCCAAGACACACGTGCCTATGTATATAGGTTTATTAAAGTATATTTCTGATGTATTTAATTCTACCAAAACAAGATGTTCATCAAAAACTGTAAGATTCTTAAACAGAGGATTGGATATACGAGCATCGGCACCATACCTACCATCCCAGTTTTAAACGAGCTTAACGTTACAATGCTTTCGCTTGTTTTCCATTGTTTTACCAAAAACAGCCTTTTTCATCAATTTGAATAGATTTCTTCACTCTCGGTCCTAGCTCGCTTTCGCAGATCTGAAATTAAATCAATATATGACTTTAGCCAGCAGCTTTGTTTAAACTTAAGTACCCTGTGAGTAGCTTTTAAAATAAGCCCATTTGCCAACGCCTGTTTTAAACTCCTGTAATGGATCACATATTTACATTTTGAACTTAACGTAGCCATTAATTTGACCTTTTGGGTTCTCTCTACAGGTGATTTACCAGTTTTCGGGTCAATATACTCGGGATAAAATGGAATATCCATATATAAGTCGTGAATGGATTCAGGATAGTCTAAATCAACTTCTAATATATAACCCTCAGAAAAATCATCGTAAATTGAGGTTACATCGATATTGGTATCAGTCCATTCAACACATCCGTACGAAAGAGGTTGACTCATGACCTATCCATACTGATTATTTACATTAGAGTACATTAGATACTTATCCTGTTTGAAAGGATCATAAGTAGTATTTATTGTTAGCAGTAACACATCGTTCTGCACATACCTGGCTAAGACCACCACGTACACCTTTCTCGATGAACAAAAGTTAATCGATGTCGGTCAACAATTCCAGTTCTTGACCCGTATGCTTCAACATGGCATCCCAAGTATACCCAGGTAATGTGTAATAATGTGCAGGATCTAGTCCATAAGTGGAATGACAACTTGAACGAAACTTCTCAAATACCTCTGCCTACAACAATACATCAGTTTTCAACGGAATATTGATCCAAGTTTTGAATATTAAAGGTATGCCATACTCCCTGTGCATGCTCTTATTGTTTGTTAGAGATTGCCCTATCGTCCAATGTGATAAAAAATGGCTGCTGACTAGGTAAACAAGTATAATCAAACTTTGAAAAATTATCGATAAAATCATATAGGTATATACCCTTCCAAATCAATAGTTGAAACTGTTTATCATTTAAATGTGAGAATTGACTTTTCAACAGCAAATAAGCAGTTATATATGAAGCAAGTGTGTCTAAGGAAGAGTTCATAAAGCGAAAACAATCAATAACTCGAAAGTTAACCAAGTTTTCGGGAATTTATTTAGTGAAAGAAATATACTTTTCTTTAGTTACTGGGAGTACCTCTATACGACCATCTAGATTAACCGCAATGTCTTTAATTATAAAATAACTATCATACTCAGTTAGGTTGTGAAAAATGATGGGAATTGTTTTAGAGTCTTGATGATTTATATTACAACCCAAATGTGCGGGCTCTCTATAGTTATTGTTGGGTATAAAATGATTATGTTCGCGAACCTTTATATCTCCAACATTAAATGGTTTACCACAAATATAACAATGTGTTGAGGCCAAGAAAGCAGCTTCCTGTTGCAGTGTTAAAGATGCCATATCATGCGGACACATAAACATGGTTTCAACATTCTCTGCAAACTGTTGAAGCTTATCAGCAAACCAGTTTATACAATCTTCCCCCACGGTGTGATCAATAGAAAAATAATGAGTCATCGTATTGGTACTTTACATAGTACCCAACACTGGATAGAACATGTTCTTGATACTTTTTAGCTTCGCCAATAGGTTTTAGAAGGCACTCTAAATCTGCGTATATAGTAAACGGAACCATAACTTTGTTTTTGAAATTTTTGAAACGTATGATTTTTTCATTTTCTGTAGGCAATCGAAATACCCCCAATTGTTTAATTTTACAATCTTTAACATGTTTATTTAATTTTAACTGTGTGGTAAAATAGTGGAGACAATGATCCCAAACATGTTTTTTTGCATGATCAGAACTAAGTTGTGACGTCACTAATCGACTAATGTCCTCAATCCAAACATAATGAGAGCTAAAAGGTTCAATGGTATCGTTTTTATAGTACTGGTTATGAATCATTAAGAGATTAATATGATTATTCTTTCGATTATCTAGTAATGACGCGTTTGTTTTTTAATTAATCATAATTTAGTCTGTTTAATGACTTGTATTTATTAGATGACCTTGAGTTTATTATTTAGGGTGGAGGTATACTATAAATACGGGAACTAGCTCTAATTTCAGTCATTCTGTTGTAGAACGTTGAACAAGCAAGATGTCTCGTTTCATTGAATTGATTAAAAATATTGCTGCTCTCCTTAGACTGGTGCAACATCATGACGATGGACGGATCAATGAAGGACTATAGTTATGCAGGACTGAAGTTAACAGAATAAAAAATGCTATAAAGAATGCAAAGTTTGTTGGGGAAAAACAACAGTTACTAGCATCTTTGGCAAATATATAGACCCTGTGTTGTCAATTTAAGGTGGCGCAAAAAATCGGAGCTGGAATTGATATAAAAAAAGAAACCGCTAACCACCGAGTGCATTGGGAGAATTCCATCTCAGCCTTCAAAGGACGTATTCATACTGGTGTAATTAGTAATCTCAAACACAAGGATGTGAAGACCTTTCTAACAGACTGTGCGTGTTTTCAAAAAAAGAATTAATGATTCACTAAAGAACAATAAAGCTGTTAAAGTTAATACCGTCTCTTGCGGTGAATTTGAGATTACGACTGCTTCCAATATAATGCGGGAATATAAGTACTTCACGACATCAAACGTCCCAATATTCAAGAACACCGATCTAAACAACTGGTTTGATACGAAAGTCATAAAACCAATAACATCTGAATTAGAAGATTTTCAAGAATGTGACAGCGGTTGGACATTGATTAATATTTATAATTTAGGTGTAAATATAAATAAGTTTAACCCCATGCGGGGAGCATCATATATAGAGTTGCCACCTCGGATAAAACTTAAACATGCATGTATTAATGTAAGGAATAATGATCAGGCGTGTTTTGCATGGTCCATTGTTTCTGCACTCTATCCTGTTCAACATAATACTAATTGCATTTCATCATACCCACATTATTCACATACATTAAACTTAAAAGGAATCCAGTTTCCCATGGCTATAAACCAACTTGCAAATTTTGAATCTCAGAATGAAATATCCGTTAATGTTTATTCCTTAAACTAAACAAACGTAAATTTTCAAACGTTCCTTTATTCATATTAGATAATCGAAAGAATAATCATGTTAATCTCTTAATTATTTATAACCAGTACTTTGATGAAGATTTGGAAACCTATAAAAATGATACCATTGAACCTTTTAACTCTCATTATGTTTGAATTAAGGAGATTAGTCGATTAGTGTCATCACAACTTAGTTCTGATCATTCAAAAAAGCATTCTTGTAATCGTAGCTTCCACTATTTTACCACACAGTCAAAATTAAATTAACATGTTAAAGATTGTAAAATGAAACAATTGGGGGGGTACCTCGATTGCCTACAGAAAATGATAAAACCGTACGTTTCAAAAATTTCAAAAACAAAGTTATTGTTCCGTTTACTATATACGCAGATTTAGACTGCCTTCTAAAACCTATCGGAGACGCTAGAAAGTATCAAGAATATGTACCATCCAGTGTTGGGTACTATGTAAAGTGCCAATACGATGACTCGTTATCTTTCTATCGATGACACCGTGGGAAGGATTGTATAAAGTGGTTTACTGATAAGCTTCAACAGTTTGCAAAGGATGTTGAAACCGTGTTTATGTGTCCGCATGATATGACACCTTTAACGTTGCAACGGAAAGCTGCTTTCTTGACCTCAACACATTGTTATATTTGTGATAAACCATTATATGTTGAAGATATAAAAGTTCGCGACCATATTCATTTTATACCCAACAATAACTATAGGGGGCCCGCACATTTGGGTTGTAATATAAATCATTCGGACTTTCGAACAATTCCCATCGTTTTTCACAACCTAAGTGGGTATGATAGTCATTTTATAAATAAAGACATTGCAGTTAATGTAGATAGTCGTATAGAGATACTCCCAGTAACTAAAGAAAAGTATATTTCTTTCACTAAATATATTCCCGAGAACTTGGTTAACTTTCGATTTATTGACAGTTTTCGCTTCATGAACTCTCCCTTAGACAAACTTGCTTTATATATAACTGATTATCCCCTGTTGAAAAGTCAATTCCCACATTTAAATGATGAACAGTTTCAACTATTGACTCGGAAATGTACATACCCATATGATTTTATCGATAATTTTTCAAAGTTTAATTATACTTGTTTACCTAGTCAGCAGCAATTTTTTAACACATTGGAAAATAGGGCAATCTCTAGCAAACAATATGAGCATGCACAGAGAGTATGGCATACTTTTAATATTCAAAACTTGTATACGAAAACTGATGTATTGTTGTTGGCAGAGGTATTTAAGCAGTTCCGTTCAAGTTGTCATTTCACTTATGGACTAGATCCTGCACATTATTACACATTACCTGGGTATACTTGGGATGCTATGTTGAAGCATACGGGTCAAGAACTGTTATTGTTGACTGACATCGATTAAATTTTGTTCATCGAGAAAGGTGTACGAGGTGGTCTTAGTCAGGTATGTGCAGAACGATGTGTTACTGCTAATAATAAATACCACTTATGCTCCTTCCAAACAGGATATGTATCTAATGTACCTTGATGTAAATAATCAGTATGGATGGGTCATGAGTCAACCTTTTTCGTACATATGTTTCGAATGGACTGATACCAATATCGATGTAATCTAAAATTCCGATGATTGTTCTGAGAGTTATATATTAGAAGTTGATTTAGAGCATCCTCAATCTATTCACGACCTACATATGGATATTTCATTTTGACCCGAGTATATTGACCCGAAAGCTGGTAAACCACCTGTAGAGAAAACCCAAAACGTTTAATTAATGGTTTCGCTAAGTTCAAAATGTAAATATGTGATCCATTACAGAAATTTAAAACAGGCGTTGGCAAATGGGCTTATTTTAAAAGCTACTCACAAGGTACTTAAATTTAAACAAAGCTGCTGGCTAAAGTTATATATTGATTGAAATACAAATCTCCGAAATCGAGCTAGGAACGAGTTTGAAAAAAATCTATTCAAATTGATGAACAACGCTGTTTTTGGTAAAACAATGGAGAACAAGCGAAAGCATTGTAATGTTAAGATCGTTCAAAATGGGATGGTAGGTATGTTGCCGAAGCTTGTATATCCAATCCTCTGTTTAAGAATCTTACAGTTTTTGATAAAAATCTTGTTTTGGTAGAATTACATACATCAGAAATATACTTTAATAAACTTATATACATAGGCACGTGCATCTTGGACTTATCGAAACTCACGATCTATGATTTTCATTATGGCTACATGAGTACTTACCTTTGGAAACGACTGCAGTGTTTTATATACGGATACTGATAGTCTTATTTACAAAATTAACAATCACGATCTATATGGAATTATAAAGCGGGACTGTCGATAACGTTTTGATACTTCCGACTGTCCAAACGATAACGTCTATGGAATTCCTTTAGTCGATAAGAAAGTACTGGGGATGATGAAAAATGAAAACAATGGACGGATTATGACAGACTTTATCGGATTGAGATCTAAAATGTATGCTACAGAGATTTTTAAAACACCAGAAGAGGAGAAAGCGGAATGTTTGCGTGTGGAAGATGATTCTACACTGCTGCCTATTGCTCTTTCCAATTTTGGTGTAACTAAAAAGATTAAAGATATAAAAAAATCAGTTATTAAAAAGAAAATCACTTTTGAGGACTTTGTACACTTTGTGGATGAGTACAAAGAAAAATTTATATCTCAAAATTTAATCCATTCATCTAAACATCATGTTCATACCGTCATTCAAAATAAAATAGCTTTAAGTTCATACGATAATAAGCGGTATTTGATCCCCGGATCATACGAAACATTACCCCTAGGTCATTATTCTACAGATAGTATGGAAGTTAATTAGACGACACTTTATAATATAATAGATTTAGAAATTTAAATTAGGTTTCGTATTGTTACGAGGTACTATTAGGCAAGCCGTCAAAAACACAAGCGCCGTAAGCAATGTATATACTGCAGAAGCCTAGAATTTTCTAGCATATACTGGAGTATGAATCATCCTTTTAATTCGGGGTATATATAAGACCGCTGATAAATGTAAGAGTTAGTCTATATCAGAATGTCGAATATAGATTATATCGTGTAAAGTTAAATAGTTAAGCTTTTGGAAGTCCAAGCTTAAATATAAATTTGTATTGTGTGAAAGTGTATATTGTACCGACAGCTTGTAGAATACATAAATAGACAAAAGTGTAATAAATAAATAGTAGTGTTAGTGTTGTTAATAGAACTATGGTTAAGAATTTAATTTAAGAAGATATTAGTTCTTGTAAATAGCATTAGTGTGATAGTGCTTCATTGTTAATTGGACTTAAAACATCTATAAATAAGGCCTATACTGTTAATTAGACTTGTGAACAGTAAGTAATAAAGACTTTTGTTATTACTTGTTTTAAATTAGTGAAACGCGGTAGTACCGCTACAGTATATATAGTGTGTCCCCGGATGGAGTTGACAAGAGGAAGAAAATTTTTATTATTGATTTTACGACAAAAAAAACCATTCTTTATAAAAAGTCTTGCTTGTTGAATAAATAAGTTTGGCATAAGAAAATCTGAGATTAAATGTGCTAGATGTTCATAAATTAAGATAACTTGAAAATTCTTTAAGAATGAAGTACCATTTACTGAGTTTTTTTTGTTTAAAGACAAAATTTCAATCAAGAAAGTCAACAAGAATTACTCTAAAAGGCCACATCCAACCTCCACGCATATTTCTATCCTCTTAATGAACTCACCATAGACTTTACGTGTGGTTTGTGATTTATTTCATTTACCGCGTCTAGTATTGACGTTTTTAGTATTTCCTGATCATGCGGCAGGTCATCTGCGTAAACTTTTTATTTTAAAATACCCCACAAAAAAATCCAATGGTGTAAGGTCAGGTGATCTAGTAGGAAAGTTTATTGGTCCAGATCTTCTCATCCATCTTTCTCCAAACTGATCTGTCAACCACTGCCGTACTAAAAGCGCCGAATGAGCAGGGCACCCGCCTTGTTGCCAAAAATTTTACGCCGCATTTCTAGCGGTAAATTATTTAGAAACTGTAATACATAGGTTTTCAAAAGACGCACATACACGTGCTGGTTCAAATTTTCGTCAATAAAATATGGACCAACGATTTGATTGTAAAAAACTCCTCACCAAACATTCACTTTTTTGTAATGTTGACTTCGTTTTAGAATGACGTACTTTGGATTTTGAAACGACCAATAGCGACTCTTTTGGGATGAAACATGACTATTGGTGCAGAAGGTTCCTTCATAAGTAAAACAGATCATTCTATGGAAACTTCTATCTACCAGGTAATTCTCACCTACCTATAAACAAAAATCCAATCACTTCAGCTCCATTTTCAAGTGTATGTTGGAGCTTAGGCTTAAACGGTCGAACTTTGTTGTCTTTATAAATTCTTTGCAAATGAGTTTTGCTAATATTCAGTTCTTGTGATCGTTTCCGTAAAGATAATTTTGGTGTTTCTGTTACTGAATCTATTGCCAGAAAAAAACTTTTTTTTGGGTTTCTTAACAGTCACTATAGATCCAGTTAAATCAAATTTATTTACAAGTATGCGTATTGCTTAACGCGCTACTGCAGTGTTTGGGAGTTTTTTATGAAACATGTCTATAGCATATCGATAAGATAGATACGTTTCCAATTCCATAACATTTAATCAAATAAATACGTTCTTCAAGGGATAACATTTTGTAACACCGACGGTTAATAACTGAAAATAAAATTTACACTTTTGACGTTTGACAGTTCAACACAACATCCTTTGATCGATAAAATTAAATTATGATTACTGTACATTAAGTTTAAGAAAACACGTTATTTTAATTAAACTAAACAACTTGCAAAAACCATAACTATCTAAATTTAAATTTGAAATTTAGTATTTTAACTAATTTTATGTCTTTAGCGAGGTCTCTATTAACAATAAACTATAAAATGCAATAAAAATGGTACTTCATTCTTAAAGAATTTTTATGTTATCTTAATTTATAAACATTCAGTACATTTAATCTTAGATTTTCTGGTGCCAAACTTATTTATTCAGCAAGCAGGACTTTTTTTTTTATAAAGAATGACTTTTTGTCGTAAAATCAATAATAAAAATTTTCTTCCTTCTGTCAACTCCATTCGGGGACACACAGTATACGTAGTTTGGGGGACCGTTGTTTTTTCAGCCCCTACCATTAATTTTTTGAATATCTTTTAAGGAAAAGAAGCACTATCAGCGTTAATGTGTGCATAATGAAACACTATCGAAGCACAGATGAATCCAGTAGCTTTGGTATACCGGGTGTAACAAAATAAGTGTAAAACATTTCAGGGGGGGATTACTCATCGTAAAAGAGATCGGGTCTTTCATATAAAGAAACTTTATTGGAGCATCCCTTGTTAAGATACAGCCCCTTAAAGGGGGTACATAAAATTTGCTTTTCATTTTTTTTTACAAACACTAAGAAAGTTACAAAATTGAAATTAAGGTGACATTTTTTACTATCAAAAATACACTTACTCGGTAATTTATTTGGTTTACCCCATAATTGTAAGGGGTGGAAAACGCAACCCCTAAAATTTATTTCCAATGTAACTTTTTGTTTTATTATTTGTTTGTCATTTAAAAATTTATTTCCAATAGCTGATTTCATTCTAAACAAAAAATGTCTCTTGAATGTTTTGCCCAAAATTAACCAGTTCGCAGAAAAAAATTATTTTACAAAGAACTACAGAGATACGTCGTCATAAATGCGAACTGGATTATTATTGTTATTTTGTAGTTACTACCTGCATCAAAGTATGATTAAAGATGAATAAACAAAATTAATTTATTAATAACAAAACATTCAACATGTAGAAATCATAGTAAATGTTCAATATGTCCACCTTCAGTCATTACACATGCGTCTAGACGTCGGCGCATTGAGCCACGTATTCGCTCAAATATTTCTGTAGTCTCTCTAATTACCCTGCACGCAACGATGATGCGGTTTCTTAAGTCCTATACATCGCGAACAGGAGTAAGATAAATCAAATTCTGTAAATGGCCCCAAGTAGAGAAATCGAGAGGATTCAAATCCGGGGATCGAGCGTGCCAATTCTGTGGTCCTCCTCGACCTATCCAATGATTTGGATATGTTTGAGTTAAATGCTGACGTGCTGCTTGACTAAAATGGACGGGAGCCCCATCATGCATAAAAAACATAACCCTTCTGATACCACAAGGAACTTCCTCCAGCAGTACTGGATGCACTTCTCTTAAAAATTGAGTGTATGCCTCACCATTTAATCGAGGAGGTAGAAAATGAGGGCCAATTAAATAATCCCCAATAACTCCGACCCACACGTTAAGACAAAAATGTTCTTGATGGTTAGCTTGGACAATAGCGTAAAGATTTTCATCAGGCCATATGTAGTTATTATGAAAATTAATAATCTTGTCCCGAGACATTCGTCAGTGAATTCGAACGTCTTCAGAAAGTCAGGATTGTTCTAATCATTTCCATCCAATTGGAAAATTCAAGAGTGCCTGTACTTATTGTAGATGGTAGGGGTATAAGAGTTGTTCCTTTAAAATTTGAAATATCGTCATGTGATCAACATTTAATTCGAAAGCAATCTTTCTAGTACTGCTAGTGGGTTGTTCTTCAACCAAATTAAGCACTACTTTTTCAAGCTGTGGTGTTCTAACTTCTCGATGGCGACCACAATCCTGCGTTCTTTTTTCGAATGAACCATATTCTCGTAATCGTTGTTGAAGTTGGGCAAATATTCTATGCGAAGGAAGCTGCCGTTGAGGATACATTTCAGCATACCTTCTACAAGCTTCTAACCCATTACCCTGCGACAGACCGTAAACGTAATGCATATAAGCCATTTCCGCATTTGTGTATGCCATTTTAATAACAAGTGAATTATTAAACTAACAAATTAAGAACAGAACAACGACACACAATTATTAATTTAATTTCAAAAATTTACAAACTGATAGCGTGATAACAATTTAATTGTCACTATCACTAATAGCGGCCTACTAGATAAATTAGTTTCGCATTTTCGTCTTATGACGATGTATCTCTGTAGTTATTTGCAAAATAATTTTTTTTTGCGAACTGGTTAATTTTGGGCAAAAAATTCAAGAGACATTTTTTGTTTAGAATCAAATAAGCTATTGAAAATAAATTTTTAAATGGCAAACAAATAATAAGACAAAAAGTTACATTGGTAGTAAATTTTAGGGGTTGCGTTTTCCACCTCTTACAATTACGGGGTAAACCAAATAAATTACTGAGTAAGTGTATTTTTGATAATAAAAAATGTCACCTTAATTTCAATTTTGTAACTATCTTAGTGTTTGTAAAAAAAATGAAAAACAAATTTTATGTACCCCCTTTAAGGGGCTGTATCTTAACAAGGGATGCTCTAATGAAGTTTCTTTATATGAAAGACCCTATCTCTTTTATGATGAGGAATCACCTTCTGAAATGTTTTACACTTATTTTGTTACACCCGGTATAAACAGGGTTTTGGGGCAGGGGCTGTCGTTTCCACAGCCCCGTCATCAATTTTTTTGAATCTTTTAATGAATGGAAGCACCATCAGTGCTAATGTGTGCACAATGAAGCGCTACTAAATCACGATTAATAACACTGTTTTCTATCTTCATGGTCGATTGTGGGAGTAGGTGGTGGAAATGTGCCATTCAAAGAGTTGTTTAGAAATCGATCAACCGACAACACCTATTCGTGTTCACTTAGATATCTTTTACGACATCTACTAGAATAAATGTTCAAAATTCTAGAGTGTAATTAATCGGGCTATGCTCTTGCAGCTAAATTCTTAACAGCTCTTAAATTATTATTGTAGTTATTTCACAATGATGTAGGGTCATAAATTTCAGAAACCCATTACAAGCAGTTGAATGGAGGACAAGCAAGCTTGCAAATGGAAGGTATTCCGTGACGGTGGTAACTTCCATTTCGTTGAATAAATTAAATCCTGGATCACTTATTCATTGCGAGCTTAGAATTCCTGGTACTGGATATATAAAGCGAAAGAGTATTTTGTATTATCCGCCAAGTGAGTATTTTTATCATCCGAATTTACCGACGATTTAGTTGTGTACTTGTTTTAGATATGAACAACGCTGGAGGTTTGTATCAATCATTACACAAAGCAGGTTCAAAATAGTAATTTTTCAGGGTATAAATACAGCGTTCAGGTTCAATTCCTGTTTGTTTTTACGCTTCTATATTGTATTGAGTGATTTGCAAGATATCAATTATACAACACAAATATGTACAACAAACATATGTGTGCAAATAATTTAGCCGAATGAACCTCTTAATCAAAATTTTTCTACCTTTATGTAAAACGTATATTATTCTACATGATGTGATATAATAAAGCACTTTAAATTGTTGGTGGCGCCTGGCACTAATAAAAAGAAAAACAAAGTTTTAATTGTAGCATTTCTATAATCTTTGCAATAAACCTCATTTTATTGTACTGTTTGAAATATAATTGTTCTCATTTGAGAGTTTTAAAGGAAATTGTTCTCAAATCTGGTGCAATCAAGACCTCCTTTTATATAAGATGTTCCAATTATCTATGAAGGCTGAAGTAACATTAGAGGGTGCCGTGCAAGAAGCTACTCAACCAAGTCACGAGGTATTAAAGTTTATATAATACAAAGAATGGATTTGTTACGTGCAAAATTGACGTTAAGTACGCGAATTTTACTCTACTGGGGTAACAGATAATTAGCGTACTGGCTAGCTTTTAGTGGAGCGGGATGAGTTCTTTGAACGCAAATAACTTTTAGGGTTTTTTTTTAAATTTATTTTCTAACCAGTCTTCGGCATGCTGTATGAAGTATGTCTGGCCCAGTTGAACAAAGTCGACGCAGTTAGGATTTGATTTATATGTGCGTTTAGCCTTCTTGCTTATGCATATAATATAAAAAATAGTAGTTATGAAAAATGTCAATGACATCTGTCAAGTCGTTTTTGTAAAAAAAATGAAAATTAATTTTTCTATTTAATGCAGCAATCATAACTGCACTATTCAAAAATTCAAAAAAAACTTCAAAACAAACGTTAAAACACGAACATGGTCTTTTCTATGAGCCAAATAATGGACTCAGCTCCACAAATTACTAGTTTCACTAATATAACTACAGAAAAAGCAAACATGTCTAAACCTCAAAAACAGCAGTTATTGGTATTCTGGTTGTACTAAACACGTTTTTTTGCACCAAATAATTCAAGTTAATTGTATAAGGACGCCATCATATACACGGTGTCAACTAGAACGGTGTTGTACTAAACACGTTTTTGCACATCAAATACTTCTAAGTACTGTTTCTATTTATCTTTTGATAAATTGAATTAGAAGATCACGCTTACGATGGAACTTTTGAAAGTTCAAAGAGCATCTAGTCAACACACTTTAGGTGGATTTGTAAAGTATGTTTCAAAGATTGAAACAGAGTTTACCATAAACGCACTCGCAAATCCAGCAAAAGTTGCATTCGAACTTCAGACGAGGCTAGGTGTCGCAACTTTTCTGTTATTACAGTTTGGCGATGTTCAATTGTAAATTGAAGCGCAAACTGGCGATCTAGTATCTGAGTATACTGTACGTGAAGAATTTACTGATTCTTATTACGCTGCTACATCAGCGGTTAAATATGGTCAAATAAGACCAGAACCACAGCGTTCACATTCACCTACGGGTTCAATCGTTTCCAATACAAGCCAACCTCATGGTGTCAAAAATTCAATCAAGCTACCAGTAATAAATCTTCCAAAATTCAATGGCGAGATAGACAACTGACTTGAATATAGGGATCTTTATAAAAGTTTAATCCACGATAACGATTCCATAACAAATATTCAAAAGTTTCACTATTTTCACTCTTTATTAACTGGCGATGCATTGTTAACGATCAAATCGTTAGAATTTTCCGCAAAAACCTACTCCCTAGCGTGGAATAGTCTCTCCGAAAGGTATAATAATACAAGAATGCTGGTGTACAGCCACATTAAGGCCATTCTGAATTTAGAACCACTCAATAAAGAGTCTGGCAAGAAGATTCGATATGTACACGATATGCTGTTCAAGCATCTCAATGCACTCAAATCCCTTTCAGATACGGAAGAGCTTTTTCAGACTTAAATAATTCACCTAATTGCAAGCAAACTCGACTCACATACAGCAAGGGAATGGGAAGCCCACAAAAATACACGGGGTAGTGACCTGCCCTCTCCCGAGGAATTCAAGGTATTTCTTAGAAACACTGCTGAACTGCTTGAAACACTTAACCTAAAACAGGATCGATTGGTTACTAATAAACCAAGACCTGCTTCAAAATCATTTGTTAACAATGCCCTTTCGTGCGCATTGTGCAAAAAATCGCATCATCTTTATGCATACTATAACTTTCGGCTTCAGATAGGCCATCTAAAGCAATGGAGCTACATCTATGCTTCAATTGTCTTTCGAATTGGCACTGGATACACCAATGTATTTCGAAATACATTTGTCGATTCTGAAAGGCGAAACATCACACTCTCTTGCATGAACAAAGAATTGTCTCTCAACACTCTGAACCCGTAAATTCAAGCAACCATTCTGTGTCAGCATTTGCGTCAAATAGTATACATGTCTTGTTACCTACTGCCACTGCAAATGCTTTTGACTGTGAAGGGAGAATCTATTCTGTGCGAATCTTGCTTGACTCCGCTTCACAATCCAATTTTATTACTTCTCGTGTTTGCAAGAAACTTAAAACTTACAAACTGAAGTTACTAATGTTAGTGTGACTGGCTTATCTACAACCATTTCTCGAGTTCAGTCAAGATGCATTATGCAGCTCTTAGCTCATCAATGCAAGTTCAAAATAGAGTTCCCTTGCTTAGTGATCGATCGTATCACTAACGCTCTACCTGGATTTTATGTAAACACTAGGGATATTCACATCCCAAATGGTATTAATTTGTCCGATCCTTCTTACGGCAGGTCAGGGGAAATCGATATCCTCATAGGCTCATCAGAATTCTGGAATCTCTTGCGTAAAGGAAAAAAAAACGTCTAGGCACTCAACTTCCCTGTCTCCAAAAAACGGCACTTGGTGGGTGATCGGTGGTCCTCTTCCTAGCAACAATGAAAGCGAGTTCAGTGTCACGTATATCCCAATGTGTTGACTTGCAATTTCAGCTCCATAAGTTTTGGAAAATTAAACAATTTCCCACAGAAAGGGCATTGTCCCAAGAAGAGAAAGCGTGCAAAACCCTCTTCATTCAAAACACGAAACGTGATCCTGATGGGCGGTTTGTCGTGTCATTCCCATTCAAACAGACCCCAATGCTTTTAGGCGATTCTCTGCAAATGGCCACTACACGTTTCCCTTGCTTAGTGATCCATCGTATCACTAACGCTCTACCTGGATTTTATGTAAACACTAGGGATATTCACATCCCAAATGGTATAAATTTGTCCGATCCTTCTTACGGCAGGTCAGGGGAAATCGATATCCTCATAGGCTCATCAGAATTCTGGAATCTCTTGCGTAAAGGAAAAATACGTCTAGGCACTCAACTTCCCTGTCTCCAACAAACGGCACTTGGTTGGGTGATCGGTGGTCCTCTTCCTAGCAACAATGAAAGCGAGTTCAGTGTCACGTATATCCCAATGTGTTGACTTGCAATTTCAGCTCCATAAGTTTTGGGAAATTAAACAATTTCCCACAGAAAGGGCATTGTCCCAAGAAGAGAAAGCGTGCAAAACCCTCTTCATTCAAAACACGAAACGTGATCCTGATGGGCGGTTTGTCGTGTCAATCCCATTCAAACAGACCCCAATGCTTTTAGGCGATTCTCTGCAAATGGCCACTACACGTTTCTTTTCACTAGAAAAACGGCTTCTAGCAGACGATCGTTTGCGTTATCCTTTATGAAAGAATACGAACACCTAGGTCATATGACTAAAGTCAAATCCAACTCTTATGAAACTTCTTATTATTTACCCCATCATGGAGTATTAAAAGAAGTAAGTCTTACTACTAAGTTACGGGTAGTCTTTGATGGCTCTGCAGAAACCACTTCTAGGTACTCTTTAAACAGTCCTACAAATGGTTGGTCCTATCATACAGCAAAACCTTTTCTCAATTTTACTTCGATTTAGAAAATATCAGTATACTATCTCTGCCGACATTTAGAAAATGTACCGCCAAATCCAAATTGATCCCGGGCAAAGACCACTCCAAACAATTCTTTAGAAACCATCCTCAGATTACTCACTTCAAACATATAATTTAAACACCGTAACATATGGAAAGGATTCTGCTTCCTTTCTAGCAATTCGAAGTCAGTTTCAGATTGGCATCGAGTGCAAAAATTCTCTCCCAAACATCTCTCGAAGCATAAAGGAAGACTTTTATGTAGATGATTTATTGACCGGTTGCTTACAATCGGCTCAATCTATTTGTGGCATTTTGGGTGAGGTTTGCCTACCTACAAGGTGGGTTCAAATTACGCAAGTGGATATCAAACGATGCGCAAACACTATGTCAGATCGATTAGATAAATATTTTCTCGGGAATTCATGAGTTTGCTTTTCACGATAACACGAGCACTCTAGTTTTTACATATGAACTATACGGATACAATTGTGAACTTTATCATATGAGAATTTCTTTGTATACAATACGCTTTGAATAAGCTGGCAACAACGTAAAAAGTCCTTTTTAATAATAAGCTTTACTCATTTTTATTATTACCTTCAATCACCATTATTAATTATAAAACAGCATGTAATGTTTAGCTGATGGAATGCGAAAATTTAATAACTTACAGGTTGTGTTGGTCTTTTACAAACCTTTTGGTGCAGGAAAATGGTTGCAAATAATCAAATACTCCAATTTTCCGTTAAACAAAACCTTATAATATACGGCACTTTCATTTTCAACGGTATTCTTATATCCGCACTTTTACTCCCGTTTAGGGAACTATACTAACAATACCGGGGTTTAATACCATCACTTGAATTACTTGATAATCAACCTTGCGCCGACGTGAATTGAATTCGAAGCTTTGTCTTGATTTCTGTTCTCGAATAATTGAGAATGATGATGATCCCCCTCTTTTATTATTCGTGGTTCCTATAAGTTTCAACACCGCCATAGTTATTACCGGATGCTTTCGTTCTCACACGGTGGTGCGCCAGCTCGATTTCTGATGTTAACGTCGTACTATTTATGTAAACGGTTTTCTTGTAATCACACTTTTACATTGAATTCCGAAAGCTGCGTCTTTCGCAATACATTTTTATGGTAATAATTTATGAGTATATGATTATTAGTGTGGGGTTAATCTACCATAGATGCGTTTTCTTTGAGTCCCAGTGAATGTGTATAAATAGTTTTAAGATGCCGGTTATTTCCTGAGTGTCTATTTGCGTTTTTCTAAATTTAATACGAAGAGTGTAAAGCCCCGATAGTTATTAACGTTTGTATTCAATATATTGGGTGCTGTATTATTTTAATTCTGTATTATAATTTTGTATTACAATGGAATAGTCACGTTATTGATTGTAACCACCACAGCTTTTATAAATTCCTTAAGGTGTTTTTATGAAAAATTTCCTTTAACTAATTGAGATTAATAAACTTGTTTTTTTACTACTTAATGTTTCATAAAGAAACGCATTCGAATTACAGATTACCTATATAAATATATTCTTTTGAATAATATTAGCCTTAGACATAAACAAAACTATTTCCGTTCAGGTGTACACATTTATCAAGTCTAAACAAAAAAGAACAAGAAAAGTTTAAACAGTTTAAATTCCCATTTGCTTTTTGGATTTCTAAATTAATTAAGCACCAATGGTTCACCTGTTTGCTTTTTCGGCACGTTAGGGTCTAATGTGAATTTATACAAATATTATTGTAAACAATGATGGCCTAATTTAATATCATATTGAAATAGTCCCTTTATAGAATGTAAACTCGACCTTCAATAAATTTTCCAGGTTGATTTCTTAATAAAGCTCATTGAACTAAGTTTATTATATAAATTTATTTCTACAACCTAATTTAAGTAACGCGTTAGCGTTACAGGTTGTCAACCATTTTTGACCCACTGTTGAATGCAGATGAATTTTCTATTACTTTAAGTTCTGAAAAAGACTGCTTTCCTTCGGCAACCGAAACAAGCGTCAATAAAACACGAATAGAAGTATCTAGTAGATCATTTTTGT
This sequence comes from Platerodrilus igneus, assembly GCA_036346225.1. NCBI lineage: Eukaryota > Metazoa > Arthropoda > Insecta > Coleoptera > Lycidae > Platerodrilus > Platerodrilus igneus. The sequence continues at coordinate 1,369,080 of JARFIW010001068.1, forward strand.
AAATAATAAATTATAATTTTTATATAAATATTTTTCAGTAATTGAAGGATTTTGAAATGTTTCAATTTCTTAATATTTCTTCAATCCCAAAAATAAGCAATTAATATTTTCTTATAATCTTCCCAGTCATTTAAATCATCCTTACTTTCTATTAAAGTTAATGCTCTCCCTGTTAATTTACTTAAAATTAATTTTAGTAACCACATATTCTTGTCTATTTCCCCTTGTTTGTAAAAAATCCAGAAAATGTAACAAAAATTGATAAAAGTTATTTATTATCTTTTGCAATTACTGGATTAGTATGCGACGCCACAATAACCTCGTGTGTTAAACAAAGATGAGCAACGCACGTCACTAATAAGTGGAACGCGATAACAATTTGAACGCTAATGAGAAATTTCCAGAAAATTACGTCAGATAAGCCTGAATTACTTGGAATGGAATCACATAAACACGAATATGTTCTATAAAATGGATAATTTGGTATATAAATGGAAGCGTTTGTTAAAAAGATTCATTTCATAAATTCAATCACAAAAATGTCACATTGAGAAAAGAATTTCGAAGCTATTGTTTTAAAGTATGCAGTACGCATATCGTAATTAATATTTACCGTGTAACAGTGAATACAAAAGTTAATTTTAAACGTAATCTACGTAAATATGAGAATTGGCGAATGCAGTTGTTTGATTTTGTAATATACAATGAAGATGGGAAACGCTTTGATATAAAAACTATTTAAAGTATTATTGAATAATCAAACCGAGGATGCATATTGGTTTCTAAGTGGAGAAATTTGAATTTAAACATCAATTTAAAATAAAGGCAAGCAGCCGAAGATATTTAATTGGAAAATCCCTTCGTAAGTTTTTGCAAGAATAATTTTTTTTACACATTGTTTGTAAGTGATACTTGAATTTTATCATTTACTTTAAAATAGAGTAAGTTCTAATCATTTTATTTTTGTAGAGATCTTTACCAAGAAAGTTTATGATCAGAATTCGAAACACTCTGACCTTATTTATCTGTCACGGATATTTTTCGCCCCACAAACCTTACAAGCCAGGTAAACTATCCATAAGAAAAGAGATTTAGTTCCGTAAATTTAAAATAAGGTAAAGAGCATTTTTTATAATTAAGTAAATAAGTACTTGTAGAAATAATTTGATGTTTAAAAGAATCGATGTTGTAAATGTTCTATATGTTTCTGTATGTGTGATATTGCTGTGTTTGATTTTATTTTAAAAACTCCAACATTTCCGTTGAGCTAGCCAGTCAAAGTTAGAAAGAAAGGTAATTCAAGAATTTCAAATTTTACAGTTTGCTGTATCTGTATCACAGCACTCTTTTAGCGACGCTCTGTGCGGCGTGTCACAGCAATACATATTAATATATATATATATATATATATATATATATATATATATATATATATAGTGAATTGAGTATTCTTGGGAATAAAACAGCGATAAAACTATATTCTCTTTATTCTTTTAGAACTCGAGCTTTCGAGAATCTTTATCTCTTCTTCAGGAGTAAACTACAAATAGTGGTTGTACATAATGGTTTATACTTAAATTACTTACGAATGTGAGAAATGGATAAATTGTAAAAAATTTTATGGTTTGAAAGTTATTTTCTATTGAATGAAAAGTAATTTGTCAATGTCAAATTTTGAGTATTGTGATGTATTTGATATTTGAATAAATCGTTGTTGGACATGAATTTTGGATCATGTGTTATTTTTATTTTGAATATTAATGGGTTTCTGGTGACAGTGAAATTATTTGTGGTGTATTTAAAGTGGAAACATTGCTGAAAATTTTGATGTGTTGATTATGGGACGTTTTTGAATTGTAATTGTGATGAATTTGAATGTATGGATGAATGGTGAGAGGAGATAGATACTGGAAACGTGTCAATTGTGGAAAGTGATGTAGAGAAGTTGTATTTTTAATGTTTCATGTTTTGTCTATTTCTAGAAGATAAGCATAGACGCAACTTAAATTGTCAATGTCTTTCCTTTGATTTAACGCTTTTGGTTCTTGTGAAATTCTTACCATTTCAATGAATTTTCTTTTATTGGAATTTCTTTCAAAATCTAGAATTTGACTATTTTCGTAATCCATGTTGTGACCAGTTTCTATTATGTGGCGCGAAAGAGCTGAAGAGTTGATCATCCTTCTTGTGTCACTTTTGTGTGAAGTGATTCTTTGGTGTAGTGTCCTTGATGTTTCACCAATATAATGTTGTTTGCAATTGTAGCAGGTGATTTTGTATATTAGATTCGAGTTGAATTTCTTCGGTATGGGGTCCTTGACTTTTGTGTGTAGATTTCTGCCAAGTTTTGTGTTTTTATCGCTATTTTGATGTTCGGGTTTTTGATAGTGGAAGATATTCTTTTGGTAAGACCTTTGATATATGGTAAAATTGCAAATGTTTTGATGTTTTGTGATTGTAGATCAATTTGATTTGTACATTCTTCGGATGTTGTGGGTTTTTTGTTGGGTGTGTTATGAATAAGTTTTTTAAAAGGTTGGTGGATAACCATTTTGATTAAAATGTTGTGAATTAATTTTAAATTTTGTCGATATATATTTGATTCGAGAGTTGTGTGATTCTGGTTTTAGATTTATGATCGTGTTGATTTTGATGTGCATTGGGTGATAAGAGAAATAGTTGATGTATCTTCCTGAGGCTATTGGTTTATTGTACCAGTCTGTTGTGATGGTGGTGTTGTTTCTAATGATTTTCATATCTAAAAATGGTACTGCATTATGGGTTTCATTTTCTATTGTGAATTGAATGTTTTGGTCGTAGGAATTGAAAATTTGTAGAATGATTTCTTGTGTATCTTTGGGTATTGCACAGATCAAATCATCTACGAATTTTTTACAAAAAGGTAACTCGAATGGTAATTTTGGTATGCATGTGTCTAGAAGTTCATCTATTACGTATTGTGCAATTATTGGTGAAATAACTGAGCCCATGGTAGTTCCTGTTATTTGTTTATAGAATGTTCCTGTATCTATCTCCTCTCACCATTCATCCATACATTCAAATTCATCACAATTACAATTCAAAAACGTCCCATAATCAACACATCAAAATTTTCAGCAATGTTTCCACTTTAAATACACCACAAATAATTTCACTGTCACCAGAAACCCATTAATATTCAAAATAAAAATAACACATGATCCAAAATTCATGTCCAACAACGATTTATTCAAATATCAAATACATCACAATACTCAAAATTTGACATTGACAAATTACTTTTCATTCAATAGAAAATAACTTTCAAACCATAAAAATTTTTTACAATTTATCCATTTCTCACATTCGTAAGTAATTTAAGTATAAACCATTATGTACAACCACTATTTGTAGTTTACTCCTGAAGAAGAGATAAAGATTCTCGAAAGCTCGAGTTCTAAAAGAATAAAGAGAATATAGTTTTATCGCTGTTTTATTCCCAAGAATACTCAATTCATTATTAAAACCACACAGCAAGAAAATACTCATCTATATATATATATATATATATATATATATATATATATACATACATATATATATATATATATATATATATTTTATGTTTGCAATAAAAAAGTGATTAATTTAAAAGAAAATAGCTTATCCTATTTAGTCCAGATTTACAAGGTGTGTTTGTATGAAGATCTCAGGCGGGATCTTTCTTGAATAAGCGCCCTTTCTGTGGTGCTAGAGCATCTTCCTTATAACAGGTAACCAGAAACATGATACGTTATTTATACATATATCTCTTACTTAATTAATTACTTCAGTTTAATTATGTAAATTCCTATATGAGTTATAAAAGATTATTACTTACAGTTTAGTGCCTCTGGAGACGAACTCTTCTTAGCATTCTTGCCGTCCGGTTTTGAATAATTGCTCATTGTATTGCTGCATCCAATTCCTAAGAGAAAAGCAAAAGAAAGATGGGTACAGTATTTTAGATACTAAGTTAACACAAACGAGAACAACACTCCGAAAACGCAGCTGGTTTAGTCAAATTCGGTACCAAAGTATTTCATTTAAATCCATGTAAATTATCCCCATCTGCCCCAGCACATCTTTATCGTTCACGGGATTGGCTTGTTCGAATCAGCTGATGTCCTACAACCGATCGGAATAAAAATTTTGACACTGAAATAACGCGCGTTCACATTTCATTCCACAAGAACGATAAAAATCCCGAGGATATCTTAACTTAGTTATACATATTAAAATCGTTCTAATCTTAGATTGTATTTAATATTTTATAAAACAAATAGAAGCAGATTCGGGACCCAACAGAATTCCTTTACCTTTATATTAAATACAGCAAGTTTAATAAATACAAAATATAGAAACTAGTTATCCAATAAATGAAAACGCATCTTACGAATTATTTCGCTAAACACGTAGCAATTGCGGCAAAAACTTCAAAAAAAAAAGGAAAAAGGTCTTCTCGTTCTCCCAAATTCGAACATTTACTTATAACCTAAAGAGCTTAATGATAAATAAAGTTTTTTAACGGCCACCTGATTTTTCTTGAAACAAACCACACTAAATTAAGATACATAAAAGGAGAAGTAACCGCTATTTAATAAATTACCTCAATATTGCACGCACAGTTATTTTTCCGCAATTCTAGCAGAAACACACTTTGTCGGAAAGCAAAGGACTTTCCATGACCTAATATCTTCCAGTTCTGCATTAAATTCTAAGTTTTAAAATATATCTTGGTTTAACTAGTTACTTTTCATGTTTTTGGTATAAACATTTTAATATATAAAACAATCTACAAAAGTATTTACAAAAACCATATAAGTATACAAATCTTACTTACCTTGTTTATTTGGCATCTAAATTCAACAAATTTATCTATAATATTTTCCTAACTGTCCTAACAAATTGTAAAGCTAGAGTAAGTTAAATTCCTTCCTTCAACTTTTATTTTTCACCCAAGTTATATAAATCTTGGTTTCAAAATATCAGTTAATTAAGGTTTTCCAAAAACATTTCTCCAATTATGAGAACAAGTAGATTATTTCCCATGACAAGTTCAAGCTGAAATTCTAAGATAATTTTCAAATGTAACTCCAAGATAAAGGTAAAATTCTAAGATAAGTTTTAAAGATATTCCCAAGATAAAGGTAGAACAACGAGAACACTGCCACTGCTTAAGGCAAAGATATTGGCGAGGCATGGCTGAAAACGAGATTTGTACATTCTGGTTCAGTGCTGTAAATTGCTAGGTTCCCAGACTGTACGGCGACTAACAAAAAAAAAAGGTAAATGTAAATAGATATAGGAAAAGTTATTAAACGAAAGAGGTTAGAATTAGTTGGATGCCAAAGTAGCTTCAGAAGCAAAGAGAGAAGAAGAAAGACTGGCATCGAGGAAAGAATGGTAGTCAAGGTGAATATAAAAACGTTACTCAATTCATCAATACGCAGTCAGTAACCTGGGGACTTAAGATAGGTTCGTCGGAGGTAAAATAAAGTGGAAAACGAGACACCGAGATGTAAAAAAGTTAAATTTTTGGACAAGCGTTCTATAAAAAAGGGAGAGAGAGAGAGCCCCTGCCTAGCATAAGAATCAAATATAAAACCATACTCTAATATTCTCAAAAGTAGACGCACTCAACCCAAAAACATCAAAAATCGATAAAAGAAAGATATATTAAATTTACACTACTATAATCAAAAAGGGTATATAAAGCTACGTCTCACCAACAAGTCAGACAAAAAAAGAAGAAATGCAATGAAATTTCTAGGTCACAAATAAAAGAGAGGGTGGGGTAGGATAATGAGTAAACACTTTAGAATGAAAACACAAGAAATAGAAATTTCCCGTATTTGTAACTACAAACATTGACTGTTCCATCATAGGGATAGTTATCGACTAACATATTTACCCTATTTGAAAAGCGTCAATTCAACATATCAGCTTTAACGAGTCCTAAAAATTTATTGCGTTATTCATCTACAGATATAAGAATCATAAATAGAGGAAAGGGAAAATGTGTGGAAAATGGCAATACAAAAAATATTATAGAAATTTGTGAAGGTAATATTTGAGGTACCAAAAATAAATAGTCAAAAAGTCAAATAAAATATATAATAACGAAAAGTATTTGAGCAATTTATCAGAAGAATAAAGAAATTTAGAAAAGTTGAAATGTTTTATGTATTTAAATATCAAAGGTAGAATACGTTTTCAGAATAAGACAAATAGAAAAAGAAGCAAAGGAAACGACACAGACATTGGGAGGTATAAAATATTTTAATACAAGATATATATATATATATATATATATATATATATATATATAAGTTAAATAGAAAGCATTAATTTTGTGAAGGGGTATTATCGGCAAAAGGTTTTGTCTTTTATATGCCACTTCCTTATAATTTACCATCAAGGTCTTCAACTTCACAGCTAAGTGGAATAACAACCCGTTTCACATTACATAAGATAAATTTCAGAACTGATTTAACAGAAAACATGTTAGGTTCAAACTAAGCATTATTCGTTTTTAAATGTAGATAATTTATTTTAAAAGTATAAATTTAATTACCAAAGAAAATCTCTAAAAACAATCTATTCACAAGTTTTTATTAGTAACTTGGCAAATAAAAGTTATTTAAAGATAGGTTAAGTCAATAAGTAAGTAAACAAAATATTCAAAAAGAAAATTTATGCAAAAGTCTATCTAAATAAAAAATTTTACCATCTAAACGCGAAAAGAATAACTATTAAACGTCAGAATTTTAATTTTAAAAAAAGCCACTGTAATGTAAAAATTTTAAAAACTTATTAAAAATGTTTATCCTGCGTAAATCTACATAAATGATCAATATACTTCAATATAAAAAAAAATTTGATTTGGCAAAAACAGATTGCAAATAAGCTAAGGTCATTTATTAAAAAATGATAGATACGGTGGTATTTCAAAATATGTTAATCTATGCACTACTAATTACAAAAATAAATTATTTATAAGTCTTGTAATAAACACGACACCGGAAAGCGTTAATAGGTACAAAATTTTAAAGCTCTACATTTAAGTAGACGTAAATTGCGTTTAGTTATTTGCAAAAAACCACAGCAAAACCCTTACTTTACTGATAGCGCAAACATTAATTATTATTTCAAAAAACCATCAAGATACGAAAAAATTACATTTCTTATTGTTTTAATATTTAAAAGAATTATTTAATTACAAAATAGAAAGATTATATTCTAGTTCGGTAGTAGGGTTGATGTTTCCAGTTCAGATAGTAATTTTATCCGCACAAAACAAGCATTCACAATCTGGGGTGTTTGCAAAGACAACATTAAAATTTTAATAGACACTTAGACTAACGTTGCACACCATTTATAATAGGTTTTTATAGGTAGTTTACAACGCAATCAGTAAAATTTTATTATTACTACAAAAAGAAAGGAGTAAACCTTGTATTTATAATTAACAAGCAACATTATATCATAGAATATTCTCCATACGTTAAAGCAATTCATACGTTATTGTTACACATACCTTTTACTTTATTAACTACTTCAGTTTAATTATGCAAATTTCTACATAAGAGTTCTAAAACATTATTATTTATGTTCAGGGCCTCTGGCGACAAACTGCCCTCAGGGTCCTCGTGGTTCGGTTTTTGCACAATGCTTCTAATTACCAGTAGTTCCCTAGAAAAAAGTAAAACAAGGGTGGGAACTAGTATTAGGACTCTACATTAACATAAACAAGAAAGTTACTTTGAAAACGCAATTGCTTTCGTCAATTTCCGTACTGAAATGTTTATTTTAAGTCCATGTAAATTATCCCCATCAATCTCAGCACTTCTTCATCACTCCTGGGATTAGCTTATTCAAATCGGCTAATATCTTATAACCAATCGGAATAAAGAACTTTGACACTGCAATGACGTGTGTTGATATTCAATTTCCCGATAAAAATCCTTGAAGTCATCTTAAAGTATTTATACATATTAAAATGATATTAATTTTACAATATATTTAATAATTTATAAAATAGACAAGACTGGATTCCGGAAACAAAGGGAATCGTTACCGGTGAAATTGGAGTAAAACGAATTAATTTTTCATTTACCCTAAAGGGGAGAAGACCCGGTAACACTATAAGAGTTTGGTTGGCTAACTGAAGTGGTGCGGTAGTGTGTTTCTATGGATAAATAAGAAAGGAATATAAAGAAAAATAAAGACATACAAAAATAACAATTAACAAGTTTTTAATTCAAAATTCTACATTACGTTAACACTTGCCTTGAAAGGTCTTCTCACTGTCAAAATTAAGGGCACCAAACAGTCTCTCATCGCAATTTTTTGATGTCATTTCCATATAGAAGAATAATATTCCGCATAGAACTCCCTTGCCTTGGTATCTTAAATTTGGTCATAATTCAAAAAATTTCTCACTATAAAATGCTTCTTCCTAACACGACTATCACTGTGGTAACTGGATATGCTCTACAAATCACCGATGACTTTTTCTACTTCTTAAATCAGTTAAAAAAATCAATATAAAATTAACCTTTATTAACATAAAAATAATTTCAGTACTCATACACATATACCTTCCTAAAAATATAGCTTACTTGCAAATCTGGTCAGGTGTTGCTAAAATACATCCTAAAGAAAATCTTAAAGAAAAACTATTCGCCACTACAAATTGTTCCTGCTTTTCTATTTAATTATAAGACATTAGTAAATCCCAAATTATTGGCAATGTTGTTCAAAAGAAAAGACAGTTAAATACCAACTTTTTGCTGTATCACTGTACTTTTCACACCTGCATAATTCTTAACATTTTACACTAACAACCTTATCCTTAAATTTAATAACCATTCGTTCCGTCGACAAATCCTTAATCTATAAAAAATAATCACAATCATGTTCAATTAATGTCGTACGTCAAAAAGTGATAAACATGTTTACGTCCAAACTCATATATGAATTATACCTACAGCTTGATTAATATTATTTAAGCTTCAGAATGCTCAGACCACACCAACTTTCCTTTTGTTGAAAGTCTACTTCCTGGTTTCTCATTTCTTTGAACAACAGCTACAACGCCCTCCGCGAAAGTTAATGGTGAGATGAGCAACTCCAATTTCATTTGCTATAAACAATCATAACGACGCCAATTCCACCCGCGATTGTAATGAAAATACCTTGCCAAACGTAAGCGTAAATTCCTATAATTTATCGAATGCCGCGTTCTTTTGCATTTTGCCGGGTTCCGCCAAGTTTCTACAATTTCCTCACCTCACTAAATTTTTAAATTCTACATCAACATTCCTTAACCTTTTACTTTCCGAACTCAAATTTTTCTACGGCCTCATACAGATCGGTCCATCCCGCGTCCGTTCGCAGTATCACATTTTCGTATCCCTACATAATTGATATTTTCAGGTGAACGTTTTCTATATAACTGAGTTTAATTCTTCTCCTGTTGCATCTACGGCCAATATAAATCATATTATATTGCGGTCAGCGTCTGATTAATACAATGTGTTGAATATTCTCTATACTTACTTCACCATTCTCACGGCTTACACTCTATTACAGTGTATTTATATGTGCAAATACGTGTCACATTCCATGTCTACTTTGTGGTTTTATTCATGCCATAGTCCTTTCATTCTTACCATACATTGTATTTAAAAGGATAATGTTGTACATTCTTATCTGAATCGTTGTTATAGCAACAAAAATTGAAATATCCTAATTAATTAAGAATAATTATTTACGAAATCTTGTATACAAAAGCCCCTTCCATATATGTTGTCCTTTTAGTCTTAAATTTTATTTCTTTATTAGCGAAACGCATCGGTTTACAAAATTCCTTTAGTTTTATACGAAATATAGTAAGTTTGATAAATGTAAAGAATGGAAACCAATTATCCAATAACTAAGAAAAGGTACGTTGCGGATTAATTCACTTAACGTAACAAACGGCATTAGTATGAAGACGGTAGATTAGGATTAGATGAGATAAATTTTACCGCATTACTTTGATTGACTATTTGAAATTAGTCAAGATAAAGGTACGTCAGCTCAAAAGGACTGGCACCCACATAATTGCCGATAGATTAGGGCGAAGGAAACCTCTTTTCTCACACGCGTTGTGATTGATAGAAAAACGTCATACGACCCCACAAATTTTAGGCAAACTATTGACATTGCAGTTCCTACGAACTTAAAACTGTTGCTATAAAGTATCACAAGTAGTTACTGAAACCCATCTTACAAGGTATATTGCACAATATGCGTAATAGCCTAGATTGTTGATTATTTATAAAAGCCAACTGAGGAGCAATTTACCGCGTAACATTGTAAGGTAATAAGGGGCTACCTGATTAGCTTTTTCGATACCAAACATGCTATTGTTGTACTTAATATTAAAAAGGGGTTTAATTTACATACGGGTTTTTATTTTTTGTTTCAAATGTCATAAGTATACAAACACCTAGAAAGCAAAAATAAAAATTTTGTATATAAAAGAAATATCTATTGATCTTTATATTCACGAAGACCTTTTTAACGCTTTCTTCATAAACAGCTCATTAAAAACATTTTTATAATACAAAGTAGTATATAATATATTACAAACAATTAACATTTATTTTTAATAAAAAAATATACTAAGTCTAAGTTTAAATATAAAATTATTTCTAATTTATAAATTTTACAAATTATTGTTTGATGCAACAATTTAATTTTCTCGCGATGATTCAACAACGCGTTTTCTTAAGCATCTAAGTTGTTGTAGGTAATCGCTTGGGTTAGTACGTGCTCGTCTTGGCAAGCTTCCATAATCAGAATGTGTTTGATGACTTTCTAAACTAGAATATTCTTCTGGTAAATTGCTTCTTACAGGATCCCAAGGTGGATCTGCCATAAATGGTCGACATGTTGAATCGTACTTTGCTCTGTTTATACATTGTTCCAAACTTAAACAAGAATTCCTAACAATATCATCGTATCGATTTTTGGGAATGTATGTATTTGACGAAGCGTCAGTGAAAACTCTAGGTGTTGTTTGGGAAGCCGCTTCTTCCTGATTCACATCACCAGGAATATTAATATCATCGAACGTAACTTCCAAATCATACGTTTGAGCGGCTTGTAGCTTATTGGAAACTAATGTTAAATTTTTCATTAGTTTGTTGGCTTCATTCATAAATTTTGACATTGTATCAAACATCCTTGTGTTATCTGTTGTGGAAATAGGTTTTCTGTCATCGCAAAAGTCCTTTTGTTGAAAACTATCCGGCTGGGATTTTTTAACAGCTTGCCGTTTAGTAATAGATTTTAATATAACAGGCGCTTGAGTCGTAGCCACGTATAGTTCATTTAATTGGGTGGTTACCGTAAGCCAATGAACTTGGGAAAACGTTTTCCAAATTGGGATGCAGCGTTCTTCATCTATACATGTACAAATTTGAGAAGCATATATGGCTAACCTTTCGATATTTGAAAGACGCTCTTTACATTGGTTATTGGTAAACGAAAATGTTGCAAAGCAAAATGACGGCAAATTACGCGGAAAATGTTCACTACTTATAAAAAGTTCTTTTGTGGAGTCATACTTGGCACGCTTCTCAACAAACGAAGATTGCGTATTTATTATTGTTGATTGTTCAAGCGAATTATGATTGCTGATGATATCTGGGGTGGAGAAAGGTACGTTACACTGATGTAATTGCTCTTCTAAGCTATCTGCCGAAACTTCAGTATCCAAACGAGAATTATTTATGTAATTGTGTGAAACATTTATATTAACTGACTTTGTATATATGGGGTTAGCCGTAGATGGATTGGCAATTTCAAACGATGGCTTTGATCTGTCTTGAAGATATTTGGTAAATGATATAGTAGAACTGGAATGTGGTTCACGAGACTTCTCCGTTTCTAAAAATAACAAAGACAAAAATTAGTGTGTACTAAAAATATAATTTTAAAAATTTTTCCCTATACGTTTGATAATACTGTAGAAGACTTTTTTTATTTAATCACCCTAGCCATGAAAATGAGAACGTATGGCAATGGTTTTTTCTACGACTACTTCAAATAACGTTCATTTATTCACTCTATTTCGATTATAACACATTTTAGGATAAAACTATTGTCGAATGGCGAATCACGACATATGCGCAATGTGTTCAAATAAACTTAAATGTCAAGATTCATCATGCTACAATACGACCTACAAACATCATGCTAGTATTATAGTTTGACGTCATAACGAATACCCTATTTATTGCATAAGATAAAATATTTTGAGATGGCCCCTGCTAACGCTGCCGGTATCTAAAATTGCATAAATCCACGAAATAAATTCCGACCATGATATACCATCAGTGCTTTTTCTTGTTTTTAGCGAAAAAGTTCACAGTTCTTGTACGGTAAAATTTGATGTGGTAACACTGAACATACTCAGCCGATCGCAATTGTCTATGTAAATATCGTCGCCATTCTCGCTTTAATTCTTTACTTGGCGCTTGTAGAAAATGAGTCTAATAAACGCATTAATTATGTATTATATAGATTGAAAGTTTTTATAAACGGAAAAGTCTGAGACAAAACAAAACTTCAGTAATTGTTACATTTAGTTTTGTACATTATCATATATCAAAGAGATATTGAAATAAACCTTATTTGAAAGAGAAAATCATTATTTATATCAAGATACGTTCATTCAGTGAGCTTATATCATTTTCATTTATAGAGGAAGGAAAAGTCAACAAAAACTATTAACAAAATATGCCTAAGTTGATCGGCATTTTTTGCTCTGGCAACACTGGTTGTGTATGTAAGCAGTCGATGTTTTTGAGTTTAATTTTTTTATTTTCCCTATTAAAATGACTCCGCCTCGAGCAGGTTTTCTAAGGTCGCCCTTACGATAATAATGCTACTATAAACGCAATTTCATTTTTACATCGTTACTCTGGCAACCGCTATACATGTAAAATTAATAATTTCATATTCGCTGTGCTATATTTTACGGACGACCTCAAAGTAATAAAAACTAAGACGGCTGGCCGTTTGACACAACACGAGTTACATATCCCCAAAATTAGATATATGTAATTAATGAAACTATTAAGAAACTTAAGTTAGATGCAACAATGTAATTCAAGAATATATAAAGAAAAGTTTAATGAAAATAGTTCACAAGCAAGTTGTGAGATCGGATGTGAATAGAATGTATTCCAAACGCGACTTGATACAGGTACAGGTCACAGTAGATTATAAAACCGCAAATTATTAAAATTAAGATTGTTACTTTGTATTGTATAAATGTATAAAGAAATAAGCAGACATGAGGGGCAGGGACAACATAAATACCCTGGAGAGCCCAAGAGGATCAGCCAGTTTTGAGCTTTTCGACTTTAACATTGTTGTTAGTTCAGCTACTCGCCCTTAGTTTGATTAAAATAGTAACTTCAACTTAGAATATTTTTGATCCACGAACTTGTAATTAAAAAATTGATATTGTAATTAAGTTTCAATAAATATTGTTCGAAGGGTTTTGGAAAAAGACTTTTAAAAAAGCATCTCCCAAGACCCAAAACCTAACTGGCGCAGTCGTTAGTATATCAAAAGGGCATTAGCAGAATCCAAAATCGAAGAAGCTGGTAGTCTTGAATTTTGATTCCTAATCTGGGACAAGAACCAACGGGGCCAGAGTACAAAAATAGACAAAGTTCAGAAACAGCGGAAAAAGAAATGATGGAACTAGCAAACAAACTAATGTATGTACCAAGTTCATTTTCTTAACCATCAGCTAGCTAGCAAAAAACAAATTTTATGTACAATTTTTTAAATTATAATTGCAATTATTATTTTACAACATATGAAAAGAATTTACTCAGGATTTTATATTTAACAAGAGTACTATAAAAAAGCATCTATATACATAAATTATTAGAAATTATTACGATAAATTAAACAATTTACTTAGCAAAGTCTGCAACTTTAAATAGAACACAATTATGTATACCATTTTTATTATAGCAATTAATTACAGAAAAGATTCAATTACTCATCGCACATTTTATAATTAAATACTTTAACACAATTAACGAATATATGCATTTTATTGCTATAAAACGATATATTTATCACAAAGACTGAAATGACATCATTCAGAAAACTTAAAACTTTATAATTATACATTTTTATTGTATAATTATAAAGTAGCATTTTATGCACTTATTAAGGCAACACCTGCCGATACGAATATAACAACTTATTCATCATCATTAGGTCTTCAGTCCTGGAACTAGTTAGACGCGTACCATCATTGTTTCCTATTCTGAACTAACCTACAGATTTCCCTGAAATTTGCACAGTCTGCATCTATCTGATCTAGGTCAACATCTACCTCTTTTTTCCTATCTCTGCTTGTAATATATCCCATACTATTACCCAAAAATCCCTTAGAACGTATTCTGCCCTTCTATTTCTCTTATCTTTTTCCCCAGATATCCTTGTTTCCCTACTATTTCTATAACCTATTTGTTATTATCTTTGTCTGTCCATGCTATCGTCCTCATACATCTGAAGCACAGCATTTCAAAAGACTGTGTATACAGCTCGTTCCCCTTCTATTGTTTTCTAATTTTATGCCCTATTTCACCGAGATTCAGTGAAGGGGGGTAAGCAACCTGTGGCTACTAAGATCCCCCAACACTTAGATATTTGCCGAAAAAATAGTTTTCCAGTAAATCCTTTCACACACTTCACATTATTTGAGAATGTTGTCCAACCAATTCTTGTAGTTACTTATAGTAATCATCATGTTTAAGCACAGTTATTTTCTCGTCATTAGTTTATCTATCTTGGGATTGGTTGGATGCGTATCTCCATTGATTTCTATTCTGGGCTAGCCTACACATCTCCCTGAAATTCCTGCAGCCTACATCTTTTACTATCTGCGTGCAGTAGTCTAGCCTAGGTCTGCCTCTTCTTCTCTTTTTTCCTATCTCTGCTTCTAATATATTTCGCACTATTCCTCATGCCGTAGTATGTGGCCTATCATCCTATCTCTCCTATTTTTACCGTTTTCCACATATTTCTTTCTTCCCTACCATTTTAGTACCTCTTCGTTCTTAACTTTGTCTGTCCATGATATCTTTATCATACGTCTGTAGCACCACATTTCAAAGGCTTCTAGCTTTTTCTTGTCCGCTTCTCCTACTGTCCAGGCTTCACAGCCGTACAGTGCTGTACTCCACACATATGTTTTAAGCAATCTTTTCCTTGTTTCTATGTTTGTGGTCTTTGAGCACAGTAGTTGCTTTTATTGTTAAATGTAGCACGACCTTGTGCTAATCTTTGTTTTATATCTTTGTGCTTTTCCCATCTTGCGTTATTTGGCTTCCTAGGTAGCAGAATTCCTTAACCTCTTGTAAGTTCGTGTTAAATACTTGTATTCTTGTTTTGATTTATTTTCCTACCTTTGCAAACTAGAACTTTAGTTTTAGTTTTGTTAATTTTCATACCGTATGTCTCTGTTAGAACCGTTTCCATTTCATTAAGAGCAGCTTCTAACTCTTCCTTGCTAGACGCTAATACCGCTATATCATCTGCAAATCTAAGCATATCAATTTTTTGTCCCTGCATAGTAATTCCAAATGTCTTCCTGCATTTGACAGTATTAATTGCCTCTTCCATGTACAAGTTAAAAATCAATGGGATAGGGCACATCCCTGTCTCACCCCTTTTCTAATGTTTACTTCTCTACGTTCCTGCTCTAATTCTATTACTGCTGTTTGCTCTTTGTATAAGCTATGTACTATTCGTCTATCCCTATAACTCATTCCAATCTCTTTTAGTATTTCAAACATTTTTTTCCATTTTACATTGTCGAATGCTTTTTCCAGATCTACAAACCCTATATACACGCTTTCCCTTTTCTATTGCATTATCACTCTCAGAGCTAAAATAGCCTCCGTGTTCCCCTGTTTCGCCTAAACCCAAATTGGTCTTCTCCTAGTATTTCTTCCGCCCGTTTTTCCATTCGTCTTTGCACAATTCTAGTTAATATTTTTGACACGTGTGCTGTCAAACTTATTGTTCGAAAATTTTCACATCTATCCGCGCCTTTCTTTTTTGGTATAGTTACTATGATGCTACGTTTGAAATCTTTGGGTATCTCGCCTGTCTCATACATATAGCTTACAAGTTGGAAGAGACGTTCTGTTACTGCTTGTCCAGCGGCTCTTAGAGTTTCTGCTTGCATCTTATCTGTACCCGGTGCCTTACCATTTTTCAGACTCTTTAATGCTAATTCAAACTCATCTCTAAGTATAGGATATCCCAAGTCGTCATTTTCAATGTCTGATTCCTGTTCTAATGCAGTTAGTTCCTCTCCTGCATATAAATTCCCTATATATTCTTGCCATCTACCCACTTTCTCTACGTTTTCTATGATGACGTTTCCTTGTGCGTCCCTTATATTTTTGCTATACGGTTTTATATCCCTAAAATTCATTCTAATTAATTTGTATGCTTCGTCTGTCTTTCCTATTTCCATCTTCGTTTGTATCTCTTTGCACTTTTCATCAATCCATTGTTCTTTAGCTTTCCTGCATTTTCGAATAATTTCCCATTTTATGGCTTTGTATCTCTGTTTTCCTGTTAGGTCTGATTTATTTTTGTATTTTCGTCTTTCTTCTATTAAATTCAGGATATCCTTTGTTATCCATGGTTTCTTATTTTCTTTTTGTGTATACCCCAGAATATCTCTGGCCGCCATGTCTAGGCTGGATTTAATGTTATTCCATTCTGTTTCTACTTCCTTAGTATCAGATATTTTCTCGATATCTTTGAGCAATTCATTTGACTTTTTTTCGAATCTTTCTTGAATACCTTTATCTTTTAGTTTCTCTAAGTCTAAGTGCCTTTTTCCGTTTCTTTTTTTCACATTCTTTAATTTAAGTGCGGCCTTCATAATTACGATGTTGTGGTCAGTATCTATATCTGCTTCTGGGTAGCTTCTACAGTCTTTTACTTGATTCCTAAACCGTTGTCTAACAAGAATGTAATCTATTTGATATCTTCCTATATCTCCTGGCATCTTCCACGTATATCGTCTTCTAGCATGATGTTGAAATAATGTGTTTGTGATAATTAAATTGTTCTTGTCACAAAATTCTACCAGCCTATTTCCCCTGTCGTTTCTCGTGCCTAAACCAAATAAACCTACTACTGCTCCTTCCCTACCCTCACCTACCACGGCATTAAAATCCCCCGTAATTATTAAATTTTCCTGTCCTTTTACGTATCTTAGTATGTCTTTGATATCCTTGTAGATGGCTTCTACCTCTTCGTCACTGTAGCTAGAGGTGGGCATGTATACTTGTATTATTACTGTGTTTACCGGTTTAGATTTTAATCTAACCATAAGTACTCTTTCGTTCTTTTGAAAGTAATTTTCTACACAGTATCCTATCTTTTTCCGCATAACTATCCCCACGCCCAAATTTCCTTCCTCTGCTCCTGTATAAATTACCCTGAAGTCTCCACTCCAAAAATCCCCCGCCTCTGGCCACCGAACTTCGCTGATCCCTACTATGTCTAGTGATAACCTATTCATTTCGATTTTTAGGTTCTCTAGCTTACCTACTTGCTTCATACTTCTAACATTCCACGCTCCGACTCGCAGAATGTTCCCGACTCTTATTTTTAACTTTCCGATCGCATCCTCCGAAGTAGTCCCCTCCCGGAGATCCGACTGGGGACTATTTTAACTCCGGAATATTTTACCCCAGAGAATGCCATCATTTTATTATAATTTAGGTACGCTGTGTACTTGGGAGATAATGTGGTGGTTTCCCGTTGCCTTCCACATCGCGGTAGTGTGTCTTAGACTGCCATACCGACCCCTATGGTCTCTGCCAATCTAAGTACCGAAAGAGCCGTTGCCCTCTTTCGGGGACCTGTCTTAGTCTGGTTCCTCACTAACGACCCTACTACTTTGGTTGGACCTGTAGTTGGGCTCTTTAGCTCATTAGAACACGCAAGCCATTTCACCTGTTCTAGTAATTTAGAACTTCGGCAAGGTGCAGGT
Organism: Platerodrilus igneus; assembly: GCA_036346225.1. NCBI lineage: Eukaryota > Metazoa > Arthropoda > Insecta > Coleoptera > Lycidae > Platerodrilus > Platerodrilus igneus. The sequence goes on from JARFIW010001068.1 coordinate 1,387,207, forward strand.
CCATTCGAAATGGAACAACTTATTACTGCAAACATTTAATTACTCAGCAAGTCTGAAATAAAAACGTACAGTTACAACGCAGTTATTGCAAGAGATTATTATTAACATAAAACCACTCAGAAAAAACCTGAAATTCAATCCGCACAATTGTAACATCTGCAAAGTATAAAAATACGCACTCCAATACCACAGTAATTGACGAGACAACTACCAAGTAGAAATTATTTAATTGATAACTACATACAAAATATACTTAAAGCGATTCTTTAAATAACTGTATATAAACCAAACTGAAAAGTAATTCTCAATTTATACAAAAACCCGATACAAATTAAAACTGAAAGCAACATTAACAACCATGAATTCAGACATGAAGTTCTATATTGAAAGTATTTCTCAATATAACGGAAATCAAGCACTGCTAGTTAACTTTATTACTGCGTGCGAGATATTTTTAAAAACCTTTTATAAACCAGGAAACAACAAACGCAATATTTTACTTTTACGCTTAATAAGCAGTAAACTGATCGGAAGAGCATTAAACTCTGATTGCCAGTCTCGACAACCTTCCAACAATAAAAAGACTTCAAACGTATCCTAATTGCATATTTCGGAAACCAAAGGAACATTAAATGCCTTATCCGCGACTTAATAAACCTACGGATGGAAAATAGCCAATCACCCAATCAATTCGGTATAAAATGTCAAGACATACGAACTTTAATTCTGACAAAATTAAAAATCAAAGAACCTGACCAAAATATCCGCTTATTGAAAACAAAAACGTACGACGAAATGGCACTAGACACCTACATAAACGCACTACCTGAACGGTTATCAGACAAAATAAGATTTCAACATCCCCAAAATCTAGAGGAGGCAATGAACATGATTATAGAAAAAGAAAACGTTGTGTATTACCAAAACAAATTATATAACCCTAACGCAAATAAAAACTATTCACCGATGAAAATCATACAAGCCGCAAGACAAATGTCCACACAACAAAAATTTACACCATTTAACGCACTAACGAATTAACCGCGAAGTAATAACCCAAACTTTAATAACACAAATTTCAATAATCAATTTAGACAATTCCCGAGACCAACATTTAACTCAAATTTTACAAAACTTACATTCGCACCAAGATTTAGTCAAAACATAAATTAACCAAAGCAAACATTTGGCGCAAACCCCAACAGTAATACACCGATGATAAATAACCATAACAACCCCAATAGTTATTACAAACCAACTCCTATGGACACTTCATCTGGTAACACCAAACAAAATACAAAGATCTCGCAAATCCGACCAAGCCATAACCAAAAACAAAACTTTACCTCAGAAGAACTATTCCACCAAGAAGTGGAAGATTTTAATAATCTTGACAAGGATAACTATGCGAACTCTGACAGAAACAATGAAACGAATCTTTCAGAAAACTATGAATGTAACGACCCGTATGAAAACTACGAAAAGGAAGACGAAGAGAACGCTTACTCAAATTTTCAGTTAGACCGATTCAAATACGACGAAACGTATTTAACTTAAATAAGATCAATCGACGGATTCTACAGTACATAGAAATACCCCACGCAGAACTTAAACTATTAATAAACACAGGATTGTCAAAAACTTTAATTATCCCCAGAACAGTAAAAAACATTATTTAGATTTTGTAGAAAGAGAACCCTTTAAAATTAAAACACCCGCAAAATAACATACCTTTACCAAAAACTTTTAACGTAAGAATAAAACATAAATTTTGCATTTTCGAATTTAGCGACAAATACGACGGATTAATACAAATGGATCTTTTAAGAATATTATGAGTAAACATCGATATAAAAAACTGCTTATTAAGAACAAAACACAGACAAATCCCCATTAAATTCCAAAGCAATTCCGAGCAAAAATACACGATTGAACCCCGGGCAGAAAACAAATAAAAATTTTAGTAAATTCAAAAGACGACGTAGGAATTATAAATCACATGTCATTTCAATCCGGAGTAGAAACACCCACAGCATTAGTACAAATAAAAGACAATTATGCCACTACGACAATCTTAAACTCAATGATTATCTCATTGAGCTATTGCTGACAACTCCAATAGACGTAGAAGAAGTAAATTTTAGCGAAATGGAAATAGACGAAGACTCAGAAAACAACTTTAACCCTACAGAACACGACAGGATGTTAAGTGAAAATCTAATTAACATTCTTTTTAATAACGACATTAATCACGAAGAAGAGAGAGCAATCAAAAACTTATGTTTCGAATATAGAGATGCATTCCACTGCGAAGGAATACCCTTAACCTTCACCAACACAGTATAACATCAAATAGAATTAACAGACGATAAACCAATCTTTACCAAAGCATATTGACCACCTCAGTCAAGTCAAGAAGAAGCAGATAGACAAGTAGCAGACCTATTGAAGCAAGATATAATCTAACAATCAAACTCACCATGGAGCAGCCCCGTATTAATAGTACCAAAAAATTAGACGCCTCAGGCAAACAAAAATATCGAATGGTTATTGACTATAGGAAATTAACCGAGAAGACGGTAGACGACAAGTACCCATTACCCAATATAACCGAGACTTTAGATAAATTAGGAAAGTGTCAATATTTTTCAACATAAGACCTCGCCTCTAGGTATCACCAAGTAGAGATGGACGAGAAGGACACAACAAAAACAGCATTTAGCACACCTAGAAAACACTACGAATGCAAACGCATGCCGTTTGGATTAAAGAACGCACCCGCCACTTTTCAAAGAGTTATGGATAACATCTTACGAGGAATACACAACGAAAAATATCCTATACACCTGGACAATATAATAGTACATTCGACATCACTCGTAGAACACATTAGAAGATTAAGAGAAGGTTTGAAAGACTAAGAAAAGCACATTTAAAAGTTCAACTAGACAAAAGCGAATTTTTACAAAAGGAAGTACATTTTTAGGACACATAATAACCCCACAAGGAGTTATGCCAAACCCCGACAAAACGAACGCAGTACTAAATTACTCCCTACCCAAAACTAATAAAGAAATTAAACTATTTTTAGGACTCAGTGGTTATTACCGTAAATTCGTCAAAGGTTACGCACAAATAACCAAACCATTGACAAATTGTTTAGAGAAAGGCAACAAGATTGAACACACCCTAGAATTTATCAAGGCAGTAGAGAAAATTAAATGTATCCTTACAAATCACTCCATATTAGATTACATCGACTTTTCAAAACCGTTTATATTAACAACCGACGCATAGGCGCAGTGTTAAGCCAAGGAAAAGTAGGTTGCGATAAATTACTCAGCTACGCATCCAGAACTTTAAACGAGACGGAACAGAAGTATAGTACAATTGAGAAGAAATTATTAGCGATAATTTGGGCAACAAAATATTTCCGACCATATCTTTATGGAAGAAAATTCTATATATATATATATATATATATATATATATATATATATATATAAATTAATTGATTTTGTATATATATATATATATATATATATATATATATATATATATATATATACCGACTATAGACCATTAGTATGGCTATGTAAACTCAAAGAACCGAATTCAAAATTACAAAGATGGAGGATTAGATTAGAAGTATATGATTATGAAATTATATACAAAAAAGGAATGTATAATAATAACGCAGATGCACTGAGCAGAATTCGACTTAACGCAATAGAAACGGAATCAATTATAGGTAATGTAGACGAAACAGAGATAAGAGAAGACCCCGACGAAATAGAAACTATTCACTCAACACAAAACGAAGAACCAAAATTCGCGATTAAAATTTGAAATGAAGCTATAGACATAAAACCAAATCAATTCATAATTACCGAAGTTTTAACAAACCCCAATCCAGTAAAATACATAAAAACAGATAATAAGAAGATGTACCAAATTCATCTAACTAAAGATGATAACGAGGAACAAATAATTAAAATTCTAAAAGAATATACCCCCGAGAAAAAAACGCTTTTACTTTTATTTCACCACCGAACATTTAGATAAACGATTTTCAGAATTATATATTAGATTATTTAATAACTCGGGCCCTGAAATTATTAGATATACAAGAAAATTAACTTTAGATGACTCTGACGAAATAAATGGCATGATCAGAGATTAACCCGAAGGAAAAACCAACCACCGTGGAATCAGCGAAACCCTAAAACAACTCGTAAGGAAATATTACTTTAAAGATATGAAGGAATTTACCACAGATTTTATTAACCATTACGATTTATGCGACAAAGCGAAATACGACAGGTCACCCCCAAAACTACCCTTAATGTTAACTAAAACGCCCGACAAACCTTTCCAAAAATTACATGCAGGCATTCTAGTAGTAGAAGCACAAAATTTTCTAAAAATCAAAAACGCATTCATCAAAATAGGCCAAGCGATACCCATCACGTTCAAAAATACGAGTAGTATAGATGTAACTCAAAGATTTTTACAATATTTTACATTTTATGGCACACCCGAAACAATAATTTAGGTAATGGCAACGATTTAGAAATGAAACAATATAAAATACCCTAGAACTCAATAAATAAAAATTCACTTTATAACGGAAAATCACCCAGAATCAAACGGATTAATTGAAAAACTACATCTAACTTTATTAGAACAAAAAAGACTGTTAAGATTAACTTATAAGAAAGAACATAATGTCATACGCATTAATTGCCTACAACAACACGATCCATTCATCAACTAATTTCACACCCCTTGAATTAACATTAGGACATTCAGATTCCCGCAACCTTTATGACATACACTATAACAAAGAAGTATATCAACAGTATGCAAAAGATCACAAAGAAAAATTAAAAATAACTTATGACAACGTAAAAAATAAATTATAACGATAAAGAACGCATCACCATAACCCGTAACAAAAATGCCAACTAGAACACCTAGACCTCAACCAAGCCGTGAAGTTAAGTGACAATTACAAAGAACATTTAAGTGAAATAAAAGTGTTAAAAGTACATTATGATAATATAAGTGTTTGGACAATTTTACTAATTATTGTAATCATTTTATTAATCATGTACGTATTGTACAAAATGTATCTTAGATGTAGAAACAAAGAAACGAATTTTAGTAATAAGAAACAAGAAGCAAGAAGAATTAAAAAAATAATAAATGAGCCCTTAGGGACAATGAAATTTTAAAAATTAAGCAAAAATCCTCAATTTTCATCTACGTCGGGAGGAGTTACATATCCCTCAAATTAGAATATGTGTTATTAAATAAAACTATTAAGAAACTTAAGTTAGATGCAACAATGTAATTCGAGGATATGTAGAAGAAAGGTTAATGAAAGTTCACAAGCAAGTTGTGAGAAGGGATGTGAATACAATGTATTCCAGACGCAACGTGATACTGCAGGTGCAGATCACAGTAGGTTATAAAACCACAAATTATTAGAATTAAGATTATTACTTTGTATTGTATAAATGAATAAAGAAATAAGCAGTTATGAGCTCAGCAGTTCACACGAGAAATGTTAGGGGCAGGGACAACATAAATACCCTGGAGAGCCCAAGAGGGTCAGTCAGTCTTGAGCTTCTCAACTTTAACATTGTTGTTAGTTCAGCTACTCGCCGTGATTTAGTTTGATTGAAATAGTAACTTCAACTTAAAATATTTTTGATCCACGAACTTGTAATTAAAAAATTGATATTGTAATTCAGTTTAAATAAATATTGTTAGAAGAGTTTTGGAAGAAGACTTTTTAAAAAAGCAGCTCTCAAGACCCAAAACCTAACTCACGTCAGTAAATAAATAGATACTACTTTATGTCAAAAGTAGAGTATGGACATTTTTGCGATAAATTAAAATAAAATCGAACAAAAATATGGAACACAACAGTCATATTGATTTGAATTAACTCTTCCAAATATAACAGCACTAAATGAGCGGTAACTCTAACTTATAGTACAATTACAGGTCCTGAAAAAGTTTCTGCACAAATAAACAAAACGTTTGTCACAAAATTAGTACAGGTGGTTATCTGGTCAACTGAGTACCTACTTACCCTCCGACCGATCTACTTACCTCTGATATGTATTTCTCTCTCTTTATCTTTCCCCAGCCCCAAATACGCTCACTCCTCCCTCTATATCTACTATACGATATACCGCAATAAAAATCAAAGAGGGGTATACTTAGACCAATGACCTTCAAAGGTAATCCAAACATAATAGTTGAAAATATAACAAGGTTCCCTTTTTATCTTTATGAGGGAGATAATCAAATGTAATGTAATTAAGAAATACTTTTAACATCTAACCCGAGACGAAATTAATTAAATATATGCAACATCAATCTTTCCTACACTCATACAATTCGTATATATAGGAGAAAGCTCCATACTTTCTTTTGACTTGCTACGTCTCAATAATTTTTTTAATTTTAACAATGTATCAATCTAAACAATGAGTATTCCAAAGGTTAACAATAAAGTTGTAAAGACTAAACAAAATTTACATATCAATTTCAAGAGCACAATACCAATTCAAAGAAACTACACAAAAAAACAGCAGCAAGTAAGCATACTGCTTGTATAACGTATACTTGTTAAGATTTGATTCATTAATAACATGCGTGTCCTTCATTAGCATGAATTTCTACTTCACATCTCCGAGACATACTTCGTACCAGTCCACGAACGTCTTCTCCCATTCTTCGGTTAGGACATATGTTAGCTGTTAAAGTGTCTGAGGTGGACTTGGGAGCTTCAGAGTAAGTCTCCAAAGATGTTCGATGGAGTTTAAATCAGGACTTAGTGAAGACAAATCCACTGTTTGAATCGTGTGGTGTTGAAGGAAGTTTAAGGAAATGGTCGCAGTATGGGACCTTGGTTTATCTTGATTAAACACAAAATTTAGGTCTGTGTCATAAAGGACTGGTATAACATGTATCCCTTTAGCGTTACGTTAAATAGAAACCGGATGAAAAAAAGAGAAAAATTGATCTTAAGCAAACAACTTAATATTGATATACCCCGTATATTTTAATTTCAGGAATAATAGTTTTCCTTCTGGGTAATACACATAGAAATATAACAGGTACATAAATTATTTTAAAACCCCAAAAAGAATAAACAAAATAATTTTAATTATAAATTTTTATACTGTGATCATGTCATTTTAAGAAAGCTTGGAATTACGAAGTAAATAACAGAAAAATTTTAACATGCTTGTTCTATATCATAATTACGCCAAATACAGGAGAGCTCTTACACATTTTAGTAAGATAAATTAGAATCAATATTACATTGTTGCAATGCCAAGTATACCTCAGACCATATTAAAAATATATTATTACAATGTAGTAATTATTTAGAAACCCCGACATTGAGTAGCGGAATTCACCAATATCAAGTTACAAGATACAAAGTAATGAAGTTTTTAATATATTTATTCAGATTGATTAAAAAAGCGCAGGTCGTAGACATGCAGTTGTTATGTGATGGGATCATATGCAGTCAAGCCTGATTCACGTAGAATAGGAATGTGATACAAAGACAAACCCCAATAAACATATAAAAAGTAGGAGAAAAAAGAAACGAACGCTAGAGAGAGTAGGAAAAACTACAAATTAATTACTCTTGAGCCATAAACAAAAAGTGTAAAGGTGACCATAAAAAAAGTTAGTTGAGTGCACCCCTGTGGTTATGGCGTTACAGATGGGCGATAACGTGGTGATATCCCCTACATTTGATTTTCCAATGCTCCATCCCAGGATACTACATTGGTCAGGAAGCGAGTATTTTTTACCTGGAAATTTTGAATTTTGCCGAACCCTTGCTGTTCCAAGGGATCTTTAACGTGCGTGACAACACTCACACACGAGACCTCCATTTTACCTCTCATCCGAACGAGAGTGATTTTAGTGAAAAATGTTCTGCTACGTACCTAGACGTAGCCGGAAGAAAAGTAAATACCAGGCTAACTACCAACCGCGGAGAGTGGGAGGTTTCGCTTACATACCAAAAAAACAACAAAATTAAGGTACATCGCCCACGATTATATATTAGGACATAGAAATAGATAAAGGATTCTGTACAAACAAGCAAAAAAAAATAAATTAAGCGTTACTATTTCAACGCAAACAATTAGGTGATATGAACAATTTAGTACATTAGATACCAAGTACATATTTCGTATTTACACAAAATATAATTAATCTGCAATAAATAAACATGTGAGCTTTGTCAAGCGCTTTTAAAATTTCACGTAATACTTTTTGTAAAATAACTAATCAGGAGGAAAGAATTAACGTATGAAAGCTTTTGTCAGACATCTTTTAAATCGTACCAATTAGTATAAAGGAATAAGCGTGTTTCTGTCCAACATTTTTAACAAAGGTACATCACACCTGTAGAGCGATAATATCGATTCGCAGCAACAAACAATAGTCCTACAGTGTCACGTTTCTTATCACGCAACTACACCAAACGTTGATACGGAATACGCAACTGACACACACAAAAGAAAACGAGTTGCACACCTGTAGGTATCTGGATACTTAGCTTGCAAGTCGTCGGGGGGTGAGTCAGCACAGAAACGCCATGGTCGTCAGGATCTGTTTATTCTGCTACCATAACTGTAACAGCGGTCTACAGACAAAAGAAGTTGGTCTACATAAAGAAAGAACCCTTTTAGCCTCGAGCTAAAAAAAACAATCAACGCTAGACACCTCCTAGTTGTCGAACAGAAAAAAACAAACGTACATTGCTTTTGAAATATGTGACGAATACTGTAGAAAATATTTCGATGTACAAGCTGTAGAATCAAATTCAACCATGGTTCAACTAACACGAATTCGAACGGCAAACCCTCACTTATCGAAGCGCGATTGAAACTGGAAAACCCGGGTTTTATCGGATAGTGCGCGACCTTATTTCAACAACTCTTTACATCGGAACAATGAGAAAACCATTATATGCGTTTGTGATGTATACCAAGATAACAGGTACCTAAAACAGGAAATAAACTATTTAATTGTAGCATAAACTTGTCGTTTTGAAATAAATAGGTTCACAATGAAAATTTGTAGCAAGCGTACTTATTGTAAACAGGATGTTGTCGAAGAATTTAGGAGATTACGGATTCCTAAAATTTATCGAATAAATTTTCGTTTTAAAAGCAAGAGAGATTTGAGTTGAGGAATTTATTCGAGAGCGTGTTTATTATTAATTATGTTAAAAATAAACGTAACAAATTCGCCTAACATTTTTCAAGCGGACCGTGTCGGGATTTGAACTCGGGACTTTGGGCATAGTAGTCACACGCATACCAACTACACCACGGAGCCGCGACAATTGAATACCGTACATTTACATTTCCAATGCCCCTCCCGAAGATACTACATTGACCGGGAGGCGAGTTTTTTGTTACCTGGAAATTTAGAATTTTGCCGAACTCTTGCCGTTCCAGGCAAGGTAGGGATCTTTAATGTGCGTGACAACAGTCACACACGGAATCGCCATTTAACCTCTCATTCGAACGAGGGCGTAATTTTTGTAAAAAATGCTCACCTGCCATTTTTCAAGCAGTCGGCCGTGTCGGGATTCGAACCCAGAACATTGGGATCCGTAGTCGTACGCTTACTACATTGATACACGGCGACGTCTGACAATTGAAGACCACGGAATGAGTGGAATAAGACGCACTTGATGGTAAATTTATTTTCATGTACCTTATTAGATAACTTTGAAACTTAGTCTATTTGGACTGTAGTTGTCCATTGTTTACTTTATTGTGTGCCTGTACTTAAAGTTAGTAATTAAATTAATGACAGGAATACTGTAGAAAAATTATGTTTTGTTTATTTTGCGTTATAGGAGGACCCAACGTTTTAATACTTCAAGTATTTATATGGTTTAGAAACGAATTCATTGGCGCATTGGGATTGTTTAAATTAGAATAATTAGTGTTTTGTACTAATTCATAATAAACCCAAGAGCCTTATTAGCGACAAGAAGGGGGGTTTCGCTCCGACATGTCATAACACACAATGGATAACAGAAGCAAGCGATGACGTTAAAATTGATGCAACTTGTCGTATACTGGTGTCATTCTCAATAGAAACAACACGAATGACTTCTACCTCACTTATATGTCTCATTTTGGTATACCCATGTCAAACTTAACAATCTATGATGAACTGTAAACACAATACAGTTTGTTGCGTTCATTTTCGGAAATAATTGGTTAGTTTATGTACAGTAATTTTTAACTCAAATCCTTTTGGCGTTAAACGCGAAAATTAATTCCGTAAATTAAAAGACCCCTTTCACTTGTTAAAAATGGTATTGTAATTTATAATAAATATCCTATATTTTTTACTTGATAAATCTTTCTGCTCATTAAAAATAAATATCCTTTCTAAGAATTCCTTAACGTGGAATTTACGCCACAATTAGGTAGGCGAGAACGTCTTTCCAAATATCCGATAATTAATACTTATGTGTTTTCCCTTTGAAAGAATTCGTCGAATAAAAGCTGCATATTATTTCAATAAACTCGGGTTTTCTTGTTTTATTTCCTTAACAACAGGATTACTTTGAGTTCTGTGCTTTAGCTAAACAAATTTAATATTCACTTTCTGTTCGAATAGCAACACGAAACATCCGTCCTGTTTTGTTTCGTTTCGTTTTTCGTTATGCGAATTTTGTGCACGCAATGCGGCGTGGTAAGTATTTAGGGTTTTATAAAACGGCACTTTTCGGCTTCAATAAATTAATTTATTGTTTGTAACTATTCTAGCTTCCTGCTGGGGATACGCGAATCCCTTGAGTTGCCGCTTCTTGTTGTAATGGGAGACCAAACGCGTTCTTCCTGGGCGTAGGCCCACCTACTCGCTGACGTGGACCAGCTACTGACTCAACCCGACGTCAGCAACTCAAGGGTGAGCTTTTTTGGTTTTCTCTCGCTACTTACTTTGGAGCCAGATCGCCTGGGATTTTACCGTTCAAGTATTATGCATTTTCAAATTTAATTGATCTATACAAAAATCATTGCCTTATTTTGGTATTTATTGGCATTATATTAATGCGGTACTATTTTTTTTAAATAACTAAAAATACACTACTTGTTAACGTAAAAATGGTTTAAAGACTTGCTGGCATGTGTGAAAACGTTGTTGTCATTATATTTGTAAATATAGGTTAAGTTTATATTTACGGTGATCTAGAGCCGTGGTTTTAGGGTTGTGTTTGGTTCTTTATTTTTTTTACTAAATAATGTCAGGGGGTAATTACCTAAAAACTACAGCTGGCCGTTTTCATTAGTAATTTTTTTGACCGTTTGGGGGTTTCTGATGATGTATATCTAAATTGGGGACATTGATTTTTTTTGTTGGGTTTGGGAATACCGTGTTCTGTTAATATTTTGTTTAATAATTATTTCTTTTTTTCCTTTGTATGTTTTGTTCTGAGTGTGCATGAGTGTGAATGAGTGAGTGCATATAAATTTCTCCTTATTTATTTCAGGTTTCTTTTTAATTTGTCTATAGGTATAAAACCCCGCCCACTCACCGATTGAGTCCGGTCATACTTTTTCTTTTGCTTTGTTTTTTTTTGTAGGCTACGTCACTGTACGTAGCAAGTTCTATAGTAAAATTTTTATTACCTGCTCCACTTAATTTCATGTAGTTTCTTTGAATTAGTATTGTTATCTTGAAAGTGATACGTAAAATTTGTTTGGTTTTGGCAAGTTTATTCTAATAAAATGTTAACCTTTGAAATACGCATTATTATATTATTTGGATACTGTTAAAATTAAAAAAATTATTGAGACGTAACTATGTGTTCCTCTAATTATTTTTAGCAGTATGTGTGTATGTATGTATGTGTGTGTGTGTGCGCGCGTATGTGTTCTTGTGTATGTATGCGTGTGTCTGTGTACGTGCATGCGTGTGTGCACCTGCCGTGTCATACACTCCCACGAGAAGGTAATAATTTAACCAAGAATCCTACATCTAGAACGAAAAAAAATTGAGAAAAATCTATCTTATAATTAGAGTCAATCTGTATAATAACTTACCTTGTGATTGGGTCCCACATGAACGAGTTACAACAAAGAATTTGTTAAATTCACTGTTCTGTTCGTGAAAGTTTTCTATTACACATGTTGTACCCACATCTGTCATTTGAGTTACATCTGTAATTGTCTCAACATCTTTACACTCCTCCAAGACCATTCTTAAATCATTTACATCTGTAGAAATTTCTTTAACTCTAAGCACACGGAATAAATCCGTTTGTGTTTCTACATCCTTTAATTTAGAAGCTCTAAGCGCACGCCGAGTGAGTTCTTGTAAACGCAGTCTGGCGTTAGAGCATATCGTTAGTTCTTGGGGTGTTTCTTCAATATCCGGTTGCGTTGTTGTTTCAACTGCAACTTCTTTAGTTCTTGTTTTTGTATAAAGACGATTTGTTACAGCAGCAACGATTTGGGATCTTTGTTTTAATGACGGTTTCTTGGCTGTTGGACCTTTTTCCTCAGTTATTACGCCCTTCTCTGGTTTTACGGATATTTCGTCTTGGGTTTTTCTTGTTACCAATCTTTTCGGTGGTGGTACATTAAATTTGTCTGAACCGAGTTTGTGAACTGCTATTGACGGCTGTGAGAGTCTCTTAAGTTTGTCGTTGGAAACGTTGAATATCGCTTCTTGAGAACCATATGGCCGTGTTATCCGCTTTTTTTCCATGTCACGTGCACGACCGGCTTCTTGCACACTACTAATCACATTTAATATAGGTACTAATTTTTCACTTTTTTGTAACCGTTTTTCAGATAATACAGGTGCATTTTTGACTGAATGCAATACAGGGTGTTTTATTCTAAATTCTTGACTTTGTTGGGTTTCCAGACTGCTGGATGTTAAAGACGAAATAGAATCCTGCATGTTATTAAAATTATAAATTTATTAATATTCTGACACAAATTTATTACTTGGCTGATAAGAAGTTGCCTCAGTCTGGTTATTTCTGCACGCAGCTCGCGAATTGTTCTGTCTTTAGGATCTTCATTAACTACTGGACGAGTGATGATTTTCTTGGCTCTCTGCCCGAAGCGTAGTGTGTTTATAGTCTCGCAATAGCAAGAGTTTGCAGGAGAAATTGCTGAAAATAATTGCTCCTTTTACTAAATATAAACGCCACCTTTTGCTTAATATACAGTGTGTCTCAAAAGTACAACAATATTTATCAAATCATGTATTAAGAAAAATAGACTAGGGTAAAGCACAAAATACGTTTTAAAATTCATATGTTACCGTCTCTTAATTACATGCATACAATAATGTTGATTTTAAATAAAGTACAGACAAAGTACTAACGCAGTAGAAATGCGACTCACGTCTGCTGCCAATGCGCGATTGTATTTGTGTTTGTTTACCATAATGATTTACTGTGACTTACTCTATAACAAAAATTAAATTAATAAACTATAGAAAGACTTTATGGTAAGTATGCAGTGTATATAATTTCCTACTATATCAAATTTTTAAAGGCATCGTTACCTTTTTAATTCAAAAATTCTTTACAAACATTTTTTGCCTGTTCAAGTAGGTGAATATAAGAGAGAAGAGGAGATTTGTCTCTATAAATAAAACATACCGTTTACTTGCAACGTGTCATTTTGATGCGTATCAAATTCCCTTTAGAGATCAACTTTTATGTGTAACTTCATTATAACTTTAAGTATAAATTAAGCGCACTTCTCTGAATTTACGCGTCTTCCTGTTGGAAATTTTGCGATTGATTGTCAACGATTGCCTGATACCCATCGACCAATAAAAATTGATCCTTTAGCGCAAAAAAGGGTGTGGTTTTTTCCTGCAGTTAACTGGACACTTTAGCGAGACCTTGAAGTGCGAGATGGGCAGCTGCGAGCTTTTCCTCTATTCCTCATTTTACTTTACTTATCTTGGCCCTGGATCTCTTTTGTGAAAAAATGCAGTAAATTTGGATAACCACGAACACCCCCTTGAAGTTGTTTTGAAAGAGTTTGGTTAAAAAATGTAAGTAGATAGTTAATCATTTGTATTTGTCTAACTTTGTATTTTAAATATTGAGCAATGCTGAGAAGTCTATATCTGTTTATATAAGCATAAAATTAACTTTAAAGTTGTTATATTTACAACCCTGCAAGCGATTTTTTCTGTATGAATGATAATTCATATTACATTTATTTAAAAACGCCCAAAAATTTATAAACATATCATAAAATCTATCGATGAACAAGTTCGATGTCCTTCCATTTGAAATTAGTTTTCATCAAGTAATTATTCCTTAATATTTTGCTTTAAAAAATCAAACAGCTGATTAGCAAACTTCATGTTACAAAGTCACTACGAAGAAATTCTATCACCTGCAGTGAATACATTTCAATTACAGCTACACATAAATTCATGGCTTTTTTTTAAAAGATAAGGCCGTTTAATCACCTGCTTAGTAAATGAACACTTGGAATTGATTTGTTATCTATACCAAGTTTATACTCTTATCCTGCAGCTGTGCAAGTGTTCAAAGTAATAAGACTTTTCCTTTGTTAACAGCTGGTAGTGCAGCTGCCGTCTTAGAATTTCTCACACTTGATCCTTCGGTGATGTTTTTGAAAGCAAAACACCTTTCCCCCTAAGTGTTTTTTTCCTTTATAAATACAGATCCCTGCTTTGAAAGCGGTACATTGAATACAACATTCTCTTAGCGAAAAATAATGTTGTAAGTCGCGATTTTAAGATGCTGTTTGTAAGTAGTGATTCAATATAGTTAAATTGGTTGATTCCGTATCCAGCCCATAAAAAAATGCAGCAGCATTTCCTCATTCTAAAATGGTACCAGCAAGAAGCCGATAGCTAAAGGTACAGTCAATTTTTGTGTTTTCTTTATTTGTGTTGCTGTTTTGGAAAATAGATACTTCCTTTTTGTGTTTTTCTTAATCTTCTTCGGGAATTAAACCACTTAGATTAAGATTAAGAAAAATACAAAACAAATCACAACAAACATACAGGGAGTATTCCTTTTCTGTGTTGACTCTGCATTAAATTGCAGATCATACGTTACTAAATGCACGCTACAACAGGAACAGTTATGTACCTTATTCTGAAAGCTTGCGTTAAAGCACCTTCTACTGTTTACTTTTCTATGTAAATTAATGTTAACGTCGACAACTTCCTAGGTACTGTTTGATTAAGCTATTTCAAAATTTAATGTTACGTTATTTTTTAAACAAAGCAGCATGTATAAATTATGTATTTTTTTTTCTTGTATGTAGAAATACTGTAAAGTTTATGTTTAGTTTTCTTTTGTATATATTTATGGTTTGTAGACTTAAGTGAGTATCTAAATTCTAAGATTTTATATTTGCTTGCCAGTTTATATTTTTATGTTAATGTAATAAGCAAATTAACGCTTTGTATACATCACGTTGTAAGGGACGATTACGTAAATGTGTTTTTGACTTTTGTAAATAGTCTTTCGGGACTGATGTTGATAATATAGTTTTACTGAGGTTTTCAATGTGTTTTTTCTGTATCACCCACCCCACTCTACGACGTTTCTGAGCTAGCCCGAACACTAATTTGTTTGGATTTTGATTCAACCATTCTGTCCTTTTTTTGTTTCGGTATTTGGTCTGAGCAATTCTTTTGACTGGTTTTACTCTTTCCTTTCGTGTTTGCACGGAATACCGTAACAAAGTATCTAAATTACCTTTGTGTTAAAGGGTTACAATTAATTGCAACTGCAACAATTTTTAAATGTAACATACTTTTGTTAATACACTACAATCTTTAACAAATCTTCAACAAAAAGTCTTTAACAAAAAATTTCATGCTATTTCACAATTGTTATTAATATTTATTCAAACGTCCAACGCTAGAGTCTTATTTTATGAAACATTGAGTAGTAAAAATGAGAATATTAATTTCTGTCAGTTTAGGGAGCCTTTAGCGCGAAAGCAGTCGGTAAAGCGTAGAAGCTTAGGTGGTGTATATCTAATAACGTGGCTATTTCAATATGATGTTAAATTAGGATAAAAGATTAAAATAGTAAAGCACCTAGTGCATTCTACACAACCAGTAATAAGGATCGGAACTTTACACCCTTCGTGTTAAATTTAGAAAAATACAGATAAACACTCGGTAAGTAGCCGACATAGTAAAGTTATTTGTGCATACCGCAACTGTAATAAATTACTCCCAATAATCATATACTCATAAATTATAGCCATAAAAAATGTGTTACAAACGCAAACAAATGACACAGCTTTTGGTACCCAATGTAAAAGTGTGAGAATAAGATAACCCTTTACATAAATATTACGACATCGACTCGAAAATCGAATAGTTAGACGCACTATCCCGTGAGAACGAGAACCTCGGGTAACAACCTTGGAGTATTAAAATTTATAAAAACCATGTATACTATAGGAGGAAATCCATAATCTTCAGTTATTTGAGATCAAAATAGAACTTTAAATTCGACATGCAAGAATTTTATGCACTAAAACGTCGTTGGAGCTTTCTACAGGATAAACAAACATAACTGTAAGTCTATAAATGTTTACTGCCCATTTTATAAACATTACATACTGCCTTGTATCCGATAATTATAATTGGAATATGTAAAACTTATTATCAGGAAAGAGTATTACCTTGATGCACGCTTATTTAAAGTTGATGATAAAACATAATTTTTCGTACATAAAAGCTCATTGTTGTACAGACAAAATAGTAAGTAGAAGTTAAATTGGACGACTGTATCATTGATAAATTTAAGTTGTTCTCGTTTTTCAATTACTCGCATATTTGGCCAAAGTACGGGTAGATTTAAGTATTTTTCTCTTTTGTTATTTACTGTGATATCCACGTTTGATAATATAAGTTAGGCAAGCAAGTCGTGGAATTTAATTTTATTATTTGTGTTCATCTTATACTAGCAGAGGTAAAAAACATGCAAACGAAGCTTTATCAACCTTTACTGCAGTAATAACCGTTAAATCGTATCTCGCAATACCCATTCTCGGGGGAGGTTTTCATTAAGGTTGATTCTTTTTAAGTGACTTTCTGCTCAGAGGCTTTATATAGACAAGAAGTTTTACAACCTTTTAAAGTAGATGTAAAAGTATTTAGTAATGGAATTTGTAAACCCTTAAAAGTTATTTGCGTTTCTAGAACCCACCCGGCACCACTGAAAACTAGCCGGTGCACTAATTAACTGTAATGTCCCTTCGCTCTGGTAGAATAAAATCAATTTAGGTCCTTAAGGTCAATTCATCACGTAACAAATGTATAAATTAGAGCAATAATGCATTCTTTTGGCACAACAATCAAGTGCGTATAAATTTAACAGTTCTGAAAAATAAGGTCGTGGTTGTTAGTCAGTCGTGTGTGAAAAGTAGAAATAGGCAGGTGATTTTCGAAGCATCATGGTTTACAAGAGAGTAGCCTGGAAACATCGATTAGAAAATTAAGGATTTGACTGAGCCACTTCATTAGTGCCAATTATATCCATAAGACAGAGGAGATGTGGTTGCACTTTCTTAGTGATCCTAGTCAACGGCAGCCTAGTAATAATTATTAAATTTGATGAAATAATGAGGTAGTACGGAATGCAAAAAACTAAAATTGACGACATATGTCGAACACTAGCTGCAAATATACTGGATTGGGATAAAGTATGGAACGAAGTAAATATCTCCTTTCTACAGATCATTTCCATTAATACCGGTATGTACGAATTTGAAATAGCAAGATCTACCAAAATCTGCAAAAATATACAGAATGTCTCATTTAAGTGAAAAAAATTGAGAGTATTTACGGTTAAACTGGAAGTACATTATTAACAAGAGAATCACATCAGATGCATTTTGTCTCATTGCACTTATCTGCAAAGTTTTATAAAATCGCCCTTTTCGTTTTAAAGATATTTACTTGGTTCCATACTTTATCCTAACCCTGTATAATTTTGGTAGCTGCAACGAAATCTACAACGTGAAGCGTTAGTGTAAATGCACTTTTCTTACGTGGAATATTATGAAAAGAATAAAGGGCGACTTTATTGAAATAACAAATTTTATGGAAGTATACAAAAGTATTTTATACAAGACACAAAAAGCGATTTCAGATTTGTCATATACTTTTATTACGTTTAATTTTAGGTGTTGTCTAAAAAACTTCGTTGGATCCATAGCAGCGCTACATAAGTAACATTTGGTTGCTTTAAATTGTTAGTGTAGCTTTAGGTTTATTTTATCCTCATAGGAGTTTTTGTATACACCTTCAAGATCGTCTGCCTTTTTTAGTTTGCGTAAAAAAATCCTATACAACTAGGAAAGTTGTGCTGTAAAACAGCTTTTGTGAAAAAATGACTCATTCGAATGAAACGGAGTTGTGTGTGACATACCAAAAATAAAACAATTTGAACTCCGTCTCATTGGAATAAGGTTTCCCCTCACAAATCTGTTTAACAGCACGATCTCCCTCAGGTCTGTAGGAATTCCTCAACAACAGGAAAACATTTGTTACAAGTAAGTTATTAATCGATGATAATTAGAATATTTTTGTTTATCTTTTCTTTTTAATTTGCTGGCTTGTGAGTTACAAAAGGTTAACAGACAAAAAGATTACAAGCGATATAAGATAATCGAAAAACAACCATAACTTGCCATAATTTAAGTGTTCTATGAAGAACGGTTCTAAAAGATTTGTATGTAGGTTGATAAGATTTAGATTTTTAGTTTGTCGGATTGCTGATATAGTCCACTTGGTATACTATATAACTTATTTCCATTATCAAAAGTATGGAAATTCCATACGCCATTAAATGACAACCCTTGTAGGTACATGTGGCTTTATTAAGCTGAATTGTGAATAGTTTATTGCGCAAGTTGAATAAAGATTATTGCTGTATATCCTCAGGCATATCATTAATTGTGTGAGCTACAGTATTATTTGATAGAGGAATAGTTGTAACGCTAATGTAATTGTAGCAATTTTATTTTCTACCTAGATATGTTTGTATAATTAATCCCTTTATTTAATAATAAATAATATAATGCATAATAATGCTATTCAATCCATTGATTAAATATTACCTATTGCCTAATAAAGTATTAGCATTCAGTTCAAATTAAAATTTAATTTCCACGGTGACAAAATAAAAGCTTCTATTAAGTATCATTCCTAGAGCTCCATCTATTAAGAAATTACGAAGTAACGTTGTTACCGGGCAGCAACTCGCTTGACGACACTTCTAACACAGCTGTGGTGAAAGCAGGTCGAATTGTTCTTAGAAACAATGGTTTTTTGCTTTTTTTCGTGTTGGAAGCACGTACGGATTAAGTTCTGTTAGGAGAATGTCGTCTCAGAAGGGCATTTTTGAATGATCCACTTGTTGGAACAGCTCGCAGATGACGAAAGATTTTTTGGTTAAAAGGCCGTGGTAACAGTAAGTAAAAATCTGATTCTGTAACGATATTAATTAAAAATTTTCAGTGCAATTTATTTATATATGGTATTCAATTTAAATTACAAGCAACTTTATTTATATATAATATGAAATTTTATAAATGGTATTCAATCCAAATTACATAAAGCAACCTTATTTATATATAACATGAAATTATAAATGATAGTATTCAAGTTAAATTATCATGCATCATTTGATGGTTTTCGTGGTTTAATGTACATATAAAGCAACTTTAAATTAACATGCAGATTGGTAATCAGGAGACTGGTTTACGTTATTTTTGATTAAAAGCAAGAAGAAATATAGGTTTTTACGCTTTGTTCATGGTGTGGACCTGGCGGAATTTAATTACTCAAAATGGATGCCGAGTAATGTGATTTTCAGTATGCAGTACAATTATTTGTTCGAAATTGGAGATTTCCGTATTTCAATGCTGACGTAAGAATCCTTTATGGTATTTTTCAGACAGACGGAGTTCTGGTATGTAGAAAATTTGTTCCCGTATGTTAGTTGAACTATGGACGTAGTAACGAGATAAATTTTTGTTTAATCAAGTTGTGTAAACTTCTAAATAGGTCAAGGACAGACCACAATTATATTTTTCAATATTAAGCAATAGGAATCTGTAACTTTTACTTACCTCATTCTTTTATTAATTCAATGAAACAACAGAAGATGTCATTACGTGTTAGAGAAAGTGAATTCTTATATTTATGAGAACTTAAAAATTAAATTTCTATGTTTGATATTTCATTCATACTTATTTGGAATTATCCATTGTAAGGTTAAGGTAGATCTACCCTAATTAACATTTTGTTATTAATAAGCAACAATTTAGAAAGCAACTTTATGCTTTGTCAATTTGTTAAATAAAACCACATTTAATGTGAGTGGTACTGATTTTATCCAGTGCCTTTGTAAATAATTTTCACAAATTAAATTAATCATGATATAAAGAAAGAAAGATATTTTGTATAAAAGCACATAATTGAATACTAGAGGAATAGATTTTATTTTCGAACAAAAGACTATTCTTTTTATTTAGGATGAATGAAAATGATTCCAATTGAATTTAAAATTTTTTGAGTATGAATGCACAAACAGTGCTTTTCTTTGTTTAATCTGTTCACAGGTGTTGCAGAGGATTACTAAGGTCAAGGTCGAGCCATAAGGTAAGAAACTTTAGGGATTATGTGGTCTTTAATAAATTGTATAGCGGTTATAGCATAAAGGTTTCCGCATTAGCCTTGTACAAGGGATTTGAGTAAGGTCTTCTCTGTATAGAAAAATACGGTGGCGCCTTATTCTTTATATTTGTGGTCGCAATTCAACCCCGACCCACAGCTCATGCTCCACCCAGAGCATATAGTTCGACTAGCCGCTTTGCCTTTGAGATTTCCACAACTTTGAGCCATTTTCCATCAGAACTTGCCGTGGGCTCTCTTCGCTTATTGGAAATTCTCGTTAAACAAAATCCCAAAATAACTTAAAAGGCTATATAATAATTAAGCATACAGTTGTATACAAAAAAACGTTCATTACTTTGGGTTATTTAAAATCAGCTTTGTCGGAAAAATACCCTTAAAATTCTATAGAAGCTGGGTGGTTTACAGTTTATACAAAGACTATTCAATTATAAAATTAAAGTAAAATACCGAAATAAACAGGGAAATACCCAAGATATTCTTTTACAACCAACAATAAAAGGCACTTCGCATGTTGCATATCAAACTGAGAAAATACAGACATATTTTTCCATGAACAAACATTCTACGAACGTGTATTTGTAAACCTTCTTACGCATTAAAAAAAAACCAAAATTATTGTAAATTACTCAAACCAACAAAACCCATATAAATAGTATAAAATTTAAGACGTACTAACCCACTCAATGACGCAGATGTGATATTAATTGAACCGTAAAAAAATACCAACAATTATTATGACGCACCAAAACACCGTTGATCTCAACGTTAAGCTCAGTTCAAGTCGAACATCCCTGTGAACCAGAAAAATCGCGTAAACCCCGAGAATATTTTAGCTTAAAAATACAATCGAATCATAATAGAGGAAAATAAGTTGATCATTCGTGCACATCAAGCTGTTGTAATTTACTTAGCGGCTCCACGGCTTAGCTGGTTTGCGTGTGCTTACTAAACCCAAGTGCGGGGTTCGATTCTCGACACGGTCCGCTTGAAAAATGTTCAGCTAGTATTTTTCACAAAAATACACCCCGTTCGGATGAGAGGTATAATATAGTCCGGTTTTAAATGTCGTCACGCACTTAAAAAATCCCTACCTTGATTAGAACAGCAAGGATTCGGCAAAATTCCAAATTTCCAGGTAAAAAACTCGCCTTTTGATGAGCATTGAGTGGAGCATTGGAAAATCAAATGTAGTGTTGTAATTCAATTCACAAACAATTAACGATGACAGCACCGGATTCGAAGCGACGGAGATTTAAAAAATTTGGGCCTGTTAGTGAAAAAACTTTTGAACGCGAACATGAATGCGAAATAAAAGCCTCTGTTAATAGTGAAAGTGATCCGGTAGTGGATGCTTTCTTTAACACCTGTTGGATTCAGAGGATTTCTGATAACCCTATTTTATCTTGCAGCACAAAGTTGCTCGAGCCGTAGTATAAACAAACTGTAAGTCAGTGAACTTTTTTACCTGCTACATATTTTAAACTGTTGTTTTTTTATTTAACTGCATACAACTATTTTTTTATTTAGAAAACTTGTACGTTGGTGCACGCTTAATTAAAAGCAAATTGTAACTAGGTATGGTGCATAAACTTAATTACATAAACTTATAGGTATTTATTTTGGTTGAATACTTATAATTTATAAATTCACACTTGTACTCGCATATTTGACCAATTTGTAATATTAAATTCAAAGTGTGTGTCTATTGTCAAATCCTGTGACTTTCACGTGTTAATATACGTTAAGTGAGTAGTTGGGAGTATTTTTTATAGATTGTGTATATTTTAAATTAGTACACGAAGAGAAAAAAGTGTACATAAGCCACTACCAACCTGTATTGCAGGAAATTAAGAACCATTTCATATCTTCTTGCAGACCAACCATAGCCTTGCGAGACTGAAAAATTCTGGTGGATTGGCGCCCAGCATTTTTATTGGTTCTTTCCAGGTAAGTGAAGGTATTAAGGTTTGTATACTCTAAAAGCTTTGCAGTAGTTTTCATAGAATTTACCTCTCTCAACTGCAAGTTGACTGGTGCATTATTATTGTTGCGTCTTCATAATAGAGAAGTCAATTTTACAAATAACATACATTGCTGGGAAAAATCATTTCCCAGTACTATCTCTACCATATGAATTGCAGTCGGTAAAACAAGTTCTTCCCAAATAGCGTGCGATGTTTTAGATCTTGCTAATTGGTACGAAACTTTATAAGAAGCGTTTTCATTCACAGATAAAACTTTTTTAAAGACAGATTTTCGTTTTTCGTATGTTTTAGTTTATCGACAAAGAATTCGCGAAGTTATTTAGTATGCCCACATAAGCCATCATCAGTGTCCCACCTTTTTAGGAATATACGCTAAAGAACTGTATCGAAGTTCGTTATTTTGGATACATTTGTCTAAAATGAAACCGTAGATTCAGTTTATATTATTCTTTTACTAAATCAGTATTCCTTTTTGTTTAATAATTTCAATTACAAAATATACATTAAATATTTACCAGAAAACCAAAGCTTTCAGAAAGCGGGAGAAAGTTTAATTTTAGTAAAGTATATTTTCCCTACTTATTTCATATAAAAATAGTAATTATTTATACCACAACCTTTAATAATGTTCTCTAATACTTCAGATAAATATACTTAAGCGCATAATGATCCTGACACAACTACTCGTGTTTCTAATTCAAGGTTAAAATTATTTATCGTTTGTGAATATTAGAACTATATGTTCAATATTAGTTTAAAGTTGAACAATTTATTAATTTCGTGTATTAATTTTAATAATATTTCGCTTATACAGTGCAATGTAAACGAGCTTTAAGTTACAAATATTATTTGAAACATAAACATTTGTACTTTAAATGGCAATTCTTATTGCAATCATAATGTAAATAAATATTTGTTAGCTTAACGTACCCGTGTAAATGTGACACTGACTTTCTTTTTAATCTTTAAGACGAACAGGTTGCAGGACAATATGTATAAAGCTAACCGTTTACCTTGAATAGCTAAACAAATGTTGAAAGATCACAAGATAACAAACGGTGCCGTATGATCCGTAATGAAACAACCAAACGAGTAAACTTTATTACAAAAATTTCTGGAACTGTAAATAACCCAGGAATTAAATAATCGCGCCGCTTTTCTTTCTTTGTAAAGGTAATTAATTAATTAGACTTAATTTTTGCCTTCCAAAAATTAATAAACGCGAACGACCTAATGCAAGGCGTCCTATTTATTCATGACGAGACCTAGTAACCGTATAATCTTTTTAAGATTATGATTAAAAGAGCGTTAATAAAAAAATTAAACTTTGCAGAATCATCCCGCTAATCGCTAGATCGGTTTTCCTCAAAACCCACCCTTCACTTTCTAGCAATCGAGAGCGAATCCTCACCGAGTTGATGACTAAAATAAACGACCTCACGTTCCCTGTCCTATTGAACAACGTTCAAACAACCATTTATTAAAGCATGAGCTTTTATTGTTCATTTTAAATAATACTCGACTCCTAATTGGATGATATTGTAAACGAGTAAACGGTAATTAATATTAAAGAATCAATTACTGAATTAAATGATCGATACAATAAGTGTATTAAATCAAAGAATCTGCTACAACGTTGAGGAATACCGAGTTAAGTAATATAATTACTTGGTATTGTTGTACTATTGAAACATGCTGTATTATTATTACCACAATTTATTGTACTAACTGGCAATTACTATGGTATTTGAATTTCCTCCCAAAATATCCTTCAAAAGCCATGTTAAAGTGGAATCTCTGTACGGAACAAACCGTTTTCGAAACCCATTTACATTCCTTGTGCTTTGGTCGGCTAAAAATAGGACAAAGAATTAGAAAACTTTAGTATGCAACTTACCTAAAGTAGAAATTACGTTTCCTAAGGCTACCAAGCTTTTGTTAATATTTGCGCCTTCCTTAAGTATTGCAACATTGTGATTTCCGCTACTGGTTTTTTCACTTCCAGCAAGATCTATTAAATGTATTTGTACGTCATTGAAACATGTTACAGTAAATAAAGAATGACTTCGGCTTGAATTGGGGTTTGATAGGGTTGCCGATACTTTTCTATTTGAATTTCCCACTTGAAGCCAATTTAAAAGAGATTCTGGATCGTATGCTCTACGTTGCGTTAAACCTAAAAATTGAAATACGAACTGTTTATTGGGTTAATAGGGTAAGCTAAATCCAAATGACAAAGTATGAATTTTTAGTAAATACGCCTTTTTAATTTACATATATTAATGTTCAATTGATAAACGCCGATAAATTTGTACAGCGTTGAATATCATTACTGCGTATCAAAAACTACAATCTTTCTTAATATAGCATAGTAATTGCATACGCAACCACAACCGACCTTATAGACTATTAATTGTCGAGTGTCACCATTCTAAAAAGTTGATAGTTTGCACATATCATAGTACTTCAATTTATAAACTGCTACAAATTTAAATTTGAGAAGCTGGCGACAGCTATTGAATGATCGTGTAGGGCACAACTAATAGATGTTAATTAGACAATCTGTTAGAGGAAGTATCGAAAACGTACCAGCTCGTATAAAGGAGACTCGTATACAGTGTGTCCAAATTTCGAGTCTCTACATTGTGATTTCAGTTATTATAAGAGATAGAAATTGGGTTAAATGGGGAAAGATTTGGAGGAATCCAGGCCAGTTTTGTATCCGTTTACAAAATTGGTGTAAGTTGTCTGGTTTTGGAGATATTCGAAGAAAACTAAAAATGGCGAATTTTGTTTTTTGATAATAAAACATGAATCATAAGTCGCACCATCACAAGACTTGCACATTATTAAGACACTTTTCTAAAAGGAGTATTTTAGCATAAACAGAATCATTCGACTGTCTTTTGTTTTCGAGGAAACGCCCACAACTTTTGTTTTTCTTATGGCCGCCATTTTGAATATTAAGTGAATATTATGCGCCTTAAAATTACCTTTTCAAAGATATGCCACATGTCTATAAAAAAATGCAAAACTATCCTAAATTTTAAAAATTACTAAATTTGTATGTTCTTTAACGTTTGGTAATCCCAACAGGGCAAAAATTTGATTTCTACTTTATGAAAAGTACAATACACATTTTATAATGTACACAAACAGCATTTGTCACAAATTATTAATTATGGTGGTACTAGAGTTAAAATGATATCGTTTTATAATAGTAGGTAGTAGTAATATGTGACAAAACCAAACAATTGAATTACAGTTATATGTCAAACAAATTCTAAAATTTAGATAAACTTGTGTGTGTTGTAAGTTTTGGTGCCGGTGGTGCTGCATTTTTAATTTAAAAAATGGCACATGTTTACAAGTTTTCGAATGAGGAAAAGTTTGATATGCTAAATACTTATTTACAATCGTTTCGGAACGCTGATACGGCATCCGCCAGATATTTGGAATTGTATCCAGAAAGACGACAACCGCATAAAACATACTTCAGAAAAATTGTAATGAATTTACTAAATTATGGTGCTTTTGAACAGACTAGGGAACAATACGACTTAAACAATAGGGAACGTGTTCTAAGCATTACTGAGGCGGTAACACGAAATCCATCCACATCCGTAAGATCTGTAAGCCGTGAACTTAATATTCCAAAATCAACTGTTCATAATATTTTAAAAAAGGAAAAGTTTCATCCTTATAAACCTACTATTGTCCAAGGCCTCAAAAGAAAAGATTTCGCCAGACGAATGCGTTTTGTAATTGGTACATCCAAAATGCGAGGAAGAACCGCACTTTCCAGAATTGATAATATGGACAGACGAAACGCGGTTTACCAATTGCGGAGTGTTCAATAAACATAACACGCATCACTGGAGCACTGAAAATCATCATCTGACGGCGCAACGCAAATTTCAAACGAGATATGGATTTAACGTTTGGTGTGGTATCTTAGGTAGTTAATTATGATATAAATATTTTAGTAAATTAACCAATGTAATTAATACTTTTATAGGTAATAATTTGATTGGACCCTTTTATTTTGTCAATAACCTCAATGACGCCAGATATACGGAATTGTTAAGATACCAAATAATTCCGGCTATTAGAGGACTTGTACCAAATGATGATGATTTTCGAAAACTATGGTTTCAGCAAGATGGTTGTCCAGCTCACAATTCCCGAGAAGTTAGCGCCCTTTAGCTGAACATTTTGCCAAAATATTATATGCAATAGTGGACCAATTATGTGACCGGCAAGATCACCAGATCTTACACCACTTGATTTTTATTTATGGGGTTTTGCTAAAAATGAGGTATATGAGTTTGAACCGCCTCATAATATAAACGAACTGCAGGAAAGAGTCCGTGACATTCTTAACTCTATAAATAGGCGCACGTGAAGCAGAGTTGTACGGAAAGTTTTAATTAATTGTCGAATGTGCCGTGATGCAAACGGACAGCATTTTCAGCATCTACGGGAAGGAATTTAGATGATAGTTTGCTGTTTCGGTCACATTTAATTTTGTTCCTAAATTAGATAAGATAGGCTACAGTTTTATGTTTAAGTTAATTTTAAGATTTATATCCAATACTTTACGAGTTCTACTTAACAAAATGTATGTGGTACTACTACTACTACTACTGTTTGGAAAGTAGAAATCAAATTTTTGCCCTGTTAGGATTACCAAACGTTATAGAACATACAAATTTAGTTATTTTTAAAATTAAGGATAGTTTTGCATTTTTTTATAGATACGTGGCATATTTTTGAAAAGGTAATTTTAAGGCGCATAATATTCACTTAATATTCAAAATGGCGGCCATAAGAAAAACAAAAGTTGTGGGCGTTTCCTCGAAAACAAAAGACAGTCGAATGATTCTGTTTATGCTAAAATACTCCTTTTAGAAAAGTGTCTTAATAATGTGCAAGTCTTGTGATGGTGCGACTTATGATTCATGTTTTATTATCAAAAAACAAAATCCGCCATTTTTAGTTTTCTTCGAATATCTCCAAAACCAGACAACTTACACCAATTTTGTAAACGGATACAAAACTGGCCTGGATTCCTCCAAATCTTTCCCCATTTAACCCAATTTCTATCTCTTATAATAACTGAAATCACAATGTAGAGACTCGAAATTTGGACACACTGTATAGTATATTAAATACGATGCTTTCTTTTGGATGCTTTCCATACTGCAAGATTGTCGCCGCTCTAGTAGAAAGACTTACAATCGAATACCGAAGCGTCATGCACACAAGCATCTCAGTTTTAGTTGCTCAATATTGTAGTTTAGGTAAATTAGTTACAATATTTAATATTGGTAAGATATTATCCAGTCATCTTAGCCGCTTTAGTAGTGTGAAAAAACCAAGCTGATAATGTAACAACAACTTCTATGAATTTTTTATTTTAGTAATGTCAGAAACAGATTGTTATTTTTTTTTTATATGACAGATGCGCACACTAGAATTAAAGTCTATTAGAGAGAGCGCATAGACAGTCTTAACAGTAACATTAAGTGTTTACATTTTATTGAAGCCATAACATGCCGGCCTCCTTGAAACCTCCAAGGTTTTAACATAACAAACAAGAAATGTAAACAAGGTCGAAACATTAAGTTACCACATTAAAATTACGTGAAACTGAAAACTTAGTCAATTACAAACATGATTAGATAAATTTAAACAACAATAAACATGTAATAACGAAAGATAATCTAAGCACTAAGACATTAGTTCACTTCAGGAAACGCACACAGTCGATGCACTGAACGTTTACATAGGTGTCCATTCGGAAGACGTAAAGTGGCGTTTCTAAAGACTCCATCAGTAGCAGGATGCAGTTCCACTACCCTACCAAGAGACTAATGTAAAGGGGGTAGGTTCTCATCCTTTATTAGCACTAGAGAACCAATTTGTAGCAGTTACGGGAGCATTTTGTACCATTTAACCCTGCGTTGCATTTCAGGTACGACTTGACGACTCCAGCCCTTCCAAAAATGCTGTACTAGTTTTTGGATTCAACGATACAGAGTTAATCTACCTTCATTGATATTCAATAAGTTTGGTTCTGGTAAGGCACATAAGGATTTCCCAATTATAAAATGACCAGGCGTCAGGGGGCAAAAATCGGACGGGTCGTCAGACAGTGGTGAAACTGGTCGAGAATTTAATGTAGCCTCGATCTGCACCAAAACAGTTTGCAGATCTTCATAGTTTAAATTAGTGTTACCCAGGACTCGTTTAAGATGAGTTTTAGTGTTCCTTATCCCGCTCTCCCACAAACTTCCTTGATGAGGAGCGACAGGGGTAATAAATTCCCAATTTATACCTTGATTAGTTAGGAAGCCAGATATCACGCCACTACAATCCGCAGTGTTTAAAGATTCAAAAAGTTGTCGTAACTCTCTATGTACGCCCACAAAGTTTGTAGCATTGTCGGAAGTTTAGCGCCGCGAGTTTTGCGGTCTTTAATAAGTATAGGTCCGGTATAGTCTATGCCGACGTTGTAGAATACTGTAGTATTAAGTTCCAATCTCTTAGAAGGTAAGTTGCCCATTAACGGGTTAGAACTGGTAGGTTTTGCTATAAAACATCTGATGCATCCTCGACATATTTGTTTGGCAGTGTTTAAACCAGTTATTGGCCAGTAGTGTTCTCGGACGCAAGCTAGCAGTTGTTGTGCTTCGCAATGCATCAAACTAACGTGAAAATACTCAAAAACAAGTTTAGTCAATGAGTGTTTCGAAGGCAGTAAGATGGGACATTTTTTGTGATAAGCGTAAGAGGAATTATTTAATCTACCTTCTACTCTTAGAATATTATCTTCATCAAGAAAAGGACTTAATTGTAGAATTGTAGACTCGGCTTTAAGAGGTTGGTTTTTGGTAAGCTGTTTAATTAGTGGCTCAAAGGATTCGTATTGACAAAGCCTTATCAGAACATTATGAGCATTGTTAAGTTTAGAAGTAGTCAAACGTCCTGAAACGCGGTTTTTGCTAAGTTTGCAATTTTTTGTGAAACGGTGTATCCAAGCTACTATACGTTTCAATTTAGTTAGAGTGGAGAAATTTTGAAATATGTCAGTACTTAAAAGATTTACAAGGTTTAAGCTGTCACTAGCAGCTGACTTCAATTCAGACTCTACTGATGATTCAATATTAATTAGTGGAGCAGGCCAATTGGCAGAAGATTGTGCCAAAAACTGAGGTCCGTGCCACCATAACGGGTTATTAATAAGCCTTTCAACAGCCACTCCTCGAGAAACTAAATCGGCAGGATTTAATTTCGAAGGAATATGCAACCAAGCCTTTGGTTTAGTTAGTTCTTGGATTAGCGGTATTCGATTAGCAACAAATATTTTAAATTTATTAGGTGCAGAGTTTACCTAATGCAGTACGATAGATGAATCTATCCATAAGATAGTGTCAGAAATAGGTATAGTCAATATTGATGTTAATTTGTGCATAAGCTGTGCCAGTAATACAGCAGCGCACAATTCTAATTTAGGAATTGTAGTTCCATAAAGAGGAGCTATCCTAGACTTAGAACACAAGAGATTAGAATGGTAGTTACCTGTAGAATCAGCAGCTCGTAAATAAATACAAGTTCCATAAGCGACATCACTACTGTCACTAAAACCGTGAAGTTCTAAGAAAATGTATTCAGCAGGAACTATACAACGAGGTACGTGCAGGTTTTCTAACGCACTTAGTTGCGTTTTGAATAAATTCCATTTGGAGTCAAGATTCTGAGGGATACTCTCATCCCAAGAGGGTTAGATTGCCATAGTTTCTGTATAAATAGTTTACCAATAACTACGATCGGCGCGAGTAGACCTAAAGGGTCAAAAATTTGCGAAACCATTGATAAGATGGAACGCTTAGTGTTTCTAGTATTAGTAGATTTAAGTACAACATCAAATTCTATAGTATCTTGTAATGAGTTCCAAACAAGGCCTAACGTTTTGGCACTTGTTCTCTCGCTCAAAGGAATATTATAGAGCTTTTCATTTCTTTCTGCACCTAATACAGCAGGACAATTGGAAAGAAATTTTCTAATCGGAAACCCTGCGCTTGCTAATACGGAAGTCAAGCCAGTTTTAATCTGTTGAACCTTTTGTATAGTACCGCTTCCGGTAATAAGGTCATCCATGTAAAAATCGGATTTTAAAATGGAAGAAATTAAAGGATGTTCCTTAGCGCATAGTGCTGAAAGTTGATGTAAACATTTTGTAGCTAAGTAACTTGCACTAGCTGTGCCATAAGTAATAGTATTAAGTTCGTAAGTATCTATGGGCGAGTTGGGGTTATCGCGCCATAGAATACGCTGAAATTTGCGCTCAGAAGGTTGTACAAGTATCTGGCGCTACATTTTCTCTATATCTCCAGTCAGCGCAACTTTATAAAACACGTAGAATTTTTAAAAGGACGAATAGAAACAATTGATGGGGTTAATTTATGATCAGCAATGAAGAAAAAGCTAACGACGATTTATAGGGTCATCCGTGTACCGATATTTGTAGGGAATAAAAAGGCAGGAGATGCAGAGTTCTTGATAACAAAGGGGTTGCAGCTAGATTTTATATTAGGAATGGATTTTATAGAGGATTTTGGATTGAATATAGATGGAAATGATAGGTCGATTAGGATATTAGATAAAGATAAGTTATGGGTGGTGCCTACGGTTAGTTCGGAATATAGGAATGGAAATGATATAGATAAGTCAGGATTAGGAATGAATAGGGCAAGTAATTATAGACAGGTTGAAGTGAGATTATGTAATATGTTTGCGAGAATAATTGATGATGGACAGATAGGAAAAGTGAGTATTGATATTAAAGAGAAGCTGGGGGAATTATTTAATAGATTTATAGGGTTGTTTAATGAAGAGCCGAGATTTGCGAAGCGATATACGCATAAGTTAGAGGTCACGGAAGACAGCGGATTTAATACCAAGATGTATCCAATTCCGTTTGCAATTAGAAATAGGGTTAAAGCCAAGATTAGTAAAATGTTAAAAGAAGAAATCATCGAACCAGCGAAAACTTCATATGTGAACCCGGTAGTTATTGTACCTAAACCTAACAAAAGAGATATAAGAATTTGTTTGGATGCGAGGAAGTTGAATTCAATTACGAAAGCACAGTACGAACAACCACAAGGGTTGGATAATTTGTTATATAAGGTGTATGAGATGAAGATTTTTAGCAAGTTAGATTTAAAAAATTCATTTTGGTTGATTCCGTTGCATGAAGATAGTAAGAAGTTTACGGGGTTTAGTATTGAAGGGGAGATTTATATGTTTTCTGTAGTTTCGTTTGGTTTAAGTAGTTCTTCAGCAGCACTTGTTAGGGCCATGCAGAAGCTGTTTAACGAGTATGAATGTTTCTGTTCGCACTATGTGGATGATCTATTGATTTTTTCAAGGAACGAGCAAGAACACATGGAGCATTTAGAAAAGGTGATCCAACGGTTGGACGAAGGGGGTTTGAAGTTAAATGTGGAGAAATGCGAATTGTTTAAGAGCCAGGTCACGTATTTAGGGTTTGAAATTAGTGAACATGGTATGAGAATTTGGAAGCCAGGTCGGGAAAATTGATAGGATTTTGGTAGACAACGCGACATATTTCAACAACCAAAGATTCAGAAACGGGTTAAATAGAGCGCATATTAAGGTATCATTTAGCAGTATACGGCATCCGAAAGCAAATCCATGCGAACGTTATATACGAGAGGTCATAAAATATCTACGGTTGGCGACGCAAGAGCACCACGATAGATGGGGTAGATATCTGCCACAGATTGAAGATTTTATAAATTGCGTACCGAGTTCGGTTACAAAAACATGTCCGATAACATTGATCAGAAAGATTATACCAGCTAGGCCCTGGAGGGAAGAAGTCGAGGTGCAAGACATCACAGAGTTGTTGGGTAGTGTTAGGCGTAAAATCGAAAGGATGCAGCGTAGGGACATCGAGCGAAGGCGTAGTAGGATTAAAAAAAGACGATTTTTGAAATAGGAGATATGGTGGTAGTAAAAAGATTAAGGGTTTCAAACCGCGACAGAAACATTTGCGCGAAGTTGTTGTTTCCTTACGAAGGGCCGTACAAAATCACGCGTATTTTTGCTGAAGGAAATACGTTCGAATTAGATACTATGACAGGGGAATATCGTGGGCGTTTTTACTTAGAAAATTTATATCCATATAAAATTGTACAAGAAGAGGGTTTAGTAGGATGAGAGTTCATGCGACGGAAAGTTTAAGTTTGTTTTATTTTATAGTGTAAGTTATTATGTAGCGTAGTTAGACAGACGTGAGAGAAATGAAATTAGGGGTTGAGTAATCATTAATATGTAGAAATGCGGGCAGTGGTTTTAAATAAAAACTAGAAATTATGCACACCAAAATAAGAGTATAAAAACAGACGAAATTTCCACTTTTATTCAAAACCAGTGGGGCCAATGTAGTGTCAGTAGGAGCTACAAGGGTTCTAAGGGTTGTTTTGTGTTGAAGGTAGTGTATGCCAAATAAAGTAAGCCAATATATCAGATCCCGTAATTTAAAAATGTATGTTTGCCGTACTTTACATACGTTAAAGCATTTGAAATGTTAGTTAAAATGTAAGTGCCAAGACGTAAAAACAATGACTTGATGACGTGATAAAACACACAGTATTCAAGGTTTTATACTGAGTTGTAGTTTAATAGGCCATTGAACGTACATTTGCCAACCGAAAACCGGATGCGTCTATGGATGTCCACTATTAACCACGCAGATCCAGGTTCATATGTGTAACATTTCGGCATTTATTTTTACTAGAATCAACCTTTGGACAAACATGTAACATCAAAATTATAAGTAATAGCAGTGTCAAATATGATTGAAGGGTTGTGCGATATTTAGGACCAATGATTGAACATTATGTATGAAATAGGAAAGTGCAAAAAACAAAGTTTAAGGTATTAGTGCCACGAACTTGGTAATACGACGTTATTGGATGGTTTTTTATATACTATGTAATAAAAAGTAGGCAGATTAATATTGTAATTATCACCAAGGATAAGTAAACAAGGGAGTCGATTTCGAAATGTTTTTGTAATAAAACGTGTTTATAACTGCGCTAAATTGTTTTGAATTATTTTTGAAGATTAAATAAATGAGTTTGAATTGTACGAGTTTAATTTATAAAGGAAGAGTAAAGATAAGCAACAGTGAATAAATAATTAATAGCGGCGACGAGTAAAAGTTAAGATTGGAATTAGTGCGACAGCGAACCGGCGGAAAATAAGATTGAATTGGAACGAGATTTATATAGGCAGAAGGCATCGAATAGGAATTATAAGAGTAAAGAATATATTAGGATTGAATTGGATATGGTTTCATGTGTAGCGGGGCATTGAGTGGTAAAAAGAAACGAGGATTGATTTGGAACGAGCGGATTAAAGAGAAGTAAGGATTGATTTGGAACGAGCGGATTAAAGGCGGAAGTATTGATTTAGAACGAGAGAAGCAAAATTAGAAGACAGCGTAAGAGTAACAAGTGGAATCGTACGAGACAAAGAAGAAATAACACCGGAAGAATTAGCGCAGGGGAAGTAAATAAAAAAGGGTATTCTAAATTCTAAATTCGGGTCATATTTATTTTAGATTTGGGCGCAGCAAAATTGAGTCAAAGATACCTGGAGGATAGACGGCAGTTTTCAAAGTGATAGTGCAACCTTGTGAAGACGTATACGGCGAGTAGGATTTTGAGCCAGCATACAAAGAGGCCGTTAACGACGTATAGAACAGGTGAGTACTGTGTGATATAACGTCAAAGTCAGAAATTTTGTGGTAGTAATTAATTTGGCACAAGGCTACGTGGATCATATAAAATTTGGCATATACAAAAGTAAATTATAAAAAGGTACTAAAACAAAAGATAGTGCAGTTTGGTTGGGCATTGCACATCTACTTACCACTGAACCCACGGTAAGTAGGTGGATACCCTGGGAAGAAAGAGTTCATATAGTCGAGGCATATTTAAAACATTTTTGATTTATTAACCAACCAAATGTTGCTAAAGTACGTAACGTAAAATAAATATTTGCACATTATATAAAAATCATTAAATTAATAAAAATAAGGCGCGAAAAAGAAGGGGGTGCAGCATAAGAATATATACATTTTAGGTAGTTAATTACATACTAAGTCAGTTGATAAATACTATCGTATTACATGCAAAGCCCAAATGATCATTTCAAATCGAGCTAGTAATTGAAAGATGGAACATGTAAGGTCTAGGACAGGACTTGAACCTGTATCTTAGTCTTTCCATCTTACAGTTACTAGCTCGATTTGAAATATATCATTTGGACTTTGCATAAAAGTCTAAGTTACTATTTCATCTTATTAACTGTAATACGATAGTATTAAATATTTAAATATTTATATATTTAATACTTGGCTTATAGCCGTAATTTTGAGCATTGAATTGTTTGCAGAAGAATAGCTTCCGAGCACTGGAACAATAAGGTCAAATGTATTCTGAACATGCTCAGGTAAAAGGTATTTTCTAAAGCTGTATAGAAAGTGTAGTAGTAATGAAAGAGTTTTTCGAAAGGATCATAAGTGAGCATCTAGAAGTAAATTTATTGGCATATTTTGAAGTGTAAAAAAATAGTTCAACCAGAGATTTGATAAGAAACAGTGGTTTAAATTTATTTTCAACTTTGAAAATTTAAAAAAATATAAGTATGTGCCCTATTAGTACTGTCGGGTGCAAACACTGAAAAGAGATTAATATTTTACCAAATTCACCATAAACCTTTTTCTTGGTGTAATGAAAAGGATAGATGCACGATAGGATATAAATAAATTACTCTGGCACTAAACTAGACTTGATCGTTTTTGGATGCGGATGCTGCAAAGGACTTAAAATCTGAGGAGAAAGATAAAGAAACGTTGAAAAGCTATAACCTTATAAAGAAGTTTATACAATAAAATATTGAAACGCAGATTTGTGGAATATAAATGCTTCAGTATTTTATTATGACAAATGAAATTGCAAGGATTTGTTTACTGCATAAAAAATTAATTTAATAAGACTTTGGACATAAATCAAATATAGTATCTAATCACAAAGCAATACTTGCATTACTTTGATAATGTAACATACAGCACAACTAATTTGGAAAAGCGTTAAACTTACTTTTCTCCATTTATAAAATCGACAAATCAAAACCACCCTTTACAGTACCAATAAACACATAGTATAAATTGTTACCAATCTGTATTTACAAGTATATGATCTACAAAGTCACCTGAGGTTCTTGAATCAAGGAAGTTCAGCTGGTCAAGCTCACCACTGCAAAAGCTT
This sequence comes from Platerodrilus igneus, assembly GCA_036346225.1. Lineage (NCBI taxonomy): Eukaryota > Metazoa > Arthropoda > Insecta > Coleoptera > Lycidae > Platerodrilus > Platerodrilus igneus. The sequence continues at coordinate 1,423,322 of JARFIW010001068.1, forward strand.
AAGTCCTAAAAAAGTTACATCTTGGTACTTGAGAGAAGTTATGTATAAATTACATTCCAATATAAGAAAATTCTACTTATTTCATCACAAAATGCGTGGTCACTCTATCGGAAACCTTATTAGAGCAGACTAGATAAAAACTAAAAAAGAGGAACACCCTAAAATAAGATTGCGTTAGGAAAGAATTTCACGTGCTTGCAAAAACTGTTAAACTACATCTGAATATATCTTACCATCATTAGATTTAATGATAGGCTCTTAGGTATTTATGAAGGTTTGCGCTTCTTCCAATAGAAATATTTTTTATGAAACACTAAAGATTTACAATATATTACATATCCTTCAAAGAAGACAGGTAAGACATTATTCTCTAAATGTGCCCACAAACATCAGGCAAGTAAAAGTATTTTTAATAGAGAAGAGGGGGTGGGGATGGAGAGAGGAGAGGGGGGAGGAGGAGGAAGGAAGAGAGAGAGAGAGACCAACCGTCAATATTGACCTTTAATAGAGAGGTAAACATTCCCACCAGTTGTATATGTGTGAGATTTAAATGCCAATGAATTAAAAGTAAATTTTTCCAAAATTAATAACACGAACAAACCTTTTAACTGGACTAAAATATTTAAAATAAATATACATCTTGAGCATGGTACTTTATTCAAATAAGAATTTTATTTAGTGCTATTAAGCTAAACTGTAAGATAAAATTTACATAAAAATAGAAATTTGGAGAGTGAATCCTACGAAGCTGTAGCTTGACATTGTTGTAGAAAAAAATGTCACGTTATACAATGGTTAGTAGATCTGTATCGGCATAAACCCACCATTATAAAGCATATTTTTTGAAGCGATGATGCGAATTTTTCGAATAGGGACATGTTTAATCGCAAAAACATGCACTATTGGACTAAAGAAAATTTGTTTATTTCTCGTCTCAGAAATCCGCAGTAGTTTAGTATCAATTTCTGGTGGTCTAATAGACAGTCAAATAATTAGGCCAATTTCTGTATGAATGCAAGTTGGCAGGCAGGAAATGTGTTGATATATTGTCACAAGTACTAAATGAATATTTACATGATGTTAACTAGGAGCACGTAACAGAATCCCTTTTCAACAAGATGCAGCTCCTCCCCATCTGTTTCACGATGCTAGAATGTTGTAAGAAAAATTTTTGGAAGAAAGATGGATGACAACAAATTATCTTATTCGTTGGCCTCCAAGATCTCCTGACATACAACCGTTAGACTAAAAAAACGTTAGAAATAGTGTGCACTTAATTTGGTACAGTTCCAAAGTTGGTTTTTTTATTAAGTGTCTTAGAATTTTGGCACATGTAACACATTTGAAGAAATTCCGTTAAATTTATTATTTCCGATATGTAAAATTTGCGGATTGTTAAAATTAATTTTGTGGTTAATAGTATTTACATGTGTAATTAGAGCAGTTGCATTTGGTTTAGTGCGTATATTATTTTCTTATTGTGTTATGCGTTGTTTGAGTTTTTGTGAACTTTGTTCGATTTAAATATTAGGACAATTGGAACAATTTAGTTGGTATATGATATTTTTTGATCTAAAGGAATCGATTTATCATTATTTTTAGAAGAATGGTTATTTATTGTTAGATCTTTTTTTTGCAAGTTTATATTATATTAAAAGTTTTAAAAATGTTATTTAATTGAGAAGTTAATTTATTAAAATATGGAAATACCTTGGGCTACGTGCATTGACGTAGCCTAACAAAAAGAGGAAAAATGAAGAAAATAAAGAAATTGACCGTGCTCCTTTGGTGAGAGGGAGGGGTATAATACATGCAAAAATTAAAGGAGGCCTGAAATAAAAATACACGCACTCATTACTAAAACCACACACAACATAAAAAAATTATAATTAAACAAACAGAAAAAAAATGTTATATCAGTACAGTAGTACCAAAAACAAATGATAACAAAATAAGTAGTAATCACAATATGCATGTCAGGAAGAACCAAAAAAAGATCAATTCTTAACATAGCGAGCTGCCGTTTTTAGGTATTAATTAACAAAGAAAGAAAAAGCAATCACAACTTTAAAACCGCAGCTCTAAATTGTCATCTTAAATATAAAATTAAGTATATACAATTGTTACAATATCAATAATACTTCCCCCCCCGTATAGATGATAATCATTGTAGAACCTACAAGGTGTTATCATCCAACAAAACTGAAATATACTGGTTCAACCAGTTCATGGAACCCATACAAAAAAAATAGTGGATAAACACTCACCCACGTGTCGAATATGTTGGACCTATCAAACCCTCCTTAAAGCCGCAGCGGGGCAGCAGGGCCTAGGACCAAGCAATTGGTGCCATATAAAAAGGGGCGGACATTGCCTCCTCAATTAGGTCCAAGGTAACAGGTAGCCCGCGAAGAAAACGGTAAAAATACAACGACTGTTTTCGTCGTGTATAAGGAAAAGCAAGTGAATATTAATTGGTTTAACTAAATAACGAGAGTTCAAAAAGTAATATTGGTGTTATCAAACGATTAGAAACTGAAAAACACGGTGTTATCGGATAGTACGCGACCTTAGTTTGACGAGTCTTTAGATGGAAATCACAAAGAATCAACTATACGCGGTCGTACTGTATAACCAGTTAACGGAATCTTAAAACAAGGTACTGACTATTTAATTATAGCATAAACTTTACGTTTCAAAGCAACTAGATTTGAGTTAAAAATTATTGTAAAGCGGGCTTATGAATTAACAAGGGAAAAAGGGGTATTTAATTTATCCCGAAAATAAACGTAACACTTGTGCTGAGGAATTGTATTAGTCGTCGTATCGGTAGAGATTTCGCAGTTTATTTTAGTCGTATGGTTAAACATGATTTTTTTATTAGAGGAGCAGGGTGGTTGTTATCTTTTAGGATATTATAAAGTTTGCTTAAATTTTTTTGTGTATAGAGGAACGGCTTATGTTTTTTATTTTGTTTTTAGTCCTAAAATAAAATTAATTTTCATATTTCATGAGTGATATGAATAATAATTAAGTTACCTGTTTGGAGTGGTAGGTTTCTAATACCAGTCTAAAATAATTTTGTTAGTTTTATCTCTGATTAATAATGTATCTAAGAGAGAAACTGATTGATATTTTTTTGTTTTCTATTATAAATTGAATTTTACTGTTGTAGTTGTTAAACTGCAGGTGTATAATGTTCCTAAAAATAAGACCTCAAAGAGTATCAAATACGAACCTCAAAGTTATGTAACGTCTGTGTTAGTTTAATTAGTTCTACCTAAGTCATGGATTTTTTTTAGATGATGGCCAATTCTATGAAATTGTTTGGATATTTTTGTAGTATATTAAGATGTAAATTGATCAACAGTTTCATCCAAAACTTTGTTAGCTAAGAATACTGTGTTAGCGGGGAGGTTTTGGCCAACAGCCGATTAGGTGATAGTTTTTAGTCGTGTAGAGATACGTCTTGTTATTTTTAAATTATAATTAAACGTTATGACAATTTCTTTTGGGCGTACATAAAAAATACTCGAATTGTAATTCGTGTGTCCTAATTGAAAATTGAAAGAGTTGTTGAGTACAGGAAGTTCACGTTTGATACTCTGTAAGAAAAGGTTTACTGTCCAGCGCTAAATGTTAAAATTTTCTTAGGTGCAATAGCAGTTTTTGTTTGTTTTGAGTTAGTTGATTTTAATTAGTTATCAGAAGTAGTGAATAAATAATTATTCCCAAATCTATTTTGATGCAAAGAAGTAAAAAGTTGATAAAAACCGTGAACCAATTTTCAGTATTAGCTAATTTATTTAAGTTTGATCAAATAAGTACTTTAGAAAGATAAACTGACAAACTTAAGATGAATGGAAGGTATGGCGTTTTTCGAAAAAGTTTAATTACAAATTGTTCGTCTTTTAATGACAGTTTTTAAAAGCGGCGGCAAAAAAGAGTCTTTTGTCTCTGTGGCGCCTGTTTTTTATAACGTTAGGCAAGACGTTTTATTTTTCGCAACCTTCTACCCCCCTCTCGCCCACATTGTATGATAAATTTGTACGTAAAATCCGTTTCGCCTGTGGTAGATCCACTACTAAGATTTAAAGTTATTAGTTTTCAAGTTATAAAATACTAGTCTTTCCACGTTGGTTCTTTCGCAAATTTTTAGGAAAATATTACAATAGGCCTTAGTGCGGCCGGCCACTTGAAACAATATTGTGTTTTATGAATTACTAATCCCAGGGACATGATTTTGCTTGACGTGTTTTAATTTTCTTCAACTTCTTGGTTTAATATCTTTTATTTATTTTTGTTTTAGAAGTTTAATAATTGCCTTTGAGAAAAGTTAATTTAGTAAAAAGCTTGAAAACAATAAACAGAAAACCATAAATAACTAGAAACTCTTTTAATCTCTAATGTCTTTTAAAATAAAAAGGCGTGTCTGTAGAGCACATAAAAAAATTAAGAAATAAAAGTACTTACCCTGTACATAAGGTCCTCTTTGAGGATGTTCTCTAACCCTAAGCGTTTTTGTACTTCCAGCATTAGTATTGGAATCTAATAAATCGCGCACTTTTTCATTATATATTTCCAAAAAGCTGAAAAATACAATTTAATTTAATTATTTAGATCCAACCAACCCAAAGAACGGTTTAAATCACTTTATGGTGTAAAAAGTAAAACTTTAAATTACATGGAAATAAAATTTAAACGGCGTTGTCGCGTGACAAAACCTAAGTAGCTTCAAACTGGGAGCTTTCAGACATGTATTTCTCTACCAGTGCAACTTTTCAAAGTTTATTCAGGACATGTTATTGTATCAAAGACACGAAAGTTAACCATCCTATGAGAGAATTGTATAAACCGCTTGTGAAATGCGCAGAAATTAGAAGGAGTAGTTTGCTTTCTACCTCTATTTCTGTCATTATTCAGTAACTTTGTATATGTGAAACTTTTATTCGAAGTTTTGCAATTTTTGTCTTTACAGTTGCTAGCTATTAGAATTTAATATTTGTTTCAAAACTTACTCCAGCATAAATATTACAAAGGTATTGTCAAAATTCAAACATGTTACACAAGCACAACTAATAGTTAAGGACATGCTCATTAAGCAAGGCTTCTTAATTTCTCATAATTGTATAAAAAAATTAAATAGACTAGGTATTTCATAGTTTAATTACCGTAACGAATTCTTTGGCTTGTGCAACTTCTCATTAGTACTTAAGATGAACTATTTTTAGCTTAAACCTTCCGGGTTCATCTTTGTTTATAAAATTTCACTTTTAGTTACACAATAAATACAAACTAATACACACCAGAAGTTTCTAGGTTACCTTCATTAATGTTATTGTTATTATGTGGATAGATTACTGTTATCTATTTGCAAATGGCGTGTATTCTCACCCATTCCCACACTTCACACATGCAAGGACGACTACAGATTACCTATCGATTACATCGTTCAACAATTTTCCCTTGTGTCCTTAGTCAAGACATTAGGAGTAAAACCATTCCAATAAATTGACAAGGTATATAAATAGAGGACGAAATTCATCTATTAAACCCCAAACACATGCTAAACATAACTGCAAATTCAAAATGTTCCAGGTTGTTTAACCTTTAACCGGAAACGCGATGTTTTAGGGTTAATACGAACCCCCCAGTGTACTAAACCAGAACAATAAAGAACCAAATTAAACACAAAATAACTTTATTTAAAGAATTAAAACCCAAGAGTTTTAAGAAAGCTTTATCATTTAAAATTTTCCAGCAGAAAGGATGTTTTGATATTGTAACAAACTTCAATTTGTAGTTCTTTATTCAGTCCAGTACAGGTTTAATTAATCACAATTATTTACCGAGAATACTTAGTAGTACAAATAAACGTCTCTCATTTAAACCAATGTGAAAATGAAGGATTTGACTCTCATAAAAAATACACTGAGATTGTCTATGTATATAGTACACGTGAGTACAGGATAGATAGACACATATTAACCAAATCACCACGTCGTTCTTTGTCAGTGATTGTTACTCTACCACGTGACCGCTAATGTTACTAACCTTTTCGCTAGAGGTGCTTGCCATATTAAGTTAATGCCACGTTTTTGTATATAATTGCATACGCAGACAATATTAGCATATATGTACCAATATATTGCTATGATAATAGGTATAAGTATAATAATAAGTATATAGGGTCAAGAGGATAGTACATTTTATATAAACATAATGAGAGTCCAGAAAACTAGACATTTTACCAAGGAAAAATGCGAAATTCGACGATTAGGCAAAAAGGCAAATACCAACGCCCTGTATAAAAACGACAGTTAAAATTATATTCAAAGAAAGAAAAAGTATTCGTAAAGATTCAACTAAATAAACAACTTTGCAAGTCATAAAACCACATGGACAGAAGCTATAAAACAATACGCTTGAGTAGTGCATCATTAGTATACAAGGAATTCCATTTAAACAAGCGTAAAACGGATAAACGCATATACTTTCGTACATCAATAAATATAAAGCTACGTGACCAAAAGTATGAAAATCCAACACCTTGATAATTTGGAAATAACAACAGCTGAGGATAAAGCAAAGTTCTACAAATTTGCAGTACAAACAAAGCGTACGTGATTTAAAAGACCATGAAAGATATTAAATTCCAACTAATTTATACAAATAACCTAAAATCCTACGTGCAATGAAAAGCGTCTCGACTTCGTTATACATGGAAATTTCATAGGAATACCCAAACCTGCATGTGAAAAGCAAGGTACAAAGTAGTAATTCAACGATTGATGCGTTTGGCCCACCAATTACAAACCGATAGGCGTTTTCTTTATATACCACAGGATTTGATAAACAAATGAGTTTGACTCTAATGAAGGCACGTTCCACATCACCTGATATAAAATATTTACGTGAAATAATTGCAAGTGATTTAATAATTAATAATTTAAATGTGGTGATAGTTAAAAAAGTGAATAATTAAACAAGGTTCGTCGCTTAATCATCAAAAACGTAACTTATAAAAGGTTGCTTTAAATAGGTCTTAAAATTTATATTAACAAAAGACTCCAAACCATTTCTGGATCCGACCTGGAGAAGTTGAACAAGCATGTCCAAACAATTTCTGAATCCGACCTGGAAAAGTTGAACAAGCGTGTCCAAACAATTTCTGGATCCGACTTGGAGAAGTTAAACAAGTACATCCAAACAATTTCTGGATCCGACATTGAGTATTTAAATAAATACCTGAAGAATCCACTTGGCGCAGAATTTTTAAATCCTATTTGGGTAACTCAAGGAGTAACTATAAACTGAAGCTGAACCAGCGAATAAAGAATATACGTGAAGCAAGAGAAGATATACCTGGAAATAACTGAAACAGAAACGTCTGAATTGGTGGAACCAGACACGCTGAAACGTATTATATTTTCTTGATCGCTAACCCCAAACGGTCACATTCTTTCCTAAATTGAGCTTAACTAATGCTCTCTTCTTAATACATACATCTGACTCTAGAAGTTGGGGGTCAGCAAAACAAAGTCTTCCGACGTAACTAGGGTCTATTCCTTGGGTAGAGCTATGAGCAATGGGGGGTAAGTCGAAATCTATGGAGGGTTACACTTAACAAAAACAAACAGGCGCCACCAAGTCCAAATTGATTTATTTTAGGGGCATAGCTATTTTTAAGGGCGGACTTGGAGACCCAAAAAAGAGATCGCCTTCGTTGATACACAAACTTGTCTTAACAGAATAAGACGCTGTTCCTGTAAGAAAGAATAATAATTAAGTCACATAAAAATGGGAACACTATTTGCGTCCCTCAAGTATACCTAAAAAGTATAGAGAATATTTTCTGCATAATGGGATCATAAAATTTTAGTTCTTATTGCTTTTTGTTTACCAAGTCTGATCAGACTAGATCAGAATAAAAACTTTAAATGAAGAATATTAATTTACTAATAAGAATTTTCTTGGTTTCAGTAAATAAAGTATCATTGTAATTAAATAAAAATAAAAATTTGAAGTACTTGCAAAACTGGTAGTAAAGGTTATCAACTAATCCTTACTCAAATATTTTATAATTCTATGTAACTAAAAATGCTAGAGTTTCTTTATAACCCAATCAGATCTGTGTGAGTCATTTACAAATGAATATACGAAATTTTCTCTTTAGGTTAACAAACTTAAATTTAGTTTGAAGTCAAAATAATCACCAAGATATTCTCTAATGTTATCTATAGTGGTTGTACTAAAATGCTAAACATGTGTTAGCCATTGGGCAATTGTTGACAATAGTGAACAAACAAACAGGTGATGTAATGGCAGCTGTTAAATTACGTTGAAGCCACGTGTGATCACGTATTTACGAAGCTAAGTGAAAGCAAATTTAATACTGGGAAAACCAGCTTATTTACAGGTAAACTGAATAACAATTTTGTACGTCTAACAAACAAAATGAAATAATGTACTTTCAGAAGGAAAGTACTCAGGAAATCTTAATTCTATTACGAACCCAAGAGCAGCAGTTGTCCCTTGATGTAATGGAAATTACCTCGCAGCGCGGAACAGCAACTAATTATACTTGCTTTCCATGCTTTAACACAGGTGTAGGAGCAAAGCGGGTTCCTTACTTGGATCACGGCAGCATTACTTTGTAACGTAATCTTCCGTTGTCTAAATTTATTTACTAAAATAATTTTTCATTGCGTAGCCAACAAATTAAGCTTTCTAAATTGTAACTTCAAAGGGATCATGTTGTCTCAAATTTTACAGTTGCGATTTTCGACGTGGTGTGCGATATATACGTTATCCATGCAGTTTTCTAATTTCTCATTGGGATTTCAAATGTGTCGTTGCGAGTTCAAATAGGTCGTTGCGAGTTCAAATGGGTCGTTGCGAGTTCAAATGGGTCGTTGCGAGTTCAAATAGGTCGTTGCGAGTTCAAATGGGTCGTTGCGAGTTCAAATGGGTCGTTGCGCTAAATAAATTTTGTAAATTAGCTAATATGACAACGAATATACAAAATGTGGATTAGGTACTAACCGTTACTCAGGAAGTGTTTCACAAACATAGAGCGACTCGGAGGTCACTCGCCATTCTCTTAGAATGCATCTTGACGCTACTTTTAACTATCGACGAGTGCGCTCGCTGTTTTCTTGTATGGTGGGAGGTTCCGGATTTTAGTTCTCGAACCTCTCACGCGCGCGCCAGTGGCTGTGAAATTACACCGAACTCGGAAACAACTCGACTAATAATCCTTGATATTATAATACTATAAAAGTTTGATTGTTACTTGAATATTTATTTTAATTAATAAAGGTATTTTACTATTCATTGTACGTTTAATGAATGGATTCTCCTACTGCAAAAATAAAATTGTTACACTACCTCTTTCCTAAAAGAAAAAATTTTTTCTTAAAAAACTTCAAATATAACTAATACAAAAAAATTTTTTTACAACAATACTAGCCTTTCCTATCTTCCTAACCAACTATGCAATTTTATAAATTTACTCAAATGGGGGACCTTCATTTATAATTGAGAGTGTGTTGGTAACTACGTGTACCTGACGTCCATCGGGAGACAAAATCGGGGAGTCACAATCGGTAATAATCAAAATTGGGAGGGGGTCAAATTAGAGAGTCAAACACTCCACGGGACAAAAGAATTTGAATTTACAAAATTTCTTGACTTGAGATTCCTACTTCTAATAAGGCTAATATTTCTGACCTAAAATCAAACACTTACAATTTACTTCTAATTTCAAAAAACTTCACTTCCAGGAGCTCATTTAGCTCTATTTACAAAAAAACAGGAATGCTTCCTCATCAGAACAGCATTACCATTCAAAATATCATCACTATAAGGTGAGAATCAAAAGAAATACCCTACTAATAGGTCTAAATTTAAGCATCATCACAAGGTGATAACCAAAACAAAAGTGACCTAATCAAAGGTTACTTATCAAATTCAAATACAAAGTATTATCACTTTATTACAAAGAGATAATCAAAACAAAGGTAACCCGACCATACGGTTACTTAACAAATTCAAATACAAAATATTATCACTTTATTACAAAGAGATAATCAAAACAAAGGTAACCTGACCATACGGTTACTTAACAAATTCAAATACAAAATATTATCACTTTATTACAAAGAGATAATCAAAACAAAGGTAACCTGACCATACGGTTACTTAACAAATTCAAATACAAAATATTATCACTTTATTACAAAGAGATAATCAAAACAAAGGTAACCTGACCATCAGGTTACTCATCAAATTTCAAACCCAAAATAACCCAGTTAGGGTTGTAGAATCCTACACCCTACTGATCATCCTATCACTAATTGCTAACGAACAACTGATCTCATTAGTGATGGACCAAACGGTGAAAATCACCAAGTCAACTTTGACCTTATCAAATCTAAGAACTTCTAACGGTCAAAAGGAACAAGGAAAGAACAATTCATTCTCTCCACCTTGACATGTAGAAATCAGGACCAATAGTTAAATAGCCCACCTACTTCTACATTGTAAGGATATCTGTCAAAGACATCCTCCAAACACATCTCCGAGCAACGCGCGAGCAAAACGACCAGCGTGCACCAAGGCACACCTCAACTTACAAAACTTACAAAATCTCAAACCACTTATTTCACTCCTCAAACAAAATACTCAATATTAGTGGACCGACACTAGATCAAGAATTGGAACAAAACAAAACAGACCACTACGTCATTACTTAATATCAAAGAGATGACCGGACCGGAATTAATCGTCAAAATCATCATTTTCATTTGGATCTGATACTCCAATTGGTTTCAAGTCCTTTATGTGCCATTTCCTGCTCTTGTTCCATCTTCGTTTTCTAACTCATATACTAAACTGGAATGTTTTTTCCGAATTTTACTCATAACGAACTTAGGAGCTAACTTAGCGGAAAATTTATCACTAGCACTCGAGAGGACCTTATTAGTTCTCCAAACATACTCTCCGACTCGGAATGAAATGTCTCTTCTCCGAAGATTGTAGCGTTTACACGAACGTTGATAAGCTACATGCAAATTTTCACGGACACTTCCAAAAATATCAAACAAAAGTTGACGATCCAAAACATAAGAAGGTCTACTACTGGAGACGACATCAACATCCTCACCAGGTATAAAATTATCCTTATAAGCTTTTCCACTTAAAGGTACCTGACGACCAAAAACTAAAAATTTGGTGAATAGTTGGTGGACTCATGTTTTGCTGAGTTGATCGCGTATTGGATCTTTGATATCTCAACATCCCACGTATCATGTTCTTCTACGTATGTACGGAATACCAAATTTTTTGAATTTCGTACCTTGCACACAAAGCTTTAAAAATACGTCCAACTAATTGTGGACCATTATCACAAATAACAAATTGTGGTACTCCGTAGACAAGAAATACCTTTTCTTCCAAAAACTTCTCGATCAAATGTGCGGTAGCACTACGTAAAGGTTGCAAAATCGAATACTTCGAGAACCAATCACCAACAACTAAGAGCCATTTATGTCCGCGTTTGGAACGAGGAAACGGACCCATCAAATCTAATGCAATGGTTTGGAATGGTAGTCCAACTTCTTTCTCCTTTCCCATCATTCCAAGGGGACCTCTATTGGGTGGTTTTTGAGCACCACAAATCAAACATTTCCTACAAAATTTACGTACGTCAAAGATCATCTTTGGCCAATAATACAATTCTTGGACTCGAGACAAAGTTTTAAGGAACCAAAATGTCCTGCTGAAGGGGGTCATGACATGATTTAATGACATCTACGCGCTGAGACTTTGGCACCAAATATCTCCACTCTACAACATTCGCCGAATGCGGTAATAAGGAAGGTATAAACTTATAAATAAACCCATCTTCTACTTTCCATTGTGGGTAGCTTTTCGGTGACAACAAAATTTTCTTTCTCAAAGACTCATACCACAAGTCTACTGCATCAAGTTTAATCTCTACTAAGTTAACTTCTGGATTTTCTAAAGGAACACCACGACTAAGACAATCTGGAACTATATTGAACTTTCCTTTTCTATGCACCAAATCAAATGAGTGTTGCCTTAATCGAACTGACCATCTGGCGAGTTTTCCAGTTGGATTCTGAAGATTACTCAACCAAAGTAACGAAAAATGATCGGTGACAACGGTGAATCGAACTCCTTCTACCCACGGACGAAATTTCTCAATTGCAAAAATAACCGCTAAACACTCTCTTTCAGTGGTGGAATAATTGCGCTCAGTACGGCTCAGGGTTTTGCTTGCGTACGAAATTACACGCTCTTCTCCGTTTACATTCTGAATCAACACAGCTCCTAACCCAGTGTTGCTTGCGTCACACTCAACGATAAAGGGTGCCGAGTAGTCTGGCTGCGAAAGAAGAGGTGCAGAAACTAATGCTTGCTTGATTAGCACAAATGAATTTTCTGCTTCCGCACTCCAGTTTACAGTTTGACCTTTTTTCTTACTTTTAATGAGGTCATTAATAGGCGAAACTAAAGACGAAAAATTCTTTATAAAGCGCCTGTACCAGCTGCACATTCCTATAAACCTTTTAATTTCCGTTGTGGTTTTCGGACGGGGAAAGTTAACCATCGCCGACACCTTATCGGGATCTGTACGAAGTGAGTTCGAACCTACTATATAACCCAAAAATTTAAGTGTTTTTTTAAAAAATTCACATTTACTTATATTTATGGTAAGGTTAGCTTCTTTTAAACGTTGCTTAACCTCTACTAATAACTTTAGATGATCTTCAAAAGATGACGAACATAATATTATGTCGTCCAAATAGCAAAATACATGGGGTTCAAAACGTGGACCAAAAATTGCATCTACTAAACGCTGTTGCGTCTGCGCAGCATTCTTCAACCCAAATGGCATGCATGTAAATCTATATTGTCCTCGTGAGATAACACTGAAGGCAGTCTTATCCTTAGACGATTCACTAAGAGGATTTGCCAAAACGATTTTCTCAAATCCAGAGACGAAATGTAGTTCGCACCTCTCAACATATTGAGAATTCTATCTACGTTCGCAAGGGGGTACGAATCATGAACAGTTAAGTCGTTCAGGGTTCTACCATCAAAACAGAAGCGATATTCTCCATCTGCCTTCTTAACCAACAAAACTGGAGAGGACCACGGACTAGTACACGGTTCTATAACTTTAAGTCTAAGCATGTCGTCCAATTCCTCATTCAATATCTTACCCATATATGGTGACATGACATATGGTTTCTTGTGGAAGGGTTTGGCATTGCCTGTGTCTATGTCCAATTCGATTAGGTGAGTTCGTCCTAATCTATCGTCGCTGCTAATCTCACTAAATGAATTTATTAACTCTTGTGCTTGCGCACTTTGAGCATCTGAGAGGTCATGTAAACCACATAAAGAATCTTCAGTGTTCAAAGGGATGGAAGACGGACCTATATACCCTATGTCGTTCCCAACATTGCTTTGGATAAACCAATTATTACTTCTAAAGTCAGCAACTACACCAAATAATTTTGCAAAGTCACTACCGAAAATAAATGTATGCGGTAGGGACGGAACCACTAATGCATTAAGGATGCGGCAATCATTACCTATACAAATTGGCAAATCTACTGAGCCTACAACAGACTTTATTGAACCATCAGCTGTAGTGATACCTGTTTTTGCTGAACTAAAAATTTTCAAGTCTAATTCTCTAACAATTGAAAGTGCTAAGGATCCTACTACTGAGGTAGTGCATCCCGAATCCAGAAGACCGGTAATGTCTCTATCTATTAATTTCACCATAATGTAGGGTCGATTATCACACTGCTTCTCAATGAACAGAGTATTATTCTTAGGCTTCGAAGAGTCCTGACAAAATTTTTAACAACTGTAAGCCATCTCGACCACTCGTCTTTACTAAAGTATTTTTCTTGTTTACAAATCATAACTGTAGCCTTATGACGCGGAACAGGATACCGACCACTATGTACCTGCCGCCTTACTGGTTTTTGAACAATGTGGACATGACGTTGCCTTAACGCCTTTTCGACCACATCCAAAACAAAAATTTTTTGTTGCTCTACAATCTCTAAACCAATGTCCACTACGGGAGCAATTCCAACAAACAAAATGATTCCTCTTATCGGGACTAAAGGAATTACAAACCGAGGACTCTAAAGAGCTCTTATCCGCTACTGTTACTTGAGGATTGACTAATTTATTCTGAAACACCCTACTCTTAACAGCATAAACTTTCTCATTCAACCCAGGATGTTTGTTCTCATATGGATGCTTAGAGGGGTTGCAAATCTTATTAGGTTTATTAGAAGACGCCAAAACCGAGTTTAGTTTCATCAAAGAAGCTTCTTCTAACCTTTTACACAAATTTACTAGGGTCGACAAATCTTGAATGTCCGACAATGCAAGTGCCGAAATATATTCAGGAACCAAATTTCTTCTAATCATTTTAACTTTAGTAACTTCTGCTGGCTCGTTGGTCAGTCTACTAAAGAGGGTTTGCATATGCGCGACAAATAAAATAATCCTTTCGTCTTTACCTTGACGACGATTTCTGATCTTTTCCCAAATGTCATCATCCGAAGAACCAGGTAGAAAATCTTCCTTAAACGTTCTAACAAGGAGTTCCAGTCTCGCAAAGAATTTTTCACTGTTCTAAACCAAACCAAAGCGTCACCCACAAAAGTTCACATGCTGATCCAAATAAGTCAGCTTCGGATACCTTACGAGATTGTGCTAAATCACTAACTCTATCTAAAAATGAATGTAGTTGTTTGGGGTCACCTGAGAATTTTACAGGCCATGAACCTATAGGTACTGAAGGTGTTACATACGAAGTCGAATGGATAGGTGCACTAACTAAAGGAGATACTACAACGGACCGATCTAAATAGGTGGACTCTGTACTTTTATTGATTTTATCGTACAACTCAGCTTCAAGAGTTAATATCGTTGCTACGGTCTCATTTCTAAACTTAATTGCTTCATCGGGATTTATTGAAGGGATTTTCATACGCTTAGCTCGTCCCGAAAGGTGGTTTATCCTTGAACAAGCTCTTCTAAAAATTGAGTCTGATGAGTCGCCCTCAAACTCGGACACAATATTACGAACTGACTCGACTGAAACTGAAATTTCTTTACTTTCCGTTGCAAAATCTACTTCATAACACGAAAGGTCAACCAAACAACCAGGCTTATCTATTTCTTTAGCTAACAATCTACCTAAAATTTTCCGTTTCTCCAACACTGGCCTCTCACTTACCACTCCTCTGATTCTTAGTTCATACTCCAATTCTTCTTTAAGTAGACAAACAATTTGGAATTTTTCCGACATGGTTACTACAACCTAATGGAATCAAACCGATAAATCTAACTAATCCGAATCTTACAAAAGCTATCAAAACAAATTCGTACTACTAAAGGTAAAATCAAAAATGTTTTTGGTAAAATTATTTTGCCAAAACAATATCAAAAAATTTAAGGGTCAAAACAGAACTAAAGTCAAAAGTAAATTTGACCAAATTAACGAATTGAGTGTATGGGGATTACCGTTACAACCAATCTTTTATCAAAAGCAAACAAACAAATCTAAGTGTCAAATAAACCTTAAGCAAACAAATTTCGGAGCAAAATAACTTTTGGACAAATGGACTTCAAAGGAAAATAAATTTAGAGCTAACAAACTTCGAATCAAATTAAATTTAGAACAAATAAATTTCGAAGCAAATTAATTTTTAACAAATAAATTTTAAGGTAAATCAAATTATGAACAAACAACTTTCGAGCTAAATTAAATTATGAACGAACGAATTTCAACAAATTACTCGTTGAACAAACAAATTTCGAGCCCCCAAATAAATTTTGATCAAACAAATTTCGAAGCCCCAAGCGTTGGGCGCTAGTGGCTGTGAAATTACACCGAACTCGGAAACAACTCGACTAATAATCCTTGATATTATAATACTATAAAAGTTTGATTGTTACTTGAATATTTATTTTAATTAATAAAGGTATTTTACTATTCATTGTACGTTTAATGAATGGATTCTCCTACTGCAAAAATAAAATTGTTACAACGCTAAAAAGGGACATTACATTTGATTTTCCAATGCTCCACCCGAAGGTACTACATTGGCCAGGAAGCGAGTTTTTTTCATCTGGAAAATTTTGAATTTTGCCGAACCCTTGCTGTTCCAAGCAAGGTAGGGATCTATAACGTGCGTGACAACACTCACACACGGGACCTCCATTTTACCTCTCATCCGAACGAGGGTGTATTTTTGTGAAAAATGCCCGCCTAACATTTTTCAAGCGGACCGTGTCGGGATTCGAACCCGGGACCTTGGGCGTAGTAGTCACACACATACCACTACGCCACGGAGCCGCCGTCTCTCTGCTAAAAAGGGACAACAGGTTAGCCATTATAAATGTTTTGTTGCATTGATAATTTTATTTCTGAATATTTAAAAATGTTGCATTCACGAAAAATTATGTGAGGGTCAATCGTTTTGGCATACATTATTTACGTAAAAATTTAAAAAAGACTGATGAACGTTCCTAGGGCTTTATGTAATAATAAAAAGAATGATTTTTGCTGGCTTTTTGATAAATTAAATGGAGTTATAATTTTTGAGAAAAATTGGTGCAAAGATTCTTTAACTTTATATGGTGTACTTGCTAACATTTAATCTTTATAGAAATGGGTTCAGTACATTTAGCAATTTAAGACTTTAACCTTTTTGCTAGACCCGTTTGCAATGTCAGCAAATTTAGTAACATTGAATAGATTCAGTATATTTAGCAATTTACCGCTGACGTTACACTACTTGTAAATCACAAGTCATCTCCTTTAAACCTTTCTCTGGACCCGTTTAAATTACGCACATATTCCTAGGGAAAGTTAACTTTGAAATATTACATCTACATTGGTATATAGTCTTGCTAGAGTATCTAACACCACGTCACAAATACTTTATTTATTTTCCACCATTGGGTGTAGTACATTTCCCATGCTTAACCTGTTGCTTAATGCCAAATATTTGGTACATAATTGGACATGCGGGGTTTTTTCAGCGTTAATCAGACGTACGACGTGTTGCCTATAGGTGCCAACAATTTCCATATTTACATGGTATACTTGCTAGCATTTAATTTTTATAGAAATAGTTTTAGTATATTTTACAATTTACGGGTGATGTCATACTATTTGCAAACCATAAATCTATGACCCTTTCGTAAGACCTGTTTAAAACTCTGAAAATTAGGTAATACAACCAGGAAAATTAATTTAGCACATTAGTAACACACTTATTATGTACATGGAAATTACAAGGTCCCAGACAGAATTTGAGCCTGTATTTTCAGCATTCGCGACCGATGTGTTTTCCAATTACATCACCGAGACTGGTGATGAAAATTGGAAAATTAGTACAAATCTATATGTACGTAACCATACATCAACCTAACTTTTATTTACGTTTGTCATTTTTGTCAATCATATCTAACAGTGTCAAGTTTTTGACTTATGTCAGATATAGATAGAAAGCGGCGCTCAATATCACGGCTAAAGGCAACTATTATATACATATTAGTTAATTAATTGCACAAGGAAAGTTGATAAATACTTAGCTATTATAGTTAATAAGATGAAATAATAACTTAAACTTTTATGCGAAACCTAAATAAAAATTTCAAATCGAACAAGTAATTGAAATACCTATGTCAGATATAGACAAAAAGCGACGCTCAAAATCAGGGACGAAGCCAACTATTAAATATAGATATTAGGTAATTGCATAAAGTAAGTTGATAAATACCAAGGTATTAGTTAATATGATGAAATAATAAGTTAGACTTTTATTCAAAACCTAAATGATGATTTCAAATTAAGCTAGAAATTAAAAGATGGAAAATATGCGGTCCCAAAAGAATTTAAACCTGTATATATCCGGTTCGAAGTGCCAAAGTATCGGACAAAGCCCAAGATATAGAAGATTATAGGAAAAGAAAAAGTACAGGGTAGTAATCAACGCGGACAAAAATGGAATAGCATCAACACTGCAAAAGTTGTCAAAAGACGACTATCTCTAGTAAAGAAACAGTAAAGGTTTCAAACCTCAGCAAAAGAGTTGGTTTTTTCGCAAAAAACCGAAAAGTAAGAAAAAACAAGAAAGAAAACCAACTGGAAAAGCCAAAACGAAACAATAGCAGTCAAACCTCAAAGTATTCTACGAACCGTCAAGAATGCTGGATCAAAAATTGAGGTACTTCAAACTGTGGTAACAAAGAACCGAATCAAACGGACAATCGAAGAAGAGAATAGCTAAATAAGCCGAAAAAACAACTAAGTCGTAGGAAGGTCTTAAATGTACATACCACAAAAGGAGGATCAAAAATTTAATAAAGTCAGTGTGAGGGCTGACAGTAAGAAAAACCAGCCAAAAGAAAATGTGAGGGATGTGGAACAAAAAGAACGAAAAAGCAAAACAAAAATTCAAAATACTAAAAACAGCATATGATCCGAAAGAAGAAGACAAATACGACATCGAGTGTAATTATGGTTGAGCATGCGATGGGCGAGTGTGTGTGTATGGGTGCGTGCGTGCGTGCATGTGTGCGTGCGTGCATGCTCGCGTGCGTGCACGTGTTGGTATGCGTGTGCGTTTGAGCTTGCGCATGTGCATGTACGTATGCATGTGCGTGTGCGTGTACCGTGTTAAGGGTGTGTTAGACGTTTTAGTCGAAAGAAAAGAGAATCAAGCAGAAATGTGTGTGCAAGAAGTGTGTGTGTATGTGTTGGATAATACCAGAAAATTATTTATAAAAGAACAAAATCCGAGAATCAAATATTAAAGGTAGACTCGGCATATGAATTTGGGACGCGAGGACTAAGAACGGGATTTATGACGTTTGCGTCGTCAGCAAGAAAGCAAAGCGAAATCAAGGATATCATGAATGTTGAGATAGGCAGGTTTAAGATCTTTGGCGTGCCAAACACCTACAGATATTGTTACGTTAAATTTCTTAAAACGATTGATTTTGCAATTACTTTAATTAACCACTTCCTACAAATTTTAATCTAAGCGACGGTCTATTTTTATACTATTCCAATTAAAATGAATATTTAAATCCTCCTATAAAATGTCCCCAAGTGTAGAAATACGTAGAATATATGTTAAAACAGTTTGTAAAGTTCTCTAAACTGTTTGAGTATCGTTAATACAACTTTGCTTGATTAGTTGAAAGAAGCAAACGTTTTGCTGGTCGTTAAAACCACTTCCAATAGGTTCTTTGCAAGATTAATGCTTCTCGCATTTTAAAATGCTTTAATGGGTTGGTTATCTACTCGTTTACTGAGAAATAATAAACGCGGCATTTCGTTTCATCTGCACGTGTTCGGCTGCTCGAGTTTTATAGGTAATAAAATCGGGCCCTTAATTAATTCATTTGTGGTATCCTTGTAGCGTGGATCGATAATAATACGAATTTCTATTCATTTCTAAAAGTTAGGCAACTTGTTATACACAACGCGTTTTTTTTTTGGCAATATGCAAGGTTGTGTACTTGCTCGGATGTTCTAAAGTATACCTTGCTTTCATGCGAACACAAAATTCAATAAAAATTATTATCGTGCTTGCTTTCATTTCTGAGTGCTCCAATATCTCTAGATGACGTTTTATAGAAGGCAGATTTTAGATGACACCGAAAAAAGTCTAGTGGATATAGATCGGGGGAGTGGGGAAGTCTATTCATTTTCCTGGGTACCTTGCATGTAGCCACTGCCGAACAGCTAAAACGTAATATAACAATGTCCCATTTTGTTGAAAAATTAACTTACTTTCATTTAATTACTTGATTGACATTCGCACTAACTGATTTTCAATACTGTGTAATTAGAGCGTCGATTGTTTTCCAAAATATCCAAGTATAATTATTCCGTGAAGTTATCATAAAAAAATTAGTCGAGTTGTTATATTTAAGATACAATTCTTGAGGGATGGGGGTGCTAAGATGGTGAACCTTTTATTATCGTTTATACGCCAAAAAAGTATTTTAACAAATTTCAAAATTTTTGAAAATTTTCAAATGTTTGCCTAAGGTGCAAAATAGGTCAGTTAAAATTTGAATTAATTTAAAATATCTTTTTTGTGTAACCCTGATTAAAAATATGAATTACACCAATTAATTTGTTATACAGGGTGGTTCGTATTATACTCTCAATAATTTCAGAATCAATAGGACGTGAAAATAATAAGAGTTAACTTAGTAAACTTATATAGAAAACTCAATCGTTTCATATAGGGCGTTGTAGTTACAACTTTTTTTTAAATTAATAAAATTTTTCTTGAACTAAATGAAATATTTTATTGAAACTTGGAGACTAGGCGTTTATTAGCAATTACTATATTTTAACATTGTCTTTGCTTTTATTCAAGCTGAGGCGTCACTTGCAGGGGTATGGTTATAATTTTTAAGATAAAAAGGGTACACTAATGACCTCATGAATTTTTTTGACATTTTTAAAATCGACATCAATTTGTAGAAAAAAAGCCAATTTTAGATTTTTTCTAAAATCAATCGCTTTACAGAATCAAGATTTATTGCACTAGAAAAAAACAACAAGTATTATTTCAAAAATAAAACATAACTAAAAACCGAACAAAAATTACATTATTTTAGCAGCTGTTCAAAATGTTCACCTTCAACTTCGATACATTTCCGATATTTCAAATTATAAAATTCACGGCGATCCATATCGGATGTCTACTTTTCTTCATCTCGTCGCATGCTAATTGAATTCTTGCAATAGATTCCTTTTTTGTTCCAACTGGTTCGGCGTACACCTTGTGTTTCAAATAACCGCATAAATAAAAATCTAGGGTATAATATCCAGAGATTGCAGTGACCATTCTACTGGATCAAATCGGTCTATCCAACGCTCCGGGTAATTATCACTGAGCCATTCGCTAACTATTTGACCATAACGTGAAGGAGCAACGTCTAGTTGTAGCAGCACTCATTGCGGATATCAATATTCACATCAACCAATACATCTACCATATTAATATTAATGAAATCATGAAAAGATTCTGCTATCAGCCTAGGTCGCAAAAATAAGGACCACAAAGGGTGTAGTCTATAACGTCCAACTAAATATTCACACAATATTCGTGTTATAATGACCTTGGGTAGATATCGTGGGGGTGTTTTTCTGCCCAACTATGCAAATTATGGTAATTTACTACTCCTCTTTGAGTAAAATAAGCCTCCTCGGTCCATATTATTTTATGATGAAAATCGAAAACCTTTTCTAGGGAATTTATCAGCCAATAACAAAAATTCAACCGCTTTTCAGCGTCACCCTGGTGCAAATTTTAAACAGGTTGTAAATGGAACGCTTTTCTAGTATTGCTGTGTAGAACTCTCGGTATTTTTGATTTTGATACCTGCAGTTTGTTATGTTTATTTTTCTACCTAAATTAAATACATTTTTTTCCCTGGTTAAGTCATTACCTGTTCGAATAAATTTCATTTCTATTCTTAAATTCTCCAACAATCTATTTTACCTGTTCCTCTTAAGCTCGGTTAACATAATTTTAACTCAAATCCACTTTGCTTTTAAAACGAAAAGTTATTCGATAAATTAAATAGTCAATACCTTGTTGTAGATATCCGGTAATTTGTTAAACATTCCGATAACGTATAATGGCCTTCTCTTGTGTTATCCATTTAAAGACTTCTCCAAATATTAGATCCTACTATTATTTGATAGCATGTTTTCCAGTTTGCTAGTCGCGCTTTCGATAACG
This sequence comes from Platerodrilus igneus, assembly GCA_036346225.1. Lineage (NCBI taxonomy): Eukaryota > Metazoa > Arthropoda > Insecta > Coleoptera > Lycidae > Platerodrilus > Platerodrilus igneus. The sequence continues at coordinate 1,445,170 of JARFIW010001068.1, forward strand.
CGAGGATTGCAGTTCCAACTCGTGTTATTTGAACCCATTTTGAATTTGATTCTGCAGCTTGTGCGTTGAAATATTTTCTACATTTTTCGTCACAATACTTCAAAAGCAATGCACGTTTTTTTGTTCGACAAGTAGGAGGTACCTTGCGTGTATTGCTCTTAGCTGGAGGCCAAATTGGTTCTTTTTTGTTTGTAGGCCCAACTGTTCTTTGCTACAGATCAACTGCCGTTGCTTGTAGGTTGCTAGTGCCATTATGGTAACAGGATAAACAGATCCCGACGACTGGGACGATACGGTGTTGACTCACACCCGACGGTTTGCAAGCTAAGTATCCAGACACATACAGGTATACAACTTGTTTTATTTTGAGTATATCAATGGTATATTCCGTATCAGCGTTTGGTGTAGTTACGTGATAAGAAACGTGACACTGTAGAACTATTGTTTGTTGCTGCGAATCGATATTATCGCTCTACAGGTGTGATGCACCATTGTTAAAAATGTTTGACAGACACAGGCTTATTGTTTTCTCCTGATTGGTTTATTTTACAAACGGTATTATGTACAATTTAAAAGAATGTTTGACATAAGCTCTCACACGTTAATTCTTTCCTACTGATTAGTTTATTTTACAAAAAGTATTAGGTGCAATTTTAAAACGCTTGACAAAAGTTCTCACATGTTTATTTACTACTGATTAATTTTATTTTGTGTAAAATACGAGATGCGCACTTCGTATCTAAAGTACTAAATTGTTCATATCACATAATTGTTTGCTTAATTTATTGCTTTTGCTTGTTTGTACAGAATCCTTTATTTATTTTTTATTTGTTAATAGACAATCGTGGGCGACGTGCCTTTTTTTTTGTTTTCTTGGTATGTAGGTAAATCCCCCCACTCTCCGCGTTTGATAGTTAGCCTGGTATTTACTTTTCTTCCGGCTACGTCTAGATACGTAGCAAGTTGTTGTGAAACTTTGCGAGAACTTAGTCTATTATCAACATCAAATAGTTTAAGAATTCTGTTTTCGGTTTTTTTCATTCTACTATTTTCATTTCTATCCGCAAAATTTTTCAAACCAAACAAATGAAATTTGCGGTGGACATGAATAAAAACTTGCCTTAATGGAGTTTTTCTATCTGGAAAATGTAATATTCTTTAACGGCTGCGTAAGCACTACTGTCACAAAATGCATATATGAAATTCATATCTCATGTACAGTGTTTGCGAATGTTCTTGGCATAATTAAAAACGAATATTGCAAAAAATTACTTTACTACAGCAAGAAATCGACTGACACCAAATTCATGATGTCATTTCAACAAAGCCTTCCAGAACAATATCATAAGTTAATAGAAAACATGCTAAACTAATTGAAATAATACTTTGTCTTGTTATTATGTGCAGTTCCTGCATCTGAATATTTATTAACAATTTCGACAGTCTTCTCAATCCTAAAAGATTGCTTATTCATCGTCCTGAAGGATTTTATTAAAATATATAGTTGTAATTTAAAAATACTTTAATCTATTCTATTTTGATGTAGCGTTGAAACAATGGTATTCGATTATCAGTAACATTTGTTTTCGAAAATTTTGTAATAAGTTTATGTACGTGTTTTCTACAAGGTTATTTTTGGCTCGCTTATTATTACTCCGTATCTAATATAAAGTATTAATTGGTATGTTACATATTCTATAGTATTTATCCGAAAAGTTAGGCTACTTCTTCTACACATCATTCATAATTCCATGAATATGATGATATTCCTGATTTTAAAGCGCTGCGATCGGTTCTGCTTAGTAGACGTTAACCGATTTTTTTCACTATGGATAGTAGTTCCGTTGGTGAGAATGAACCCATAAATTGGTTGTACGGGATATATCTCGAGTGATTCCTTTTAAGAAACAGCTAGTTTCGATTGTGTAAAATATTTGAAATATGCTATTTCCTTTAATAAGGAAAATAAACAACTTGAAAAATGTTTTTAGTGAAACAGTGACGTAATATCGTAAAAGTCATGGGACCATTGGATTCGTTTTCCTGTAGCACCTCCACAGATGGTACTTGTAATCTGACATTAAATAATTTCCCATGTTGTTTACAATTCGTAACTGTTATACTTTTAACTAGACAATTCCAATACCTAGAAGTGAACACTTCACACATTTTGATTGAAGATAAATAATTTCGTGTGATGATGTTTTCATATTCAGTCAAGCGGTACGAAAATGAATTTTGTCGATTTCTAAATTATAGTGTAAAATGTACCAAACAGGATAATCCTATATAATCAAATTAACAGTTATGAAGTGCCAGCTGATCCTGCAGATATCGACTACAAAAATTTGTGCCCCAACCGTGAATTATCAAAACCTTCAACATCACACTTTGATAAGCTTAAAACAGAAATGTCATGCAAACCTGTAAGGCTTGCTGTTTTTCCTCTACGTCGTTTTGATGATTTCTCGCATGGAAAATTGGGTCTGATTTTCTTTTTTTAAGTTTTTTAGGGTGACTCATTGCACAATTGGAGATGTTACGGTGTGGAAATTGAACTTACTTTGCTCAAATCGTTGGGTAATGGTAATGTCGACAGCTGTTATTAGTTGACTATAATTTATAAAATAACATTAACATTGCCCGTCCATAGAATTTTCTATATAAAAAATTTAGAGTTACACTATTGTTTAGGTGTGACAATATTGCCTAATAATTTTTTTACAGCTCCGGCGAAATGCATTTCAGTCAGTAGGTAGTTTTTCCTTTTATTGCTGTTGTCTACTATTACGCGTTTACTTATCAAGATAGTGCGCTTTATGTAAACATCATGAGAAACCAGAAAACTAGACATTTTACAAAGAAAATGCAAAATTCGACAATTAATCAAGAAAGCAAATGCCAACGTCCTGTATATAAACTATAATTATAATTAGACTCAAAGAAAGAAAGTATTTCAAAAGAACCAATTAAATAAACAACTTTAAAAGTCATAAAATGAAGTGGACCGAAGCTGCAATACAATACGCGTGAGTAGTGCATCATTATTTTACATGGAATCCCATTTAAACAAGCAGGTTTGTAAATGCGTAAAACAGAAAATGCATGTAATCCGAAAGTATAAAATCCAACAGCTTGATAGATAGGTAATAATTATAGCTTGGTGATAAAGCAAAGTTTGTCAAATTTACTATACAGACAAGACCTAGGTGATTTGAAAGATCTTGGAAGATTTAAAAATCCAACCAATCTATACAAATAGCTTGAAATCCTACGTGCCGGAACTAGCGTCTGGACTTCGTTGTACATGAAAGATTTTTAGAAATACCCAAGCCTGCATGTGAAGATTAAGGTACAAGGTGGTAATATTTCGACTATGCACTTGAAGGACCAATTGTAAACAGATAGGCGTTCCCTTTAAATACAACAGGATTTGGCAAACAAATCAGTTTGAATTAAAAGAAGACATGGTTCACATCACCTGAAAGAAGGTACTTACGTAAAAGAATTACAAGTGATTTTATAATTAATAAATTTTAATGTGGTGATAGTGCCTAATATAAGGTTCGTCGTTTAATCCTCAAAAACGTAAGTAATAAAATGTTGCTTTTAATAGATTCTAAAATTTATATTAACAAAAGGACTCTAAATAATTCTTAGATCCTACCTTGATATCTAAACAAACTCTGGATCAACCAGGAGAAGTGAAACAAGAATATCAAAACAATCTCTGGATCAACCTGGAAAACAGTATCTAAACAATTTCTGGATACAACCCAAAGAGGTTAAACAATTACTGGATCCAACCTGGACCATTAAATGAATAAGCTGAAGCTGAAACGACGAATAATTGGAGCAGAAACTGGTCTGAATTGGGGGAACGAGACACGATGAATAGGGACAACAGGATAGCCATTCTAAATATTTTGTTGCATTTTTATTTCTGAATATTTTTAAATATTCCGTTTATGAAAATTTTATGTGAGGGTCATCAAAAATCGTTTTAGCACACGTTATAATTTACGTAAAGAATTAAAGGACTGATGAACGCTCATAGGGCTTCACGTAATAATAAAAAGGGTGGTTTTTGCTAGCTTTTTGTTTATTTAAAGGGAATTATAATTATTGACAGAAATTAATTCAATTATTTAAAAGAGGTTCTATTCAAAGACATTATAAACGCTTTGTACATATTGAGAATATTATAGTAATTCTGGTTAATTGTGTTTTGCTTAAAAGGCATAGAAAGTAGAAATAAAAGGAAAAATTTAAAGTTCTTTGTTGTCGTATTGATGCAAGCTCCGTGCGTGGTTAAAACTGAGCTAGCCGAAATATTAAAAATTAAAATTAAAATTGAAATTAAAAATTGACAAAGAGAAAAATGTTGACCTTTTTATTTCACAAAAAGGGGACACCGGCATTGCAACGATATCACAGCAATATATATATATATATATACACTGTGTCCGAGATAACGAGGGCCACTATGGAGATCTTGAAAACGGTATGAGATACAGATTTGGTTAAATAGGAGAAAAGTTGTGTAATCAAAGGCCTAAAAAAATGGCCTTTAAAAATCCCCAAAACAGTTTTTGGTTTTTGAGATATTTCGAAATAATTGGATTTTCTTATTTTAGATATTATTTTGTTCTGGCGTTAATATCGCACCTAGACCAAACCCGAAGGCACTTCCCCAAAGCAACTTTTAATGTCCGTTAACACGGCATTGTCAGTTTTTTCACCTGACGTTACGAAACGTTTGCGGAACCATCTTCAACTTTTTTTTTTAATACCGTCCTGGTGATCTGGTATCAGATTCTAAAAGCCCTTTTTATGCCAAAATCAACGATGTATTACATTTTATGGTTTAATTGCGTTTTCGTTTTTTTCCGGCCTTAATCAAGAAAATTCCTATTACGGACCTGTAGTGCATAGTTTTGAATTTTAAAGAATAAACAATTAGCTATACCAATTAATAGTTTAGTCATTTACGTGTTTAGTAATAGTCTACTGGCTGAGTTTATGCACTAATTTAATAGAATAAACAACGAACAAATGAATGTGATAGTGGCGTATTTGGATTGACAGTAACGTTAGATTTTGGTGCTTAATTTATTGTGAAGTAATTAATAATTTCTTCCATTAATTATATTATCTAACGAAGAAAAGTTTGATATGGTGGCATGTTTCATTTCGTCCAAGCGAAATTGTTTTGTTGCAGAGCGTATGTATTTGCAGAAATATCCCGAAAGGAGGCAGCCAAATAAAAGGACTTTTGGCAAATTAGTGGCAAACCTTAAAACATATGGTAGTTTAAAAAACCTGTAGTTTTTGGGAAAAAGACCAGCAATGAAGAAACTGTACATAATGTTTTGTTAGCCGTCGCAGAGGATCCTGGAACATCAGTCCAGCGGATTGAACAAAACGTTGGTATATCAAAATCAACGGCACATTGTATTTTACAAAAACAAAATGTACATCCCTATAAGTACAGAACTTGTCGAGGACTTAGACCAGGTGATTTACAAGGTCGTCGTTTATTCTGTGAATGGTACACAAGAAAATGCCAGGAAGATATGAATTTTCCATATCAAATAATGTGGTCTGATGAAAGCATGATTACGAATAACGGTATTTTCAACAGACGAAATGTTCATTATTGGTCTGAAACCAATCCACGTTTAAACAAAACATTAAGGCATCAACACCGTTTCGGTTTTAATATGTAGGCTGGGATATTCGGCACAACGATTGTAGGACCGTTTATTTACCACCGTAACTTAACATGCTACCTACATTTGCTGCAAAACGATTTAGAGGATGCTCTCGATAACATGCCTCTGGCGACAGTTCGCAACTGTTGGATACAGCAGGATGGTGCACCTGCACATAATTCCAGAGCCGTTCGGGAATACCTTTCAATCAGATTTCCAGAGAAGGTGATTAGCACGCATTCGGAAACACCCTGGCCAGCGCGTTCACCCTATGTAACCCCGCTTGATTTCTTTGTATGGGGGTTTGTTTAGAATCATGTTTATCAGCAAAATTTTGCTACAGAACAAGACCTAAGGGGGTTAGTTCTGGAAGCATTTGCTGATATTACTCCACAAATGTTGACTAGAGTTTTAGAATCGACAGTTAGAAGGTGCTATTTATGTTTGGAAAATAATGGAAGTTTGTTCCAACATATGCTCTAAATTTAGTTGTTTTGTTCGTGTTCGTTAATTTAATTTTATTTGTTTGTTGTTTATTCTATTAAATTAGTGCATAAACTCAGCCAGTAGACAATCACTAAACACCTAAATGACTAAACTATTAATTGGTATAGCTAATTGTTTATTCTTTAAAATTAAAAACTATGCACTACAGGTCCGTAATAGGAATTTTCTTGATTAAGGCTGAAAAAAAAACGAAAACGCAATTAAACCATAAAGTGTAAAGCATTGTTAAATTCGGCATAAAAAGGGCTTTCAGAATCTGATACCAGATCACCAGGACGGTATTTAAAAAAAAGTTGAAGATGGTTCCGCAAAGACGAAACGTCAGGTAAAAAAACTGACAATTCCATGTTAAGAGACATTAAAAATTGCTGTGGAGAAGTGCCTTCGGTTTTGGTCTAGGTGCCATATTAACGCCAGAACAAAATAATATGTAAAATAAGAAAATCCAATTTTTTCGAAATATCTGAAAAACCAAAAACTGTTTTGGGGATTTCTAAACGCCATTTTTTAGGCCTTTGATTACACAACTTTTCTCCAATTTAACCAAATCTGTATCTCATACCGTTTTCAAGATCCCCATAATGGCCCTCCTTATTTGTGATAAACAAGTGTGAGAAAACAATCCATTATATATATATATTTTTGTTGTTTTGTTTAATTTTGTTTTATGTAAATATTAAGATAGAGGGTAAAAACTAGTGTGAGGCGAGTTAGGAATGTATTAATTATTTTTGCGTCGAAATTTGAACTGTGTAAATCCTCCGAGATATGTTTTGCATAAATTTGGTTTTCTACGCGGATTGGTTTCTTTTTTTGTATTTTTTTTAATTAGAAGTTTTGTAAATAAAATTCCTTTCTTGAAGTCTTCTTTTTTGTGACCCACCCCATCTGCTACTTTTAGTTGGCACTGCATTCTTTCGATTCCTTTTTTTGTTGCGGTACTCGGTGTATGATATTTTCTTTGCTTACTTTACTCTTCTTTCTTGTCAGCACGGAATATCGTAACATTATCCCGATAGTACAATTAATTTTGAATAAACATAATTCTGTAAAACGATTGATTTTAGAAAAATCTACAAGACGATTTTTTTCTACAAATTCAGAATTTAAAACTTCAAAAAATTCATTATGTTATTGGTGTAGCTTTTTATCTTAAAAAAATAATCCCCCCGGAAGTCTTCGACCCAAATTTCAATAAAATATTTTATTTTGGTTAGAAAAACTTTTATTTGTTTAAAAAGAAAAGTTGTGACTTCAACTCCTAGAATTGTGAATCTTTTTGTTAATTATGCACAGTATGCATGCTTTATAGTACGGTTAAATTAAAAGATAGTTACTTCTTACAAGAATTGTGCAAAACTCTCCCGTTAGCGTTAGGTATTTATGGAGAAACTTTCTATGCAACAATAGAGAAATTTCACAAGTATATTTTTAGGTATACCTTATTACTGGGGCCATTTTCATTTCTTCTTCATCAACGGAATACGCTTCTAAATAATTAAATAGATTTTGACACAGTTTCATAATCAATCCTGGATCATTTGGATTGCCCATAATTGTGTGAGTTTTTCCAGAAGCACTTTGCCCATATGCTAATACACAGGAATGTTGGCGTCTCTTAATTGCCATTTCTATTTCAGCTCCTAGTCTACGGTATACCTAAAAATTAATATTAAATGTTGTTTTTACTTAGTGATCAGAACAAGTCTATACAATAGTTAGAACATAGTATTTGAAATTTTGAACAGAGAAACAAATAAAACAACATATTTATATCCTATATATTGAAAACACTAATCGTTTCTTGTAACGCTTAGTTTAAGAAAAGTATTAAACGAATTTTTATCATTCGAGTACCACAATAAAGCTTAACGTTCGTAGATGTGCCCGCAGTAAGTATCTTTTTTTTTTAAAAAAAGTGTAATATCATTGGTGAAAACGACGTTTGAAGTTGTTATTATATTAATCATAATCGTTCATATTAAACACACAGAACGAATGATGCCGATTTGGAACGAAGTTTGACGAAGTATACTCTTAATGAGAAGAAGAATGTGCGATGCGCGTGTATGAACACGAAAGACGTTGTATGTATGATCAATTGAGATTGAGGTACTTAGGCATCGAAGTTTCTTTCATCGGGTGTGCATTGCTTCTTATAAGTGTTCTATACATTCCTATATAGTGCTACTATAATTGTATTGTATTTCATTTGAGGTTATTATGTTCAAAATTGTTTAATAAATACGTTGGGTTTCATAAACTTCCATTATAATGGGACGTCACGTTGTTCCAATTTTAGGTGATCGACTGATCGTAATTGTTTGTTCAGAGCGGTTGCTTATTCTATATTTAACAGCGACAAAAACTATTGTGACACCTGCTTGCAAGTAGTAGAAAAAATAAAAGATGTGTGGAATTTATTTGCAGCGTTTATTATTGGTGATTCGTCTTATAGGCTACTTACCAGTTACTAATGCAGTGGAATATGACATTTAATATCTTTAGATGGAGAATACACTGGTGATGTAGAATTGCATAGGTCAGTTGTTTCCGGAATACTTATTTAAAATACATAATGACAACCACAATCACATATTTGAGTATGTAACTGGCAACACTGTTTATAATCTATACATGTGATATTTGTAGCGGTCATTACGATGTCTTGTTCTCGAATTTCGACGGATTTCTGAATACTACCGATTTCAAACAAAGTATGACGAAGTGATCGGTCATTTCCAATTAAGTATTAGTAGTGGTTTAAACTGTTATAGAGAGTGTTACATTAATGCTAAAATAGCCGTCCAATATCGACAGTGTATTCTAGTTTGGTTTAAGCTTCCAATAACCTATGTATTTGATAATAATTTTATTTGTAACGTTTATATGTAAACTACGTGTATGTTCTTGAAGTATATTTTATATTTATTCATTTGCATTCAGTATCCACAGTAAAACATAAATAATATAAATAAACAGAATACATAAAGTTTATTATATTTTTGTATCAATGGTCAGTAAATTGCTGTTAGCATATTAGGTTCGTTCGTTTGCAGAGCTGTGTAGTGTGGTGAAATCTAGCCAGTGCAACACGAAATATCAGCTGATGTGGAGTGTAGTACGAAATCCACCGAAAGGTGTGGTGTAATCCTGGTGCTGACAGCAAAAATTTTATTCTTAACCATCCTCCCGAGTCTTTACGCTCGAACGAGTCTCGCGATAGGCTTTTTGAGGTTAGGTTACTGTTAGAAATAGATATTATCATTAAAAAACACAAATCACTTATCACGCATATCAGACGTCTTATTTTTTTTATTGCTAAAACTATTACAGACTGTTCCGATATGCGTGTTAAGTGATTTGTGTTTTTTAATAATAATATCTATTTTTAACAGTAACTTAACCGAGGACTCGTTCGAACATAAAGACTCGGAAGGATGGTTAAGAAAAAAATTACTGCGAGTTGACACGGTCAACATAACCTACTAAAATAAATGCCGCTTAAAATAATGGTTACGGTAAAGAATATTGCAGAATATATTATTTCTGATAGCGAAGATTCAGATGACAGTTTACTCGAAAATGAAATGGAAATATCTTGCACAAACGAAGCTGAATGTGATAGCGAACATACATTCAAGCTTAACTTTGTTACACTTTTTTTTATAATGTAACTACTCTACCTTATAGGCGGCAGAGCCTCTATAAATTATGAGTTTTAAGACCAGGGTAACGTGTATGGAAAACGGTTTTGAGTACAATAGGGCCCTCTAAAGAGATTTTCCAGCCAGCTAAGCTTCTTCAACTTAGGGCAAAGCTATGAGCTAGGGTCGTAGGATGGTATACGATAATAAACAAATTTTTAATGGACGCCACCGTACCTTAATAATAGCTATAATGAGAAACAATCCGAAGATAAAATACGGAAATCTTCGAAAAGAAAAAAATCTCCTTAACAAGCACAACCTAGAAACATAATACTTACTTTTGACTCTGCAAACTGGAATTGGAACGACGATCTCGTACTGTCTGAAAATATAACCACTTCATAGCATTTTAGAGCTAGGGCTACATTAGAGCCTAGTTACTTTATCACAAAAAATAAATTCCAAAAAGATTAGCTAGTTAAGATTATTCTTCAAAAAAATATATTACCAATACAATATCAATGATTTTTCTTTCCACACTACAAAAGTTTTATGAATTTGGTTGCTTGCTTTTATAGAAAAATTATTATTATATATATATATATATATATATATATATATATATATATATATAGAAATTAATAAGATGAAATAATAACTTAGACTTTTTAAGTAAAGCCCAAATGATCATTTCAAATCGAGCTAATAATTGAAAGAAGGAAAATATAAGGTCTTGGACAGGATTTGAACCTGCATCTCAGTTTTGCCGGAACTGTGCGTTTACCAATTACGCTACCGAGGCCGATGGCTATAATTGGGAAATTTACAAATCCAAATCGTGTACAGTACCATATATAAACCTAACTTTCAATTACGTTTAGCATTTTTGTCAATCATATCTGAAATTGTATTTATCAACTTACCTTGTGTAAAAAACTACTTATAATATTTATATATTAATACTTGGCTTATAGCCGTGATTTTGAGCGTTGCTTTCTGTCTATATCTGACATAAGTCAAAATCTTGACAATTTCAGATATGATTGACAAAAATGCTAAACGTAATTGAAAGTTAGGTTTATATATGGTACTGTACACGATTTGGATTTGTAATTTTCCCAATTATAGCCATCGGCCTCGGTAGCGTAATTGGTAAACGCACAGTTCCGACAAAACTGAGATGCAGGTTCAAATCCTGTCCAAAGCCTTATATTTTCCTTCTTTCAATTACTAGCTCGATTTGAAATGATCATTTGGGCTTTACTTAAAAAGTCTAAGTTATTATTTCATCTTATTAATTTCAATATGTTAGTATTTATCAACTTACCTTGTGTAAAAAACTACTTATAATATTTATATATATATATATATATATATATATATAAAAATTTTTTCTTTTCTTGGGAAATAGGTCATTTATTAAAACATTTATTCTTCTCACTTAAATAATATGTAATACTAAACATAACGCGTTTCGGTTATCATAAACCTTGGTCACATGTAACAAAACGAAAATAAACGTAGTACATTAGAAATTATTCACATTCAACGTAACATAAACAGTATAAATAATAAAACGGACATTGAACATTTCACTAAAATTTATAACAATATTATTCATAATTAATAATTACATAGTTAATATACTGTTTTTTGGTGCTTATTTCTTGCTTAATGGTAAATCATCTTAAAAAAGTACTTATTCTAACATTCACTCTGTATATAAAAATATTAAGATTTATTATTAAGTAAAGTATAAAATAATTAATATAAATTCGTATCACTTCAGATAACACTAATGTTATTTGATAACTTGTTTAACTGCCTAGGATATATTAAATAAAATTGATTAGTTTAGCTATTAGTTATTAGATTTTACAACATGCAAATAGATTTAAAATAATGTTACCAAGTAAGTTTTAATTATAATACATTTTAATAGTTTAAGATATTTTAGAAATTTACAGGAATTTTTATTACATGTGACCAAGGTTTATGATAACCGAAACGCGTTATGTTTAGTATTACATATTATTTAAGTGAGAAGAATAAATGTTTTAATAAATGACCTATTTCCCAAGAAAAGAAAAAATTTTATATTTTAAATAAAGGTCAAGAAATATCAAAATAATATATATATATATATATATATATATATATATATATATATACATATAAATATTGCTATGAACTCCCTCCAGGAACTTAACTCGATTTTATCTTGAACCGATTTTGTCGACCAATAACAAAATTTGATATGTTACCGTCTTACTCGTTATCAATGGCGTATTCAACTTATAGCTCCTCCTTTATTGTTTAGATTTTCAAATCACTCCCATTAACTTTATCTTATGACCTCGACTAGCATTTATTTAAAATTATAAAATGAAGTTAATTCAATTTTATATAATGAAACAAATATTATGTACAGTTTTTGTAAATTATTTAAAATACACCTTTCAATTAATTAATGTTGTAAATCTCATTTATCAAAAATCATATACTTTTTAATCAAATCTAAAGTTACCAAAAAAACCTATTATTTTTTATAAAAAGAAGTGTGGAACGTTCAAAACCTCTTATCATATAACGCCCTTTATACATATGCAACTCCTCTGTTTTGTTGACTTCATCACATTCATTTATATTAAGCAAAATCAATATTCAAATAAGAAAATAGAAAAATAATGTCATAACTAAAAATCTAACCTGGTCTATTTTCTTCGCTATTTCCTTCTCGCAATTGACGCATCCATTATCAGCTAATATTTTCCATGCATTCTACCATCCATTTGGATAAAAATTATTTTCTCCCAATTCATAATTATTACATGCCCATTCAAAATATTGTCTATCCACACGCTTGAACCATTGCATTTAAATTATTGTTATCACCCTCTAGACTACCATTATTAAACTTATACTTATGCACCCCAATTTATTGTCATCTCATTCAGACTTATTACTTCTTATCAATTTCCCCAAACTTAGAATTGAATTATCATCCTCCCCAAACTGGAACTTGTATTATTATTCTTCTCCCCGAACCTGGATTTCTTATTATTCTCCCCGTACTCGGATTCGTAGTTTATCCCATCCGGACTCGAATTCGTAGTTTATCCTTACGTTTAATCGGCAATCATAATTTTCATCTTAGTCGCACTGATACAACTTTCCACTTTAAATTATTATTACGTATCACACTTTGTTTCAGAGTGGCGCACCTCGGCCTTTGTTGAGTTGAAAACTGAGTTCGTTATCACTGTCCCTGTTAATATATCATTGATCTCCTACTCCGTCAGTGAGTATGGTCTACAAGCTTGTCGCTAATTTTAACCAATCAAATCTTTGCATTTAAAGTAGTTTCTGATGTAATATTATTTGCTTTCAAATAATTGTGGCCTGCTCGCAGGTGCCTTGTTATCAAACATGCTGTGTTTTGACGAATCTAATCGCTTTTCCATGTTGTACATAAACAACTGATGCAATTCGACTTTTAATTTTCATATCTGCCTGTTATTTACGCAATTTTTAATCACCTTTCTTTATCACAATTATTAACTACTTGTACGCATTTACACTATGCTTCTCGAAGCTCTATTTCTTATCTCCGTCTTAAACTAATTGTTTGGAACTCTTTTGAATGCGTGTTTAATTACACTTTATTATATTTACTTATAAATACGCGTGCTTCCACTGAAAAATATCATTATTTGCATTGCCTAAATTAACTAAAACTCTATCTACAGGGTGTTAAATATTTACTATTTACTTATTCCTTGTTTCTACGCTAACTATGCGTCTTCCAGTGTGTATTCGCGTCGCTTAAATCTACTTATACTTTATATACAGGGTGTTGACTGCTTACTATTTACAAACTATCTCCATTTCTCAATTCTTTACTAAATAAATGCAGTTTTCTGCTTCCTATTATAATTTCCAATTCCTAAACGACCTTTACTATAAAGTACACCCTTAAACAACCCCTTATCACAGCAATATAGATATATATATATATATATATATCATTTGTACAATTTTACATGTATTAATGCTTTTTATCTATCTATATTTAAAAATATCTAAGAGTTGTCTCATATTAATTTTATAAATTTTGCAAGTTTTAATTTATTAGAGTTCTTTAAGAAAAGTATTATGTTTTTAATAATGTTCTATAACTTGTACTTAATACTGAAAAAGGATCCTGTTTTGGTTTACATATTATTAATTAAATGTATTGGCTTTTCATAAACTGTAGAACTCACATTTTTAATTAATTTATTCCTTTAACAAAAAGTCAAATATCCTTATGGTCTGAACTAATCTGTATTCTAATTGTACTGTCAAAAAAACTAGATTTTATGTGACAAACAAACACAAGTGTGTCACCTGCTTAGTTACAAGCACATTGTAGTTTAACCTTTTAAATTCCTAGAAAGCTATCTGAGAGAAATTTCTTTGCGTTCTTACGAACATTTATACGACATCTAAGTATTAAATCTTGAACAAAAAAATTACGTATGCCCATTTAAATCGCTATATAACATTTACAAAAAAATTATTACATTTCCAGTAATGGTTCGGTAGAACAAGAATAGAATTGGAAAGCACTCACCCCAAATAATCCTCTAGACATCTAAATGATTTCAGTAGTATTTACTAACCAAGTTATTGGGATCTAAATCTTATACCATTGTTCGTTAATCTTCGTGTGCAATTACAATAACAACAGGTGTGCGAACTTCGCACGTGCTTGGAATTACAGCTTGACTTCTATTCAAAACAAAATTAACGGAAAATTCCACAATACTCCATAGGATATGCAGCACTTGACAATTTGAACTTTCAATACTGCATAACAAAAAAAGACTTGCATTTCAATGTTTCATAACAATTAGACTGTGCTATATTCCATAATTAAAAATACTTTATCTACTATGTAACTACATAAAACTTGCGCGTGATGATGTTTACTCTAAAACCTCAATAGGTCGATTAAACTATGGATCGGTACTAACGGTTTCCCTGGGACCATGTCACCTGCCTTTGGGACTGCATGTTTTCAAAAAACCTGCTGGCCTACGCCACTAACTTGTTTATGCGATCACATCCGTACATTAAATGGCAAACTTTAGCATCAAAGCAATTTATTACTCGAGCACGCGCAGAGGACTGAATTATTGCATCAACACATACGCGGATAAAAGGAAACCGTGTTTCTACTTCAAATTCATAAACATAGATGGAGTTCTAAGTAACAAATGGATATTATAATATCGGAATAGAAATTGGTGTTTTCTATACAATGAAGGATCTTTGTTAATTAAAGACGTATATTACTGGAGGATGTAATCGTATTCTTTACAACTTAAGAAAGTACCACGAATTAAACAATCTCTAGACGATATTAACAATATACTTCATAAGACTGATCCCGGACCCACAGAGATTGAGCTTAAACGCATTAGATCGGTATAACCCATTTAAAACAGAGAATAAATCTATTGTCGTTATTTAACGATAAACA
This sequence comes from Platerodrilus igneus, assembly GCA_036346225.1. Classification (NCBI taxonomy): domain Eukaryota; kingdom Metazoa; phylum Arthropoda; class Insecta; order Coleoptera; family Lycidae; genus Platerodrilus; species Platerodrilus igneus. The sequence continues at coordinate 1,460,568 of JARFIW010001068.1, forward strand.
AGCTAATGAAACCTAACAAACTTTCCTATCTGACGTGCTCTTACTTGAAGGAATCGTCCTCGAAAAACTTAACTTAGATTTAGATGTAAATTTACCTAACGTTCTTTCCAAGTTAACAATTTCCCAACCTTCTATATTGTTTACAAAATCGATACCAGTATACAAATGGGGTATAACTTTTAGGGCTTCGATTCCCACATTTCGTTAATGTCATTCCTAGATAGAGTAAATGATTTTAAAATTTCTCGTAACTGTACAGCGAAGATTTATTTGTCTCTGCAGGTGAATTATTCTCCGGTTCTGCCTTGGTTTGGTATAAAAATATACGAAACCAGATTTCTACCTGGAAAGAATTAGTTACGTGTTTAAAACGCGACTTCTTACCCCATGGCTATATCACCGATCTCTGGAATGAAATAATAAATCGCACTTTAGTTATATCTCAGGGCCATCTTCTTGTGGGTCCATCACGCCGTCATTGAGCCAGATTTTATTCGTCCATCCTTTTTGTTTGTATGGGGGCGGCAATGGATAACCAGGTAGAAGGAACGATAGAAGGTAGAGATAAGGAACCTACCACCTGAAAAGAGAAAAGACAGACACGCAATACCGGTAGATGTTATTGGCTTCAGGCCTCGTAGCCTAATAATGTCTCATCCGCGCGCACTTGCGCCATTCACTCCGCGCCTGCGCAAACGCAACTGTCCGGAATGACGGAAATTAACAAGTTTATTTGAAAATATTCGCGGAAATTTACTCACATATTTAACAATGTACATTACCAAATTTAGAATGTAACAACTATTAGAAATAGATATTATTATTAAAAAACACAAAACACAAATTACTCAACACGCATATGAGAACAGTCTGCAATAGTTTTAGCAACAAAAAAAAACAAGACTGTTCTGATATGCGTGTTAAGTGATTTATGTTTTTTAATCATAATATGTATTTTTAACAGTAACCTAACCTCAAAAAGCCTACCGCGGCACTCGTTCGAACGTAAAGACTCGGGAGGATGGTTAAGAAAAATTTTTTTGCAAAAGGTAGAGGGTTTTAAAGTTATTCCTGCAAGATGTCATGTCGGTGTAGGCTGTAATAAGTAATATTAATAAATTAGTCTGTATAATTTGTATATTATTATTAAGCCTTGAAATTGAAATCAGTATATTAAGAAATAAGAGAGTATTTTTTCAATTGTAATTTCTCTATTACGTTTGTAAATAGACGTGCTTTTAATAAAAAAAAGAAAGCTATAACAATGGTATAAAAAATATCTAAAAACTAACTTTTTAAAATAATAAAGAATACATACATACTTCAATTTGTGTAGAACAACTAGAAAAACAGTAATCAAATTTAAATCTTCTAATCCTTTCTCGACTGTCACCAGCATTTGTTTTAGACACCTGAAGTGAGAATATTAAGATAGTTAAAGTTGTCAAACACCTCAGAGCTATTAAATTAAAATAATATTTTTAGGATAACGAGCGAACTACAATTAGTATACACAATGAGATTATCAAATTCTTAACATTTGTATAGTTCTCGCAATTTCTAAATAGACCTGCATCATCAATATTTGTGACGTTACATCGTGGCGGTGTTACCACTACCAAAAACTATTGTCACATGAGTAGAATAGCCCTATCGATAGAATATGGAGGTTAAAAATATTTAATAGTAGATAAAAATTGATTTGTAACTTTTTAAGATATATTTTAGAATGTTTTTCTATTGACAATTGTCACTTGCGAAATATACCTTAAGTACCTGAATTAATTTACTGAAGGTAGGGTGACGCAACAGTTAATTAGTGCACCGCATATGCATGATGCATGTATATGTGTGCGCTCGCAGGCGTGTGTGTGTATGTGTGTGATGAGCGTTCGTGCGTGATGTGCGGGTTGCATCATGTATGTAGATGTATGCGCAAAAGCAGGTGTGTGTGTGTATGTTTATGCGTTAGAGTATGCAATTGTATGAATTAGCATGCGCATGTGCACGTGTACTATGTCGGCAAGAGTAGGTTTAACTTGTGAAAGTTCAATAAAAAGTAAACCTTTTTCGCTTTTTTGGTTTTTATGTATTCATAAAATTGAGGACCAAAATGAGTAAGGTTCATTACGTACCATACAGAGCTTAACTAATCTGAAGTATACTGTTGTGATTATGCGCTAGAGGTGGGTAAATTAGAGAAACATATATAACCTTTAGTTTTAAAGTTTTTGTGGTGAAGATATATAATTTTGTTCTTTGGTTTTATAATACAATGATGGTAGGAAAAAACAAGCAATGGCACTAAATATATAAATGTTAACATCATATAACGTCTGGATATAATAGATGCTTGTAATCTTAAAATAAAAAGCGCTTTTCAACAACCTGCTGAAGGCGATAAACTAATTCGGTTTGAAAAATTGATCGTGAAAGAATTTAATATCAACTCAAGAGGTATTAAGATATTACTATGTTAACATGGAATGGCTCCTCTTTGGCATACGTATGGATAGCATCGTATGAAAAACTGCTAAAATATTTTGACTTTTGAAGTTAATGTTCTACGAAAAAAGCTTCTCCCTATCAAACACTTATAAACCAACCACCTTGCAAAACCAAAAGAGACAAAAGTGGTTAACTGAATTGCTAGAAATCTTAGTCTTATCTAGTTGTAATGCATGCTCACTTTAATCTACTAGTTTTGTTCTAAAAAAACAGAAAATGTCAGTGAGTTGTATTTAATTCAAGTGCACAGTCTTCTAATGGCGTTCTAATGACATTCAATTATACGGGCCTGTCTTGCAAGATGATCTTCTTTCCATCCTTATCAAATTACGCCGTTTTAAATATATTATCGGCAGCGATTGTTTAAAAATGTACAGATCAGTGAAGATAGAGGAGTCACAACGGCCTTCTAGAGAATATTTTGGCGAACTGATCCTTTGCTCCCTCTGAACGTCTACGAATTATTCACAGCAACGTATGGCGAAAAGGCCTCAATCGTTTCTTGTCCATAAGGTGCTTGTTTGAACTAGCAGTACAGTGTGAGAATCAGCATCGGGATATAGCAAAACTAATCAGAAGGGATATGTACTGTGACGATCTTCTAAGAAGTTGTAAAGGCTTTGAAGAAGCAACAAACATATGCTCTAATATTTCAGACATTTCGAAGTCTAGTGGTTTTACTTTGCGTGAATTGATTTCTAACAGTCCAAAGGTCTTAAAGTCAGTTGAGACCTCAGAAATGTCAAATAACATTTTGAATTTTGGCCCAAAACACAAAAACGTTAGGTCTTATGTATAACGGCTACTGAGACGTTCTCTTTTAGAATATTAATGCATATAAAACAGATAGACAAGCCTTTACAAAGCGCAATGTATTATCATTTACTTAAGCGATTTTTGATCGCATGGATCTTTTAAGTCCTTTGCGCGATAACAGTCAAAATCTTCATGCACCTATTGTGTCGACCAAAATAGTTTAGGACGATCGACTACCCGAGGATTTGGCAACACAGTGGATCAATTATGGTCAAGATCTTGCTCAATTAAATTCACTCAGAATCCCTCGTAAAGTCATCTGCAAAAATAATAGAATTGCATTCCTTTTCAGACAGCAGTCAAAATGCGTATGGTGCTTGCGTATACGTGCGGTCAGTTGATACTCAAGACTGCATCTCAGTTGAACTTCTATGTGCTAAAACAAAGGTAAGCTATTTGAAATCTCTCACTATTCCAAAACTCGAGTTGTGTGGTGCATTATTGATGGCTCAATAGGTTCAAGTAAAAAATTCAATAGATGTCAACATTGATAGCATCGTCTATTGGACAGATTCCAATATTGCTTTATCTTGGATAAGAACCTCACCTCATATGCTTGACACCTTTGTTTCAAATCGTGTTTCCCAAATTCAAAATATATGTGATACTTCAAATTGGAATTATGTTCCAACTTCAGACAACCCTGTAGATCTCCTTATCAGAGGTGTTACTTTCAAAAAATTACCTAACGCCACTGTGGTTTCATGGTCCAAGTTTCTTATTCGATTCAGAATTTAAAATATTGCCCTCGACTCAGTATGTACCTTTACAAACTATTGCTACTTTACAACCCTATTTTGAACTACTACCAACGTTGTTTCCATTTGAAAACTTTTTACAACTTCACAAACTTAAACGTGTTATGGGTATTGTTTACGTTTCATCAAAAATTCAAGAGGATCTAGGGAAAATCGAGACTTCGGTCCTATAACGACCTTGGAGCTTTATAATTTTCTCACATGTCTAGCATCTGTCTCCCAATGGGAATTATTCTCTCGCGAAATTTGAGAAGTTTCATCAGGCCGATCTGGCATTAATAAGAGTTGACATTCAACACTCAATCCGTTCTGTGACAACAACGGCATAGTGCGCGTTGGTGGAAGATTAGGTAATTCTACCTTCGAACATGATAAGAAGTATCCAATCGTAATTTCAGCTACACATCCTTTTGCGACAGTTTTATTTCGCCAATGAGCACAAAATATTGTTGCACGCTGGACCAAAACGATTGCTTGGTTCTATTAGAGAACAATTTTTGCCAATAGACGGTCGAAATTTGGCCAAACGGGTTGTTTACAACTGCATAACATGCTTTAAAATGTAGTTCCAAAAATATTAAAAACTTGTTAGGTCACTTACCTTCCGATAGAGTAACCCCACAGTCCCCGTTTCAAATAACAGGAACTGATTATTGTGGGTCTTTTTTTATAAAGGATAAAAGGGTTGTGGAGCTAAATTAAGCAGGTGTTATGTTTGTTTATTCATATGTTTTAGTACCATAGCAATCCATCTGGAGCCAGTCACTGACTTGACTACAAAAGCATTCATTTTATGTTTACGAAGGTTTGTTTCTCGCAGAAGGATGCCAACAAAAAATCATTCTGAAAATGGTCGCACACGCGTTGGTGCAAACTTTCAACTTAAGTAACTGGCGGACTTCTTAATTGAGAACAAGAACACTATAGAATCTCAATTAGCTGCACAAAATTTTAATTGGACTTTCTTACCTCCATATTTACCTCATATGGGTGGTCTTTGGGAAGCAGGAGTAAAATCTACAAAATTTCATTTGAAACGCGTAATTCATGATTTAGTTTTTACTTAAGAAGAATTTAATAGCTTATTAATACAGATTGAAGAGATTCTAAACTCCAGACTCTTATACCCACTATCTTCAGACCCCTCTAATTCTCTTACCACTTACTCCCTCACATTTTCTCATTGGAAAGCCCATAACAACAGTGCCAGACTCTAGGTGGTCCATATACAAGAAAACAGGCGTTCTTTGTATTAACGCCCCAACAAATATAACAACATTTCTGGCGGAGATGGACTAAGAAATATATTTCCGAATTACAACAACGCTTTAAATAGAGAGCTACATGACAAAATGTAAATCTTGACACTCTGGTTCTCATCAAGAACGATAATCTTCCTCCCACTACAGTTACATCAGGACCGACAACATAGTTCGTGTTGTCTCTATTCGCACCCAGAACAGAGTGATCCAGCGGTCCATCACAAAGATATGCCCTCTTCCTCCAATCGGTATGATACCTGTGATTATGTTACTCGATTAACTGTTCAAAGGTGACGTGTTTAGTTTAAATGTTACTATAAGAATTTTCCATTTTTTATTTTATTTGCTGTTAATAACATTGTAATGATGTATTCATTACATCATATATTAATTTGTATGTATAGTATATTAGTTGAAAGTTAGGTCTCATCTCTTCCAACAGGGGGGGAGTATGTTAGAAATGTTAGTATTATCTAGTTGTAATGCATGCTCACTTAAATCTAGTAATTTTTTCTAAAGAACAAAAAATGTCAGTTTTGACAAGTGTCAAAGTTTTTAATATAAACAACAGCAAGTCAGAAAATGCATAAATGAAAATAAAGTTAATATTAGGTCCTTCGAACATTTCATTAGCAGTATCATTCATTTTCAAACATGAATGAAACGACATAAAAAAAATAACAAAAATGAAAATCTAAAGAACATGCAATATGTCTAAAACAGCAAAATTGCTATTTTTCAAAACTAAAGACTAACATCTTGTTTCTTTAAAAAAACAAAGCTTTTGATGACGAAATTCAAAATAAATTTAATATAGAAATATCAAATTTATAGTTTTAGTTAGGAGCAGAAAATATAAAAGAAAGAAAATTCTATCAGACACACTCACTCCACCAGCATCAATAAAGGAGTTATCTCGTGTAGTTATACTTCATCATCATCATCATTGGGTCTTCAGTCCTGAAACTGGTTGGACGCGTACCATTATTGTTTCCTATTCTGAACTAACCTACAGATTTCCCCGAAATTTGCAGTCTGCATCTACCACTATCTGATCTAGGTCTGCATCCACCTCTTTTTTTCTATCTCTGCTTGTCATATATCCCATACTATTCCCCAAAAATGTCTTAGAACGTATTCTGCTTTTCTATTGCTCATATTTTTTCCCCAAAGATATCCTTGTTCCCCTACTGTTTCTACTTATACTTCAGCGAACAAAAAACAAAGACAAAACTCAGTAGCAGTTTCTAATCTAATCATTCCAAATAAACAAGGACTATAAAATTTGCTTCAGTCGAAATTTATGAGACAAAAAAAAATCTACAACTGTATAGAATAAGAAACCATTTGCCTTGACAAAATTTTACCAGATGTAAAACCGCTGAATGTGAATAAATGAATATACAGATCTGAGCAAACACTATGTTGAGTTAAAAGGTCAGGAGAGGTTAAATTTAACTTGTTATTTTTTTTAAATGTTATTTTTAGTTACTGCCTTGAAATGAACCATTTTATTTGATGTGTTCTTTGTAGCTAAAGATATTCAAGGTGCCGCAGGTTTGTTATTTTAATATGAAATAAAGAGATAAACAAAGTAAGTTAACTTGGAATCTCCATTTTATTGTTTTAAGTAGAATTATTTAAAAACTAATGCTAAAATTTAAATAGTAGAAAGGAATTTCAGAAATTTGTTATACCTATATTCCTGTGTATTTCTTATGCATTTTTGTATGTTTACTCCTGTTTGAAACTGAAGATTTTCTTAAGTAAATCAACATGAATAGCCATGCTTTATTTTTATTTAATAAGCTCTGTTAAAACGCTAGCGTTAACTTACCTTCAAATTAGTAACGGAAATCATGTTTTCATCTTCAATTCTAAGGATGTTGGTGAATCCTTTGTCAATTTCTCTGTCAACAAATATTTTATAATTAAAATATTTAAAATGCAGGAGATAGATGTATTTTAAGTTATTTTACAGGGTATATTTTTTAAGTGTTAGGATACCTGTATGTGGAAGACTAATGTTAAAAGGAATCTGAAAATTCGGAGTAAAAGGTAATCGAAGGTGCTCTACCAGACTAAAATAGTTTCAATACGTTAGCACTTCCGGTTATACCGTAAGTCGCAATTACCATCGTTATTTTAAATAGAATACCCTGTATATAATATACATGTTTGAATTCCTTATCAAATGGTATGTGAACTTTTGAGAAGTTTAAGTTTTTATAAATTTTGACATTTACAAGTGGAATATCTAGAAACTGAACAACCTTACAAAGTGGATTTTTCCAATTTTATATAAATAAGCCATTCTAAACGGACCTGCACCTTGACGACGTTCTAAAATACTAGAACAGGTAGAATTGCTTGCGCGTTTAAATGAGTTAAAGAGTCGAACTTAAGGTTTAACCAAATTAGTTGGATCTTTAGTGAGGAACCAGACTAAGACAGGTCCCCGAAAGAGGGCAGCGGCTTTTTCGGTACTTAGAGTGGCATAGACCATAGGGGTCGGTATGACATTCTAAAACACACTACTGCGATGTGGAAGGCAACGGGAAACCACCACATTATCTTCCAAGTACACAGCGTACTCAAATTGTTATTAATAATGATGGCATCCTCTAGAGTAAAAAATTCCGGAGGTAGAATAGTCCACCATTGGGATCTCCGGAATGAGACTACTTCGGAAGATGTGATCCGAAGGTATAAAAAAAGATCCATGAACATTCTGCGAGTCGGAGTGTGGAATGTCAGAAGTATGAAGCAAGTAAATAAGCTAGAGAACCTGAAACTCGAAATAGAAAACTAGACATAGTATGAATCAGCAAAGCCCGCTGGTCAGAAGGGGGGATTCTTGGAGTGGAGATTATAGGGTAATTCATACTGGATCAGAGGAATGATATTCGGGTGTGGGGATAGTTATGCGAAAAAAGAAAGGACGACGTGTAGAAAACTACTTACAAAAGAACGAAAGAGTACTCATGGTTAGATTTGAATCTAAACCAGTAAATACAATAATAATACAAGTATACATGCCCAACTCTAGCTACAGTGAAGGAAGAGGTAGAAGCGATCTACAAAGATATAGAAGACATACTAAGATACGTAAAAGAATATGAAAATTTAATAATTACGGGGGATTTTCAATGCGGTGGTAGGTGAGGGTAGGGAAGGAGCGATAGTAGGTTTATTTGGTTTAGGCACGAGAAATGACAGGGGAAATAGGCTGGTAGAATTTTGCGACAAGAACAACTTAACCATCACAAATACATTATTTCAACATCAATGCTAGAAGACGATCCACGTGGAAGATGCCAGGAGATATAGGAAGATATCAAATAGATTACATTATTGTTAAACAACGGTTTAGAAATCAAGTAAAAGACTGTAAAGCTACCCGGAAGCAGATATAGACACTGAACACAACATCGTAATTATGAAGGCCGCACTTAAATGTAAAAATCTGAAAAAGAAGAACGGAAAAAGCACTTTGACTTTGAGAAGCTAAAAGATAAAGATATCCATGAAAGATTTGAAAAAATGTCAAATGAATTACTGAAAGATATCAGGAAAATTTCTGATACTAAGGAAGTAGAAACAGAATGGAATAACATTAAATCCAGCCTAGACATGGCGGCCAAAGATATTCTGGGGTATACACAAAAAGAAAATAAGAAACGATGAATAACAAAGGATATCCTGAATTTAATAGAAGAAAGACAAAAATACAAAAATAGATCAGACGAAACAGGAAAACAGAGATACAAAGCCATAAAATGGGAAATTATTCGCAAATACAGCAAAGCTAAAGAACAATGGATTGATGAAAAGTGCAAAGAGGTACAAACTAAGATGGAAATAGGAAAGACAGACGAAGCATACAAATTAATTAGACTGAATTTTAGGGATTGCTATACCACCGGCGTGCGTGTTCAGAGCCACTACCACAGTCGGCAACACTGGTACTGTCCACGTTCACATTATTGCACAACCAAGATATTACGACATAATTATGTGTCAAATTGTATCACATGCCAAATTCGTTTATAATGATACAAGTTGCACCTTAAAAAGATACAAAGGACTCACTTAAAAATATGGAACTCTTGACGATTTTGCGGGTCGTCCCTGCGCAGGGGCCATGCTATTCTGAGTATCTCGTTTGTTGAGAGTTGTTGGGTGTGGGTTACGTCATGCCCTCGTTGAAACCAGATTTAACGTCTTCCCTCTTCTTCGTTCGTAGCTAGGGCGAAAGAATAAAGGTAAATAAGATACTTGAAGATACAGGTAAAAGGAAACCTACAATTCTGAAAAGAGAAAAGACAAGAAAAGACACAGGCAAACGCCACCGTTCGACGTCTCGTTGGCTAATAATCTCGTGTCACATACCGTGCACTTGCGCCATCACTCCGCGTCTGCGCATTCTTTTGCGCAAACGCAACTGTCCGAAATGACGGAAATTTAACAAATTCATTTGAAATTATGGCGGGAATTTAGTCACATATTTAATAATGTACAATGTCCAATTTTGGCATGTAACAATCGCGACAAAGCCATAAAAGAAAAAAAATTTAAAAAAGAAAATGACTGTTAGCACGGTAAAAGCTTAAAATCTAAATCCAAACTAACCTAGTTATACCCTAATTTAAATTCTAGAAAATGTTTATTTTAAGCGCCACCTGGTTTTTTCAACCGATAACACGTTTTACGGTTAACCAGGAAACGGAATATGTAGCCCCATTGTTTATGAACTACATCTATAAATGCACACACGAGTCTTTGATGTGGTGCAGTTATAATCGACAGCACAAATTTGCCGGAGAGCACGAACACTACTAAAACTAAAACAAATGCGACAAGTTCGCCTAATATATATACTATAACTAAAGCTAACATTACAGTTTTTTTAGTGCACACGCACTTAAGCATTGTATCTAAAGTGTTTTTTCTTTGGCAAGAAAATGCCCAAATTACAAAATGTCCAAAAGAGCAAGTTACTATGCACTTTAGCAAATTTTTATGTAGTGGTACTCTGGCTTAATAAACAATACACATCAAAACTTTTTCATGACATGATTGTCAATCAACAAATTTACAAGCAGTACCATCTTACTAATTTCTTACATTACTAACATAGCAAATTACATGGCTACCATCAGGTTAGCTTTTTCACTCAATATTCAAAAAATAATTTCTACGTATGATCGTAAATACCAAACGTTAGGAAGATAAAAAGATAAAACAAAGTCTCAAGTTATTATCGAACATAATAGGTAAGATAACGATATTAAGCTCAAGTTATTATCAAAGATAATAGGTAAGATAATGATATTAAGATAAAACTAGATAACAATAGATGTATCCGAAACGTCCCAGCACGCTAAGGTACGCTACGACAACATACATTAAAGATATATCGTAGAATTCCTCAGCTCACCAAGCCGTTTTGTCATTCATCGCAAAGATACAAGATAGAGTGGCTCCTTGAAGCCGTTATACAGGAAAGATACTCATACCCCTGGAAGAGAGCGACCTGTGAGGCAGGACCGTTTATAAAAAACGGTATGAGGAACCAAAAAAAGGCATTTAGGCGCATTCCTGCACCCGGCGTTGAACGATATCGATACGATATCCACACGTTTCTACATACACTCACACATTCACACACTCATACGTACATGCACTGTTAGCGGCCATGTGCGCTGACAGCGGCACCGCATGACCTCACGAAAGAATCCCAGAGACGTGGTCCGGGTGTCTGTGAAAACCCCCCGCGCAAGCACATGGTGACTAACGGAAATGACAAGGCAATAGAGATATAGGTAAGGTAAAAAGAGGGAGGTAGGCATTTTGGAATGCATAAGTGACACTTTCAGATAGAAGAGAATAGATGAAGGGCTCGCATTGAGCAATAGAGACAGAAAAGGTGGATAGAAAAGCACTACTCAACCAACCAATGTAGTGAGTAGCCCGGAGTGAGGGAAAAATCACTCTTATGTAGTAGACGGGTGTTCCGGGACTAGAACAGGTCTACCGAATGAAAAATAAGGCGGAAACGGAGACAACAGGATAGGAAAAAGTAGAGTTTTTGGACAAGCGTCCGAGAGAAGGTAGACAGTTGTCCCTATTAAACACAGATCGGCCTGAAGGACTACCTGCTATGTTAATCAGACAAGTTAAGGCACCTAATAAGTTAAAAAATTACTAGACTCTTAATGAGAACTAGTACCATAATTTTCCTAACGAGTGCATCCACTGCGATAAGAAAATCAGACAAAGTTGAAACAACAACTTAAACGTATCACTACAGATACCTTCACACAAAATACCAACTGTTTCAAGGAAATTTTTAAAAACGGTAACGCCATATACACACAAGAATGCCTAACTATAAGCAGTTAAATACAAACACACTGTCCCAATATGCTAAAACAACCGAGAATTTGATAAGATATCGATAAAAAGCGACAGAACCTCACCACGAAGTTCAATAAAAAAACACAAGAAAATGTTTTTTATGTTCTGGTAACTTAATAGAAAAAGAAAACAAGTAATGATTAAAGATAAGGTGGGCGACTGTAATAATTCAGAAGAAAAACGTATGGAATAGAAACTCCTAGTTTTTGCAACTGCGAATATGAACTATTTCTTACAATGACATAGGCCGCAGCTACTCTGGGAGTCCAAAGAAAAAAGCATCCACTCAACATCAGCTAAAACCAATCATAAAAATTCAATGAGTTATTGCAACCAAAGTTACGACAATCACCATAAAATTAAACAATGTAAGATTAATGCTGAAAACAAAATAATCTGTTGTAGAAAAGGTGTCAAGATTGATTAAATGAAGCGACAGAGTTATATTGGGGAACCTAGATAATAAACAGATATGTGGCTAGCAATAAAAAGTCAACAGGTAACAAAAAGATAGCTAGTTTAAGGTAAATAAGCCAAACGTGTAGCAGGTAGGTGCTGTATAAGAAAGGAAATGGCTTAGTAAAGTTAACTAATTCCCAGTAGGGACAGAAACATTAGCTAAATCGTTAAAGAAATGGAACGTGAAAAATTTAATTAGCATTTGGATCAGCAGAGAATGGTTTAAGGTCTTTGATATACCACTTTCTTGGCTTTTTTCCTCAGTATCTTGGAGTTCATAGATAAGTGGACTAACAACACGAATGACCTTACATAAAATAAATTTAGGGGCTAATTTTTAAAAGAATTTTTTAGTTGCATCCGATAAGACAATTCTTTTTCCAAACATGTTTGCTTGAAGCAAAAGAAATCTCGTTTACGCAGATTATAGTGGTCCTTACTCTTTTCGTAAGCTTTTAGCAAATTTTTTCTTACGTCGTTAAAGATAGACGGTAATAATTGTTGGTCTTTGTCCAGCGTACTTTTTCGTCAAATTCAATTACGTTAGTATCGTCAGGAACTGAACCATACTAACTACCATTGATTGGAGTATATCTTCCAAAAACAAGAAATGACGGAGTAAATTGGGTTGCTTCGTGTTTGGATGTACGCAAAGCTTGAGAGATTTTAAAGATATTTTCATCCCACCTAGTGTGGTCTGAATCGATATATGAGGAGATAGCGGTAATTAAGGCTCGATTTATTCTTTCAGTAGGGTTTACCTGAGGATGGTATTTTGCGTTAAACCAAATTTTTTTTTACTTTATAACTCTTAACGAAATTTTAAAAATCTTTTGAGATAAATTGCCCCCCATTGTCACACAGAATAATTTGAGGAACACCGAAGATAAGAAATACATTTTGTTTTAGGAATTTGATTATAGCTGCAGATGTGGCTTTACGTAACGGTTGTACCATAACAAGTTTAGAAAACCAATCGGTGACAACTAAAAGATATTGGTTATCTTTTTTCGATCGAGGAAAAGGTTCTAATAAGTCAAGCGTATTAATTGAAAGGGATAAGATACGCATTTAAAGTTACCCATTAAACCAGAACGAGCTTCTTAAGAGCTCTTCTGAAATCCACAAATTTTACAGTTTCCAATATAACGACAGACAGTAATATAATTAAGAATTTTAGCTAGGGTTTTCGTAACACCAAGGTGAGCAGCTATAGGATCGTCATGACACAATTTAATAACCTCACTGCGGTTAGCGGTAGGGACAACAAGTTTCCATTCAGGGATGTTAGATATTTTGCGGGATGAGAAGATACAAATTTATATAATCTATTATTTGTTACACGGAAGGTGGGAAATTTATTGGGATTTTCAGAAACTTTCTTGATCATATTGAGATACCAGGCATCAGGAATTAGATCTGGAGAGTTAAGAGGGGCGACATCACGAGATAAGGCATCAGGTACGATATTTAGTTTTCCAGGTCTATGCCTAACGTCAAAGGTAAATTGAGAGGTACGCAAGTTCCATCTTACCAAACGACCTGCGGGTTGTTTTAAGTTATTTAACCATGTGAGGGCTGCACAATCAGTAATTACTGTAAAATGTGTACCTTCCACATATTCTCTAAATTTTTCAATACCAAAGATAACCCCTAATAGTTCACGTTCGGTAGCTGAATATTTTTGTTCAGCAGAAGTTAAGGCACGACTAGCATAAGCGATAGGGTGTTCTAATCCATTGCTTACTTGCAACAACACTGCGTCTAACCCAGTCGGTTTGCATATAAAATCTTTCATCAAAATTGGGCGAGATTAAGATAGGTGCAGAAGTGATTAACGTTTTAATTTGTTCAAAAACCTGCTGAGTTTCTGAATTCTATTCGACGGATTGGGATTTATTTTTATTTTTAATTAGGGCGGTAATGGGTGTAGATATAGTTGAGAGATTAGGTAGAAAAATGCGATAGTAACTAATCATTCCTATTAAACGTTTAATTTCGGTAACAGTTTTGGGTGTTTTAAATTTAGTAATAGCGTCGACTTTAGCAGGATCTGCCCGTAGACCAGTTCCATCGATAATAAAACCAAAAAATGTAAGAAAAGAAAAGCAAAATTGACATTTCTTCCAATTTATTTTAAAACTTGCTGTATTTAGGCGTTTAGCAACTTCATTGAGTTTAGCGATATGTTCTTCAGAGGAACTTGAGATAACTAATATGTCGTCTAAAAATACAAAGGCACGTTCTTGGTGTAAAATAAGACCTAATGTTTGATCCATAGTACGTTGTAAAGTTTGTGGTGCGTTACAGAGACCAAATGGCAAAAAATTATATTCGAAAAGACCTCGACCTGGAACACAAAAAGCAGTTTTTGGACGGGAAGATAAGTCAAGAGGGAGCTGATAAAAAGCTTGTCTAAGATCGATTGATGAGATAAATTTAGCGTTTCGAAGCCGACTTAAAATAGAATCAGTACGGGGTAAAGGATAGGCGTCGGGTACAGTTACAGAGTTAAGATTTCTACCGTCAAAACAAACACGCCATTCATCATTTTTCTTAATGACTAATAACACGGGAGACATGCATAGCGAATTTGAGGAAGAGATAACACCAGATTCGAGCATTTTATCTATTTCGGAATGCAAATGTTTTTGTAATGCAGGCGAAAACAGATATTGACGTTGCTTAAAAGAGAGGGCATCACCTGTAGAGATAATATGTGTTGCGGTAGTGACGCAATCAAGTTCAGAGGTATTTAATTTACGAAATTTGTAGAGTTAAGAATTGTATTTTGGGAATTGGTAAGAGAAATTTTATTAGATAGTCCAGCAGACGCACAGGAATTTGTTTTGAGAGAAGAAAAATCTTGAAAATATTGAAATAAATTAAAAAGTTTGCAAAAATCTACGCCAAGTAGAAATGGGTAAGCTAATGTAGGTACGATCAAAAATGGAACATCACGTTCAAGTGACTCTACTCGAATTTTTAGTTTAAGGAAACCGGTTACATATATTTGATTATCGTCAGCTAAATTTATAGAGGTTTTTTCCGGAATAACTTGAATTTTAATGTTTTGTTTAGATAATTGCTGTAAGCCTTCGTTATTTATAAAGGAACATGAGGAGCTTGTGTCCAGTAAAGCTATTACATTTAAGGAACCAATCGAGTTGTAAGGCATTATAGTTTGAATAAGGGCAGCTATACTTGCGGCCACGTCCCCAATGCTCCACTCGAAGGTCGAGTTGTAAGGCAGCAGACGTAAAAGGAATTAACTATTTGCAGCCAACCCACCATTCGGACGGGGTAGTATGACATATTTCCGATAAGGGAGCTAAGTTCTTTTGTAAGTTTAAGGTAGTGGTATTATTCTTAGACATATTAGATAGAGGTTTAATATTAAAGGTAATTTTACGCTTTAAATCTATCGACGTCTGGCTGCATTGAATGGTTGGTGTTGAGGACGATTTTGATTCCTTAAGATTTTGACGTCCCGGGTAGGAATATCTCTGCGGAAGTTTCCCGATAAGTTAGAGTTACAATTTGTACATGTATTATAGGTATTGCTACGACCGTAACCGTAACAAAAAATATTTTTGGGATATGTGCACACGTTATAGTTATGTCCTCTTTACTTGCAATTCCAACAGGTAAGTGAGTTACTTGAAAGCGAAGCAGGAAGATTAATACTAGATAGTTTACGAGGGGGTTCAGATTGACATGCTAAGTCAGGTACTAATAGGCCAGATTGTTTTTCTGGGGGAGGACGGTATTTATCGACACGTAATTTCACTTCTTGGAGCGAGCGACATAAATCTTTAAACTGAGGTAAAGAAGAAATGTGTTGTAACGCTAAACATTTGACGCAGTTAATCAATAATTACGGATTCTGGTGGGGTTTTTATCTAATCTGCTATGTAAAACTTCCATTAAGGTAATAAAGGAGATTACGTTTTCGTCAAGACCCTGGGTTCGGTTTCTTATTTCGTTCCAGAGATCAGTTATATAACCATGGGGTAGAAAATCGCGTTTTAAGCACGTATCTAATTCTTACCAAGTAGAAATCTGATTTCGTATATTTCTATACCAAATTAAGGCAGAACCGGAAAATAATTCACCCACTGAAACAAATAAATCTTGGTCTGTACAATTACGAGAAATTTTAATGTCATTTACTCTATCTAAGAATGACATTAACGAGATTTGGGGTCAAAGCCCTGAAAAGTTAAACCCCATTTATATACAGATATCGATTTCCCCGACGATATGGAAGGTTGGGAACATTGTAAGATTGGAGAAAGCTGTAAGTACATTTACGTCCACATCTAAGTTAAGTTTTTCGAAGACGATTCCTTCGAGTTAGAGAGCATCAGATAGGAAGGCTGTTTGCTTTCGTTAGCTTGTTCCTCGTTAAATAAACACAATAAGTCTATTCGTTGCTTTACGTGCGCTACACGGACACAATACGTTTAAGCTCAGTTTCGATAGAATCAGGGTCAGTATGCAGTATATTACTAATATCGTCAAGAAATTGTTTAATTTCAAATATATTTTGAGGTAAATCAGAGACCACTACACGTGGAATAAGTAGGCTTTTAGCTTCTTGAGCTAATATAGCTTTTAGCTGCAATCGTCTATTATTTTGGTTGGTTGCCGCTTGAATACTCCGCGACTGTATTTCGTAGATCGTTTCAAACGCTTTAAGGTGAACGGGATTCATTGTAGTATAGTGTTTAAGAAAGCAGATATAGCGAAATCAAGTTTACTATAGTGTTTTAGAAGGTATAGATATACTAAGATAAGAATTCAGTTAGTTACGTTAGCTGTATTAAAAGCAAAATTTTCTTTGAGAAAGAATTCGTAACTTATTGTTAATTATTTAGATTGTAAGCGAACACTTAAAGTCATGGCATACTAAGATAATGTAATAGTTAGGTAAAATTTAAACTAAAAACAGGTTTCAATAAACAAAAGAAAATATAGCTTTAAAATAATTATTTAACTAAATTTAATGTCATTTATATATAATAGTATATAAAAAATTTCTTATAAAAGATGTTGTTTCATAAGTGTTTTTCAATGGCAATCCTCCCAAATACATGACCAACCTCTATTTGTAATCAAAAAATATTTTAGAAATAAAAAATTTTGTCTCAGTTTACCCATGCAGCTTTTAAAGTGATATATGATGAAAAATAAATAATGCCTCACTTCACCTCCTTGAGTGGGATGAACTGATACATCACGTTTTTTAAAAGAAGTCAGGAAATAAACTAAATTTTAAAAATGAGTTCACAATATGATTGCATGCCCTGTCATCTAAAAATATGAGAATAAAATAAAAATAGTAATTTTTCTTTGTATTATCCTTTGGAGTTTGAAACTATCCATTTATCCCGATTTACGATACCTTTTCAAATAACTTTAAAGAAATAGAAACAAAATTGCGATATTTCGGATATTTCCTGAACATTGATTGAACCCTAAATTACGCAACTTTTTTGTAACTTAACCGTCTTTGTAGCTTTTATAGTTTCCGAGATCTCCATTCTGTTCATCCTTATCTTGGTTCTTGGACACATTATATAAAAGCTTGCCAAGCACTTTTGGGGCCTGTCTGTTAATTTTCGACTGGTAACAAATTATAATTCTAAAATTACTACAAAGTAAGGAGGCTGAAACCGCTTGGCTTGACAAATAAAGAACAAATGCTCACAGATGTTTATACCTTAGAAGTTTTAAAACGGAAATGCTATATTTAGATCGTAACCTGCAAAATGTTTCAACCTCAAATGTAATTACTTCTCACACTTTAAAACGGAATATAAAGATACGTTCTTAAATTTATTCTTATCACTATGATTTTGAAATTGGTGCGCAGTTGTAGGGATCCTCTTTGGCTTAAGAATATAATATTAGTCAATAAAGAAAGAAACCGACAGGTCGACTTGGATAGAACAAATTAATAATGTTTGTATATGGCGTACTTCACAGGAAAAGCAAAAAATTAAATTATTAAAATATAACTTTGAGTCTGCATTACTTCAAATTTACTCTTTTTAGGAAATATTTATATCAGTGATTGCTTTATACGCGAGCAGGTTATTATCGTCGTAGAAAAAAGTAAGGAAACAAACGCCTACCTTTCAGAAAATGGCCGAATTCGTACAGCAACCTTAAGATGTGACATATTTTTATTTGGCCGATAAATATTGTTTAAGTGCACTAAACCCGCGTTGTTTACAATTTATATCTGAATCACTTCATAGCTCCGCTCTAACTATTCTCGTACAGAAGCATCTCACTCTTTAAACTATATTTAACCAGCAGTTGCTTAATTTTTAGATCACATCAATTATACATAAATTATTACTCGTAATTTAGTTATGTTGAAAGTAAGCGACTTACATTTTTTAAAGAACGTATTATTTTTAAAAATTAATTACTTGTTACGGGTAAAATGAGCGTTAAGTGAATAAATTTTGAATTACACATATAAAAATAAAAGAAACAGAGAAAAATAACGATTAACATGGCTTAGATACAAAAATTCTACATTATATTAGCACTTACCCTGAATAATTTTTCTCTGTCAAAATTGAGGACGCCAAGTCGTTTGCCATAGTTATTCCTTTTGATATTATTTTTACACGGAAGACGGTTATCCCATTTCCTAAATTTTGCCACTTTATTTACTACCTTTCTCAAAAATACATTTAATAGCACTTATTAATTTTGTCATAACTAAAAGAATTTCTTAAAATAAAATGCCTCTTTCAAATAAGATTCCATCACTGGAGTAGCTGGATATTCTTCTCAATTAGCTGACCTTGCCTAGTTCCTAAATAAATTTACATAAAAATTCAACCTAAACTTAGACTCTATTCACATAAAATAATACCAACAAAAATACAAATTTATTTCCTAAAACAATTTGCTAACCTTAAATCTGGCCAGGCATTGCTAAAAGGAAAACCCTAAAAAAATCTTAAACCTAATCCATCAACAAAACTATTCATCACTCCATATTTTTTCTGCTCTCAATATTTAATTATAAGACATTTATAAATTCCAATTATTGGAAATGTTACTAACAAATAAAAAAGAAGCAGTTATATACGCACTTGTTGCATCATGTGATTGTCCATTCCAAATAATTTAAAAATTGTGTTACAGTATTTCATGCGAACAAGAACGAAAAAGTAAAGTATGCAAAGAAAATAACCCCCACCGAGGACCGCAACAAAAAAAAATCTAAAGAAGGGCGTACTAGTTAAAAGGTTATAGAGTGGGGTGGGCCACACAGAAAGATAGAGGAAACCTCAAGAAAAAAATATTATTTACAAAACCTCAAGTTAAAAAATATGATATAAAAAGAACACCAACTTACGTAAAAGTAACATTTATCCAAAACATCCCGAAGGATTTAAACCGTAAAAAAAGTACGCAAAAATAATAATTTATCGCAAAAATAAGGTATACACTTCTTTAATTACCTAGAGCTAAAAAATTATTTTTAACTTCGATTCTAACATGTACATAAAGCAAAAAATTAAACAGCAATATATAATGGACTGCTTTCAGACCTTTAATTAACAAAATTTTTAAATGTTAATAGAAAAAAAAGTATTTACTTACCTAGTCACAGCAACAAAGTAGACCATCTACAGGCTGAAATGCAGGATTATGTGCTAATCACACACCTGAACAAAAAGTAACTTTAAAAAATATATAAAGAAAATTTTATCGGCAATGTTGAACTATTATCTAATAAATACTCAAACAATAACCGCTGTCACCGTACGTATACGACGGTGATCTAAGCGAAGTAAATTTTGTTTCAAACAATCGTAACATCTGCAGTTGTGCAATGTGTAACCTGAAAAATTCAGATCCAATTCTTCCCGATGGAAGTCATCAATGCTGCAGGAATGAGGTTCCTAAAAAGTGTGTGCGGAAAAACATTGACAGATAAAGTGTTAAACGAATGGGCCAAAGCAGAGTGTGGGGTGCAAGTGACCCTTAACGAGTTATGCAAACGAAGTACGCTTAGATGGTTTGGACATGGAAAGAATGAATGATGACAGACTTACCGAATATATATATATATATATATATATATATATATATATATGTATGCAAGCAAGGTGGCTTGTAGATCTGCAAGGGGCAGACCGATTAAAATATAGATTATTGACACTCAAGTTCATCTGCACCGAAAGGGTTATTTAAGCCTGGTACTCTAGCCAAAAACCTCAAGCAATAGAATTTTAGTTTTCTACCTACGTCATATTCTGTTAACGTATATTCTATTATTTACACCATATTTTATTAGAGTAAGAATTTTACGTTGGTGCACGCTTAGTAAGAACGTATTGTAATAAAAATAAGCATCACAATTGTATTCATAGAAATTTACATACACCAGTCAAATTTGTTGGTTAATTATACCTAAATAAATTTAAGATGTTCCGTTTCTTTTAGATGGCCAGTTAGGGTAGAGTTTTCGTTTTATTTGTATTGGTTGTGTTTGTTCAATATTGAGATATTCATGTTTTAATATAGGTTAAGGAATGCCCTTAGACATGTTACCTAATCCAAAACAATTGTATGTGTACGAACAGTGGATGGGTGCCTGTACGTTCAACATAGCATAATTATTCTATTCTCTTTGCATAATAAAATGCTTCAAACTTAAATTAAAACTGTAGTTTACCATAATTATTAATTAATTGTATTCTTTTACTATTTACGGGTCAAAACCATATCCAATATCTAAGTCAATTTCATTATGTGATATTAGTTAAGTAATTTAAATAAACTTCATTTTTTCAATTAGTTTGATGGAATATAAGTTTTTAAAACAATTGGACATGGCACCGAAGATGGCTAACGCCAAAAGCGCTCTACTGTAATTCTTTTTGTTTTTGGATTTTATTGATTAAATTCTTAAATTTGGAATTACCCAAAAGAAGCGGAAATCTCGTAATAAAATAAGAGTGCGTCGGCTAGCTGCAGTGGTGAGAGAGTGGGTCTCTTTAGAAACAATACCAAAAAATTTAAAAAAGAAACAATTCACTAAGTGCAATTTCAATGCTACGTTACTAATAACACTTTCAAAGACCTTCAATATTGTCAAGTTATGGGCACCAACCCATCTTCTAATCTAGTCCCTAGTCTCCTAAATTGTCTTTGCTGGGAACCAAACCATCCCAATACATTAGTGTTGTGGGTTCTGTCGAAAATCCGTGGCTGACTACGTTAACGCTCATTTATTATAGGTGTACTGGACTACGAATTTCTTACTGTTCACCCGCACATGTGTCTGTGCTTATGGCTCGCGACTTATTAATTTCTTAATCTTCTTCGTCGGATGCAACTATTGTCATTTACTCCGCACTCTTTCTTACATTCCGTGTACGTTTTGTTTGGTCTACCCTAACATATGATTCAAGTGTCAACTACTAACATAGTACTGTTATGTAAAAGCTACGTGCTTGTGTTTTTTTTTCTTTTTTTTTATTATTCTAGTAGTTTAAAATAGATAGTTTGAAACCTTGTTCCTTTGTATGATAGATGTACTTAATTATCTGCAAATTGATATTCGTGAATTTCACTAATAAAATATCCGTGTTTCCCCGCAATAAACTATATTGTAAACTATAACTGTAATTGTTTAGATGTATTATAAAATGGAATTATTAATATACAAAACTTTTATTAATTTTATGTGAGGAATGCATACCATTTAAATCTATTTTCTCTGTTTGTGGATTTAAAATAATTTACAAACCTCAATTCCGTCCTAATAATAACTTTCTGACTTCCTGGTTTGAGTTTATTATATGGCATCCTGTATTCATTACATCTTTATTATATTATATGATTCACAGGAACCTTCATTTCATCGGTTTTCATTATCGTAACGTGTATCCTATTGAATGACCCAGGTGTTATTTTAATATTGTGTTAAATTGTACTAATTAATGATAAGAAAATTTATTTCTTATTGCTTTAATTGTACTAACTGCCCTAATTAAAATTATATCCTCTAAAAACAAAAGAATTAAAATATCATGTTTTATTAATATTATACGGAATAGATCAATAATAACTTTGTTCTTTTAAGATAAATTTCTCTCTTTTTGTATCTGATCTTTATTTCAGGTAAGTCCAAGGCGTTACAGATGTCTTAATCAGAGTGTATATATTATATAAACCAGAACTATTATAGTAGTACTACTGCCCTCTTGATGGCACCGCTAATACAAGTTTAGCGGTTAAATGGAAGAATTCCATTTTATCTGTATGAGCTGTGCAGAAGACTATAACCACCTCATATTAATAGTTTAGGTTTCCTAAATATTCTAATTTTTTAAATTGTTACTAACAAATTGAGCTTCCCACTTTTAAATAACAATTTATCTAGTGGTTTATACAATACCAGTTGCTTAACACATGCGTCCACTCAAATAATAAAAATACACTTTTGCTAGCGTCTTTTCGGTTTTTTCATAAACTTATACATATTACTGATGATTGCACGACCATTGGCCAAAAATATTAACTATACTAGAATAAAAAGCGACACTTAAGTAGTACCTTGAATTTTGTTCATTTCGCAGGTGCGCCAAGAAAATGATTGAGTTATGAAGATATTTACTCTAAGATTGTATTTTGCGGGAATTCTGTTGTCAATTTACAAATATCCTTTCAGTAATGTTAACAATTTGTGAAAGTGAATACCTAGATTATTAAAACTTCCACAATGTCTAAAATTAAAAAACATGGATTTATGTTAGGGTGAGTACAATTGTTTTGTTGGACTTCCTTACATATGATGCATTCTATTTTCAGCGGTCACATTGTTAGGGCGTCGCCGTGGATCAATGTAGTAAGCGTAAGACTACGGATCCCAAGGTCCCGGGTTCAAATCCCGACACGACCGACTGCTTCAAAAATGGCAGGTGAGCATTTTTCACAAAAATTACGCCCTCGTTCGGATGAGAGGTTAAATGGAGGTCCCGTGTGTGAGTGTTGTCACGCACGTTAAAGATCCCTACCTTGCCTGGAACGGCAAGGGTTCGGCAAATTTCTAAATTTCCGGGCAACAAAAAACTCGCCTCCTGGCCAATGTAGTACCTTCGGGTGGAGCATTGGAAATGTAAATGAACGGTCACATTGTTAGGCAATGTAGTACCTTTGGGTGGAGCGTTCGAAAATCACATGTAAGGTCACATTGGTAGGAGGCGGCTCCGTGGCGTAGTTGGTATGCGTGTGACTACTACGCCCAAGGTCCCGGGTTCAAATCCCGACACAGTCCGCTTGAAAAATGTTAGGCGAGCATATTTCACAAAAATACGGCCTTGTTCGGATAAGAGGTAAATTGGAGGTCATGTGTCTGAGTTTGTCACGCACGTTATAGATACCTACCATGCTTGGAACAGCAAGGGTTTGGCAAAATTCAAAATTTTTCAGGTAAAGAAAAACTTGCTTCCTGGCCAATGTAGTACCTTCGGGTTAAAGATCCCTGCCTTGCTTGGAAAGGCAAGGGTTCGGCAAAATTCAAAATTTCCAGGTAAAAAACTCGCTTCCTGACCAATGTAGTACCTTTGGTGAAGCATTGAAAAAATTAAATGTAAATAGCGGCATTAATAGAAGACTGCTCTGTGGGTTAGCCATGTTCGCGTATCCCAAAGGCCCGGCTTCGATTCCCGATACGTCCTGCTTGAAATGTATTAGGCGAGCATTTTTCTCAAGAATACTGACATTCCAATGAGAGGTAAAATGTAAATCCCGTGTGTGATTGTCGCGCTTGTTAAAAATTCCTACCTTTGCTACATACATACACGTAGCCAAAAGAAAAGTAAGTACCAGGCTAACTACCAAACGCGGAGAGTGGGGGGATTCGCCTACATACCAAAAGTAAACAAAAGAACACATCGCCCACGATTATCTATTAACAAATAGAAATAAATAAAGGATTCTGTACAAACAAGCAAAAATAAAATAAATTAAGTGTTATTATTTCACAGCAAACAATTATATTGTATGGACAATTTAGTACCCTAGATACGAAGTGCGCATGTCGTATTTCACACAAAATAAAATTAATTAGTAGTAAATCAATATGTGAGAGCTTTTGTCAAGCGTTTTTAAAATTTCACCTAATACTTTTGTAAAATAACTAATTAGTAGGAAAGAATTAACGTATGAGAGCTTTTGTCGAACGTTTTTAAAATTTCACCCTAATACGGTTTGTAAAAAAACACCAGTCAGTAAAGCGAATAAACGTGTGCGTTCTTTAGACAAGCATGTTTAAAAATAGTACATCGCGCCTGTAGAGCAATAATATCGAATTGCAGCAACAAACAATAGTCCCACGGTTTCACGTAACTACACCAAACGTTGAAACGGAATATGCCACTGACACACACAAAACAAATCGAGTTGCATACCTGTAGGTGTCCGGATACTTAGCTCGCAAGCCGTCGGGAGTGAGTCAGCACAGCAACGCCATGGTCGTCAGGATACATTTACCCTGCTACCATAACTGCAACAGCGGTCTACAGACAAAAGCAGTTGGTCTGCAGACAAAAGCAGTTGGTATACATAAAGAAAGAACCCATTTGGCCTTCAGCTAAAAAAAGCAATCCACGCTAAAAACCTCCTAGTTGTTAAACAGAAAAAAAACAAACGTGCATTGCTTTTGAAATATGGTGACGAATAATGTAGAAAATATTTCGACGTACAAGCTGTAGAATCAAATTCAACAATAGTTCAACATAGGAACAATAGAGAAAACCATTATACGCGGTTGTAATGTATACCAAGATAACAGTTACCTAAAACAGGAAATAAACTATTTAATTGTAGCATCAACTTGTCGTTTCGAAATAAATAAGTTCAAAATGAAAATTTGTAGTAAACGTACTTATTGTAAACAGGATGTTGTCAAGGAATTTAAGAGATTACCGGATACCTAACACAAGGCATAGACTATTTAATTTATCGAATAAATTTACGTTTTAAAAGCAAAAGGGATTTGAGTAGAGGAATTTATTCGAGAGCGTGTTTATTATTAATTAATATTGAAAATAAACGTAATAGCTTGCTTGGAACAGCAAAGGTTCGGCAAAATTAAAATTTCCAGGTAAAACCAGCTCGCTTCCTGGCCAATGTAGTATCTTCTGGTGGAGCATTGCAAAGTCAAATGTAGGACGGAAGGGGAGGGGTATTACTAGAGCGGCTCCGTGAATCATGCAGGTTTGAAAATGACTGCTGATCCCCAAGCTCCTGAGTACGATTCCTGACACGGGCTGTTTAAAAAATGTCGAACGAGCATTTTCACAAAAGTATACCCTCGTTCGTATGGGAGGTAGAATGTAAATCTTGTATGTAGACGTTGTCACGCACATTAAAAATCCCTACCTCGCTTTCGAGTCAGTGTAATATCTTCGGGTGGCGCATTGAAAAGTCACGCACGTTAAAGATCCCTACCTTGTTTTGAATAGCAAGGTTCGGTAAAATTCAAAATTTTTGGATAAAAAATTCACATCCTGGCCAATGTAGTACTTTTGATGGAGCGTTGGAAATTTAAATGTGAAGGCGGCATTGTACATATGCATTTTTTGTATATAGAATATTGTCCTGAATTAAAATTTTGACTAATTCTTTAGAAAGAAATTTGCAACATACTGTTAAACCTATTAATTTAAATATGTATTACAAGACCTACTGTTAGTCTCTTATTAATGTCGGTGGGTATTTTTTTGATAAAAAGAATTAGAAATATATATAAATAAAAGGTAAATTGTTTCTTACTTGTAATTTTGAATATTGCCGGCATTCTTGGCACCCTAGCAAAATGGTAGAGCATTTCAGTGTCAAGCATTCTTTCTACTATCATATACAGACAATATGCCAGGAGTATCGCTTATTATTCTTAATTGATATTTTTTGCTTTCGTTATGCACATTGCCTTAAGTGTTATCATTATTAGAAATTTTTAATATAACTAACAAAACGCTTTACTACTTTTAAAGTAATTGACTTAAAGCATGCTTACATGAACATTAAGTAAGGAGTACAATCGTATAAAGATATTTTGTTCAATGATAAAAATTTTTATTAAACGTAAAACCACAAAAGCGACGGTTAGGAAAACAAACCTGAAAATACAAAATTATAAGCATATATTTACATAGTTTTAGAATGATCTGAAGTGTCTCCGTTGATTGAAGTATTTGATACTCCAATCAACTGCGTTACTTAGAACGATTTCGTTCGTGGTACAGAGTGGTTAAAATAATGCACCTGGGTTGGTTTGGTAGCTGGCTTGAAATAAATTTCTATATGTTGGTATTGTGTATTGGGTAATATTAGATTTACAGACCTTAACCTAACTTATTGAAAGTTATAACCTTACAAATTACATTAAATTTCGCATTATTCTAATCAAAATCTTGAATCGCATTAGATGCAATACAAAATCACAAGATTTGTACGTATCCCAAAAATATTCAAACGGTTGTAAATATTCTACTCAAAATTTTAATCCAAAGAAGCTGTGGTCCAATACTAGTGCTTTAGAATGAGTTGTATTAGTATAATTAACGCGTTTTCAAAGCAAGTATATTTAGTTTCATTCGTTAAAGCTTAGTATTGTTTTTTAGACTTTCCTTAAAAGCAACATCTTCTCAACATTTAGCAATTACTAGGAACATTGTAACATCTTCTTCCCTGCTATTCAAAACAACACCATGTCTATTGTAAAGTACGTAAGTTCTATTAAATGTATTTACGTATATTTTTAGTGGTGAACCCTTGAAAAAGAAGAAACGATTAGATCCCGCTATTGTTAGAGCAAGAGAAGATCGTAGAAAGAGAAGACTGGAAAAGCAAATTCGAAGATTATCTAAACATGCTCGCCAATTAAAACCAATTAGTGAATGTGAAATTCCGTTGGAACTTATTGATAATAAAAAGTAAGTTAGAAACACAATACTTTCATAGTAAAAAAAAACAGTGTGTGTGAAAGTCTTATTCAACAAGCATGTTCAGAATCCTTGGTTGTAAATGCTGAAATTATTGGAATTGTGTTGAAATAACATTTGATATACAAAACTCGTAACTAATAAAACTGCTGATGCAGCATGTTATTAATGCTTTTGTTAAAATTGTTGAACTATTATTTATCTTAAAGGTATATAGTATATTTGCTGGAGCTTTTCTGTTTTAGCTGATTAGTATAGTAATTTATACTAATCAGATTAGTTGATGTATATTTAGTGAAAGTAAGTTCTTATTTCAAAAATCCGTGGTTGTGACTAAATAGTATTCTAGACTACATATTGTTATTCCTATTATTTACCAGTAAACCTTGAATATAATCATAGTGGGTTTGTACAAGGATACATCCAGTAATATGACTATGAGCTATGGAAGCATTCACTGTAGTCTTCGCTATTTATTTGAAAAGATAAACATGAGATGAAATAATGTCAAGTGTTTTTATATCTTCTGAATGCTAAGGATGATGACGTGAATATAGGAACATTTCCAAATCATGTAACGACTAGTGCGAGAGCTCTTGAACTGGCTGATATGTATTATTATTTCTATACATGCCACTCTTGTGTAATAACATTATTCTATTTATTTGTTTGCCTTAGTTACGGTATTAACGTGTACATATGTCATTTATTGAACAAAGCCTTGCTTGTAATATGGTAATTTACTATAATATTTCAACTAAATGAAATATATTATTTAAATAAACAACATTAAAAAAATATCTGTCGTAAAAGATTAGAATTAAATCCTTTATCGAGTTAAACTAAATAAAGAGCCGGGGATTGACGATATACCCGCAGAATTAATAAAATTGCAAGTCAGAAAATTTTAGATAGATTATATGAACTAGTAAAGGTAATATATAACACAGGTGAGGTCCCAGTAGATTTTGAAAAAAATATTGTTATCCCAATCCCAAAAAAGTCAGGAGCGTATAGGTGTGAGAATTTTAGAACAGTTAGTTTAACTTCCCACGCTTCCAAAATACTAACAATACTAATTAAAAATAGAGTAGAAGCTTTGACTGTGAATTATTTAGGCGAAAATCAATATGGTTTCCGTAAAGACAGAGGTACTAGACAACCTATACTAATGATTAGGGTAATTATCGAAAAAAGGTTACCAAAAATAAAAAGATTCATTTCGTGTTTGTAGATTTAGAAAAAGCATTTCATAGGGTTAATTGGATAGTTATGTTCAGTGTTTTGCGAAAAATAGGAATCCCTCATAGGGATAGAAAAATTATTTACAGTCTATATAAAAACCAAAGCATAGTAATTATATTTGCTGAAATAGAAGAGGATAAGCTAAGATTAGAAATGGTGTTAGACAGGGCTGTATACTATCTCCCTTGATTTTTAATGTTTATATTGAGGAAGCTTTAAACTTAGCTAGAGAGAGAAAAGAGATAGGTATTAGTGTACAGGGACATAAAGTAGACTTGTTACGTTTTGCAGATGATATAGCCATTATAGCAGAGTCTAGAAAAGAGTTAGGAGTTTTTAAATATTTTAGATGAGATACTACAGAGTAACTATAGTATGATAGTTAACTCAGGAAAGACAAAGATAATGACAAGTGAGTTACAGCCTAGTTCTAAACCAAAATTAAAAATAGGCAATGCCGAGTTAGAGGAGGCAGTTGAAGTTTGCTATTTAGGTAGTATAATTACAAAGGACGGACGTAGCAGAAGGGATATACTAGCTAGAATAGCACAAACTAAAAAATGTTTTTAAAAAAGAAAGACTTACTAATAGTTAATAGTATTAGTTTAGGTAATAGAAAAAGTTTCTTAAAGTCGTACGTATGGAGCATTCTACTATACAGTAGTGAGACTTGGACAATTAAAGAGGTAGATAAGAAAAAAATAGAAGCTTTTGAAACTTGGTGTTATAGGAGAATGTTACAGATTAGTTGACAGATAGACTAACAAATGAGGAAGTTTATAGTAGGATAGGTGAGGAACCTTGTACGTGGAAACAATTAAAGATCAGGAGAGATAGGATGATAGGGCACCAGTTAAGACATGGGGGACTATTTAGTAAGATCTTAGATTATAGACTACCAAATAAAAATAGAGTAGGAAGGCCTAGACAAAGCTATATTAGTCAAATTATTAGAGATTTAGGTTGTGAAGAATATGTTGGCCTTTTTAGACTAGCTCAGAATAGAAAAGAATTTAGAGCTGCGTCAAACCGACCTTAAGTAAGTTCGAAAACAAAACAATCAAAAATAAATAAATAAAAATTAGTTAACTAAATATCAACATGACATAACTCACAGTTAGTTAGCGGTCTGGCTGGCATGTTGGTAGCGATTCGCTGCTTAAGCCTTACCATAATATATAACTTAATAAACGTCTCCATGACATAACTCACAATTAGTTAGCAGTCTGACATGTAGGTAGCGATTCGTTACTTAAGCCTTACCATAACATATAATTTAATAAACGTCACCATGACATAATTCATAATTAGTTAGTGGTCTGGCATGTTGGCAGCGATTCGTTGCTTAAACCTTACCATAACATATAATTTAACACTTTTTCTTTTTTGGAGGGGATAACCAGGAAATATTTCAATTCCTTATAAATGGGAATCATGTAAACATGTTGGAGTTCTTTAACAACCATCAGGTTGCTAATATCTATGTAGAGCCAGGTAGATAGGAAAAAGATACAAGAGTATAGGAAGACCTAGACCAAGCTATATTAGTTAAATTATTAGAAATTTAGGTTGTGAAGGGTATGTAGATTAGCACAGAATAGAAAAGAAGTTAGAGCTGCGTCAAACCGACTTTAAGTAAGGTCGAAAACAAAATTATGAGCATCAAGTATTGTTTCAATTGAAGGGAAACGCTGAAAGGAAGTCTTTGAATATTTTTTACAGCTAGTGGAGAATGTTTTGTGAATGTGATAATTACACGGGCGCAATAAAAATATTAGACAAGATATATGTAAAGCCAAAAAGAGAAGTGTATGCGATACATCTGTTGGCTTGTCGAAAACAGCAAGAAAATGAACCCATAGTCCAGTAGGCAAATGTTCTCACAATTTTGGCAAATTATTGGTGAGCAAAATAAGGATGACTATAATAGATAAGTATATATATTTGGTTTGTCGTCTCATTACCCTTGACCACGTTTCTTAGAGAGTAACGTTTTACATATAGGCAATTTCAAAGTTGCTATATGTTATGTGGGATGCCACAATCAAGGCGTAATATTGTTAGTCGACGTGATTATCGATCCGCACAGCCATGCGCATAAAGCTCGAGGCGCTTGGCCGATATACTTACAATTATTCTTGTACTAGCATGTAGTCAGATAAGACACAATTTTTTTAAAAACGTGGGAGGAAAATTTCCTTGCCATGTCATGTGGAAGAAACGGTTCGTTAGTGTGACAATATGGCGTCTTTATCGCTATTAATTTGTTTGAATTTTTAGCAAGCAATTTCATCCTTAAGAATTCACAATGGATTTCAGGAATCAATTTGAATAGTTTTATAGTAAATGGAAGTGGGTCAAGCTTTGAAGATGGGATCCTGTTCGTTCAAAATAATGTAACGACATTTGCACGTGTCTGCAATCATATAGGTGTTGTAAATTTTTGTAAGCACCAACTTTTGCTAGGGTGAGTACGCTTTTTTTGTAACAAGCATCAATCCAAACGAGAAGCAAATTCGTTGTAAGACGGTGTCGAATTGGAAGACAAATAATTACTTAAACGATTTAAAATTTCAATAAATTTTCGATTATTAAATATATAAAAGCTTTCTTGTTAAAATAAATTATGCTCCATTCAGTATATGTAAAATGATTTGGCTAACGATTTTAAATTTTTTAGTATGTTTTTGAACATTAAATACGAAAGCTTTTCTGTTAAAATAAATTACACTTTATTTAGTATATGTCAGATGATCTGGCTAGATTTTTTTGTCATTATTTGTTAGTTTTAAATAGTCGTTTAGGGCACAATTTAGTTTAACATCTGCCAGATAAACATCTGGTGATACATGTTTACTTAAAAAAGTCACACGTATGTTCTTCAAACAAGTTGTTTAATGAGATAATTTTCGACTTTTAATGGAAAGCCACTCAGATGTTAAAAAGATTCAAGTTTGATCTATAACTAAACCTTGTGAGCCGAAAACAAAGATCTTTGCTTGAAGCATTCACTTATTGTAATGAGATATTTTTTTAAAGATGGACCTAACCCATTAATAACTGCTAATTTGTTGACTTAACATTTCTATGACCATTCCACTCCATGCTATTATATTTATGATATTGTCTTTATTTTTTTTTGTATATAAAAGAAGAGCAAATAATTTTATTACATATCTGCAAACTATTGTAATAGTTTTATTTCTGAGAATCTAACAAGAGAAACAGTGATTTATCCAATTCTGGTTGCAATAATTAAGTATAAAAGAAATGGAATTATATTTTTGAATATCTATCTTCATATCTTCAGGCATAAGTAAATTCCCTTACGGTTTATCTGCGTCTTTCCTTAGGGAGATTCTTTTTGTTAATGTAATTGACATATTGGCGCCCTAAATTGTACAAAGACAGGTTCAATGATAGAAAAGACCCCTCCCATCTCATGCCTCCGCAGGGATAGACCTCGAGACTAGTCCGCGAGCATTTATAATTCTTTTTGGCAACACAGTTTGGCTCAATGTCATCCTAGTTAAAAGCCACCCTCAGTAATATAAATTAGCCAAAAAAGTAATTATTAATTTCAGGAGCAAGTTACTTTTCAACTTGAAAGCTGTTTCTAAAGCTGGATACATGGAAATGGCACACATGCAGTATAGAGACTACCTATACAATAGTACAAATACGGAATTCCTTAATTGTGCTCAAGATAGTATCAAATATACCAATTTAGAGAGTAGTGCAGCTGCCTTTAAAAAAAGATCTCTCAAACATTAAAAGAGGCGACTGCCATTTTTGTGGCAATCAATGCTGTATTACCAGAGATAAATGTAGCACTTTATAAGTAACTTGCAAAAATTGTTCAAAAAAGGATATTTTGCAGTAGTATGTCATAGTTAAAACAAATGCAATGGTAGTAGAAGACTTGATGAATGATACTGTAAGTAAATGTTGTATTACAGCAGTCGTTTCTGTGTGTCTATGCAAAGCCGTAATAATGCTGATAGTAAATGGAATATGTACAAAAGCATTGATTGATACTGGAAGTAGCATTAACTTTGTTAGTAGTGATTTCTTTGGAAAGTGTAATATTGAAACGGTTTTTCTAACTGGGCTCAGTGTAACGTATTTTTTTTAAAGTGCCTAGACGTTGCCGGCACCAGTGAAACGAATATTGTTTTTTGAGGCACCTGCCCTACGTTTATTGGAAGCCAGTGAAACTAATTTTTCTTATATATAGCTGGCCTCACGTTATGAGCAAGTGTAACGAAGTCTTCCGGCGTAACTAGGGTCTATTCCTTGGGTAGAGCTATGAGAAATGGGGGTAAGTCGAAATCTGTTGGGGGTCATACTCAAACTAAAACAAATAGGCGCCACCAAGTCCGGATTGATTCACGTTAATGGCATGGCATATTTCTAAGGGCGGACGTGGAGACCCAAAGAAAAAAAGATCGCCTTCGCTGACAAAAACCTGTCTTAACAGAATAAGACGATGTTCCTGTAAGAAAGTATATTAATTAGATCAACATAGAATTGGAACACTGTTTGTGTTCCGCAAACATATCTAAAAAAATACTAAAACAATATTTTCTATATAAGGTTGTCATCAAAATTCAACTCTTAAAGATGCTAATTTCCGGTGGTTAGGTTTGATCACACTTGATCAAAATAAAAAACTTTAAGCTTGGACTAATAATTTACTAAAAAGAATCTCTTTTTCTTTAAATAAAATTCAATGCAACAAAATTAAATAATTACTTGAATTACTTTGTAAGTTTAAAGTAAGGTTTATCAACCTTATTCATGATCAAATATATTACAACTAGGTGTAACTTGTTACACAAAGATATTCTAACCCATTCAGATCTGTTTAGGTCGATTACATTACAAAAGTTAATATACAAATTTTTCTCTTTAAGTGAAAGCACTAATTTTAGTTTAAAATGAAAATGATCAAAAAAATATTCTTGTTTTCAAAGGTGGTAGTAATACAGTGCAAAGCATCTGCTTTCAAGGATACATGTGTCAGCAGCATATTTCAGACAAACAAGTAACGTAGGTACACCTGTTAGTGTAACTAACAGTTTATATTCTTACAAAATCAAGTGAGTGAATTTTAAGTTTGATACTGGGAAATCCAACTTAGCAATAGTTGAAGCAAATAACAAATTCGTACTTCTACACATCGGAACAAAATAGCATGTTTCTAGAGTGAAACACAAAAGAATTTCTTAGAACTACTACGAACTAAACAAAACTGCATTCCTAGACTGGATTAGGTACTTGTTTCACCATGCTGTTATTTACTGCATATTTTCTACCAAAGTAGCATCTTCACTCGGTGCAACAAACGATCTTTTTTAAATTAGATCAACTTTCCATCTTCCAAGTACACCGTACACATCGTAAAGTGAAGTGGTTTTCTTAACGTTGATTCTAGTTTTCAAAATTCTAACTGCATCCTAGATTGTAGTGATGTTTTTTGTCGCCTAATCTCTCGTCGCCTAATCTTTCGTCGCCTAATCTTTCGTCGCGCGCTATTCAGAAAATGTGCTCACTCATTAAAATTGATACGCAGGTTACTGGCCATCATCCTCTCATACATCTTGCTAGTTCTGCTACGTATGGCCGAGTGCTCATCACGCTCGCTCGGTCGGTCGGAGGATCCAAAGGGGAAGGTTGTCACACCTAAACGCGCCTGCGACTGGCTGTGGAATACACCGACATCCAACTCAAATAGACTAACGAATCAAGATGCTGTTTCACTGTATTATTTTACTTGTTAAACGTATTACGACATTATTTAATAAAAGTGTTTTATTACTTTCGCACTTTTAATGAAGGGACTTATCAACCCAAAAATAAAATTGTTACAATATTCCAAAGATACCTGTTAGTGAATGTATTTTTATGGCTTGTTTAGATTTGGTAACTAGTGTCCTGTGTTCCTGTTGCTACAGTAAATTTAATTGGAATTATTTATACCAATCTGAAACTACTAATCATTAACAACTTGGCTCTGACATCATAATTGGCCACGATGTTCTAAAATATCATTTTTCTGTTAAAGTTTGTTATGCTCAATTTTCATACTCTTAAATTGCCTTTGCAGAATTGTAAATAAGTGCTTTGATTACCATTTTTGGCTATTCTAAAATCGTAATACTTCTAAACTATGCCACACACTTTACTCCGTGTTCTCTCACTATTGGAAGTATGTCTTTCATTCATTAAACCACATTTGGTTGATCATTAGTAATACATGTCCTGTATTTAACACCTGTTTTGTATTCAACTTTAAAAGAAGGCTGTTATTTAGAATTAATAAAACGTCATTATTGGCTCTGTTTCACTTTTCTTTGTGTTTTGGAAATGAATACACAATTATTCTTTAGTAACATTTTCTGGAAAATTTCAAGAGAAAATTAAATACATACTTTTTTTTAAAACATTCTTCCTGGTGTAACTGTGGTATGTTTGCTTGGTTGTGAAGATTCACCAACATATTCTGTTATTAGCTCTTTTATCCTAGGATTTTATCCTTTGATTAAATTAAGTCCTAGGATAAAAGAGCTATAACAGAATACGTTAGGGAGTCTTCACCACAATGCATATATATCATTGTTACACCAGGACGGACGTTTTTTAAAAAAAAGTGTTATGTAACTTGCTCTTTTAAATTTTTTCAGAAAATATTACTAAAGAATAATTGTGTACTCATTTCTGAAATACAAAGAAAGCGAAACAATGCCTTTTATCAATTTAAATAACAGTCTTCTTTTAAACTTGAATACAAAACAGGTGTTACGTAGAGGACTTGTGTAATCAGTGAGCAATCAAATGTTTTTTGATAAATGAAAGCCAGACTTCAAATAGTGAAATAGTGAAAGAACGTCTGGTTTAGAAATATTACGAATTTAGAATGGCCAAAAATTGTTTGGATTACTTACAATTCTGCAGGAAAATTTAGTAGTATGAAAATTGAATGTTATAAGTTACTTTTGGAGGACATCGAGAATCTATTCCCTCAACTATTTACTTAATTTAAACCTGTTGCTGTGAAATCACACATATTCTGAACTTGATCTAAGTTCATTACAAATTAAATAAATAACGTCCTTGAAGAAAGTATAATTCAAAAAAGTCCAACACCACGGAGAGCCCACGCTTTAGCTACTACTAATGAGAATCATAAACAGCATATTGAGATTACTCTCAAACCGTTAATCTGTTTAATAAGTTAGATGCATTTCCTCTACCAACATCGAAGGAATATTTAAAAGTTGCTAAATATTTAATCTTTGGTACAATCGATATGAAAAGTACATATCACTAAGTGTGTCTATTTGTGTTGGAGTCGAACCTTTTACAGGTTTTAAAACATGTAACTTGTACTGTTCTGTAGAATACCATTTGGCATGACCAGTGACTGTGCTAGTTCTCAAAGAACTATGAATGCAATCATTCAGAACAAGAAGTTAAGGTACACTTATTTGGACGATGTGACCATCTGCAGAATTGATCAGAATGTACTTGATTTTAACCTTAAGAATTTTCTCAATACAGTTAAAAGGTACAACTTAAACATAAATGAACAAAAATCGAAATATTCTTTGAAGAAAATCAGTTTGTTGGGGTACACCATCTTTAACAGACCCCTAAACCAGGCTCTATGTTTAAACTAGTGCTGGCAATAAAATTCGATTAATCGATTATTTGATTAATCGAAAATCGCGGTTCTTAAAAATTAACAAATCGATTATTCGATTAATCAAATATTCGAATAATCGATTAATCGAATATTCGAATAATCAAATATTCGATTAGTCGACCAATAGGACACACCTATTAAAAATTATGGGTAAATAAAATACAGTTAAAAGAAAAATGGTTTGTTTTTATTTCTATTAAGAGGCAAGTCCTTACAGAACGAAAGTTCTAGTAAAATTAAAAATATAACAGTACAAACATGTTGTAAAATAAAACTTAAGCGTGCTCTGACCTGTGTACAGGAACCGGACCTGTACACAAAATTACAAACGATATATTTTTGTCAAATAAATTAGACACCTATAATCACTGTTATTTGATTAACTGACTTGAATCAATTGTAAGAATATTTGTTTATTGTGTTAATTGACTAACATGATCCGTGACGTATATATAATTCAGTTTGATTACCTAATAGATTAAAATCAACTACCTACGTGAGTGTACAAAAATATAGTAAGGTAACGCCTGTATTAATAGCTGTTCGATTTCCGATTACCTGAGTGGGTCCACTATTATAGTTTATAATTTAGTTGTTGCTTATTAAACTGCAAGTTCATAATTTTAAAATGATTTTGTAAGTTTGTTTCTAACTTGAACTTATAATACCTAACTAAATTATAGCCGTATTATTTGTATTACGTATATAGAGCCCAAGTTCTCTATTTCCTATGTGTGCAAGCTATAACGTGAGGGAAGACAAAAATACAACCATACATAGAACAAGTTCAGGACAAGATCTTGCTATTGGATGGAGGATACTTGAAAATGAAATGAAACACGACTTGATGGATTTTGTAATTGACTACCCCGCACGATAGTGAATTAATCAGACAAACGATTATTTGGTTAGAAATAATTTGTTTGACTAGTTGATTAGTCGATTAAGCGGTTAGTCGATTAATAGATTATCTAACCACCATACGATTGATTGACTAACCGATTAATGAACTAGCCAATTAGTTAACTACAAAATTTGTTAACAATCGAATAATTGGTTAATCGAATATTCGATTAAGCGATTATTCCATTAATCAGTTAATCGAATAATCGATTAATCGAATATTCGATTAGCCGAATATTCGATAGAAAATCGATTAATCGGTTTAATCGGTTTGCGAATACTGCAAAATTCGATTAATCGAATACAACTTTTTCGAATTTTGCCAGCCCTAGTTTAAACCCATTACTTACCGAAAGATAAAGCTAATCTTTGTCATGCTATTGGAATATTTTCATATTATGCTAAATGGGTTCCAAACTTTTCATATAAGATAAATACTCTTACCAAATGTAATGCATTTTCTCTAAGTGAAGGAAACTATTCTATAATAGAAGAAGATGTGTTTGCTATAGTTGAAGCGGCAAGAAGACTTTGACACTTTCTTTTGAAAAGAAATTTTAATTTAGTAAGTGTTACGTCGTCATCGAACAATTTATTTTGTGACAATAAATACTTTGTGCGTGCATCCTACAGTTTGAGTGAAACATTTTATATACCGGCAATAACAGTGCATAAAGTGACAGTCGTACTCGAGCCTTTAGAAGCAAGTCGCCTTCGAACCCTTGAAAAGGACGGTTGTGTTAGAGCTTTGAAAGCGAGACCGACACCATTTTCGGCGTGTTACTGGTTCTCCGTAAAAGCTTTTGTGCGTGAAAGTGTCTATTGCCCCAGCGGCGCAGGACAAAGCTTTGTGCGTGAAAGTGTCTATTAGGGGAACTTAAGGTATTTATACCCTTCCTTAATTAGTTGGTAGTTGTCTTTGTTTGTTATTACATAACCGCTCCACCATTATCGTTATTGCTATAAAAGCAATTGGTCCTTCATTATAATTTGAATATTTTTATCACACATTTATATCAACCTCCTTAACCCCAATCAATCATATGGTCCTTCGAGCCGGATTCACCAGTCTTATGGTTTTATACACATGTCCTAAATTAAATATTATTGTGCATTTCAGCGAGCTTTTAATTAAGTAAATATTTTAGCTTTTAAAATTTGTGCTTAAAGCCCATATTTAGCGGGTTAAAATGTGTAAACATTATTTATACTGTCTTTAGATTAAATTAAGCGATTTCGCCGTAATTCAAACCAGCAAGCGTTTTAATTACAAAGAAATTCATAATATAAAATTTGTCAGTTTTCAGTTTTTAAATTCATTTTAGCGGCATAAAACAGAAAGCAACCTGAAAACTATAAATCGCTTTATACTTCTTAAACAAGAAAGGTAAAGGGATTTGCTTTGTATTTAAAAGCTATTGCACGTTTTGTATTACAATATTGAAAATATCTGCAGAGGAATAAGGTTGTAAAGTTGCATCTTTCGGCAAATATGTTAAGCCACATGTTTTAAACGTTTCTGTGAGCTTTTGATGGTAAGCCGCTCGGGTTGTTAAGCGGTACATCTTATATTCACGCTTTTGTTTGACGAACCGTTAGTCATAAAACGTGATTTATTGGTTATACCCTATTTTACATTTTTCGTGCTTTGAACAACTCATAATATTTTAATATTTCTCAGTGCACATTTAGCTTTACCGTTTTACAACAGTTTATTGTAGTCCTTTCAGAATCTTTGAGAATGGCTCCAAAGAAAGCACATGTGGTAGAACTCAATTACTGAAAACACGGATTTTAGAAATATTTGAGCTTTGTAATTCTATACAAAGTGACCCAAGTTTAAAGGCATTGTTCCTTATTCAAACAAGGGAATACATGACCTTTATGCAAATTTCAATACAATTTTAGTCGCTGTCTTGGCCTCATGTGACGAGGTAGACTCATTAACTTACAACGCTGTACGGAAGGAAGTAGATTCCGCTTATTTTTCATACTGCTGCATCTCGATACGATGCAAGAAATGAAAGCACCACAAATCATCGAAAATGCTCCAAGCAGCACGGTATCAAAATTGTTACCGTTAAAGCTCCAAATTTTTAATAATGAGGTAACTGAATTTTCATCTTTCATCGATTTATTTGACAGCCTGGTCTATAATAACGCGTCGCTGTCCAATATCGAAAAATTAAATTATCTTATCAGTTGTTGTACCGGGAGTCTTTAAGAATCGTTAAATCTGTACCCATTTCGGGGATAATTTTATTATTTCCTATAACGCCTTGCGTGAGAGATTTAGCAATCCGCGTTTATTGGCAACTTTGCATTGGAAAGCAATGAAAGACTTTCTACCTTTAAAATCAGAAGACCCTAAGAAACTTAGGGCACTTATTGATTGTTTTTCGGAGAACCTTGCTGTTCTAACTAACTTAAAGTTTCTCACTGAACATTGGAACTTTATTCTGGTCGATTTGCTTTTAGAAAAACTTGATCCGTTCACTAGAAAACGCTTCGAACTCCAATCGGATCCGAAGCAAATACCTAATTTCGAGGATTTGAGATATTTTTAACCCAACAATGTGCAGCGTTGAAACCTTTTCTTCAACCGCACCTGTTTCTTATTCGACGACTGTCCATACATCTCACACATCAGTGCCTAAGAAATCCTCAGCGTTTCAATTTAAACCAAGAGTTTCTTCTAACGTAGTTTCACTGGACACACCAAGTAGCTCCAGTGACTCAAATAATTCATTTTCGCACCATTGTCCTTCCTGCAAAGGCAATCACTTAATTTATAGATGTCAATCGTTTCTAAAGAAAACTCCGACGAACGTTTCGACATTGTCAAACGCTTACGCCTTTGTTTAAATTGCTTACGAACAGACCATGCGTCCATGCAATGCAAATCTTATAATTCCTGTCGAACTTGCGCCAAGCCGCATCATACCTTGCTACATTTTGAATCGCAACCTGCTTCTAGCCGTTCAGCTGAACCGACCGCTACACACATGCATAAAAATGCCAATAGGACGCAGTCAGCCTCTCCTATTCCGGCAAATGTTTTGTCTTCACAGACGAATTCAAATCTTGGGGTTACTGTCTTACTCTCCACTGCTGTTGTGGAAGTTCAAGATCGTTCTGGTAGATACAAACCGATCAGGGTACTCTTAGATCCTGGTTCCCAAGCTAGCTTTATTCGAGACGATTGCGTGAGCAAACTTTGGCTTCCACGCATACGTTCTCAAGTTCCGATTTATGGACTTGGGCAGACAACTTCAGCAGTCAATAGAGGTGCCGTCAGCTGCACCATTCGCTCTATGTTAGACTCTGAAAAATCTCTAGAAGTCACAACTTTTGTGCTTTCGTCAATATCTGGCAAATTACCTAGCGTTGAAGTTCCTAATAATTGGGAACACTTATGCGGCCTGCACTTTGCAGACCCGACCTGGAACTCTCCAGGAACCATTGACATGCTCCTCGGAGCAGATGTTTATCCGTTCATCATCAATGGCGGTGTGATACATGGCAAATTTCTTCAGCCTGCCGCCATAAATACAATTTTTGGTTGGACTATTCTGGTCCCACAAAAGCTTGCAGTCTGATACTGTCCAAGCATTTTTACTTCTGTAGAAGATCCTATCGACCAGACCCTAAGGCGGTTTTGGGAGATAGAAGAGTTACCATCCAAGCCTTATACTTCTCCAGAAGAAGAAAAGGCAGATTTGATTTTGAAAACACGTTTTCTCGTGACCCTAGCGGTCGTTTTATTGTTGCGTTACCGTTCAACGATACTTTGCCCGTTTTGATAATTGCTTTGACATGGCTAAAAGCGACTATTTTCGTTGGAGCGCAAATTGCATGCTCAACCGAGCTACGCGCCCAATACAACAATTTCATGCAGGACTATCTTGATGCGGGTCATATGGCATTACTCGATTCTCCGCCCGTTGGGAACGATAATTATTTTTTACCCCATCACCCTGTGTTTAAAGAAGAAGGTCATACTTCTAAAATTCGTGTGGTCTTTGACGCCTCTGCAAAGGCTAAAAACAACGTGTCACTTAATGACACTCAATTGGCTGGACCTAGTCTCCAAAACGACATTTCGTCAATCTTACTGAAATTTCGTACTCATCGTTTCGTTTTTACTTGTGATGTTCGCCAAATGTATCGACAAATTTTGGTTACCGAAGAACATCGAAAGTTTCAATTAATTGTTTGGCGGTTCTCCGCAGAAGAACCCATCCAGACATATCAGCTTAATACAGTGACCTACGGTATTAAGTCATCGCCTTATCTAGCATTAAAAACTCTTCAGCAATTAGCCATTGACGAAGGCAAAGGTTTCCGTTAGCCGCTGACGCTATACGGTCAAATCTATATATTGATGATTTCGTCGCCGGTGGAGATTCTATACAATCGGCCCGCGAAATTAAAGATCAACTTATTCGACTTTTACATTTGGCTGGTTTTGAACTTCGAAAATGGAGTTCTAATTCAGTTTCTATTTTGGAAGGCATTCCGTCAGATTTTGCCAATATACTTCTCTCGATTTCGATTCGGACGAATCAATAAAAATATTAGGTCTTCAATGGTCACCTACAGAAGATATTTTCTCGTTTCGGGTTAAACCATTAAACCAAATATGTACAAAGCGCAACATACTTTCACAAGTTGCCAGAATATATGATCCATTAGGATTTTTAGCCCCACTAACACTTTTTGCAAAACGCCTAATCCAGCATCTGTGGATGTTAGGTTTAAATTGGGATGACATCCCACCAGCAGACATTTCGTCTCAATGGCAGCAATACCAAGAAGAGTTGCCGTTATTATCGTCATTAAAGTTACCACGTTGTTTACCCCCTTCGGATCCTTTTACTTGTCATTTGCATGGGTTTTGCGATGCTAGCGAGGTAGGGTATGCAGCGGTAGTGTATTTTCAGTTCATAAATCAAACTACTGGAGAAATAACTGTACAATTTGTAACCGCTAAAACCAAAGTAGCTCCAATTAAGCGCATTTCAATTCCACGTTTGGAATTATGTGCCGCCGTTTTATTAACCGATTTACTTTCTTTTACCATTCGGTCTTATCAAGGCTTGATTGACATCTCCGATGTTTCAGCGTGGAGTGATTCTACGGTCGCTCTCACTTGGATACGTTCTCCACCTTTTCGTTGGAAAACTTTTGTGGCAAACCGTGTTAGCCACATTCAAGAAATCATTGCACCTAGCCGATGGTTTTATATTAAATCTTCGCATAATCCGGCTGATCCTGCATCTCGGGATTAATGCCAAGCGCGGTTATTTCATGTTCGCTATGGTGGGCGGGGCCTGAATGGCTTCACTACCCTAGTGACTCGTGGCCGCCTCAACCAACATTGTCAACCTCAATTGCTGAGGTAACTACGGAAAAGAAGATCCTAACATTTGTCGCTCAAACAGATCCAAACGTCATTGACATTTTACTAAGTCGCTTTTCATCGTTATATAAAATCCAAGGCATCGTGGCTTACATTTATAGATTTTCTAAACCCATGGCTCAACGTCATACGGGTCCCTTAACAGACATTGAACTACACAATGCTCTCATGATTATCGTTCGGCATGTACAAAATGTTACATTTTTAAAGGAAATAGCTTCGATTAAGGCAAACCGTAAATTACCTAAAAGCTTGCGAAAACTTTCTCCATTTGTTGATCCACAAAACATCTTAAGAGTAGGTGGGCGCTTGACACATTCTTCGCTTTCCTATTCCGAAAAGTTTCCTGCGTTATTGCCTCAGCGGCACCGATTAACCGAACTTATCATTCTGTCAACTCATGAAAGGTATTGCCATCCCGGTGTTAATACCACAGCGTATCTTATCCAACAGAATTTCTGGATCCTTTCTATTAAACATTCAATCAGAAATTATTTATCATCCTGTCATAGATGTTTTCGTACCAAACCGGTCCTGGTAACTCCTCCTATGGGAGACCTACCGGCAGCACGTATTACCCAGATCAAAACTGCACATGGCACATTAAAACGACCTTTGGTCAAACTAGCGCCGCTACCGGTATTTTAACTTTATTTTATGTTTAGATGTATATACACATTTTTACATGTATAGTAGTATATTATTTTTACATATTTGCTTATTTACATATATATTTTTATTCTTTGCATAGTTGGTAATATCGCTCGCTGTAGTGCACCACCCTATCTTTCGTTACCTCCTTTCCTAGCAAGGTCAAATCCCATGTGATTTCCTTCACCCAACCTACTTCCTCCTTTTCAAAATTCTATGAATTTGGTGGGCGGTATGTTACGTCGTCATCGAACAATTCGGTATTTTGTGACAATAAATACTTTGTGCGTGCATCCTACAGTTTGAGTGAAACATTTTATATACCGGCAATAACAGTGCATAAAGTGACAGTCGTACTCGAGCCTTTAGAGAAGCAAGTCGCCTTCGAACCCTTGAAAAGGACGGTTGTGTTAGAGCTTTGAAAGCGAGACCGACACCCGGTCGAGCGTGTTACTGGTTCTCCGTAAAAGCTTTTGTGCGTGAAAGTGTCTATTGCCCCCAGCGGCGCAGGACAAAGCTTTGTGCGTGAAAGTGTCTATTGCCCCCAGCGGCGCAAGACTTAAGGTATTTATACCCTTCCTTAATTAGTTGGTAGTTGTCTTTGTTTGTTATTACATAACCGCTCCACCATTATCGTTATTGCTATAAAAGCAATTGGTCCTTCATTATAATTTGAATATTTTTATCACACATTTATATCAACCTCCTTAACCCCAATCAATCAGTAAGTGATCGAAAATCTGTAGTATAATGTAGTATAATAACTGAACAAGTAAAAAACACCAAAACATCGTTTTATCTGTGTTAAATTGAAATTAAAACGATGTTTTTGTTTTTAATTTAATGATTTGAATAGAACGACCACTTCCTTACTATACACTAGTATATATGGAATCAGAATATACAGGATATATTAATATTAAGTTGTCCTAGATTAATTTTCATATTTTTCCATCTCGTTTTTGTTTCCCATAACACCAAGGCGTTACAAAATTCTACAATTGTTTCTAAAGTGCTCAACTTTTCCACATCTATAACATTAGTTATTTACATTATTATTATTATTCCGTGCGTTATTGCCAATATTTTGTTTATTTAAATTTAAAGTACAACAATAAACGCTAGTTTTCATTGAACCTTCACATAATTTGCCATCACTATTTCATTTATATAAATTAAAGTGGAATGATCAACGTTAGTTTTTGCACCTTCCCCCAGTTTGCCATTATTTTTAGCATTAAGTTGGTTTTGTTCAATTAGTAAACATTCTTTTACTACTATTGTTAATAAATCTTAAAGTTTGATTTGACAAATTGATTGGGATACTGAGGCA
This sequence comes from Platerodrilus igneus, assembly GCA_036346225.1. NCBI lineage: Eukaryota > Metazoa > Arthropoda > Insecta > Coleoptera > Lycidae > Platerodrilus > Platerodrilus igneus. The sequence continues at coordinate 1,505,046 of JARFIW010001068.1, forward strand.
TACAAATCACCTAACTCTAGCAACATAATAATTGTTACCAGCGTATGTGAAACTTTTTTGCTTAAGGGCTTTAATTCATATACCATATATAAAATTTATGAAATATATACCTCTATAGATTCTGTATCTGTCTTACTACAATTAAATAAACCTCTATAAAGTCATGCTCAGTAAAGAAGTGGTGTCAAATTCACTTTGCAAAGTTGTCCATGTGTCATATAAGCCATCAATATAGATTAACAACAACTGCATTCCTCTTCTACTGTAAGCTATATGGTACTGAGCATTTGCTCACATTTAATTTCAAATTCGTCCCTCTCCTTTTATAATGTAGGGTCCACCAGAGCTGACTGTTTCCCACGATCAGCAATCACTGAATGCATTTTTCTTACAAGAAGACTCGTCTAAACCAATTCGCCAAAATGCACTTTTCAAAATGATCGTAGAAATATACTTTGCATCTTTAAACATATCTAGAATCCTGTCAGTACGAAGCAATGTATAAGAATCATGTTTAGTAATCTTGTTGAGCGCTTGCCCATCGAAGCAGACTACATATTCTTCATGATCCTGTTTACATTTCGGTTTTTGGTCATATAGACCCTGCAAATTTTTAATTCGTTGTCAGTTTCTTCTACTAAAAGATGAGATGGCTTAATGTTATCAGACATTTTAACAGAAAAACAAATTTACCCAAACTACACAAGAATTAAATTTACAATATTCAAAATCTTTCCACTAAGAAAATTCAAGCTCCACGTTGCACGCACTAGTTGTTACAGTTTTTATAAAGTGCAAAAAACTGTATGCTAACTTGGTTATTACACCAAGGGAGAGTTAGAGGTGGATAGGGGCTGAATTTGCTTAGTTGAATAAAAGAAAGTGTAGTTTTAAGTTAGATGCCACTGTATGTCATCATTAAGTCTTAGTCGTGGAATTGGTTAGACGCGTACCTCCATTGTGTTCTATTCTGAGTTAACCTTCACATTTCCGTAAAAAATTCCCAGTCTGCATCTTTCACCATCTGCGTGCAATATTCTGATCTAGATCTACATTTACCTCTATTCCTATATCTGCTTGTAATATAGCCCGCACTATTCCCCCAAAAATACCTTAAAAACATATCCTGCCCTTCTACTTCTCCTATTTTTTTTTGTTTCTGACAGATATCTTTATTCCTCTACTATTTCTATAACCTCTTTTTTATTAACTTTAGCTGTCCATGTGGAAGCATAACATTTCAAAAGACTTCTTTCTTTCAAAATTTTTAACAAATTTGACAACAGAATAAATCACTCACCTTTAACTGTGAATTGTGGATAATTATCCAGGCGGAACTAAGCTGCCGTGTTACAGAATTTTAACTTGGTGGAGCCGTAAGATTTATTAACATCAATCGTACCTTGAAGTGTGAAGTGGTATGAAGCGATGATGAAATTCGCCATCTATTTCCTCACAATCTCTTTTAACAATTCATAATGCTTTAGACTAGCATCTGCAAGGGATAAACTATGTTATGTTTCCCTCAGTTTATTTTTGTGCTAAAAAGAACACAAATTAAATCACTATCCAAATTCTTAAAATAATTTTACCATCAACTACTCAACTACAAACATCTCGGAGTTCAGGATAGGAATGACAAAAATATCAGAGGGGTACATAAGTACGATTCCTCTCGGGAAATTCCATCTATACGGGACTATGAAGGAGAAGACATATGTTTAACAAAACTAGAACATATCACCAGTGGTGTTTATAAAATAACACGGTGTAGTGAATTCGCCTTGTAACTAAAAGAAACAACTGTAAATTGTTTTACTGTATTACTTGAAATTTTAAAAGTATTCAAAATCTAGTGAAATTATACATGTCTTTATCAAGATCTGCTGGTAACATTCTTATTCTTATTAACTACAAAATTTTCTTCAATCACCGCCGTGACACTCGCATCCTTTCCTTTTTCGGATCATATCCGAATCGTCTTGCGTACAGACAATGACAACACAAAAACCCGAACAAGAACGCTCTGTGAATTCTACACAACACCCCCCCAATATTAAAATAGTTCTGTCCTAACAGATGCATTTTAATGTAACCAAAGAAGAAACACTTAACATGATTCAATATTAAAAACTAACATTACACTTCCCAGTAGCTTAATTAATACAAGCATCATAGGAAAATAATACTAACTAAATTTTATAACATACTGGGGTCTTAATACACCTACTTTTCTACAACCCTGATGGGCCCGAGAGAGCCACTTGATCATAGAATAACTTTAAATTTTTAATATTATGAATACTCTGTGTCTTTTAATATTGATCCACCAATTCATAGGATTTTGCCCCGACAACCCATATAATTATAAAAGGTCCTTCGTAAATCAAGAAAAATTTTGAAGTTTTTGCTTTCAATGCAGATAGAAAATGGGTACGTGTTAATACTTTGTCTTCCACATTAAACGTAACAGGAATACGCATTTGTTCTAATTTAATTTTTTTCTAGGATAATGTTCTATGTAATGTAAAATTTGCCGATGACTCTGTTGGGGTCCTGTCCATTCTGGATATTTAATCAAAGTGTGAATTTCATTATTAACAGTTTTCCCAAATTGAAATGTAACTGACACAAACACTGTAGTCTCGTGCACCGCCCTATTAATATACTCCTTAATCACGCCCAAATAACAAGCCCATTTCTTGTGCTTGTCATAACAGAATGAGCGTAGTAAGTGCCCGATCTCTCTATTAACCCTGTCCGTTTTATTGCCTTCAGGAAAATGGACAGATGTGAACTTGATTCTTATTTGACATTGTTTCAACTCCCGTTCCCATAACGATCTAAACTGGCTCCCATTATCAGACAAAATTGCCTTGGGAGTCTGAACTACTTTAAAATAATCATTGCTTAATTTATTTAATATGACACGAGTAGTTGCTTTTTTAATGCATACAATTAAACATGCTGGGTAAAGGCATCAACCACGGCTAATAAATATGTACCCCCCCCCGAAACAGGAAGCTGTCCCATTAGATCCAGGCATACTAAATCTCCAGGGTCTTCAGATATCACTTTATTTACAGGCCGCACCGAAGTTCTACTACACTTTGTCTTTTGACATAACTCACATGAGCGAATAATTTGTCGTAGGTGACGATACATCCCAGGCCACCAAAATAATGCCCCCCTATGTTATATACCTTTTTATATCCAAAGTGTCCTGAAGCTACATGCTGTTGGATCACCAACCCTTGGACTTGATTCCGTGTATGCATAGTTTCCAACCTGGCAATTCAAAGCTCCCTTTCCTGAAAAGAATACCTTGGAAGCATTGATACCAATTATTTTTATTTGTTCCCTCTTCAGACTTTAGTTTTTGTAGTAATTTGTTTGTCCACCTTTCTTTCTCTTGATCTACTTTCAAGGTCTAAGTTGCTTCGAAGTTCCTTGAATTTATTCGTGAGTATAAGATACATTTCTAGTGACTCCATTGCAATTTGGGGTGGATATATTGTGTCCACTCATAGTGACACGAGATAGTGTATCAGCAAGAATATTATCCTTGCCGCTGCAATGAATTATTTTAAATTTGAACTCCTGTGCATATAATGCCAAGCGAGCCAACCTAGCTGTAGTTAACTTCATGGTTAACAGGAAGGTCAAAGCCTTATGATCGGTAATTACTATTAAATTTCGTCCCAAGAGAAGGATACACCACTGCTTAAGGGCGTAGATAAATGCCAATGCTTCCTTTTCCCTGACATTATAATTTAACTTTAGGCCATGCAATACTCTGCTTGTAAATGCAATTATTTGTTTATTCATTTCCATATCCAGTTGAAATTGCACCAAGGACCCGATTGGAGCTATCTGACTATATATAAAATTCCTTATCAAAATCTGGGTGTGCCACTACGGTTAACTTTAAAAATGTCTCTTTAATATTCTTGAATGTCTCTATACACTCACTATCCCATTTTCAGGGAGTACTTTTCCTTAATAGTATTAATAACGGACAAGTCAATTCTGCAAACTTCTCGCAGAATCTTCGTTCATAATTTAGAAACCCCAAGAAGCGCCTCAACTCCTTTACATTTGGAGGAGGTGGGAAGTTTTTGCACACACTCTACTCGAGTCGGATCAACACTTATTCCGGCACTGGAAATAACGTGACCCCAGAAATTTTGCTTCAATCGTTCCAAAATTGTACTTACGAAGCTTTATGGCGAGGTTATTGTCCTCAAATATTTCAAAAACTTTTTTTAAATGCATTAAATGCTCTGCAGGGGAGGATGAAAACACCAAAAATTATCAACGTACGTCACTACGAAACTTTCACATTTGACACCCAGTATGGTAGCATAAAACTCGCCACTCACTTTGCAAGTCCAAAAGGCAAGACATTGAAACAGTAAGTTTGATTCTCATACATGAAACCAGTATATTTACGGTCTTTTTTTTTATTGGAATTTGCCAATAGGACGCCGTTAAGTCCAATGTAGATAAAATAAGATCTCTTTTAAACTTCATAAGTAATTCCTCCAGTGGAGGTGGTATGATTCGATCACCCTTACTCCTGACATTTAAAAATCGTGCATCCAAACAGATGCAGGGAGTTATATCTTTTTTCACCACTGTCACTAACGGCGATACATATTACGTTCTGCATTGAGATATTATTTCGTTTTCGAGCATCGATTGAATTTGTTTTTTGACTTTGTCCCTATAAGCAATAGGTATCGGATAAGGTTTTTTAAAGCAGGCCATACCATCCTTCATAATTATACCATGTTCATATATGTTTGTTCTGCCAGGCGTCTCTGAAAAGACCCTACTATAGCAACGTGTCAATTGAAATAAATTTTCTTTGTTCTGTTTGTCAAACGTTACAGCAGCATAAGCCCCGGTTTTAATTTCCGCTTCTAAATATTGATGCCTTGGGAACTTTTTTGTACTATCAATTAAATTAATGAATAACAAATTATTGTCAAAATTTCCACTGCAAAAATTTTAATTTTGTGGGAGGTTCTAGAATTTTTACACACTTTCCACCATAATCAATTTTTACTTTATTTTGTACCAACCAGTCGCTACCAATAATTACATTACGGTTCAGTCTTGGCACGATTATGCACAGAATGTCAAATTCATGGCCTTTAAAAACTACAGGCAATAGAATTTGTTCTTTTATTTTACTTACTTTCCCGCCAACTGCAGCAGAGATACATAAGTTACTGACTGGAAACACTGGGAACTGGTTTTGTAGCATATTAAAATATTGCTCCGAAATAGCTGATATCTGACTACCCGTATCAACTAAGATCTCAATAATTTCACCCTGAATTAAACCTTCAACCATCGGAGAGACATTTGCTGGTTTTGGGGATTCTTCCTCTGGTTTACTTAAAAACTCATTAGACTCTTTGTTAACGGTATCCAGTAATCTGATTTCCCTCCTGTCATTATTACTTGTGTTAGAATTGTTTTCGACTTCCGCTCTTACGTTTAAATTGCTCTTATCATTTGTATTATTTTCCCCTCCAGTTTTCCTGCCTACCTTGATTATGAGACCCCAATTCCTATTCCCTGATCCTGTATCTACGTTACCGCATCCTCGGCTATTATTACCTGCTCACGATTCTCAATTGTAGGAATTTCGCATATGTCACTGATTTTTATTTGTTCACATGCTTTATCAATCTTTCTAAGAAACAATTCTAAATGATCAATTGTCTCAATACCCTGTACTAGGATTCCCCACCGAATATCCTCAAAATTCTTCGAGAAACACTCGATCAATATTTTAGGCTCGATATTTTCAGACAAAATTTCCGCTTATGCCGTTAATATTAATACGTAATCGGCTCGATTGCCAAATTGAAATTGTCCATATTTTATTTTATAGTATAATTCTGGTTCTTCATCCCTACTCCAATACCGTTGTTTAAATTGTTTTTCAAATATTTTAAATTTTACAAATGAGCTTGTGCCCATTCTGCCACAGAGGATCGCAAACAACCCATAGCGAGATTTACCTTAGCTGTTTTAGGGACCATAGCCTCTTAAATAATTTCTTAGTCTTACATAAAAATTGTACAGGATACAATTTCCCATTTGGTTGGTAGACCAATTCTGCCCCCCTCCCTCCAACTACGCCATATTTCCGAATATTTTTTGTTTTTAACCTTCATACTAGAAATTACATCAGTAGTAAGTAGTTGTATACTTTATATATACTTTATATTTTTCCACGTACTGATTCTGCCAATTGTGAATTAGACGACTGCATTTTTATTATGGTATGAAATAGATTAAGCATCATTAATTGTAATTTGGATAAAGCACCCTGTGATTCATCAGGATTGTTCATGTTTATGCAAAAGTCTACTTAATTTGCAAGAAATTAATGCTATAACCTCTAAAGAAAAATCATCACATTAATCCTAATTTGAACCAAATGTTGGGTTATGATCAGTTAAGCTTTAAACAATTTGCTCAAATCTAACCTAAACATCATTGCATAAATAATATTATTAACGTTTCAAATAGCTTAATTTTCTAATACGTAATACATGGAATGCGATAAACAGAAGTTTCTAATCGTGCATATATCAATTACTTTTTCTCTTACATATTATGTAATGAGTCAATGACACCAACAATGCTTGTATTCAATATGTGCAGCAATCAAAGTTTTGCACGTAAAACCGCATAAATTGAAAGTCAAACTTCCTACACCAGCAATCCCCAGCTGGATGACTGTAAAGGCACGCTTTCACTGTATGTATACAATGATGGCCCGTTATACTCCACACTCAACCTTGCTCTATTTCCTATGCCTTTTCGCCTGTTTTGTATGCTCTTTCTTCTCTTTTGTAATAAAGTAGCCCCCGTGGTGCACCAATGTAGTGGATTTATCTTGTAACTAAAAGAAACGACTGTAAATTGTTTTACTTTATTACTTAGAATTTTAAAAGTATTCAAAATCTAGCGAAATTATACATGACTCTAACAAGATCTGCCGGTAACATTCTTATTAACTACAAATTTTTCTTCAATCACCACCATGACACTCATCTCCCCTCCTTTTCTGATCATAATCGAATCATCTTGCATACAGACAATGACAACACAAAAACCCGCAAAAAGGACACCCTACGAATGCCGCACAACAGTGGAAACCTTAAAATATTTGAGAATAATAAAGTATTTAACTATAATAGCAAATGTCAAATGGCTATTTTAAGCCTTTCACAATAAGATTTTGAACTAGTGCTATGCACCTGAAGCATGTAATCTATTATTACAGTAATGTATGGAACTTAACCTTGTAATAAAATTAATAGGAAATAACTGATTTTATTTCTCATCTGGAACTAAAATTTACTATGAATATGAAAGGACTGAAAATAAATAATTCAGCAAATATTTCTTCATTTTTTTCTTTTTAAAAAATTGTTACGATGACATAAATAGCTTACAGCAAATTTCCTCCATAATTATCTTATTTTCTCAATTAATTCAATTTCTTCTTATTTCAGCAAATCAGCTGATCGCCACCATGACACCATTGAACTTGACCTTATATTTACAAAATATAAAACACGTAAAACCACACTCTGCTATTGCTTGTAATTAATTAAACTATTCTTTCCAATATTCTATTTAGTTTGTAATTGTGTAAAGAAATGAAACATTTTCTTTTTATATACTATAACGAAGTTCTATATCTACCTTTTTTATTATTATATTAACACCGTAACAACAGGTCTGATTTCTTACTTTTAGGATGCCCCTCACCTTTCAGTGAGATCATAATATTAAAAATTAAATAAATGAAAAAGAAAACCGAATAATGCGTTCATTCATGTCCTTTACACTTGAGATTCCAGAATTTCGAGGAACCAATGAGAATGTAAAAGTTTCTGGGCTAGCCATAAGAAGGATCTGATAAGTTAATGTTGTAAAGGATGTAAATATCCCTAATGCTTATACAGAATCCGGGCAGCGCATTAGTGATGCGATAAATCACTAAGCACGAGAGCTCTGTCTTGAAGTTAGATTCATGAGTTAAGAGCTGCACATGGCACCTCAAATACACCCAAGAAATGGTTGTAGATGTCAGTCATTTTATCATTAGCAGATTCAGTTGACAAATTCAATTTTGTACACATGAGACGTTATAAAATTGGATTGTGAAGCGAAGTCCAGTAGGATTCACAAAAATGTGTCTTCCCATCAGAGTCGAGAGCGAAGCCATAGCAGTGAGTACCAAAACTTGTATGCTAATGTTCAATGAAAATATTGATACAGACTGGCTGTTTGAATTTGCAGGCTCACGAAGTTGGGTTAAGGTAACCCTTTGTTCATGCAAATGAGTATGATGTGTCGTCTAGCATATTTAGCAAGTATGCTTCGAAGTGCACTGATGCTTTGAGTGTCCTTTAGAGAGACAATTAAAGCATAGATGTAATTCCTGTATTTTAGATGACCTGTCCGCATTAGAGAGTTTTTAAAACTTTGGACAAGCATAGAGACGGTGATTTTTTTGCAAAATTAATAATTAATTTCCAAGTTATGAAACCAGCAATCAAACGTAAGTTTAGGTAAATTCAGTTAGGGTGAAGTTCATTTGGATATACATAATATAAGCATCACTGCAGGGTCATTGAACATGTATATCATATTTAGAAATTCGTTTATGCTTATTAATTCCTACTGTTTTCAAAGATGAGTTAGTCGTACTTCTTGAGTGGATTTGGTCTCGACTGTAGCAGCTTTTGTTTTGTATTTTGCTTTAATTTTGTTTTAATTTAAACTTTTATGTATCGGAAACTTTTCACTGTTTAGTTAATAAAATTATATTGGTTTAAGTTGTAGTTTAATATTCTAAATACTGCATGCAAAAACAGTTTAATTTTAGGGTGTATGAACGATTACTCTCAAAACACAGCGAAGTTTTATTAGAACAGCGTGCTGTACTACAAAAGGAATGGGCAAAATATAAACATAATCAACATCTCTTACATGCACAGATGTTGGATCGAATTGTGTTTGCACAACAGAAAGCATTAGATGAATTAAGAAAAGAATCTGAAGAATTATATCAAGAGGCCCTACAGGTCAGTTCACTTTTTGATGCATATTTTCCAATGTGTTATTTCTAGATCGACTCCATGTTTTTACCATTTAAAATAGAAGGTCCTGCAGAAATGTCTCCCATAAAAGATTACAATGTACCCGATGGAGATTACCAAGATGTTTCCAAAAAATGGGAATAGTGTTTGACAATATTAGGCTTTGTAAAGAAATAAACTTTTACTTGCATGCTATGATTTTGGAAGGATTTATGCTTGTGTGTAGAATTTTTTCTTTAAAGTCATCAGATCAAGAAAATATTTTTTTTGTCCTTAATTCGCTTAAACTACGTCTCTTGTTTAAATGTTTATTAGATTAACCTTTTTATAATATTTCAAGGAAAGAAAGTCAGAATATTTTTTCTTTTACTAGTTTTGTAAAAAAAGGTTCTAATTAGCCTACCTTTAAGGCATTTGATGACAAAGAAATTGAACTTAGGTAAATTTATTCTGCTTTCAGTGCAATTATCTCGGAGGGCGGTGGTCCTTGTTGGCTGGTAAACTTTCCTTCACAAAATAGCCCTAGGTAAAAGATAGAAGACCATTTGCATCAATAATTAAACTAAGATATATAAGACATCAATGGCAAAATTCGCATTTTTCTCAATTTACCTTAAATCTTGCATTGTCGATGCGATCATCGTCTTCATTAAGTTGTGGTGATATGTTCGACAAAGGTATTGATATGACTAAAATATTATCTAAATAAACAAAAGCACGTTCAGAATATAAGATAGGACCTAACATTCGATCCATAGTACGTTGAAGGGTTTGTAGAGCATTATAAAATTAAATCGAAAAGTCCTCAGCCGGATATACAAAATGCTGTTGTAGGATCAGAAGATGCTTCAAGAAATATTTGGAAATAGGCATGGCCTATATAATAATAATAACAGGTCTTTATTGCAGAAAAAAGTAGCAATTAGAAAGAGCTAATAGAGAATACACCGGTTGTTCTGCCACTTAACCCACTAGTAATGGTAACATTACAAGTTCTAAATTAACTGGCAGTTGTGTAATAAATTATTACATTTTAATGATAATAAACCAGTTTACATTTCAGTTGTGTCTTGAAATGTGCTATATTTTAAGACTCAAATATTACAAGCAGCATTTTGAATAACTAGAATAATATGAGAATTACGTAATTGCATCCCATAGCAGTTTCATTTTAAATTGATGTTTGAATGGCAGGCGGCTCCATGGCATAGTTGGTATGTGTGTAACCACTATGCTCAACATAGCCCGCTTGAAAAATGTTAGGCGAGCATTTTTCACAAAAATACGCCCTCGTTTGGATGGGAGGTAAAATGAAGGTCCCGGGTGTGTGTTGTCACGCACATTAAAGATCCCTACGTCGCTTGGAACAGCAAGGGTTTGGCAAAATAAACAATTTTCCAGATAAAAAAAGCCTCTCTTCCTGGCCAATGTAGTATCTTTGGTTGGTGCATAGGAAAATCAAATGTAGTGTTTGAATGGCACAGGCCTTAAAAGTTTTAAAGCTGTCTGGCAATTTATTATAAAGACTCATGATGTTGTAAGTAAAACAGCATTTGTACAGTTCCAAATTTCGCCATAGAATAGTTATAAGACCATGGTGACGGACATTCATGTGATAAACGAAACTCAATTTTAAAAAATAGGTATACAGGTGCTATTGAAGAAATAACTTTAGCATTATGAAGACCACTAAGAATGGTATCTATACAAGGTAACATATAATTATCAGGTACAGCAAGAAAATCGTTTTCTTCCATCAAAGCATACGTGCCATTCGTTTTTTTTTTACGAATAAGTAAAACATGGCTAGATCAAGGTGAATTAGAAAGTGAGGTAACTCCAACTGCAAGAATTTTATCTATTTCGGCATGTAAATTTTTTTTGTAAGAGGCAAGAGTGGATATTGATGTTTAAAAGGAATGGCAGTTGATATTCTATGAGACGGTAATAACACAACCAAGTTGAAATCGCCTAATTGATGAAACTTTTCAATGGTATTTTCTAAAGTAATATTTTTGTTTTCATTGAGATACAATTTGACACACCTATTGAGAAACCTTCACAGAGATTTGCCACGAAAAATCGTAAAAATATAAAGATAAAATAAAACATTTACAAAAAATCCACTCCTAGTAAAAATGTTTATGCAAGAGAAGAAACCAATAAAAATTTATCATCTCCTCATTCAAAAGATTATATATGGATTTTTAATGGTAAAATGGTGGTAACCATAACTTCCCTATCATTTTAGGAATTACTTCCATAGTAAACAGGGAAACGTAGTGAAAAGTGTTGATTTTGTAAAGCATGTCTAGAAATATAGAAAAAACACAATTTGTTCCTCACGTGAGGAAATTTGGTGTTTTGTTTTTAAACACAAAGAAATCTGAATTCATTTTGCTGTTTTTCATTGTACATAAAATAAAATAAAACAATATTTTCAAATGTTATATCTACTTTGACCTGGGATGCAGAGAGTTGCCATATTTATGTGCTTTCCTCTTGCATGAATTGATTCGAGGTTACCTACTGATCTTAATAGAATATCGCAGTTAATACGACTGAACTTATAAGATCTAAAAGAATAGGTAATATAAATTACAAGACCAATGATTGCACCAAGTTTGTAATAATAGCAATAGTTTTCATACAACACCTTGTCTGACAAGATTTTATTATTATTTGTCAAAAGAAAACAAAACATTCTAGTGGATATTATTAATAACAGCAGCGATTAAGTTAAGAATATGAACTGGCATTATCTATCTATGATTAACATTCCTCTCCTCTTGAAGAAATCTATATCTTCACCATTTAATCTATTGGTAACACTGCTATTTTTGTTACAGGACGAGTGTACAGCTCTCTTTTTGTCCTTATTTTGACAACTCTTATGATACCATTGTAACCAGAATAGACTTGTTGCACACAACCTAATTCCCATTCATTTCTTGGCATTTTCTCGTCTACAATGATCTCAATGTAATTAGTCCTTATGCGTTATGTTTGTTGATCCCACCTTGCGCGTCTTACTGGTGTGGCTCTACATTCTTGGCCCATTTTCTCCAAAAATGATTAGCTATTGTCTGAGCATGTCTCAGTTGATTCTTACCTACATGCTCATCGGTAGCGTAGTTCTGTACATTTCCTGGATGCAGCAAAAGAAAATGATTAGTAGTGATAGGCTCAAGTTCACAAGGGTGAACAGAAATATTTGTGAGTGGTCTTGAATTTATGAAATATTCAATTTCTAAAAGTAGTGTTAACAAGAGTTTTTCTTTTGGGAGAATACATTTTAATATGATTTTTAAAGCTGTTTTAATCGATCATATCATTAGTTCTCGAAACACCTCCCTCAAGCACAATATTATAACCAAAAAAGGGGAGCCAAAGAGTTGTCAATATTGAATCCAAACAAATGTATGGGTACAGTTAAAACTTCAAAGTATAAAGTTTCAGTAAACAATGGAATTTATATTAGAAATAGGAAATTTTTAAGACCATTAGCAATTAAAGGCGATAAAGACACCAATATTAATAGAACGATGTCATGGTCAACAGATCAAACTGAAAAAGAGGAAGGATAGTAGTAATACGAATACAAGCTTTTACTATAATAATTTAGATTTTCCAATGTTAGTTAATTATAGTGATAATGTAAATAATAGGTGTAGTAAAGTTCAAATGACAAAAATGAAAGTGATGTGGCGGGGGCAAGTGAAAAGTGTAGGGAGACAGTGACCAGCACAAAGCAAGATCGCACAGTGATTACTTCGCGTTACGGTTGTGTAATGGACCCCGAAAGTGATGACGTGGAAACTCCATTTTGGTTGTGCTGGTCAAGATTGACGTTCCAAACAAACATTTTTCTCCATTTAAATTGCATAGTCTACAATTTTCAAAGCGTGAATACGTGGTTTTATTTTAAGATTTTAAACGTTTTATTACATATACTGGTAGGTAGTGATGAATATTTTACTATTTGTTTATTGTGAACATTAAAATATAATTTTAATGGGCTGAAACTCGAAAAAGCGAATTTGAGGTTATGTGTACCATCTTGTTTTGCTAATTATATTATTTTTCTAGATAGAAAATGGCTCAAACTAAACATGTTTTAAAGTTTAGTGCAATTACAAATTTTTTTACGGATGCGGAAGAAAGAGAATTAATTGCAAAGGGAGTTCAATCACATTAAAACATTTTTCTTTGATGCTGTGCTAATGTCATTGAGAGGCGAGGACACGCAAGTATGCGGGATCGTATTTACCATGTAGAGGCATCTCCATAATAGTTACAATTTATAGTTTCAGTGTGGATTTGTAGGTAAATATGAACAATGACGGAAGCATTAAAGATGTTTTTTGTACGTGCCCTAGAGTTCAGTTTCTATGTCACCATGCTGCACTGTGTATTTATTGACATCACATCTCCGTTACAGATGTTGAATGTCAGTGGGCCAAAAGAAAGCTTAAGGACGACGATGTAAAACCAATCAATGAACTTTATATTAGTAAAGCCCATCGATCAACAGATCGAAATTTAACAGAAGAAATAGTTCAATTTCAAAATAGCCTACAAAAATTAGGTACAAGAGTAGGTTTTAAATGGTTACTTGGTCCAGATCCCCATACATTGAAGACATTTTATTTTCTAAAGAATATATTAATGCCAACAATAAGATGGAATTTTTTCTAAAGGCTGTAGAAGTTGTCATGAAAAGGGTTTATGATTTAACAGTAGGTCAGGCAAAAAATGAAAATTGGTTGATTTGTAAAAAGAATAGATTAACCGCCAGCAACTTTGGAGTAGTGTTATTAGCAGTTCGACGCAATAAGTATCCGCCATCTCTTTTCAAACGTCTGACAAGTAAATTGAATAATAATAAAATACTATAATATTCTAATGGTGTATTTATATTTTAGATGTATATAACTTAGAACATATAAAGGCTGTGCAATGGGGCTCTACAAATGAACCGCAGGCATTAGAGGATTTTGTTTCTGCTACAGGGCTAGAAATAGTACGAACGGGTTTGTGGTTGCATAGATGTGGTTTTCTTGGTGCTAGCCCAGATGGCCTGATAGGCAACGAGGCCGTCATTGAAATCAAATGCCCTTATAAATATAGGGAAAAGTCATTAAAAGAGGCTTTAACAAATGACACATCTTATATAGTTTTTTTAAATAAAGATGGTGATTTGGAAGTCAACAAGAATCACGAATATTATCACCAAATACAAGGTGTTTTGTATATAACAGGCAGAAAAGTATGCCATCTTATGATTTGGACTCCTGATGAAAAGATTATTGTTGAAATTGCCATAGATGATATGTGGGTGACGAACTTTGATTTATTGAAAACATTTTATTTAGATAAGTATTTAGAATTTATTATTAATTCACAGTAATATCATTGTTCTGGTAATATAAGTTATATTAGAGTTTCACTACTGTAACAATTAAATTTAGTATGTATTATAAAATTATCAGTAAGTATTTAAATAAAGTTTGATTTAATTATTTGTATATATTGTATTGAAAGATAATTGAATTTCAAAAGTCAGCAATGATTAAAATGTCAAAATTTAATCATTAAACATGCAAATATAGACAGTTTGTGGTTGAAGATAACGGATGGAGAATAGCAATAATAATCTTTTCCACAAATCGACGTGAAATTTTGACATTTCTTATAAGATTTATTGAAGAAAACTAGAAAAGGTCTACATATTTCAAGTGTCTAATCGATGCCAAGCAACGACAAATAACTACAGGAATATCTGCATTCCCGACTGTAAGGAAATAATAGGAGAGGTAATTTCTTTTTTTCTATAGCAGATGTTAAACCTTTTCTATATCAACTCTTTTGAGTAGATAAAGTAACACTTTAACAGCAAGGGCAGATAAAACTTTTTAGCTTTTTTTATTTAGAAGGGTTAACACAACTTCAATTATGCAATTACCATTACTAGAAATATCAATTTTTGGAACACCACCACTTATCATTTTTTGGTGTGATAATTGTACAGAGGCATTGAATTGATTTTCTGGTCCACTAAGTATGCGTTTAGATACAGCAATCTTACTGAAAGCTAACTTGAAACCCTGCTATAAAAAAAATTTTGTATTACACACAACGATAAAGATTGTTTATCTACTCGTGAAATAAGTTCACTCGCGACCTTACCTTTTTCACTCGTAGTTAAACAATCTCTTTATCGTCTTATATAATAAATAACTATGTATTACCTTAAATAATTAAAAACTATAAATTTTTAATAATAGTTAATAATCATACAATTTTTGAACTTCTTTTATTAATGGAAAGTGTAAATCTGTTAATACCCCACACACCTGAAAAACTGCTGACACATGTGGGATAAGTGGCTAAGGAATCATTCAAAATGGTGTACATTTTAATACGTTTTATTGCCTGTTCAACATGTATTCTTGCTTTGGCAATGGTTCTCGTACGAACTACTTCCTGAGGTGTAAATTGTGGTGTAGTTAAAAAGGGCGGTATATTTAATGAAACACCATCAGGTAATAATGATATCAAAAAACCTTTATCTGCCAAAATTAAATACCCTGAAGTTAGTTTTTCTAATACACCACAATGCTCAGTAATTTTTTGATCAGAAACTGATCCTGGATACAACTTACTGATAAAAGCTACAACCCCATTTGGTGCAACCCCAACTAAGCCTTTTTAATGTGTTACGATGTTTATATGAGCTATAAGTAATTCGTTGCTTTTCCATGTTTGTAGGATGTATACATGAAACATCTGTGCAATCAATTATAATTCTGCAATTTGTAAAGGAACTAAATGTAGTAGGCATACACGATTTATTTTTATTCCTTGATGGTATGTTTTCCAATAGTTGCTTAAACAATATTTCATGCAATGCAAATAGCCATGTCTTAAAAATATTTGCCACAGTATCACGGCTTACATTAAATTGCTGAGCTAGATCTTCATTTAGTAGATTTAATTTTATTAAAGCAGCGGTTGATCGATTCGAGAAAGCTTCTCTGCTTTCCAACCTCTGTAATAATTTAACTGCAGATTATCAAACAGTGAAAACAGACACAAAAAGACTTCTGCAGTTGGTAGACCAGTATATACAGACACCAGGTGATCATTATTTTGTATATGCCTAAATGAAAAAGCAACAGTCAAATAATGCATTTCATTAATCAACTGGTCTATCTTCTGTTTCAAATAATAATTTTCTGCCTGCAATAAGGCATTAAATTGTGGTGAAACTTCTGACACCCCTGTCAATGTTCCTACATCTTTCTTCCAAGTAGGTTCCAGTTCTGTACTACAGGACAGACCTGGTTCTGATGGTGACAACCTTGCTTCTGAAGGAGCTACCTGATGTTGGAGAGTAGGTTGTATGACAATCTTCTTCCTGCTAAAAATACATTGTATGTACATATTTAAATTTCATAACAAATTGTAATATGACATATTTTGTTATGACCAGATAGCAAGTAAATTCAGTGATACTTCTATAGTCAGGATTCTGTAATACCTACATTAAAACCCTAGAATGCAGGTGAATCGGTGAGAAATTTTCTTCACGACTTCAACCTACTTATTATAACAAACTGCATTCCTTACTTATATTTGCTGTTAGGTGTATTACCATAAATATTAATATTAAGTGAAATCTGATGATCGGTTCATAGCACGACCAAAACTATTTCTTGCTTTTGCTGGGCCTGGGATTTATATCACTATCAATTAACCTACATGCCTAGGTTTCAACTGGCATAGATTTTATAAAATGTAACTTACCGTTTTATTCCCTTTTCCTCTAAACTAAATTGTTTTTCCACATTGTGGGTAAATATAGAAGGCCCATTTTCTATCACCATTTAGAAAATGACAAATACATATTCTTGCATGTTTGCTTGGAGTTTTGTCTCCTCTTCTACAATATTTTACTAGATAACTTACATAATGCAATTACATTCAAAATACCAATACTCTTAAAGCAGTCTTTTATTTTTAAAAACAAAATATAGTTCGTATATTATATAATAATTACTCTAATATCCACACGTTTAGTGTAAACAAATTTTAGGAACTTTTCACCTAACCTCACTTTTATACAATTTAATATTTTGATGTATTACAATTTGAGGTATTTATGTGCTGGTATGTTTATTATAAAACCGTTCCCAGCTACGATAATATACATCCGAATTTGAACAACAATTCAATAAATCTTAGGTGAAATAACTTAATAAAAATCGGTTCATGTAAATTAAATAGAGCAATTTTTTGTTTGGAAAGCAAACCATGACCTTCCCCAAGAATGACGTCACGCTTGCGGGGTCCATTAACGCTCCTTCAAAATGGCAATATTAAAACGTATAGTAGGATCAAGTTTATTGAAATTTGTAAATGTTTTTTTCCATTATATAAAAGGAAAATGTCGTAGCATTAGCTAAAAAGATGCGCTGCCTTAAGATGGTAGCAGTGTACCACACAAAGAGTAGGCAAAGCCAGTCTTCAGGAGACGAGGTGCTCGCTGGCCACTAGCCAGTTGGTAATTAACCGTAGACGTGTAAGCTTTGAATTGCAACTCAATGTACATATTATTAAGATGTATAATAAACTTATTTTTATAACACATTCTAAAGGAAAAAAATGTGTAAAGGACGATAGTGGCCTTTTGGATAATTTGCAGACACTTCTTAGTAATGACTGCTGTGGCGAAATAGCCCTCAACGATATTGATATGTGTGAATTTACAAGTGAGATACTTCCACAAAACTTGAGATATATCCAAAGTGATGAATATGATACACAGATAGCAACGTATGTAGCTGGTTTTTTGGTTAAAGGGATTAAACTTTCAAACGGTGAAAGCTGCACCGGAAATTTAATAACTGATAATATTATTTCAATTCATACTTACACAACGTTTAGAGAACGTACAGAAGACAAAAATGAATTGTTTTTTGTTACCGAACGTACTTCTACAAATGTAAGGTAAAGCCGCGTTCCTTTTACCATATTTCGCAGATGATCTCACCTCACTTTAGTAACTACCATTTTATAGCACGTTCCTTTTATGTTAGTGAAGTGAGATATTCACTTCCCCCTTTTCCACTAAGCACAACCTCTTTAGTATATGCTTTGATGAGATTTTCTGCTCAATTCAATAGTGTGGTTAGGTTGCTTTCTTGCTTGCATATGTTTCCTACTTGTTTGGTTAATAAATAACCTTACTTTAATACTATTTGAAATAAAAATGGGTAGTTATTCGTTAATTTTGTTGGAAATATGTCAGACTGCAGATATAAATTACTTATATCGCAACAGAATGTAAAACAAAACGACAAACTTAACCTAACTTTATGATTGAGGATTGCTTTGTAGATTCCCCTTGTATGTAGTGATTCAAACATCTTACATAGCGTTCCATTTGTCAACTACATGAAGTGAGTTTCTCACCTCACTAAGAGCGGTGATATGCTTCACTCAGTTGTAAAAGGAAAGCGCCTTTAGTAATTTATCTTTTGCGTAAATATGGACGTATATTAAATCTCACTAAAAAACTTAAAATATTTTAAAAAGGCATGTAGATTTCAGGTGGTTTCTTGCAATCGGCGGAAAATGATTTTCGTAATTATAGTATTGATTTAATTATAAGAAAACATAGTGACGATTTGTATAGAGATAAACAACAAACCTTAAACCGAATTAGGTATGATAAAAAGAAATTGCATATAATTAAACATAAATAACAACATTGTGTAAATATTATGTGATCATATGCAACCACAATTATTTTCTATGCTTTCAAAAAGTAATATGAGATTATAAGGATAATTATAATAAAAATTTAGACATTAAATTTTCCAATAACGTTATTTGTTACTACTGTAGCCAGCGGTGGCAGTACTGTAAGTGTTCTTAAATTTTAACTTAATATTATTTTACTTTTATTTGTTTTCTATGCATTTAGGTAAGCTAATTGACTTTAATAATAACCAGAGGCTGGCTAGTGGATAAAAATTAAAATTAAGCGCACAGGAAGTTTTCGTGACGTCATTAACGACGTACGTTCATATTTACCAGAAAGGTGTTGGTGTGTTCTTCAGCTTATTGTTACTGGTTTTAGCTGCATATAATAGAGTACCTAATAAATCTACGTGGTTTTGTTACAATTGCATGCAGCTATGACTTACGTGTTAGTTATGAATGATAAAATTAGGTAATGTTAATTTATTGGCATATAAGCATTATCTTAACATTGGGGAGACTAGCCAACAATCAAATATTTGTGCCAAATATTTTACTAGATATTTGATTAGTGCATGAGCTGAGGATTAATAGGAGTTTATATAGCCGATTTTTTATACCTCTCCTCTTTCATTTAAAAACTTAAGATTCACCTACAATAAGTCATGTGTAGTGGTTGGTTGTACAAAGTTGTAAAAAAAAATAGCTGTTGGAAATTATAATAAAAAAAAAAACGTTAACAGGAATCGAACTCCGGTTTGCTACATCAAAGCCAGATGTCCTACCCATTACGATACCCCATAATTTACATAAACTGCTAATTTTTAAAATATTTACTCTTTAAGTTTAATTACATCTTTTTAACATGGCAAAGATTTTGAAATTTAATTGTAATCGAAATTATTTTAAATGAAATAATACAAAATTATTTTTACAAACAAAGCCATAATATAAATTGTAGTATAACAGACGATTTATACTGACTTTGTAAGCACCAAGGTACGTCACTATATAGTGACGCCATTACCTTTTCGGTGAGGTTAATTAAAATGTTTAACCTCACATTAATGTGCTGATAGGATAGAGAAAAAAAGGAGAGTACTCAAACACGTTAGAATTTAGGTACACTAAGGCTACCTTTAGTGCTATGGAGATTTGGTGATTTGGATATTTGGAGAATGATCCTATTGGTTAAAGTGATCACGTGACACCGCCGAGAAACGTCAAAATCACCAAATCTCCAATCTCCCAAAAGTTGGTTCAAGTTTAACTTTTCTAGCTATTTTGAGATCGGAGCATGCGCGTTTGTTCAGAAAAACACGTGATTTGTTTGTTTTGTTACAACCTTAACCTTACCTTTTCGTTCGACGTTATATAGTTTGCATTTTTTTGCCTATTAAACATATTGGAAATGAATAGGAATTCTGTTATTTCTTTAGATACTCATAGCTTAGTAACAAACATCGAAAACTTAACATCCAGTAACCCAAAACAATAACAAATATCATCTGTCAAATTTCTCCAAATACCCGAAGCAGAAAATACCCAAGATGATTAAAAGCGAAAATATCTAATTCTCCAAATATCCAAATCACCAAATCTCCATAGCACTAAAGGTAGCCTAAGGGTGCCTTTGGTGCTATGGAGATTTACGATGGATATTTGGTGAATCAGATATTTTCACTTTAATCATCTAAGGTATTTTCTGCTTCGGTATTTGAGAAGTTTGACAGATGAGATTTGTTATTGTTTTGGGTTGCTGGATGTTAAGTTTTCAATGTTTGTTACTAAGCTATGAGTATCTAAGAAACAACGATTGCTATTCATTTCCATATGTTTAATTGGCAAAACGCAAAATACATAACGGCGAACTACGCGAAAAGATAATGTTAAGGTTATAACAAAACATCCAAATCACGTGCTTTCTGAACAAACACGCATGCCCGATCTCACAATAACTAGAAAGTTGAACGAACCAACTTTGGGAGATCGAGATTTGGTGATTTTGACGTTTCTCGGCGGTGTCACGTGATCACTTTAACCAATAGGATCATTCTCCAAATATCCAAATCTCCATAGCACTAAAGGTACCCTTACAGTACTGCCCCCCGTAGTTACAGGAGTAACAAATACCGTTGACGGGAAAATTTAAATTCTATATTCTTATAATTGTTTTTATTTCATATTGATTTCTGTAAGCATAGAAAATAATTGTGGGCTATAGTGAAAATTTTTATTTTGTTCTAAATACACCATTGACAATCATGTAGACAGGAAATATGAAGAAAATTATTAAACGACATCAGTACTGCATTATCACATAATTATTTACAGAATACTGTTATTTATGTTTAATTATTTGCAATTTTTTCTTATACCTAATTCGGTTTGAGATTTGTTATTTATCTCTATACAAATCGCTACAATATTTTCTTATTTAAACTCATAATTGTAAACCATTGTTTTCTACGGCATAGATCCTTTTCAGGAAACCGAAAGAAACTCTTGTTCGTGTAGTTTTCATTTATAATTTTTATATAGTATACATTCCTACAGTTTTTTGCAGCGCAGCCATAAGTTAATTTTCCTATAGATCAAAGACTTTCCATTTTATATTAAATACTTGTATCTGGTATTAAACACAAATATTATAACCTAAAAATGTAACATTTTAATATATACATATTCATAGTAACGTGCGTACCTACATACACGTTTCATCGAACAAAAGTCTTTCAGCGTTTCAATTTAAGATTTTACTTTATTTAAATTACATTGGGATATTAACAAACATTTCACAAACACAATAAATAAATTTGCATTTGACAAAACAAAACACGAATAACATGCCCAATTTCAAATTTTTATTCTATCCAACAGTTTGTGTAAGTAAGACAAAGATAGATCAAAAGCGTATGTCGTTGTGAATCTTGTCACGTAGTTAAAGAAACCACCGCAATGCGCTACAGGAATGCGGTTCTAATAAGTTCCAATTGAACAAAACGTCTCCTATATTTAGTTGTCTCTGGCCGATTGCCTACGCGTAAAAAATAATACAAACAGACCACAAAAATAGTGTCTACATCACGTAATCGTTTGTGATGTCAAGTCTAGTATCGTTTTTGTATTATATAAAGGAATTCCATCCAATCATATTGATTACTACAAGAATCTCAAACTTTATTAAATGATGTGTAAATCAGTGTCCAATTTAAATTTTTCAGTGTGGGTCATTAATGTCTATTATTTGCTTTAGTTTTACGTGACTTTGATTCTATTGCTTAAAGTATGTACCTTGAGAGTAAGAATTAAGTGATTCTTATAACCTTTTTACACACAACAATTCATCAATCAATTTCTAGAAATTGTTGGCCTTGAATAGCAATTTAACTCAAAAGGATGTATTACATTCAATAATTTATTGATCAACTTCAAGAACTTGGTAATCATTAATTTAAGCCGATTTAGAACATGTTCTAATTTTTATCAAACGTCTGGCTATTTTATAGTAACTTTAATGTTTGAGCTGAATTACGAACAAATAAGATATTCGTTAAGTTGTTTATTGTATTTTTTACTAACTTAAATTAATATTAATCGTGTCAACTAAATAGAAACAACAAAAAAAGTTGATGAATTGATATGCATAAAACCATTCGATGTCATCAAGATTTCTGGCAATTTTATACTTATTTTATAAGTTCTAGAAATTGATCAATAATTGTTGTGTAAAACAGCTATTAACGTGCATCTAAATTTTTATATTTTAAAATTATGTATTATTAGACTTTAGAGGCAAACTGTTTGGCCTTTAAATAAAGAATTTGTACTTTGCTTTTCCATTTCGAATGGACCTGCACCTTGCCGAAGTTCTAAATTACTAGAACAGGCGAAATGGCTTGCGTGTTCTAATGAGCTAAAGAGCCAAACTACAGGTCCAACCAAAGTAGTAGGGTCGTTAGTGAGGAACCAGACTAAGACAGGTCCCCGAAAGAGGGCAGCGGCTCTTTCGGTACTTAGATTGGCAGAGACCATAGGGGTCGGTATGGCAGTCTAAGACACACTACCGCGATGTGGAAGGCAACGGGAAACCACCACATTATCTCCCAAGTACACAGCGTACTTAAATTGTTACAAACATGATGGCATTCTCTGGGGTAAAAGATTCCGGAGTTAAAATAGTCCCCCATTCGGATCTCCGGGAGGGGACTACTTCGGAGGATGCGATCGGAAAGTTAAAAATAAGAGTAGGGAACATTCTGCGAGTCGGAGCGTGGAATGTTAGAAGTATGAAGCAAGTAGGTAAGCTAGAGAACCTAAAAATCGAAATGAATAGGTTATCACTAGACATAGTAGGGATCAGCGAAGTTCGGTGCCCAGAGACGGGGGATTTTTGGAGTGGAGACTTCAGGGTAATTCATACAGGAGCAGAGGAAGGAAATTTGGGTGTGGGTTTATGCGGAAAAAGATAGGATACTGTGTAGAAAATTACTTACAAAAGAACGAAAGAGTACGCGTCTAGCAAGGAAGAGTTAGAAGCTGCTCTTAATGTAATGGAAACGGTTCTAACAGAGAGATACGTTATGAAAATTAACAAAACTAAAACTAAAGTTCTAGTTTGCAAAGGTGGGGAAAATAAATCAAAAACAAGAATACAAGTATTTAACACGAACTTACAAGAGGTTAAGGATTTCTGCTACCTAGGAAGCCAAATAACGCAAGATGGGAAAAGCACAAAAGATATAAAACAAAGATTAGCACAAGGTCGTGCTACATTTAACAAGAAAAAGCAACTACTGTGCTCAAAGACCACAAACATAGAAACAAGGAAAAGATTGCTTAAAACATATGTGTGGAGCACAGCACTGTACGGCTGTGAAGCATGGACAGTAGGAGAAGCGGACAAGAAAAAGGTAGAAGCCTTTGAAACGTGGTGCCACAGACGTATGATGAAGATATCATGGACAGACAAAGTTAAGAATGAAGATGTACTAAAAATGGTAGGGGAAGAAAGAAATATGTGGAAAACGGTAAAAAATAGGAGAGATAGGATGATAGGCCACATACTACGGCATGAGGGAATAGTGCGGAATATATTAGAAACAGAGATAGGAAAAAAGAGAAGAAGAGGCAGACCTAGATTAGACTACTGCACACAGATAGTAGAAGATGTAGGCTGTAGGTGTTTCAGGGAGATGTGTAGGCTAGCCCAGAATAGAAATCAATGGAGGTATGCATCTAACCAATCCCAAGATGGATAAACTAATGATGAAAAAATAACTGTGGTTAAACATGATGATTATTATAAGTAACTACAAGGATTGGTTGGGCAATATTCTCGAATAATGTTAAGTGTGTGAAAGGAATTACTGGAAAACCATTATTTCGGCAAATGTCTAAGTGTTGGGGCATCTTGGTAGCCACAGGTTGCTTAACCTCCTTCACTGAATCTCGGTAAAATAGGGTATAAAATTAGAAAACAATAGAAAGGGAACGAGCTGAATACACATGCTGTGTGAGAATTTCAGGGAACTATGTAGGCTAGCCCAGAATATAAATAAGTGCAGATACGTGTCCAACCAGTTTTGAGACGGAAAACCTAATGACGAAAAAATAAGCGCAGATAAATCTGATGATTAGTATAAACAACTAGTTGTTGGTTGCGAAATACCTGCAACTAATGTTGACTGTGCGAAAAGATAAATTAGAAAATATATTAAATCGCCAAATGGTTAAGTGTTGGGGGAACTTGGCAGCCACAGGCCGCTTACCTCCCTTCACAACCGGAGAAATAGGCATATAACTGTAAAACAATAGAAAGTGATCGAACTACATCTAACAAGAAAGAACAGCGCCTATGACGAAAGACAACAAACATAGAATAAGAAGAAAATTGTTGAAAGCATATGTGTGGAGCACAGCACAGTATGCCTATGAAATACGGGCAGTCTGAAACGCAGACAGAAAAATGGTAGCAGCCTTTTGAAACGCTGTGCTTCAGATGTATGAGGACGATAGCATGGACAGACAAAGATACTAATAAATAAGTTACAGAAATAGTAGGGGAACAAGTATCTCTGGGGAAAAAGAGAAATAGTAGAGCGGAATACGTTCTAAGGCATTTTTGGGGAATAGTATGTGATATATTACAAGCAGAGATAGGAAAAAAGAGGTAGATGTAGACCGAGATCAGACAGTTATAGATGCAAACTGTGCATATTTCAGGGAAATCTGTAGGTTAGTTCAGAATAGGGAACAATGATGGTCGCGTCTAACCAGTTCTAGGACTGAGGACCTAATGATGATGACTTTGCTTTTGTTTAAAATTTTAACAATATATTAAAAGCTCATCCATCTCTTTTTCGTTCACTAAATATTTTAATCCTCGCATTTAAAATTGTTCCTAAGTAATAAATTTGCTCTAAGTAAACACAAAATGTCAGCTTAAATTTTAATGTTTCGATCTGTTGTATAACCCTTATTTTCTTGTAAAAAAGAATAAACTATTATAAATAATTGTATTTTTCTTCGAGCATTTATTAATATCAATATTAACGAATGATTTTGTTTTAAAAAGGACGCATTAATGGACGTCATTAATGCTCTCTTTTTCATTAAGTACCTTTTTTTGTGACTTTGACGTTTTGATGTTTTAATAGAGGTACAACCTCAACCAGACATACGGATACGCATCCTTGTTGTTAAATTCGCATGTCATGTATTTCAGTGGTGACTAGTTTTCCGTTAGCAAAAGTGAAGTTTATGTAAAAGCGGAAATGTATGAAGTAGACGGTCTTTATGGAAAAGTAAATTTTATTGTAAATGCGGTCGACAAAAAAATGTTGTAATCAACTCGTTTGTTAATAGGCGATTATAATCTCAACTATTAAAGCACGAACGAGTGAAGCGAGTGAGTGCTTTAAACAGTTCGATTATTAAGCGCCTTCATTAACCAACTAGTTGATTAAATAACTATTAATTGTTGTAAATATATTAAAGGAAATTGGTGATCATGCATTTTTCAATAAGTTAAGAGTTGTGAGATTATCCAAAATTGATGAAAAGACGTTTGTGTGCAAAGACAAGTTTTGGGGTTTTCATATAATTTTAGGCAAGACATTTTATTGGCTAGTTACGACGGCGTATATTCACAGAAACTCATATAGTTTAATTAGACAACTTCTAGATACATACATATGTTTGTTGTACTGATTTTTTGGAGTTAGTTCTGCCAACTGCTTTGCGTATTTTATTTTACTGTGTGTTATCATAGGTTATATAGATAGATTTTGATCGTTGTTGCATAACAAGGAAAAAGTACATTGCCTTTAACAGTAATTCCATAATTAGATTATAAAATGAATACTGCACAGGTACGTATGTGCATGCACTAGTATTCATAATTTTAAAAAGTAATGATTTTTAATGTTAGATTACGTAATACATTTTTCCATACATTTTGAGTTTTTCAGAAAAGTGTACCTCTGGTGAGAAATTGTGCACGTCGATGGTTGAGTAGTGCAGTTGATAAAGAAGTTGTAGGTATCGCACGACCAAAATCGAAGAAAATAAAGGAAATTCAAAAGATGTTTCAGGTTAGTATGTTATTAGTGAATGCTAATCCCGCTTTGCTTGGTTTTTAAATTTATAAGATATTGATCTCGATGCATAGAATAATAATAACGAAGCGAAGCGTATTATTATTGTATGATCTCCTGTATAATGTTCCTTGTTATTGCATTTGTGGAATAAACATATGTATCAGTAATCCTTTTTTGCTCAAATTATATTTGACTGAGCTTGTATCCTAATCTTCCAACCAACTCTTCATACATTCTGTTGTAGTCATTTATTTCAGAGTCAAAACAGACTTATTAAAAATTAAAATAGATGGGCTGGAGTTTGCAATTAGAAACTAAAAATTTTCGTTTGATATGAAATATTCTTATGGTGGTGTAATCTCAAACCTGATTAAAAATTGAAAGGATTACACCAAAAATAGGATGTAAATAAATACCCGGAAGCCGTCGGATCTTGCTGGTTTACACCTATATTACCTATATTACAGCAGCATACATTGTTTATATGTATTAACGTCAAGGAACAACTAGTTACAGTTCTTAAAAAAATAAATTTGTGTGACATTTTCAATGTCATTAGCACACTACACCTTTTTTTTGTATAAATTAACTATTAGACAAGGATGCAAACTCTATGCAACCAATATCAGCATACCCATCGTGCATCCTTGCCTTACAAATGCAAAGCTAAATATAGCGCTGTTACATTATTACACAAATATAACCACACTTGCAGCTTATATTTCTAACACTCTCACTTAAACTGCATCAAATCCACAATATTTAATTTTTCACGAAGACAACAAAAAATTTGAGGACCCAAAGGTTTGGTAAGTATATCATCCAGCTGTTCCCTAGATTCCACATAAACAATGTCTATATCACCACTCTCTTATAAAGTGATAATGCACGTTGATGTGCTTGCTCCGATTATGAAATTCGGGATTCTTTGATAATTTTATAGCTGATTGGTTGTCAACTATTACTGTAACACTCTCTTCTTGGATTTTTAAATCCCGAAGAAAACTTTTCAACCTAATAGATTTCTTTGTACCATCACTTAGAGCTATATATTGGCTTCTGTTGTTGAAAGAACAACGACTTGTTGTTTTCTACTCGACCATAACACAGGACTACCATTTAGTATAAATATACAACCACTAGTAGATTTTCTGGAGTTTACATCAGTGGCATAATCTACATCAGTATAACCAGTTAATGCAGAATTACTGCTCCCACTACCTCCATAGATAATGCCATAATTTTGGGTGGCCTGAAGATACCGGCAAATCTTCTTTACGACTGTCCAATGTTGAGTACCAAAACAAGTAGAATATTGACTAACTTTATTTACAGCGTACTCAATATCTGGTCGGCTGACCCTGGCCAAAAATAGAAGTGCACCGATTGCTTCCCTGTATGGTATTTCTTTGGTATTTTCCACTTTGGATATTTCCAATGAACTCAAATGTAAACCAGGTTCTGCCGGAACCTTCGATGGTTTACATGTATCCATACCGAATTTTCTAAGCATTTTCTTAACATACTTTGCCTGGCAAATACCTATGTTCCGTTGGTTTTGATTACGAATTATTTACATGCCAATGAAATGTAAGCCATTTGAAACTGTGATTTGAAATCTTTGTTTCATTTGCGCCAATATGATAGAAATTGTTTTGGAATAATTGGAAATTAGCAATCCATCAAATCTGTTATAATATAATTGTTTACTTAGTAAGATTGTCGGACAAAAATATTAGAGCGCTGGCTACTTTTCCTGACGAACAATTTTGTTTATTTGATTTCGATTGATTTGATTTGATTGATTTGAGCGTTGATTATATTTCCCACTTTAGAAAACACTCTTTCAGCAGGTGTTGACGTTGCTGGAATAGCTAGATACCTTTGTGCTAGCGAAGCGAGTCCATAGTATTTTGTGCTGTTAACACGCCACCATGTTAAAGGTGAAAGATTTTTATTCAAAATTTGTTCGTGTTCGTATCTATCCGTTTCTTTTGCCTTGTCTATGAGCATGTAATGTTGATCCGGAAAAAGTTTATCGAGTGCGGTCGGGGTAGTAGTTTCCGTTGTATTATTTGGCATATCGAAATTTTCTTGAAGCATTCTTTCAATGCGGTGTTTAACCTTTGCACTGAGTAGAAGTGCTCGTTCCGTATTTTTATATCTGGGATCTAAGTAGGTACAAATGTCTAAAATATGTACTGCAGTTTCTACACTTTTCTCTGTTAAACTTGTAGGATCAATTATATATCTACTTCTTAAATCAGTTTCAACCACTTGTTTGAAACTTTTAATTTCCATAGTCATCGACATTAATTTTTAAAAAATTGGTATTGATGCTTTGAACGATAGGTAGAACCACTGATATAGTCGTGTAACTTTCGGAAGACATCACTTTTTGTGATTAAATCAAAAGGTTCTAATGTTTTGGTAAGATTTTCTATAAAAATTCAATCTGTTTCGAAAATTTCCAGAAGGATAGCGGTTGCCCTCGAAGTTACCTTTCTGTCATTTATAACATACGACACACCCATTCTTTCTTCAAGAAGCCTCTTTATCATGTGAAACGTTGAGTTCCATCTAGTTTTGATGGACTGAATTTTCCTCCTATCTGAAAGATCGTTTGCAGTACGTTGTCTACAATGGTTTTAAATCACTATCATTTAAAACAGTTTCTGGTGTTCCCCAAGGATCTATCTTGGGGCAACTTCTATTTGTAATTTTTATTAATGATGTATGTAAAGCAATTGTCGGCTTTAACTTGTTATATGCGGATGACAAAACTATATGCTCGAGTTTCAAATTCCGCTGACTGTCTGAAACTGCAATAAGGAATAAATAAACTGTATGAGTGGTGTGATACAAATAAGCTGATGCTAAATGTGACCAAATATCACATTATGTCTTACACTAGAAAGCAGCGGCCAGTCGATTTTATTTACTATGTTGGCGATGTGATGCTACAGAGGCAAAATGAAATTAAGGAGCTAGGTATCCTGCTTAATTCTTCTCTTTCTTTTGTCTCACATATTCATATGACAGTGAATGCAGCGCTTAAGGTACTGGGTTTTATAATGAGAACCTGTAAGTGCTTTAGAAACAAATACACTTATCACATTATATCAAGCTCTTATTCGATCTAAATTGGAGTATGGCTGTAATATTTGGTCACCTATATATGATTGTCATATAAAGTCTTTAGAGTCTGTTCAACGAAAGTTCCTAAAATACTTGTACCTTAAAGTAGAAGGTTCCTATCCAGTCATAGGTTACGGTCACGATTTGTTGTTACGAAAGTTTGACTTTCTATCACTGGAAACACGCAGAACCATGTTATCATTAACATTTCTATGTAAGTTGATACGCAATGAGATTGATTGTCCGGAAATCTTACAACATTTGAAACTACGAATTCCTAGTTGTTGCACCAGAAAGCATGCTCTATTCTCTCTGCTTACACCACGCACTAATATGTTACTAAAGTCGCCAGTGTATGGTATGTGTGCGCTGTACAATCTACTAAGTGCTGATTGTGACATTTTTTATGATTCACTTTATGTCATGCAGCAAATGGTGAAAACCATGTATAAGCCTTCAGAGTTGATTGACAGTCAACATACATATGCTTGCTAGTCAGTTATATTAATTTTTGTTTGAACTGTATTTTTATATCTATAGTTTAGATTCCTGTAATTGGGTTATTGTTACCTGTAGAAAAAATAAATTAAATTAAATTAAATTTGTGTTCAGGAACACCACGTTCTTTTTGAAAATTCAAAAGAGCTGCTGATGCAACAGTACTGTGTTTAAAATGGGCAACGACGGCACTGCATTTTTTTAATATAGATTGGATGTAATCACATGATAGACCTTTGTTCAGGCATAGTTGTAATGTGTGCACAAAGCATGTGACGCTTTCTTCAACATGTGGACAAATTTTTACTGCATTGATTATATTAGCAGCGTTATTCGTTACGACCGCAAGAACTTTGTTTTAAAGGCTCCATTCCTCTATAGTTTTTTCAATGATTGATGAAATGTTGTCTGCAGTGTGGCGTTCATTGGCATTTGTGCTTAGGGTGTAGTTAATTGGTTCCGAGTCACTATCTATTGCATGAAGAGTTATTGTTATGTATTGATCGTTGTTTCGCGCTGTCCAGAGATCAGCAGTTAAAGAAACACTGGTCAATTTATTTATTACAACTTGGATTTTTTTTTCTGTTTCATATAGCAACATTAGTCGCGATTTAATAGTATTCCTGGAAGGTATTTTAATAAGAGGAAGGTTGGTTTGTATAAATTTTTGGAAACCTTTTCTTCCACAAAAGAAAGAGGTAACATGTCCTGGGCAATCATGTATGCAATAGACTCTGAAAACAACTCCTGCCTATTTCTGTTCATTTTATTCGTAAAAAATACTTCTGTAATTTTTCTTTGTCAGGAAACTATGTCACTGAACAATGGGTTTGACACTTGGTAATCAGAATCCGACTGTGAGTGACCGACAGCCATACTTTCTAGTGAAGCATTATCAGAAATTGTAAACATTAAAAAACTGGAATTAATAAAAATCATCACTTGGTATATACGACACGTCGCAGTGCTTTTGAAAGACCGAGATTTTAATAATTTATTGTTTTCAGATGCTTCTTAACAATTTGTCTTACGAAAAAGATACAAAATCAAAATTCTAGAGCGATATCGTATTGTATATACTTTGTAGCTTGTACTCGTATGATATATCTTTACTCACAAAACATTAAATATACAATCGGTTATTAATATGTAACATATTATGTACCTGCTTCTAGATCGAGGGTGAGAGTAGGGAGAGCTTGAGGTACCAGCGATGCATTCATTTGATTCTACGTCCGATTCTACAACGGCACTCGAATTATGTGAATATGAAACAATATTATGCTGGTGCTTATTTTTGGTATGATTCCACATGCAGGAAGTACTTCTGTAATATTTAAGCTTTGTTTTACAAATGTTACATGTCACATATTTTCGATTGTCCGATTTAACGAAAAACTTCCAAACCTCGCTCATAATGAACTTTTCAATCACAGACTAAAATGGAAAACACACACTGTACATCTCAACTCAGTCTTAACTCGACCTCAAGTAGCATTTGTTGCCGTATACATTATGATGTGAAAGAAGTGAATGTGAAGTTGAAATACATAAGAAAGGGTTGAAGGGGAAACTAGTCGATCAACAGGCGGTGGGTTTTATGAGTAATGCGGTTGGAATTTCCAACGATCTAGCTAGCGAAGAGCTAAAGAGATTTGATTTAACCTTTTCCTAGAAAAAATTTATAAAATAATTTAAAAATTATGAGCTTGCAGTTTAAAAACAACAACTAAATTGTAAACTACAATAGTGGACCCACTCAGGTAATCGGAAATCGAACAGCTATTAACACAGGCGTTTCCTTACTATATTATTGTATACTTACGTAGGTAGTTGATTTTAATCTACTAGGTAATCAAACTGAATTACATATACGTCACGGATCATGATAGTCAATTAACACAATAAAAAATTAATCTTCCAATTGAATCAAGTCAGTTAATCAAATAACAGTGATTATAGGTGTTGTTGGATGTATTTCCAATTTATATGACAAAAATATATCGTTTGTAATTTTGTATACAAGTCCGGTTCCTGTACATAGGTCAGAACACCCTTAAGTTTTATTAGTTCTTGGAAGGTTTAGTTTAAAGTAGAATCGAGGGTCTTCCTTTATATTATAAAACGGACGTTGCTCCGTTTAGGATAAATCTTTTACAACATGTTTGTCTTTGTACTGTTATATTTTTAATTTTAATAGAACTTTCGTTCTGTAAGGACTTGCCTCTTAGTAGAAATAAAAGCAAACCATTATTCTTTCCACTGTATTTTATTTACCCATGATTTATAATGTCTATTGGTCGATTAATCGATTATTCGAATTCGATTAATCAAATATTCGATTAATCGAATAATCGATTTGTTAATTTTTAAAAACCGCGATTTTCGATTAATCGATTAATCGAATTTCATTGCCAGCACTATATAGACCTATATTTAATTTCGAAATGTAGGCCTACGTGTTTAACAAAGCTTGTCCAATTCGCTATAGTTTGCTTGGGCAAAGTAAGTTCTCGCATTGTGTCAGAGTGAGAATAATTCCTTGTGATCAAATATGTTATACCATCAAAATGGTTCCATACGTTAAATTGCTTTTTGAGAACCAAGATCCTTTTTTACTCATGATATTCGTGTTACACGGACTACTTTTCTGGTTAATTTTGGATACTTTAATGTGAATCTCCAGTGAAATATTCATAAAATTTTGACAAGATGGGCATCTTTTCTCTTTCTTTAGTAGATTCGCTTCCATCAAATAGTTCAGTAGGTTTTCTTCATTTTTACTAAGTTTGCACAACTTCAGCAGAGTCAATTTTTTCCATTGCGAAAATGTAAAAGAGTTTTGAAAATAAAAAAAGAAACTAAAGAATGATCTTTCAAATTGAACGATAACTAATTGATAGAAGGTAATAATTTTTCTCAAGAAATTGTGTTATAAGAATGTATCGTGCATATTTATGTGACATAACACTTCTTGCATCACCCAAATCAGAATACCTTAATTCTAAACTTTCTGCTGCATTTACTTTTTTGCCCTTTGGAAATTAGTTTCCTATTTTATTTCTCTTTAACATAAGAACCACAATGATAAATTTCTCCACTGTAATTTATACCAACTGACATCTTGTTTTTAAATAGATTTATATATCGTGTTTAAATGAGTTTAACCACGATGTCAACGTTCTTGAAGGGTCGTATTTATAAAAAAAATTAGCTTTATTTTTGTAACATCTTGTTGAACGGTTTGTGCTGGTTTAATTTTGTCATTTGGAACGATAACATCTAGTTGATGAAGACCAGCGTGAGAAGTAGTATAAGCAATTCTTTCTCATTTAATTGTACAATTATTTTCTAAATAAATACTTGATCCTTAGAGACAATTATAACTAAATCTGTTTGGACCATTTGATTTACAGAAAGTAGGTTAAGACCAAGGCTTAGAACATAAATGTCTGATTTTTATATTGTCTCATTTTGTTTTCGACCTTACTTAAGGTCGGTTTGACGCAGCTCTAACTTCTTTTCTATTCTGTGCTAATTTAAAAAGTTATACATACCCTTCATAACCTAAATTTCTAATAATTTGACTAATATAGCTTGCTATACTCTTCTATCTTTTTCTTATCTACCTGGCTCTACATAGATATTGTCTAGTGATTATTATAAGCAACTGCAGTTGTTGGTTTTGCAATATTCTCAACTAATGTTGATTGTAGGAAAGGATTTATTGAAAAACTATTAATTTAGCAAATGTCTAAGTGTTGGGAGATCTTGGTAGCTGCAGGTTGCTTAACCCCCTTCACATACTACTGAATATCGATGAAATAGGATATATATTTAGAATATAATGGAAGGGGAACTGAGCTGTATCTAACATGAAAGAGCAGTGACTAAATTTGGAGACAACAAACATGAAACAAGGAAAGGATTGTTGAAAACATATGTGTGCAACACCACTGTGTGACTATGAAATTATAGTAGAGAAGCAGACAGGAAAAAAGTAGTAGCTTTTTGGAATGTGGTGCTTCAGATATATGATGTCGCTAGCATGGACAGACAAAGTTTGTAATGAAGAGGTTTTAGAAATAGTAGAGGAAGAAAGATATTGTGAAAAATAAAAAAAGGAAAAATATGAGTAATGGAAGGATGTGACATGTTCTAAGGCATTTGGGAAATAATGCGGGATATATTAGAAGCAGAGATAGGAAAAAAAGAGAGGTAAAGACATCTAGATCAGATTATTGCGCCCAGACAGTGAAAGATGTAGGCTGTGAGAATTTCAGGTAAATGTGCAGGTTAGCTCAGAATAGGAAACAATGGAGATATGTGCCTAATCAGTTCCAGGATTGAAGACCTTAATGATGATGGTTTGAAATATTCACTCGCATAGTAATGTGCCCTTTAATAAAATAAGATAAGCATAATTAATACATGAAACAGTTGTACTTCTACGCAATCAAATGTAACCATAGACTTTACTCAACCGAAACTAATTATTATTATTATTATTATTATTGGTAATGACAGAATTTGTATACTACAGATAATTAAGAAAGTCTACAAATATGTACACAGATTGTGACTCTATGTAACAATCGTCTTTAGAACTTTGTTCAAGATCACTTACCTTAGAATACATCTTTGCCCCGTAGTTGCTCAACCTCGAATGCCCAATTACCCGACATAAAACATCCCTTTACTCGAAGGGAGGAGTTTCTTGCTTATGATACGACTAACCTACGGAGAAAATATTTCGCTAAAATATTTCACTAACATAATTAGCATGTTGTAGGTTTAGAGTTCAAGTGACTGCTGAAGTTGAAGATACTTGTGTATAGCTAATACTTAAGTCTTTTTGTACTAATTTATATTTATTTATATTAAATTGACTTTTATATCTAAATGACCCGTGTAAAATGTAATGAAACATCATCACACCAATAAATTACTTACATTTATACGAATTTATGCATCTCACTTCTGTAAAATAGTTGATTGATAGTTTTTACTTCTTGTAGAAAATAAGAATAATAAACACATTCATTATTTTGTTATATAGATTGGAAGTTTTTTTAAAACAAGAAAGCCCGAGGCAAAGAGAAACTTCATATAATTATTACATTTCGTTTTGTAACTTATCATTTATGCTTAGGTATTCAGGACCAGGTTATACTGATGCCAGGGTGCAGTAATAATTTTGTCGCCCTTCAGAGACAATTCATATTTTAATAGTGAGATAACGCACATTTGTAAAGATATATTTTTTAATAGAAACATAGTACATTACATTAAAACAAAGAATGTAGATTATAAAACTTTACAAAGAAAACATAAACAAAAAACAACAATCGAAATGTACAAACTAGACTACAATAATATACACATTTGTAACATTTTTTTACAAAAAAGTTTTAGTCTTGCTTCATTTTGAGCAAAATATTTTATTAAATCTTGTATATTTAGCAAACCATCACGCGCATCTTGGTCGATCGAAATTACCACTAAATTGTTCAATCTTTCTTGTCATTGTTGACCATAAATAGTGTTTTATTAATATTAATTTAGAAAAGGATTGTTCACCTTCAGCAATCATTACTGGTAAAGTTGATATTCTCAAAGCTATCATTAAATTTGAAATTGTCTGAACTACATAATTTTTAACTATGTTTTCTAAAATTTTCAAGGGATTACTTTTATGGTAAATATATGATCTAATCATTTCCAGCTCATCAGTAAAGTCAAATTCATCTATATCTCTTTCACTTCTTGCATCGTCAGATAATTTAATCTGCAAAACCCTAAAAGGTGTTCCCTTAGTTTCAACTTTTTTGCCCAATTAATCTAAAAATACAAATCTTATTGATTGTAATTTTTTCTTACGACTCGTTAGGAGTTGACAATACAACTGAAAAGTATTTAGCTTTGTACAACATGGCTTTTATAACTTTCCTTATATTAGCTCCTATAATTGATAATATTTTATTTCGTATTTTATTCCCTAAATAATAGGACAAGCTGTCACCATCTATTTGAATATGCTGTATTGTTCGGCCATAATTGGATCAAATTTTGAAATCGTTTCAATCTCTTTTAAAAAATTACCAGTATTTTTGATAAGAGTTTATGTTCTCGTCACTGAAAAGCAAAAATTTTGTAGGGCTAGATATTGTACTATTACTACTATAATACTTTGTATAACCGTTGACTAATACTTTTTTTTGCAAGGCTTTCGTTCAAATGATTTCCAGAAGATTTATTTTTAATGGAAATCTGCAACTTAGCCAAACCATTACAGCACGACTGAATTTTACTTTGCTTATGTCTGATCAAATATTGCTAGTCATTAAAATCAGTTTTGTCTCCTAAAGCAGTACTGATTTCAAAAAATTTTGCAGCAGCAGCAAAATGTAGAATTTTTGGTAGCTAAATATAATAACCAATTATGGTTTACAACCTCTCCATTAGGTAAAGATTTTTTATAATAATTTTCTGAAAAGCTTCTATTATAAGCATTCTTATGATAATTAAAATTTGTTATTTGTTTTAAGTCGCTACCAATCAGAATCGGCTATGTTCTTTCGTCAATAACATCAGGCCATGTTCCGAGTTCATGCAAAACTGTGCAATTTAGCTCAACTCTTGAAAGCGGCTCGAAAGTTCAACTTTTTAATGAACTTTCAGCATGATCTTGACTATTTGATGGAAATTTTAAAGATATTTGATAGAAATTTTAGTTTCGATTGATTCAGAATCCTGAATAGAAATTCATTCGACTTGAAAAGATGATGTCTTCGGATGTTGAAGATGGAGTTTCTTGATGCTGTCTAGCAAAAATGCTGTATATTTGTAGTTAATTTTTTAACAACTTTGTTTCTTCTCACAGATTTTTTGATACTGGTTTCGAGATGAACACTCGACCGTCCGATATCTGTAGTATATTAAAAAATATAGTTACAAATGTATATTGTGATAGATATTAGATATGTAAGATATTACTTTTGGTATTATCGTTACACTTCAAATTTTAAAAAAGAAAATTTTATACATTAATACTTCACATTGAAATGATAAGGCTCAATAAGACTAATGTGAATTTTTCTACTGATTACAGAGAGTATCGAATCTAACAGCTGTATATGAATATCATAAAAAAAAATTAACTTTCCCCTCGCATTTAATTTCAGTTCACGTTGCAGTACCAATTGAAATATTCTCTCTTCTCTTGTACCTTCTATGCTCTCATCACTCATATTGTTTCAGATTAACCAGAACATTAGAAAAAATAAAGCATAAAACAAACTTATTCATTTAATTATAATGTGAAACACACAATACTCCCTCAGGCTGCAGTGGAAATATTGAAGAGATTAAAGTAATATTGCATTCGGAACAGTTTGAATACAAAATTATGTGGTCGTTCTCTTACCCGGGGGTATGTGTTTCCGACCTATGCATTAGAAGTGGAGTGACCTTCCCTCTTTCATGTACACCTCTTTAACTAGAGTTTGCGTTACTAATGTGCCGGCTAATATTTCAAGGTTTCTTGTTGCGTATGAGGGGCAATACTTTATCAAACGTTTTCTTTTACAGTCTCGTTAATGTCTATTCTCTGGAGATTAAGCTTTAAGTGAAAGAAAGGATGACTGTATTTTGTTATGCTACAGAATGATTGATGGTCAAGAAACACAGTTCTGTTCTAGAAATACTTCAATATTGTATAAGGTCAAATATTGTGTACATTTTTCATGTGAAAGTTGCATGTAGTTAGATATTGTTAGTGATGGAGTGGAGCCATAAAAGAAGAATGACGTTTATAACTGTACGAATGCAATAGTAATTTTTTTTTGCGAGCAGTAATTTAGCTTGGTTATATTTACATTTATAACCCTAATTGACAGATCATTTCCATTTTCTACAAATTTAATGTACTAATTTTGAACCAAAACCTGAAAGTATACATCAGTTAATATTTTATTGATATTTATTGTTTTAGTTTTAAAAGTTCACACGAGCATATTGTGTGATTCAAAAAAGGAATTTTATACTAAAATAAGATTTGTTTGCAGGTTGAAGATGGTGTACCTGTATATCTGAAAGCGGGTTTCAAGGATCGTGCTCTCTACCAATTTACACTTTTCGGTAATTTGTTTATAACTGGATGGAGTTTAAAAGTGTTTTGGGATTTGATCAACAAATAAGTTAATTTTATGTTGATATATAAAGTATTGTAGTAAAATAAAAGTACTAGACTTCAAATAAATTATTTCTAAATATTTAATAGGTACAAATTAAACAAGAGCATATTTTAAACTATTCCTAATGTTTTCTGGCTTACAAGCAATTTATTTTGCCTATTATAATAAAATGTCAAATAATTAAAGTAAACCAATTTGTTAAATTTGTGTATGTTAATATACTGTTGTGCAAACGAACTTAATAACTATATAACACGTCAACTTCAGGAATGAGGAAAAGAATTAAAATTCGGTAATTTGAATACTAGGAATGACTTCAGAAAAAGAAAAGAAAAACTAGAAAAAAAATTCATGTGGGAAGGCAGTGGTTGGTGTGAAAAACTGCCCAACTCTGGCTAGCAGCATGCGATGTAGTGGCATGGGCAGAAAAAGCAAAAAAGTATAACTAATTACTTGGAAAGCACAAGGGATTCAAAGTAAAACGTGTGGGTCCATGATCGCACTGCGAGCATCGTGGCCTAGTAGTAAAGGGAGGATGAAAGTAGTCTAGCAAATAGAGTCTTTGGTCCTTTTTACTAACCTCTATGATCCTTCCCTATCCTCATTATCACATTCCTCTCAGCTCTTTTGTTGCAAACTTGCCACTTTCACTAATGAAAATCAGGATGTCTGACCAGGGAAGGATGATCAATTCCTGTGTCAAGCTGCACGAGCCCAGGACCCTGTGTATTAACTTCATATACCCCTCACAATTCCCTATATAGCGGGCAAGTTTCCTTCTGCCTTTCACAGGTTGGGCACCTAGACTGCTTCCATACCCAGCAGTGCCAGGGTGTCTCGCTAACCTGCAATGGCCAGTTGTTTTCCTACCTTTATTTATAGCCATGCCATTCTTAACTGGTCTTACCTGGCTATCATTATCTTTGACTGTCTAAGTCTCCTATTCACAAGCTATCGGTATAACATGGTACCGAGTCTTGGGGCAATGTAACCTCATTTTGTTCATATTTTCCCTCGAACGGATTGTGACAGTGAATTGCCGCTGTAATCTTAATATATCCTGCTTCCTTCACTTTGGGATGTTTCTTTTCTGCTATAACAGCAACTTTAGCATACCGTATTACCTCCTCCCTGTACCACCGCCTGATAATGTGTTGGAAAAAATTAAAACCAGTTTACTGGTTTTACCAAAAACCTGTTTTGGTTAAACCAGTTTACTTAACAAGTTTTCAAAACTGGTTTTGCTGAACCGGGTTTTATCAGGCAATTTATGGATACAGGTGTACCAACTTTAATGAAAATCCGCGTTGCAGTTCTAGACAAAAATGACTTTGCCAAAAGCAGACTTAATTCATATTAGTTTTGTAGGAATGGTTCAGGTTACTTCATATTACTAAAAAGAAAACATGTTCTAGTTTCCGATTTGATATTTAATACTGGTGATCGATCTAAGACAAAATTTTTACAAAAAGGGTTTAAATTATTTATTATGCCTGTTGAACACTACATTGCATTTTATTTTTCCAATGCTCTACCCGAAGGTACTACATTGGTCTGGAAGTGAGTTCTTTTTACCTCGAAATTTTGAATTTTTTAAAACCATTGTTCCAAGCAAGGTCTTTAAAGTGCACGACAACACATGCAGGACCCATATTTTGCCTTTCATCCAAACAAGGACGTACTTTTCTGAAAAATACTTGCCTAACAATCTTTAAGCAGACCGTGTTGGTATTCGCAATCGGGACCTTGAGCTTAGTAGTCACAAGCATACCAGCTATGCCCCGGAGCTACCTTGTTGAACACTATAACAGGGCATGTGGCGTTCAGGTGTAGAGGGAAATCACTTTAAGAGGAACCCACAATCATTATGTGCACAAAGCAAAAATCGGTTTAGTTAAGTTCATTATATGTAATTAAGGATTGCAGTATTCAGGTTTCAGTGGTATGGAATTTTGTATAGTCAACCAATCCAAAATTACCTTGTGTCTGCCTAGATTTGCATTGTAAAACAGCCTGTGTCAAGGGTGTTTTGTTTTTTGCTGATTTGACATTTTGCAATTTACAGCAGCTGTTTTCTATCCTTTGTATATTATTTCAGTTCTTGCTATAAAACTTCTTTTTAGAACTAAAGTACGTCATTTTGTTATTGTGTGCGGGAGTATTTATAAAACGCACCTCCCCTAACATTACTGTAATAACTCAAGTATGCCACCGTTACTATATTTCTGCGGAATCTGTCAAATGCCATGTGTTCATCTTAAAGTGATTTACCTCTAGAATTTCAACTAGGAGTAAGTACTGGTTAAGTAACCAGAAAATTTCACTTTGGCTGCTGGTAGAATCGATTATGTTTTAAATAAAAGTGCTACACCTAGATATTTTGTTCCTTTTTATATACAAAAACAAGTTGCTTTTGTTAATATGAATATTTCACTACTGCATATTACCTACAACATATTGAGAAATGATTATTTTAATATTCGAAAATGGTGAACATAATTTGAACAAGTACAAGCTATGGTACAAAATAATTAAAACATGCAATCAAAGTTGGCTGCTTGATCACTAACAGTGGCATGACACCAATACTTCTTGTGTAAAATTTTAAGCATAGTCCCAAATACCAAAATTGGTTTTTGAGCATGTCTTGCAATAACCGTTTCACTACCTCTTTACTAAAACCTCGGTTTTACTGAAACCGGTTTGCTGCTGACACTAGACCTGAAATAAAATAAAAACAAGAAAATATAATACATCCTAGAAACGACGCTTCTGCCGCAAAATATGATTATGTCATAAAACAATACATACAGAATGAAAAAACCTCGCTATATTAATTCTAACGAGATAAAATATTATTACAGTTAAACATGTATTCAAGTCCCAATAATTATTTCGGTCAAAACTTACTTGCAAAATTAATAACTAGGAAACTAGCTCAATTAGGTTAAAAGAACAAAGCTAAATACATAAAATTGAAATAATAAATGATGATTAAATAATATAATATTAATAACAAATATCGTGCATAAAGATTACTTTCGTTGTTAAGCTACAGTTAAAACTTTAGTAAACAACAAAACCATATAAATATCCATCATCATTTTGTTTTCGACCTTACTTAAGGTCGGTTTGACGCAGCTCTAACTTTTTTTCTATTCTGTGCTAATCTAAAAAGTTCTTCATACCCTTCACAACCTAAATTTCTAAATTGGTGGTGTACTTTCCTCCTGCGTCTGAGTATATTGCCTATGAACACCATTGTGAAATTGTTGAAAATGTGTGTGATTCGTATCCCAATCTAGAACTGTTCGTCGTAGGTGATTATAATTTGCCAAAAGCAAAATGAATCAATAACAATAATCTACAAGTTCAATGTCCTATAAATTCGAATGCAATACAAATATGTGCATCCTACAATTATGCTAATTTATCACAAATTTGCAATCTCCCAAGTAGTCGAGACACATTTTTAGATTTAGTATTTACAAATATCGAGTAATGATCCCTTCTTACCAATTAGGGTACCTCACCAAGCTTATGAAATAGAATGGCAATGAAATTTTTATCATATTACACTGAATAATTTATACTGTGTAGAATATATTATGACTTTCGAAATGCAAATTATGATAGCATAAATTACTACATAGCTTCTATTGACTGGGAATCAAATTTATCAAACGAGGTGAACTTTTGTGTAGGGTATTTGTATTCGGTTATATATGAATACTACAGCTTGTTTATACCACTGAAGAAATTTAAAAACTCTATCCTAAATAGTTTAATTCATAATTGCGGACACTAGTATTAAGGAAGTATATAGCTCATAAGAAATTTAAGTGTACTGGGAAGTATGCTGATTACATCACCTTCAGCAATTTATGTTCACAATATAAAACACTTTCAAATAAATGCTATCAAGATTATCTAACTCAAGTAGAAAAAACATCTGGATCCTAGGGATTTTGGAGATTCATTTAAGAATAAAAAAAAATTGATGGTTTCCCTGATATTATGAAATATGAGGATATAACTGCTCATACTGGTCAGGAAATAGTTAACTTATTTGCTAAATATTTTTCAACAGTATATATTCCGTTACATAAGAAATCATCTCCATTAATTAAATTCAACAACACAATAGATTGTAATTTTTCTTTATTGTCCTCTGGAATTATATGATACTATATTCAATCTTAAAGACACTTGCACATATGGATCAGACGGTGTTCCTCCAATATTTTTGAAAAATACTATTTGCACTATACTTACACGGTTATTGTATATTTTTAACCTATCTTTAAAATGTGGAATTTTTCCTGATTATTGGAAGGGCAGTTTGTAACCCCTATTTACAAATAAGGTGATAGAGAATTAGATACCAATTATTGTGGAGTTAGCATTTCAACAATTCCTAAACTTCTAGATGCTCTACTAGCACAGCAATTATCATTCATGTCGAAAAACATAACTATAGAAGAGCAACACGGATGTTGCAAAGGCCTAATCGTTTGTCCTTTCACCAAGAACTAGTGACCTCATTAGAGCATGGGTTGCAAGTGGATGCTATGTACATCGACTTTAAGGAAGGCATTTGATATACTAGATCATTCTTTATTGATTAGTAAGCTTCGTTCCATGGGTGTTAATGAAAAATCTATAGTATGGATAAACAGTTGACTTAGTAATCGAATACAATTTGTCAAAATAAAAACTTATCTCATCCTCAATTAATGTCCTTTCAGGTGTTCCGCAAGGATCATATTGTGGTATGATCTTGTTTAATCTGTTTATTAATGATATAGCAGAAATTGTCTCCCATTCTAAAATATTATTGTATGCTGATGGT
This sequence comes from Platerodrilus igneus, assembly GCA_036346225.1. Lineage (NCBI taxonomy): Eukaryota > Metazoa > Arthropoda > Insecta > Coleoptera > Lycidae > Platerodrilus > Platerodrilus igneus. Next base: position 1,548,238 of record JARFIW010001068.1, read on the forward strand.
AAAATTTTTAAATCTAATCAATCATATGAAGATAGAAATTAGTTCAGTATGACATTCTGAAAGTTGGATCTTGGTGCAAAACAAATATGATGAAACTTAATGATAAAAAATGTTATTTCCCCGCTAGCCATATCTACATTTTAAATAAAGTCCATTAAATAGAGTGGAAACTATTGATTTGGGAATATGGATGGGCAGTAAAATAGCGTTTCAAAATCATATACCAAGCATGTTCAATAAATCTATGAAAATTCTGGGAATCGTTACCAGATTTGAAAAGGACTTTTCAATTCAAGCTTTGAAGAGTTTATATTGTTCACTGATATGATTGGTAACTGAATATGGTGCGATTATTTGAAGTCGGTACTACTTCAATCAAATTAGTAATATTGAAAGAATTCAGCGGAGATTTGTGAGATCTTGTTCTTATAAAATGAAAATAAAGAGAGATGAATATAACTATTCATAAATGTTATCTCTTTTAAATATGGAAACCCTAGAAACCCACAGAATACATATTGACTTAAAATATTTACAGGAACTTATATCAGGAAGTATAAATTCAAGTGTGCTTATTGTAGAGGCTAAACTTCACAGCATAATGCACTACACACGGCATAAATCTCTGTTTGCTATTACATTTCATCGTACAAACTATGGTAAAGTTTCCCCTATGTCAAGAATCTTAAATTTTGGAAATAGGTATAATGATCAGTTAAATTTAATTAACTCATCGTAAGCTTTAAATCATTACGTTGGCACATAACAACTTAATTATATAAAGTTTCTGATATGTAATTACATTTAGTTCATCTTATACTGTTTTCTTTTTATATAATGGGGTTATTCCGTACAATGGTGAAATAAAAAAATAAAATATTAGTTTTCTTTAAAAATAAACCCTCTACATTAAAAAGTGATGTTTTCAAATTACTAATCGATTTTAAAGCTAAAAAGTATATATTAGGTGTTTTGTGGCTGTTTATTTTAAAATTTTTTAAAATAATTCTGTCATCATATTTTGAGTGTACAGCTTTGTTTGCCTCTTCGAAACCTGTTTTTAACATTTTTCGGATAAATTATCTAAAGTTTGCACACAAATCGTAAAAACTCACCCCATGCAGGGCGAACCTGTGCCGAAATCAGATTGGCAGTTGAATCTCCAACGTTTTTGCGCATATTAGGCATTTTACCAAGACCCGTGGGGAATTCTGGAAAACTTTTTGATGTTATTTCTCCATCTTGCTAGTACGTTTTTAAACATTGCGTGTTCTGTCGCTTTGGGCTGCTTTGTTTGAGAAAAATTGTGCGATTTCTACTTCTTCGACACATAAATTACGATGTGTGCGCAAAATCGACAAATCCCGAAAAAGCGTCATTTTTAGGGTTCCGTCCTTATAAGTTATAACGGAACCTTTATAAGATCACTCTCGTGTCCGCCCGTCCTTCTGTCACAGAGGTTTTTCTCGAAAACTATGTAATGTAGGAATTTGAAATTTGGCACAATGCTAGGTCTTTAGGGGCACATAAATTTTCAGAAAATTGAAAAAAACTTTTGTAGATTAAAATGGCGAGGGTTAATTCGGTCAAAAGAAAAAAAGTTTTAATAAATGTATCGTGTGAGGTATCATTCGTAAGAAGATTCTAAAAGGCTTCTAAAAATATTTTTTTTATAATTTTCGGTCCAGTAGTCTTCATGATACAGCTCAAAATGTGCCAAAAATGACCCTGTTCTTCTACATTTCAAAAGCTAAAATTTTGATTTTAATAGGGATAGTAGCTATTGAGTCATAGATTATCGGAAAACTGCAGGTTTTTTTGACAGTGTAATAGTTGCAGGGAAATTTTTTTTTAAACACAGTACTAGACAACGTATTTACTAATGTACCAGTACAATGTGGGACAATATATTCATTTTCCAGTTATCACAATCAAATTTGGATAAGATTTAAATATACATAAAAAATAAAAACAGCTTAATTAGGTTTATCACTGTAGTATTGTTACAGAAGCCTAATAGTTCGAGCTCGACTCGCTGTTGGCTAACTTTTTTCCCAAAATATCCGCTTTTGCGCCACAAAAACCCACCTATTGGATGTAGGACGTTACCCCTATCGAACTCCGTCCCATCCACCTCCGCAGCGCTGCCCCCCCCTCAGAGGAGATTCCCAATTATTTCCTGTCTCTTTTCTGTTAACTCCGAAGCACAAGTCTGTGCAAAAGCGGGCTACCAAAATTTATTATTATTAGATTAGCAAAGTTCGGTAGCCAGAGGCAGGGGACTTTTGGTTTGCAGACTTTAGGGTAATTCGTACAGGATCAAAAGAAGGAACTACGGGATGTGGAGATAGTTATGTGGAAAAAGATAAGACACTGTGTAGAAAACTATTTACAAAAGAACGAAAGAGTATTCATTGTTAGATTAGAACCTAAACAGATATATACAGTAATAATACAAGTGTACCCACCTCTAGCAACAGTGAGGAAGAGGTGGCAGCAATCTACAAACATATCTGAGGCATTATGACTTATAAAAGGACACGAAAATTTAATAATTATGGGAGATTTTAAAGGTAGGTGAGGGTAAGTAGAGAGCAGTAGTAAATTAATTTTGTTTAGGCACAAGAAACGACAGGAGAAATAGGCTGGTAAAATTTTACGACGAAAACAATTGAACTATCACAAATACATTATTTTAACATCATGCAAGAAGATGATATACTTGGAAGATACCAGGAAACAGGGAGATATCAAATAGAATACATTCTTGTTAAACAACGGTTTACAAATCAAGTAAAACTGTAGAAGCAACCCAGAAGCAGATATAAACACTGAATACAGCATTAAATATGAAGGCTGTGCCTAAATTAAAAAATTTGAAAAAATGGAACGAAAAAATGCATCTTGACTTTGAGAAACTAAGAGATAAAGATATTCAGAAAAAAATTGAGAAAAAGTTAAACGAATTGTTCAAAGACATTGGAAAAATTTCTGATACTAAGGAAGTAGAAACAGAATGGAATTAATATTAAATCCAGCATAGACATGGCGGCCAGAGATATTGTGGGATATATACAAAAAGAAAATAAGAAACCATGGATAACAAAAAATATCCTAAATTTAATAGAAGAAAGACGAAAATACAAAATAGATCACACGAAACGGAAATACAGAGATACAAAGCCATAAAATGGGAAATTATTGGCAAATGCAGGAAAGCTAAAGAACAATGGTTTGATGAAAAGTGCAAAGAGGTACAAACTAAGATGGAAATAGGAAAGACAAACAAAGCATACAAAGTAATTAGAATGAATTTTAGGGATATAAAACCGTATAGCAAAAATATAAGGGATTTAAGAGGAAACGTCATTATACAAAATATAGCGAAAGTGGTTAGATGGCAGGAATATATAGGGAATTTATATGCAGGAGAGGAACTAACAGCATTAGACAGGAATCAGTCATTGAAAATGATGACTTGAGATATATACTGCGAGATGAGTTTGAATTAGCAATAAAGGGTTTGAAAAATGGTAAGGCGTTGTAACATGTTTAATTTGATTAATAATTATTCGCCTTGAATTACGAGGATAATGCGCTAAGCGTGCCTTATTCTTTATTAAGGTTCCATATAGTACATAACGAAACGCTTCGTTTTAATAATCTTCTTATAGTAAAATATCTGTGTCACATAAAGTTATTTTGGCGAGCACCTCTATGCAATCCTTCTTCTATCGTATTTCCCCACCTCTAACGTCGCTATCGTTCGTTTCTCGCTATGTCAAGTTAGTCGCTCCCTAGCAACCAATTTATCAAGATGTTTTCTAGGCTAGAGGCATGCTACCTTCGGTTGAACTATTTGTGTGAGTGGTTCAAGTCATGCTTGACTTGGAACAATTCCAGTAACTTCTACTAACGGTTTGTAATTTATACATTTTACGAACTTAATTTAATTTTGTTTCATTTATTTAGCGCGCCTACGAAAAGCGCCTACGAAAAACGCCTACGAAAAACGATAGAGAAGGACAAGTGAAGATTTTGGTTTTGATTGCTGTCGTCCCAAGTTTGAAAGGGCTTGTAGTATTATTTGGAGCTTATGAAATTTCCGTTCGGATTTGTCTTGGAGAAACAGAGGCAGTTTGGTTCGTTATTACACTTAAGAAATTTTTGCATGTGTTTAGGAATGTCGTTAGCCTTTGCTAAACAGACGATCATATAAAAAGCACGAAAGTTGCTATCATGTTTACGAACATATGATCTGTTTCATTTTCAATTATTGTTGAACTGGTTTTACAAGCCGTAGAAAGAAATTTTGTCAGGTTAGGTCTATATAAATGTAAGCTTTGTTCCATTTGAACTTCAGATAAATTTCAAGATATATTTTCGACGTCATATTTTTTTTTGTGATATAGCACATTTGACAGATGTTGCCGTGAAAGCAGATGTTTCGTGCAGCTTTCATAAAATTCAAATTAAACATTTTTCAATCTTGAAATTAGCTTTTATTCACAGATAAATTATAAACACTAAGTATAAAATTTTAAATACACGCTGCGTACTAATTATGAAACTAATCTACCTGATAAGATCTGCCCAGGATAGAAACGTTAGTTCAATGCATTGTGTTTACGAATTATTTTGGTCGAATATTTAAAACAAGCTTATATTTAGAGAGCAGTCTTTTGCTTTAAAAAGACAAAATTTTGATTTTGTTATAAACTTTATTGTTGAGAATTTTTTACCTGTTAAAAAGTTTTGAAATTTTAAAAGAAAGTTTTTTTCTTCAGTAAACAATTAGTTAAACTTTGAGACTTTTATTTTGGTCAAATGCGATCAAATATGATAACATAAAGGTAGAATTTTTGAGTAATAATTTTATGCCAATATCATATTGGATATACATTTTTATTTATTTAATCTTTGTAATTTCTTACAGGAGCTGCGTCTTATTTTTATAAGACAGGTTTTTGTTAACGAAGGCGATCGTTTTATCTTTGGGTTTCCACGTCCGCCCTCAGAATTGTGCTTTGCTCTTATCGTGATTATCTCAGGACTTGGTGGCGCCTATTTAACTTAGTTTAGCTTTGGTTTGCAAACAAAATTCGACCTACCCCCCCCCCACTTCTTATTGCTCTACCCCTAGCTATGTCGGAAGATTTTTGTGTACTGGCGCCCATGTAGAAAATTAAGTTTCACTAGCGCCCATCATAAAAAAACTACAAAATTCGTATCACTGCCATCCAACGCGGGGCTGGCAACAACAAAAAATCGTTACAGCGTCATGTACAGATAAGGTGCAAGCAAAACCTCTACAGGCCGCTGGACAAGCAGTAAAAGAAGGTCTCTTCCAACGTGTAAACTACATGTATGAGGCAGGCGAGATACCCAAAGATTTCAAACGTAACATCATAGTAAATATACCAAAAAAGAGAGGTGCAGATTGATGTGAAAATTTTCGAACAATAAGTCTGACAGCACACGTGTAGAAAATATTGACTTGAATTGTACAAAGACGAATGGAAAAACGAACTGAAAAAATACTAGGAGATGATCGATTTAGGTTTAGGCAAAACAGGAAAACAAGGGAGGCTATTTTAGCTCTGAGGGTGATAATAGAAAAAACAATAGAAAAAGGAGAGAGCGTGTATATAGGGTTTATAGATCTGGAAAAAAGCATTCGCCAATGTAAAATGGAAAAAATGTTCGAAATACTCAAAAAGAGTGGATTGACGTATAGTACATAGCTTATACAAAGAGCAAACAGCAGAATTGGAGCAGGAACGTAGAGAAGAAAATATTAGGAAAGGGGTGAGACAGGGATGTGCCTTATTCCCATTAATTTTTAACTTGTACATAGAAGAGGCAATGAATACTGTCAAATGCATGAAGACATTTGGAATTACTATTCAGGGACAACAGGTTGATATGCTTAGATTTGCAGATGATATAGCGGTATTAGCATCTAGCAAAGAAGAGTTAGAAGCTGCTCTTAATGAAATGGAAACAGTTACAACAGAGAGATATGGTATGAAAATTAACAAAAATAAAACTAAACTTCTAGTATGCAAAGGAAGGGAAAATAAACCAAAAACGAGAATACAAATAGGTAACGAGAACTTACAAGAGGTTAAGGATTTCTGCTACCTAGGAAGCCAAATAACGTAAGATGGGGAAAGCACAAAAGATATAAAACAAGGATTAGCACAATGTCGTGTTATATTTAACAAGAAAAAGCAACTACTGTGTTCAAAGAAAACAAACATTGAAACAAGGAAAAGATTGCTTAAAACATGTGTGGAGCACAGCACTGTAGGGCTATGAAGCCTGGAGAGTAGGAGAAGTGGACAAGTAAAGGTAGAAGTCTGAAATGTGGTACTACACATGTATGATGAAGATATCATGGACAGACAAAGTTAAGAACAAAGAGGTACTAGAAATGGTAGGGGAAGAAAGAAATATGTGAAAAACAGTAAAAAATAGGAGAGAGGATGATAGGTCACATACTAAGACATGAGGGTATAGTGCGGAATATATATTAGAAGCAGAGATAGGAAAAAGAGAAGTAGAGCTAGACCTAGGTTAGACTACTGCACACAGATAGTGAAAGATGTAGGATGTGGAATTTCAGATAAATGTGCAGGCTAGCTCAGAATAGAAATCAATGGAGGTACGCATCCAACCAGTCCCTAGATTGAAAAACTAATGACAAAAAAATAAATGTACTTAAACATGATGATTATTATAAACAATTACAGGTATTGATCTTGCAATATTCTCAACTAATGTTAATGGCACGGAAGTATTTACTGGAAAACTATTAATTCGGCACATATCTAAATGTTGGGGGATCCATGGCAGCCACAGGCTGCTTAACCCCCTTCATATACCTTGTGTGATTTTTCCAATGATGCACCCGAAAGTACTACATTGGACAGGAAGCGAGTTTTTTCTTTTACCTGAAAAATTTTGAATTTTGCCGAACTCTTACTATTCCAAGCAAGGTAGTGATTAAAGTGTGTGACAACACACACAAGGGACCTCCATTTTACCACTCATCTGAACGTCGACGTATTTTTGTGAAAAATGCTCGCCTAACATTATTCAAGTGGACCACGTTGGGTTTCAAACCTGGCACCTTGGGCGTAGTAGTCACACGCATACCAACTACGCCATGGAGCCGCCTTCCCTTCACATACCACTGAATCTCGGTGAAATAGGGCATATAATTAGAAAAAATAGAAGGGGAACCGAGCTGTATATAGGCTGTTGTAGGAATTTCTGGGAACTGTGTAGACTAGCTCAGAACATAAGTAAGTGGAGGTACACGTCCAACTAGTTTTAAGACGAAAAATCTAATGACAAAAAATAAGTGCATTTAAGTCTGATGACTATTTTAAATAAATACAGGTGCGGATTGTGAAATATTTTCAACTAATGTTCATTGTGCAAAATGGTATTTTGTAAAAACTATTAATTCGACAAATGTTCAAGTGCTGGGGGAACTTGGCAGCCACAGGCTACTTGCCCCTCTTCACATACCATTGAATATCGGGGAAATAAGGTATATAACTGTAAAACAATAGGTGACCAAACCGCATCTAACAAGAAAGAACAGCGGATATGTTCAAAGACAACAAACATAGAGACAAGAAGAAAATTGTTTAAAGTATATATGTGGAGCACAGCACAGTACGTCTATGAAATAGGGGCCGTTGGAAAAGCAGACAGAAAGAGATAGAAGCCTTCTGAATGTTGTGCTTCAGATGTATAAGGATGAGAGCATGGACAGACAAAATTAATAACAAATAGTGTTAAGGTGTTTTAAAGCTGTTTTTACAATTAACCCTTCACCATTCCTTATTTCCGCTATTTGCACCCGTTCATTCCTATATAGCACATGGTGCGGTATTGAACAGTGACAGTCACGAGAGTGGTGTTCAGACTTTGGTCAAGCCGTAAGTGCACCCGTAATCAACAGACGCACGTTCGCGGTGTTTTCGTTAGTGCGTGTGTGAAACAAAGCATTGCACATCATCAATCATTCATTATACAGTCCGCTATAAACATTTTGGAATGGTTCATGACCTATGGTAATGTCATGGTAGCAGATAAAACAGTAAGTGCTAATATTAATTTATTTACATGCTGTATATCGTACAAATAGGTTATAGAAATAGTAGAGGAATAAAGATATCTGTGGAAAACAAAAAAAATGTAGAAATAGAAGAGCAGGATATGTTCTAAGGCATTTTTGGGGAATAGTACAGGATATATTACAAGTAGTAGTAATAGAACAAGTAGTGATGGAAGCAGACTCTGCATATTTCATGGAAATGTGTAGGTTAGTTCGGAATAGGAAACAATGAGGGTACGCGTCTAACCAGTTCCAGGACTGAAGACCTAATGATGATTAGAATATCATAAAAAAGACATACTCCATCTAACTGATCAACAACAGATTCTATGTACCGTTGCCAGATTGCAAGAGCTACATTAATACCAAACATTACCCTTCGTGTTTCGAAAAAGCCTTTATGTGTATTTAAAGTCATTAACTTTGCAGGGCCAGGTGAAACAAGTAAGCTTAAATAAGCAGTTCGCACATCCAAGGTTGAAAATATCTTATCCTTTGCAAATTTAGCAAAAAGTTCTTCAATACGAGAAACAGGGTATTGTGGTACATTAATTTGTGGGTTTAATGTTTGAGAATAGTCTGCACAGATACGTATGAATCGATCAGACTTCACAACTGCAACTATTGGTGTAGCACATTCCAAATAGTCCACCTTCTGTAATACTCCATTATTAACTAAACGTTCAAGTGCTGTTTCTGCCATTGCTTGTAAAGCGTATGGTACTGGACGTGGCTTCCTGTAAACTGACTGTACAGTGTGTAGTAGTTCTAAAGAACATTCAAAATTTTTTGCAATACCCCTAGCGGGTTCAAATATTTCCTTGAATTGATTCAATACGGTGGGAAGTTGTAATTTATTTTCACAAGTAACATGACGAACTGATTGTAAATCTGTAATATTTGCATCCATTCACGACCTAATAATGGTGGTAAATCTTTTGGCACAATGTAAAGTGGTAATTTAGCTGTTCGACTATTATAATTAATATTAACATCTGCCACACCTAGAGGTATAATTGATCTGCTTTCATTACTATAGGATTTATTTGTAGGACCTAAAGTAGCATTGGAAATCTTTTTAAAAGTACCGCAATTAATTACAGAAGCAGCACTACTGGTATCAACTTCCATTTTTACTGGTTGAGTATTAATTTGAATTTCAACAATAAATGGATTATACGTATACTTGTATAATGAATACAAGAGTAATTCATCTACGAAGTTTTATGCAGAATTACAATTAACTGTTAAATCATGAATGTTGTTTCATGATTTGCACAATTCTTGAATATGTCCCTTGTGTTTACAGATTGTACAATGTAAATGAGCTTTATGGCAGTCTGGTGCTTTATGGTTATGCAATCCACAACGAAAACACAGTATAACATTGAACTTTGCGTGCCTCTTGTCCCCTTTACTCTTACTGCCTTTTTGTGTCAATGAATTAGTACCTTTATAATTGTTAAAATGTTCTCCCTTCTGTACAGTAGCAAGAGAAATCTTACCTACAGTTGTATTTAAAATTACACTAGTGCTTCCAGTAGCACGTTCGATACTTTCAGCAATATCTTCTATCCGATTAAAATCGGTACCTTCTTCAAATATTCACTGTAAAGTTTTTCACAACGAAGACCGCTAACAAACACATCACGCATACTTTCCTTTATTACGTCCTGTGCATAATTGCACTGAACTGAAAGCTTGCATAATGCTGCTAAATAGTCAGAGATTTTCTCACCTTCTAATTGCTTTCCGTTAAGAAATCTATGACGACTTGGAATTTCTAGCATCTTTGGATTTATAAACGACTTTCAATAATTAGTGATTTCTGTAAACGTTACTTCTGTAAAAAGTTTAAGGTGTAAGAAGTCCTTTAATGCACTAATGATAGGAGCAGGAAGTAAAGCGACAAATGTTGCACTTTTCCTTTTATGGTTGAAATTGTATACATTTGATAATAGAATAGAATAGATTTATTTGTATCCATGTATACATGGTAGTTCACTGTTACATAAAATAAAATTACATGTTAAAAATCTACATATAATAAATATAACATATATAATTAATTTAAATTGATCAAACAATAATTCTAAAGAAGGTTGTCACTTAAGAATTCATCAACTGTGTAATAACATCGTTCTACGAGCAGGGGAAAAATAGCAGCTTAAAATTTTTTAAGTGGTCTTAATGAACGTATGCTGCTTGGAAGTTTATTATAAAATAGAGCTTCAAATTCAACTAAGAAGTCATCAGTCTTCTCTCTTCTTATAAGATTGTAAAGAAGTTCCTGGAGCTTGTGTAGATGTAACAGGTTGAGCATGTGGCAATCCTAAATTGCATATTGCATCTGTTAGATCCAACTGTACCTTTAAGCTTTGTTGTTCTAAATTAATAAGCACATTTGTAAAAGTTTCTTCAAAATTTGGCATATTGATGTAGAAGAAACAAAAACCCAAAATGAAACACGAGGTATCTACGACCAACCGACTGTGCCAGATGTTGTGTATTAGGCCAGGTGTTGTACATGGTGCTACTACTAATTCAATACTCACCATGGGGATCTTGAGAACTATACAAGATACATATTCGGTTAGATTAGACAAAGTTATGCTATTTAGAGGCATTTAAAAATCGACAAAGAAAGTGTGAATATTTTAAGTGATTTTCAGAATACAGCGTGAAAACTAAAATACTGCATTTTCCTTTATGTTTAATAACTTCCTTAATTTTCAATTGAACTTAATAAAATTGGGATGGATGCATAAGTCGATATGACCTTTCCACCGAAGTTGTTAAAAAATTTCTAGGCCTACTATGTGCGCGTGCCCGAAGTCAACTTTTGTGTTTCTTATGGCCGACATATTGGATTTTTGTACCATTAGTTACCTTTCTATTTGTCCCAAACACAAAGATACTCAAAACTCGTTCTATGTTTTTAATATATAAGGAAAGTACTTAAGTTTTTAAAGACTGCCAAGTTCTCATATCAAAGACAAAATACAGTATGTGGTTCCCTTACAACCTCAAAGAATAAAATCCTTTGAAAATTGAATATCAATATTGTTCAAGTGCAGCAGGTAGTTGTAAAATTTGTTACATGCCGAAATTCGGCATATAAACATTTCTATAAGTTCCTAATTTATAAGTGATTTCGTGCCAATAATTTAAAAAGACTTGTGCGTGCATTTCCGTCCCTTGAAATAGTTGCGCAGATGGAAAAAGAAAGGGTGATTTCCGTCACGTAGAGACTAGTCAGCCAGACGTCGAGCCTAGTGGTTTATCTTTGTGCCGTTTCTTGTCTTCTGTTTCAGGTTATGTAGGTTTCCTGCCTTATACCTAATTATTGTTCCTCATGCCAGTTTCCTGTGGTTCCGCTAATAAATAGGAAGAAGAAGACAAATTAAATTTTGATCCAACCGGGGGCAACAGATTACTCACGCCCGAAATGCTCAACAACGCCCAGCTGCCGTTATAATAGCGTAATGCTGTAAGGAGTCCTACAGTTACGTAAGTACCTTTATCGTTTTTTGCATGTGATGTAGTAATTTAAAATATTTATATGACGTAATACCTTATTTGCGCATCATTTTGCAAATATTTATTTGTATTACCAACTGACGTAGTGGCTCTCATGCATTACCGCCGGGAGTATAACAAATTAGAGAAAACATCAGCAAATACAATGATAAAAACGATAATAAAATATGGTATTATAAAAACAAATATGAACAAATTTAAACAACTTTATTCAACTTTTTCTTAGGTTTCTTATTTGCTGATTTTGTTGAACGTCGTTTAACAGATTTTATTTTACTCAAACTTTCTGCTTCTTCTTTAGTAATTACAGCGGACAATTCACTCAACGCCACCTGATACTCTTCACCTAATTGTTCTAAACCGTCTTCTGAAATCTCGATCTAGGCAAATTGAAAATTTTGAAAAACTTTCTAAAATAACTTAAAATACAATACCTCTTCCAAGGAGTCTTTACCACCTTGTTGTAATAAGCTTACAAATTTTTTAAATTGTGTTTTATGTAGTAATGTTACAGCTAAACCCAATTCGCCTGCTCGAGCTGTCCGACCAACTCTATGTATATATGTTTTAAGGTATTTTGGAGGGGAATATGATATAACACATTGAACACCTGCTAGATCCATTCCTCGAGAAAGCCTATCTGTGCAAACTAATCTAAAAGAAACAGCATAAATCAAAGAATGATTATCAATACCGACTTACATGTCAATATTTCCTTTACAAAAACTAACAATTAAATCATTACGTGCATTTGTTTCATGTTGTGAAGCAGCATCTTCTATTTTTAATTGCTCTTTAAACAAGGCTTGTAATAAAATTGCTAACCGATGAGCACTTTCCACAGAATGCACAAATATTAAACTCCTTGTTAAATTGTTTTGTTTAATAAATTCATATAGAACTAGGGGTTTTAAATCCAAAGAGCATTGGATATATTTTTCAGTTAGTTCTTTTGGTGTAGTATATTTACCAATAAATGCATCAGTCCGAGCAAGAATCCCATTTGTTTCAAGTACAGAAGTAAAGAGTTTTGGTTGAAACAATGATAACTTTTGCAGCTTTTCAGGATCTTGAGATAAGGTTGCAGAAAATAGTAATTTCTGAGGTGGACGTCGACCTCTTAGTGTAAAGAGATTTAGTATTTTTGAAGGATGTATCTCCATATCTGTAAAATTTAATGCTATTTAAGACGATAAACATTTTTTAACAACTAAGTAAAGCTATATAATAAGAATCACATCAAAAATAAGAAATTGACATGCAATTAAAACAAAAGATAAGGTTTTAAAGTATCATTGACACTAATAGCAAAGCCCAACTACTTTTCAACATCGTAGTTGCTACTGAACTGCTTCACAAAAATGACAAGTTTCTCAGTACTAATGTGGTACATAACTAAACTGTGATTGTAAACACAAAGTTAATATTTTTTGTAACTATTCGTTATTTTCAAAGTGCCCCCCCCCACACCCTTCACCTTCAGAAAAAATTTAGTCACTTGGCACTAAATTAAGACTACTCTAACACGGTACTCAAAAGTATCTCATTTAAAGAGCTGCAGTTCTGTTGTAGATGTTGATACCGTATTAGTCCAAGTGTTGTGATCCCAGCATACAACTTTCTATACCTTTATTTTGAATGCAGCATTGACGAGGCTGCTGAAGTTATTGTCTTCCCTTTGGCACGAATTCAAGAAGCAGTTAGCTCTGGTGTCAAGTTTCGTTTCTCGTTTTTGAGTCTTGAAGAACTAGTGCGTTTGAAACGTTTGGGCATTACGATAAATATAATCAGATGAGAAACGGAGAATAGTAATTTAAAACAGACAACTTATTATTAAAGCATCCTGTATAATTTTGCTTTCAGTACAATAGTGTTTAATAAGCTATTGTAATAATAGGAATTATACAAAAACTATTAATTTAGAAATCACAAAAGCATAATTTTATTTCTGTACGATACACTTGCAATGAAACTCTGATTCATTAATTATTTTAAAACCCACCAAAAAAAAACAGATTATAATACATTTCTCATAAAATATTAAGATACTTTTTGTACATTAAAAATATTCCATTTAATATTACACTAACCTAATTACAGATATCAGTTATAATGTATGCAAGAAGCAATAAAAATCGAGTTTTTACAATGTAAAACAAAGGAAAAACCATGAGATAATGAAACCCACAAAGATTAAATCACAAACCAAACGTCATTATACAGGACAATGTATTCATTTATACTACATATACTAGGTTAGCAAAAAGAAACCATAGCAATTAGGTAGCACCCTTCCTTTTTACAGGTAGGAATGGGTGTACAACAGAGTCTAAATAAAACTCTGGTGGGACTAGCGTCGACCGTTTGTGGCTGCGGTAGATTGCAAAAGACTATATCTCAGGGGTTTGGAGAACAAAGTTAAATTTTACCCAGACAAGTTATAAAGATGCAATTTAGAACATGACAAAAGAAAATACCTTAATACAACTTATATGTTGACGTTTAGTTAATAACATTAATAAAAAAAATTAAATATGTATCGTTATTTTCTTAAAACCAAAGTTTCATACGATAAAATCACTAAGTGTAGTTCATTTATCTACACTCTTATAATTTTAAAATTTATCTCAAACTCTACCAGATAAGATATTAGAAAATCTAAATTTATTATTGTACTTAGACACAATTTCTAGTTAAACGTTCTAAGTAAAAGGAAATCATAATACGCTTTGTTGTATTTAACAATAGTTAAGAGAATTTTAATTAAACATTTAAATTGAAAATAACCTCAATACGCACAAAAAAAGGTTTCATGAAAGCTTTTCTGTTTACAACTCAATAGGTTATATAGGAAAGCAAAGATAATATTAAATTAGTTAAGGTAATAGATAAATAAAGTTATGACTATATTTTACAGGCATTATTTTTCAGATAATTGAGATTTAAAATGTAATGCATGCACGTCGTTCCGTCACAAAATACGATAAATACGATAAATTCCTACCTGTATTCCAGATATATGAAAAGAAACGTATACTTAAATGTTGCGCTTACGGCTTGTTCAGAACTATAGGATCTTCTTACGGTTTGTTGAGTTGAACATCATCGATAATTTTTTTGGTTGCTTACCTCAAACTTTTAATTTGTAAGAGCCAATCCTTGTTTGCTCCACAGCCATGTTTCATCAATGGACATTTAATTTATTTTAGAAGGTACATAAAACGTAACATTCTTGATCGATAAAAGATAATATTTGTAGGTAGTAAAATTAATGCATAGGCTTAGATAGCTTAGCACAGATAATTAGATACTTCACCAAAGGAATTTGCTACCAGAGGATATGCTACGGGAGGACCCTAGAAAATAAACGTGTTACAAAAACGAAATATTGCAATACGCCATGAGGAACAGTCTAAAAATTTATCTATAAACAGCTTACCGTCCATTAATGTTTTGAACGGGTTATTCAGGTAGGCTTTCTTCATAAGCATTTTGCTTATATTCTAAAATGATATTTATGTATGTTAGGAAGAATAAAAGCAAAGACATCCTTTTACATACCAAGTACGACATCATGGCCATAGAAAGGACATTTTTATCGGAAGACGGCATGTGCTCAAAAGACCGTTAGCTATGAAGACAAACAAATTTTGTTCTGGTTCACAGATAACCACACATTTTGAGAGAGGGGCAAAACAAGAAAACTATCCTAAATAACAGATTCATATATACACCAGTTGTGTATTTTATGGACATTATTCAAAGGTTAACCAATAGGAAAATTACATGTGATCTTAATTATTTATACAAAAGAAAGAGTATTAAATTAAGACTAAAGATCGATGTATATAGTGTATTATTTAATAATACTAAAGAGAAATGTTACACAAATCAAAACTAACTTGTGATTGTAAACGGTATTAATATAAAATTAAGACGAATAATACTTTTATATTGAAGGAAATTGATCCACACTGTAACATGGCAAAGGAACAGTGAATTGACATGTTACAAGGTATCTTACGTGTTAGGTATATATTAATAACATACACCAAAGCAGAAAAATGGGGATAATGACATCGCTAAACAACCACTTGAACAAAGGAATTCAATTCCTTAGAAGTCAGCAGCACTAACAGATATCGGGGTCAGACACAAAAGTAAAGGTTTGCGTTGCCATAAACACCCTGATGATTATGGAACAACAAATAAGAGTCCTCGTGATTGATCATGGGTTTTCAACATAGCCTACAAACCAAGAACATTGGGATGGTTTGTTGCCCAGAAAGATAGTTTATAATTCAAAGCCCTGAAGGATGAAATATCTTTTTGTTTAATGGAATTCATGGTGACTTTCAGATGAAACTGTAGTAGAATTAGATATGTAATTTGAACTGTATTTGTGGTTGATGTCCTTTTTATAAAGTATTGCTCAATGTGTAGTGTTACATTATTAGCAATATAAGGTTTGGACATTGTGAGATTGAGATATTTAACCCTAAAGGTTAGATGCATTAAGAATAAACTAATAATGAATTTAAACATTTTTGTTTATTGTATGTATCTTGTTATAGGAAAATCTCTAAGTCACTAACAAGACTATTATTGTAAGTACATTTAAAAATTGTTTTATGCCATTTTGTTCACAGAAATGTTATTTTAGAATAAAGTTAGGCCGGGCGAGTTGTGAGTTGTTTTGTTTGTTCAAACAGACAGATAACCTTTTGTAAGGAAATCCATTTCACTAAGAGAATACTTCGTAATTAATAATCACCTGGTGTACACGTTGTCCAGAAGAAATCCTATTAACCTAGACGTAGTTAACACCCTTTAAACTTGTCGGATTGAAAACCAAACAGAGTAAGTGCTAGTAATAAACGTAGTTTGAAATCGCACATAGGTATAATTTTGATCATTACTCAATTATGTCCAATTTTCCGCCATTTGTTGCTATAGGAACTCCCTTACGCACCACTGGCCGATGCAACCTTATTTTGTTACAAGATTCTCATCCCTTTTGGGCAATTCCAAATTTAAAAACTTCAAACTTCAAACATCCGTAACATAATGCTATTATCATTTGAGTTCAGATGTTTTATACAAAATGCACTTGTGATACAAAGTGGTTACGTAATTCTACACATCGTTCGCTTCTTTAATATCGCTCCAAATTAATATTTAATCTAATTTTAATGATTTCTAATTTTTCAACTGTATGGAAAATAACTAAAATTTGCCCAGTGTACAAATCAGGTAAAACTTCAAATATCTTTAACTTTAGGCCAATAGCAATAATCTCTAACTTTGCAAAAATAATTGAAACTGTCATCTGCAATGTTTTACATGTATCAAGTTTATTTCTCTCCACATCAACATGGGTTTTTATCCAAAAATTTACCATAACGAATGTAATAATTTTAACTGAATTTCTAATCCAAGCAATTGACAATCACCAGCAAGTTGACCTTATAAATATTATAACAAACGGAAATATTTGGATAAGTAACTGTTTTTTATTTCTTGTGATAACTGTCGTTCGAACCAAATTAAATATTCATTTGCTGGTTTCTAACGTTTCAATTTTATTTAAAATCTTTCTCAAAGAACTAAAAGTATAAAATTAATAGGCAGTATTTAAAATATAATATTTGACATTACACAGCCTGAATAAAGTAGTTGTCAGAAGTACTTTTGACAATGACAAAAATTCATATGTAACGCTATCTTCTAACATAATAGTTGCTTTTTCTTGTTAGATTGCAGCACGGTCTTGTGTTAAGCTTTGTTTTATAGATAGATAGATAGATTTATTTGTACCTATGAATACATGGTAGTTCACTCATATAAAAGTACACATTAAAAATTAACATACAATTTACAAATAATTAATTAATTAGATCTAATATTACTTAAATGAAAGGTTCTCATCTAAAAATTCATCAACTGTGTAATAGCAACATCCGACAAGCAAGGCAAGTAATGCAGCTTTAAATTTTTCAATGGTTTTAATGATCTAATGGTACATGGAAGTTCATTAAAAAATGTTGGAGCCATATGTATTAAAGATTTTTTTAAGCGAGCTGAATTAGTTTTTTTGTCTATATATATATATATATATATATATATATATATATATATATATATTCTTCTTAATCTTCTTTGGGTATTAAACCACTCATAGTTTTTAAAATTATCTTTATTAACGTTTCGATCCATAACCTAGGATCGATTTCAAAATAATAAAACTTCAAGTTTGACATTTATGACACAAATTGAAGGTGACTTTGATTTATTGATGTTTGAAATATTTGGTTTGAGTACACTAAGCAAAAATTTTAAAGTTTAAATGAATGATTGCCTTCAATTTGTGTTACGGCCTGGGACCGACTTTTTAGGTAGCCAATACGCTTAACGTGAAATCAGCTGATTAATTTTATTGTAAAATTCAATAACTTGGGAATTGGAAAACATTTTTAACATGTTTCTATTTATACAATTTAGAGGATGGTTATTAAAGAAGTGTGCAATTGCATTATTAAAAGGCTTAAGTAGTCGTTTTTATATTTATTTTGAAGGAAATCATTATGATTTAGGCTACTTCTTTGGTAGATTTTAACATTGTTCTGAGGTAACCTTATGGTGGGTTTACATTTGTCAGATACCAATGTTGTTCTATGAAGGTTGTATATGGATCTGAGGTGACCCTATGGCGGGTTTACACTTGTCAGATACCAATACTGTTTAACGGAGATTGTATATGGTTGTGAGGTAACCTTATTGCGGGTTTACACTTGTCAGATACCAATGCTGTTTTACAGGGGTTGTTAATATGCTTCATCATCATCTTCATTGGATCTTCATCTCAAAACTGGTTGGACACGTACCTGCACTTATTTATATTCTGAGCTAGCTTCCCTTCTATTGTTTTCTAATTTTATGTTTTATTTCACCGAGATTCAGTGAAGGGGGTTAAGCAACCTGTGGCTACCATATACAACCTTCATAGAACAACATTGGTATCTGACAAATGTAAACCCACCATAAGGTTACCTCAGAACAATGTTAAAATCTACCAAAGAAGTAGCCTAAATCATAATGATTTCCCCTTCAAAATAAATATAAAAAACGACTACTTAAGCCTTTTAATAATGCAATTGCACACTTCTTTAATAACCATCCTCTAAATTGTATAAATAGAAACATGTTAAAAATGTTTTCCAATTCCCAAGTTATTGAATTTTACAATAAAATTAATCAGCTGATTTCACGTTAAGCGTATTGGCATACCTAAAAAGTCGGTCCCAGGTCAGAACACAAATTGAAGGCAATTATTCATTTAAATTTTAAAAATTTTGCTTAGTGTACTCAAACCAAATATTTCAAACATCAATAAATCAAAGTCACCTTCAATTTGTGTCATAAATGTCAAACTTGAAGTTTTATTATTTTGAAAACGATCCTAGGTTATGGATCAAACGTTAATAAAGATAATTTTAAAACTATGAGTGGTTTAATACCCAAAGAAGATTAAGAAGAATACTAAACAAACCACAACAAACATACAGGAGTATATATATATATATATATATATATATATATATATATATATATATATATATATATATATATATGTTCACAGTATCTTGTATCAAAGTCATGAACATAAGTGGCCGAAATGTAGTTGTTAGAATTTTTATAAAATAGAATGAGGGTCTCGTATATGAATAACGAATAGAAAGTTAGTACAATAAGTTTCTTAAAAAGAGGTCTGCAATGAGCATTTATCTCTGCACCCAACACAATTTGAATGGCTCTTTTTTGCAATTTAAATATTATGGATGTGTTAACTAGACATGAGTTATACCAGAAAGCAATTCCGTATCTCACTTTTGACTCAAATAATGTCAAGTAACATTTCTTTGTGTAATCCACAGGCAACTCCTTGGACACCGTTTTAACTGCATAACATGCCAAAGAGTTTTCTGGTCGTTTACCGATAGTTTATTAATATAAAACCAGCGTCTCATTGACAGAAGATCGGTATTTAATTTTTTTTAGTAAATCAACACTTGTTGCATCCCACTGAAGACTGATATCATCTGCAATATAGAGTATTTTTGGCACATTTAGTGCAACTTGTGAAATCATTTATGAAGAAAAAAAATAAAATTGGACCCCAGAGTGATCCCTGAGGTACTCCTAAATTTAACATAACTTTTTCAGACAACACATGTATTATTTAATAGACTGTAATCTATTTTCAAGATAAAACATAAACCAGTCATTAACAATGTCTCTAAAACCATAAAATTATAATTTATGCAATAGTATTAAGTGATTTACAGAATCGAATGCTTTGTTTAGAACTATCAAACACAGCAGCTGAGACACTTCGTCTACTATTTAATATAATATACAGGTTATTCAAAAATTGTACTTCGCGTCGATTGTAGATTTTTGGGACGAAATCCAAATTGACTAGGACTAAATATATTAAACTTTAGTGCAAAATTAAAAATTCGACTTTTAACTATTGACTCAATGACTTTTGAAAAAGTAGAGAGCAAAGAGATAGGATGGAAGTTGCTTATTGTAAAAGTACACCCTATGTGTAGAGGAGCAACTATTGTAAATTTCAGGGAAGTTGGGAATATTCCAGAGTGAAATGATTAGTTTATAAGGTCAGAAAAATAACATATAATGTTAAGTGGTAAAGCCAGCAAGGCTTTTGAAGGAATGTTATCATGACCAGCAGTAGTTTTATTTTTAAGAGATTGTAAAAACTCAAAAATCTCATATGAATCTGTCGGGGAAAAAACATAAAGTTGTTAGAGACACAACAATTATTTTTTCACAAAAAGTTGATAGCAGTTAAAACAGGTTCTTTGTTATTTTCAACAAAAGTCAATGCTACTGTAGCAAAATAGTTATTCAACGTATTTGCTATAACACTTTCAATACAATTATCTTTTGTGCACGAGATGTACTTCTACCTGAAAGTTCATTCACAACTTTCCATGTTTCTGTTTGAACATCTCCTGAGTTAGAGATACGACTTGCAAGAAATTGAGATTTTGCTAATTCGAACACTTTTTTAAAAACTTATTTATAGCAAAGATAATAATTTATTATAAAAGTTGAGTTGTACAAATGCTTACAAATAGCATGTAATGCTTTCTTGTTTCTTGCAGAAACTTTTATACCCTCGGTCAACCAATATTTTTGTTTTTTTCTTTAAATTATATTTAACCAAAGGAAATGATTCAGCAAATGCCAGTGCAATATTATAAACTAATACATCAAATTTGTGATTTAAATAATTCGATGTTATATTAAAGTCAATACTTGAGCATAGTGCAGAAAAGTGATTTAAATTCTTGGTACTGTAGATCCTAGTATAATTGAAACAATTGTCAATGGTTAAACCAAGATCTGCTTGAAAATGTATAAATTCATGATCTGATGTGCAAGTAAGTACATCTGGTTTAAAATTTATGACAACATAATCAATCACTGTGCTGGATATATTTGTTATTCTAGTGTCTTGCATAACATGCATTTTCAAATTGTATACAATAAAAAGTTGTTTTAGTCTAATTACACTCTTATCAGAAATATTCTTAAAATTAATATTAAAATCACCGCTGATAACTATGATCCTTTTTTTTAAATCTATATGGTGTAAAGCAGTGTCTAGTGAATTAAAGAAAACTTCGATATTGCTTACTGGGGCACGATAATAAATGCTCAAGACATGAAGATTAAGTTTTCTATTATTAGATATGTGAAAATTGAAAATGCAAAAATGGTGATTTATATTAGGATAGTTTTCAAAGGTGCTGGTCTTGCTAGATTTACAATAGATGGTTGTGCCACCATCACATATTTCCTGTCTGTAGGATATACCAATAAGATCGCAGTTATCTAACAATGTACTGGTTACAATTTAACCAATGCTCAGTGATACACACAAGACTAAATATGTATTTCAAGCACTATGTGGTTATCATCAGTAGTACACTAAAAATAAAAATCATTAGAATAAAAGTTGTTCAGGAACCCTTCTGAGGATATCTTCCTTACCACATAGGCTGAAGTGATCCTTCCCAACAAACAATTTAATAAAATTTATTTTAAACACCTGAGGATATTCTCCTCACCAAGTAGGCTACTAATTTTTACAAAACAAAGTTAATTGTTGCCTTAATAAACAAAATCACTTAATTTATACTAAAATTAAAACTGCTTGAGCGGAACCAAAGTTAATAATGCGTTACCATTGGTTGTTAAGCCAATAGAGAAAGCAACCAAATGACGCTATTAGACCCTTGTCAGTATTTAAGAGGGGGCGCTTTGTGTTTAACTGGGCGGTTGGTTCCAAAAATGTTTGGCAACTTGAGACCTTTCATATTTACCATATTTGAGATAAGCAATGTGCTCTTTAAATCTAGTTGTAGTATTTCTCTTAGCCTGACCAATATATGCTTAAGAACATCCTGGTCCCGAACAGCTAATCTCATAAATCCCCGACATTTGCAATTTGTTCACTTTGTCTTTTGGGTTACCTAACAGATCTCTAATTTTATTGGTATTATTATAAGCAATTTTAAAATTGAAGTGTTTAAATATTTTATTAAGACCCTTAGTGGTGCTGTGAAAAGGAAGTTTGACATATTTGACTACTTCATTAGTGGTGCTAGGTTGCAAAGTCGTTGATTTACGTATGTTATTTCTATTCTTACATTTTTTTAGAATATTATCTAAAATAACCGTAGAGGAACCATTGTGAATCGCTATTTGTTTAATAAGTACAAATTATTTATTCAACCGATCGCTATTAAAGGAAAATTAATTAATCTGTTCACTACAAAATTGAAAACCGCCAGTTTATGTTGTAAACTGTAGTTGTAAAAGGATAAAATAAAACGATTAATATTAGTTTCTTTCCTATAAATATCAAATTCTAGTTTATTACCGTTTCTAATTAGTAGTGTATCTAGAAATGACAATTGTCCATTATTCTCTAGTTCGTATATGAATTTTATACTTTTGAATTTAATTCATTAAGGAAATAATCAACATTTGATTTTAAAGTTTTAAAAACTAAAAATGTCATCCACGTACTTAATCCATATTCTTGGGAAGTATTTGGAATTCTCTTTAAACTCAGTTTCAAAGCGCGACATAAACAAATTAGCTATGAATAGCGAAAGACTATTTCCCATTGTAGTCCCTTCATGTTGTTCATACAATTTGTTATTAAATTGAAAACAGTTTTGGGACATGCAACGTGAAACAAGCTTGATATACTCTTTGATTTTATCATCATGAATGCTACTATGTATTAGAGCATCCTTTAAATATGTCAAAGTACGTGGTATAGGAACACTAGGAAATAATGAACCGATGTCAAATGAAAAAGATTTCGTTCTCTTCTAATGTGATTTCCTTAACTTTATTAATAAATTCTAAAGAGTTTTGTACAGCCAAACTATTATCTTTAAATTCTTAATTTCATTTGACAACCACTGTGATAACCGATAAGTCGGTGATTAATACATTCATTTGCACACTTTCGTGACATTCTATAAAGTCTATCAGCAACATATACCGTACCATAAAATATTATTTCTTTATTAACATTTTATATTTATTTATAGATAAGTTTAGGACATCAGTTGCTGCTCATCTTAACCGCGGCATTTCCAGCGATTTGTAGAATCTTCATAATACATTATGACTATGTATACACTCCAATGATGAATCACCCGCCGGAATACGTGTGTTACAGTATGTTATACAATTTAAACCGTCTTCAACAAATATCTTAACACGTTAACTGCATTACTAATAATTGTTGCATTCTTTGTGATGTGTTAACGGTCCCTGGAGACCGATAGTAACACATTTCTTTGTACGTTAGTGTTCTCCGGAGACTGATATGAAGTTTTTACTTTAGTAATATCTGTAGGTTTTGGTTTAAAGTAATGTGGCATTCCTATTATGGTTTTCTGTTCTAAGTGCTTCTACTATATTACTACTAACAGCGCATCGGTCTCCTGCGACCGATGTCGCACTAGTGTGTAAATTTGTAAATAATGATTAAAACGGTGCTGAAAGCTGTGAAGTATACTTTATAGTCTATAGAAATAGAGTAACAATAAATTTAATATCATTTATGCATTCTGTTGAAGCACGAGAGACACATACAAGGATTTCCCATGCAGTTATTACAAAAAATGATCACTTTCAACACTTTTTTATTGGCATCATGACTGCTAAGAGTAAGATGCAGATTTTTATAACAACCTTGACAAATTTTGCATTTCTTTCATCCTGGTCTTGTGGGCATAATTAAAGTGTGAGTAGTTCTTTTAGGAACAACATCGGTGGCAGAAAGAATAAAATTGTTTAATTGAATAGCTATGAATTAACAATGCAAGTTACAAAAAGGAGTTCAAAAATAACTTCATGGTACCACTTGATCCCTCTGCGCAGAACTGTATGATACGACGACATCTGGTCGCTGTAAACCACACCTTTTTTGCTTTATTATAAAGTTGAAAACATCTTGGTTTCATAATGATATCACCTTTACGGGGCTTTTTCAAGTCTCCACTAAATCGCCATTTAGAGGGAATCGGTAGTAATCATCAAAACAGGTCTTTTATCTGCCCACTTTATAACTTTTACACCGTCATTCTGTTAACCATACACCTGCCATTTCTTCATTTTATCGTTTTTTGCTACTTCTTTTCGGTTTCCACGTAAGTACCACAGTAAAGTATTCTCTTGTTAAATAGAAATTTCCAGTGGCAAACTAGAATAGAAATTATTCACAAACAGATAGTGTCCTTCTTGTAAAACTGGTTTCAAAAGTTCATGACTTATGGTTTCTGAATGCCCTTGTCCTACAACTTATTCGTTTTTTCCCTTATATACAATAACATTGCTTCCGAAACCATCTACCATACAGAGCTTGCAAATCTTAATCCCATATTTGTGGGATATGTTTGGGAGGTATTGACGAAACACTAATCTGCCTCTAAATGGAATCACTAATTCATCAATTACCAAAATCTTCCCAGGAGTAAGAACGCATTGAAAACTTTTATTTAGAATAGCAAGTAGTTCCTTTATCTTGTAAAGGTATCTAATTAGTTGTTACAAAAATGTAAACATCTTAGTATTACTAAAAATCGAGCACGTTTCATGACAATGTACCACAAATTCATTTCTATACATGGGGTCTTTTGACCAATATGAGTTAACTGTTGGCAATTGGTTTAATCCCATAGTAATGATAATGCAAAAAACTTGAATATTTCATTTTCGTTTGTATCAGTCCACGATTTCAATCTAGACCTAGGAGTAGACCTCACCTCCAACAAGTGTTTAGCATTCATTGTTTCTTTAACTATCAAACTTAATAGATCGTCGGTTAAAAATAATCTGTATATATCTAATGGAGTTTTTATAACATCTTTATCAAAATAATTATTTTGACAACGATCCTAGGTCATGGATCGAAACGTAAATAAAATAGATTTTAAAAACTACGAGTGGTTTCATTCCCAAAGAAGATTAAGAAGAATGCTAAACAAACCACAACAAACATACAGGGAGTATCTTTATCAAAATTAAAAAATGTTCCAGATTCCATACACATGTTGAAAGTAGGCTGTGATCTCACTATATCATGCCAAGTATCGTATCGACATTACTATCTGCACCTGTGCTGATACCATATAAATTTTCCCAATCATTTACATCTAAAAGTAACCTCAATAATGCTACCTAATAAAGAATTAAGCTGTTTACATTACCACCTTCACCGGATTCGGTTTCCAAATTACATTCGTAACGTGTGTCTGCATCAGAAGATTGAGGAAATAGTAAGTAGTTTTCATCAGATACGCTTTCGCCATTACTGTAATCCTCATAATTTTCATTTGTATCGTCCAAAATTGCATCTTCCAGAATTGGATCCGTAACTTCAATAACATTTTCCAAAACACTGTTTACATTAGGAGCTGATTCAACTTCATCGTCATTGTTCAAAGCCAAAAACAAAATATTTTTTGCACAGGAATCCCATTTAAACCTGCAGCACTAATGTTCACTCTTACACTCGAATGGTGCAGGTAAACTAACAAAGGGTTAATGCACAGACAAGAAGGAACTTGATTTCTATATACCGTACATAAGTCGCCGGTGACAGATTCCGCAGGTAAGTGATACGTTAATCGTTTGAGTGCGATATAGAACTCCGGGGACCAAGCTTATATCAGCCGTTTTGGAGTGTAAAATCTAAAAGATAAATAACGCTACCTGTAAATAATCACAGAACTGAGTTATAGTGAAGTTACAAGTGCCGCACATATTGAAATTTTGCCTGAAAGTAATTAGCGCTATAAGAATGTTTCGTAACCATCCCGAGGGACCGATATCTAACAATGATACAAAAATTCTGAGTGTATATTTGGTTTCAGCAACCAAAAACACATAACAGACACCCATCAGACATCAAGAAACAAAAATCACGTTGGTCTGTGTTATTAAAGAATTTTCTGGGCCATGTAAAACCACTAACCAGGGACAAAGATGACTCCTGTATCAAGAGACTATCAGACATAAAGGCGAATACTTCTTTATCAAGGTTCCAGATTGAAGTACGTCGGCACTCATAAAGGCCGTCAAGAAGGAGATCACAATCTATGGGAAAGTTGGCAAATGTATAAGACCAAAGAGTTGAAGAAGGTTGGATCTGAACACTGCAAGATTAATCACTAGACAATTTCGTTTATTGGGATATTGGCACTCAAACTCAGATTATCAAACGCATGCATGAATCAGCTAAATGGTACAACAAGTAGCATCAGCAACTGCTCGTTACCATTTGAAGTATGATTTATCAGAGTTGATATGGTGCAGCGTGTTGTTGTAAATATGAAAAATTTTTGGGAGTCACTATTGAAAGTAACTAGAATATCAGGTATAATTGTTATTAATCTATTAAAAAATTTCATCAATTTTTTTTCAAAGTGGATCGAGATAATGGAAAAGTACCACCTTGAGAAACATGTTATTCTAAGTATATAGATAATATAAGTAAGATACAAACCATCTTGATACATATGCTTTTCCAAATGATATAACCAGTCATTTTGTACATTATCAAGAACACGATCAGCTTCGTCAATAACTAAGTATAGCAGATGTCGTAAATTAAGTCCTTTAGTTTCTTTTAAATGTTCTACTAATCGTCCTGCTGTACAAACCAATATATCAATTTTACTTAAAAATCCAAATGCTTCATCTACGAAAAGAATATTAGCAAAATAAAAATAAAAAAATTCATAACTAACTTTCAGACACCAATTGTGATTGTTCTATTGTAAAAGGGCTTTTTCCAGTAACACAACAAACGTCAATATGAGTGTCCTGTGTGTACTTTTTAAAAGTATGAAAAACTTGCAGGGCTAAATCCTGAGTTGGTAATATAACAAGAGCACGTATTCTTTTCAT
The DNA here is from genome assembly GCA_036346225.1 of Platerodrilus igneus. NCBI lineage: Eukaryota > Metazoa > Arthropoda > Insecta > Coleoptera > Lycidae > Platerodrilus > Platerodrilus igneus. The sequence goes on from JARFIW010001068.1 coordinate 1,575,440, forward strand.
ATGATAAGATTTTAAAGCTTGAATAATAGGCAAAGTAAACGCTAAAGTTTTACCACTACCAGTGGGTGCAGAAACACATATATCTCTAGGGAATATAAAATTAGAATGCTTATGAGATTGAATAAGCCAAGGTATAACTGTGGCTTGAACAGGAAAAAAGTATGTTATACCATTTGCTATTAATTGCTTACGCAAAATTTTGTCAAGCTCTTTCATGCTTGAAACTTTCCTGTCAAGATCTTGCAAATTAGTCGATATAATTGTTGGTGTCGTTAACCATTTTGGTAAAACACGTTTTGCCTAATAACACGTTTCAATATAGTTGTAATAATGTTTATACAAACAAACCTTTAATCGTTTGTCAAATTTATCTACACCAAGTACAGTAAATCCTTCAACGTCTTTTGTTTTAATCTTTTTTTTAGGTGGTGCTTGCTGCACTTCATTTTCTGGTTCGATAACTGCATTCGAGTCCTCGTGAACTGAGCGCGCTTGTATCTCTCGCTTTTTTCTGCGCTTCTCTTTAGTTTGTTGTACAATCTTCGCTTGAACAGCACCAGCTTCCTTCTTGAGTTGTCTTTGTCGCAACCGCTTCAATTTATTTTTCTCTATTCGCTTTAATAATTTGTCTATATTGGCCTTTTCATCGACATCTGGCTGTACTAAAGCTCCCTCATGCCTGTAACCTAATCCTGTGCATTCTTAACAGTATTTACAAAAGACTTTACCTGTTCACTACAAACAGTTCCATTGTGTATAACTGATTTATTGAGATGGCATATAAAAACTTCAGTAATTTCAGGCGAGTATTAAAACAGTACACGAAAGCATATACATATTTAAGGAAAAATATAAACACGAGTTAGGATCAAAACAAACTTTTAGGTTATGAATGGTCATGACTGCTAATATGTGTTGGCAGTGTCTATACTACATCTTTTAATAGAAAATTTAGCCAGTAGATTAGAAAAGTCTTGCAGATTTGGGAATGCAGACACCATATGTTCTAATATATCAATTGTTACTGTTGCTAGCAATCGAGGCAAACTCTAAAACAGTATCACAAAGTTTATTGATGTTAGGTATGACACATTTTCACTTGGTAGGCATTATTCTCATAAAAATTATATGTTATGTTACTGTTGACAGCAATATATAGTGTTTGTAAAATAATTATAAGATCAAATTACTGTTTTAATTGTGCCCGACTGCCAACATATCCTTCACATTTACCTCCTTGCCCAGATCAAATAATCGTGTGATGTCTTGAACGATTGGGAAATTTATTTTGAATTAGCAAGAAATTCAACAAACGGTCATGGTTAGATGTGATTATACGTGTGGTGGTGTGGCTTAACCAATTTCAAGACATTCTGCGTTTTAGAGTGTTTTATTGCTTTATTTCATCTTGTGAAAAATCATTAATATGTAATATCACTATAAATTTTGAAAAATAATCAAAAATTATTAACGTTTTAAATATTTCTAATTGTTTATCAAAATTAAACACGTTTTTTTTAAAATATTCTACTTGAAACAACATGCGCATTTTATTCATATCGATTGGCGATTACCATTGTAATTTTTAGAAAATTGTATTTAAAAATACGGTCAAAGTCAACAGTAACCTGCATTTATTGTAAGTGCGAAATAAAAGTATGGTTATATGCTATATTAAAAAATCTTAAAAAATGGTTAGCTCCGGTGTGCTCAAGTGCACCATGCCCGTGTTTTCTTTATATGTATTGTGAAAAGTCGGGGACAAGTTTGTTTGGTTCCAATTATATCCATTATAACAAAATCTTGGTTTTTGTATCAAGTTATTAATATAATCCTTTCTGTAAATAATACTGTGTTGTAAACATCGTAATGGCTATAAACGTATAATTACACGGGAAATATGCCGCCATATTGTATCACGTTGCCGACCACGTTTTAAGTATTATGCAATAGTCAAATTTTCATGCACATTTAAGGTCAAATTACATTCACAATATAAGTAAAACAGAGTACTCACGTGGATGGTATTTTGTAGCTAAATCTCAGGGTTCATCATGTTTCGTGGGTAGGTTACACCATTGCTGAGTTTCAAATTGCCAATCCGTTCTTCCTGTCTCTTCTATGCTCGTACAGGAATGCAGGAACCCGGGTAGAGGTACACAGAAGGTAAAGATAAAGGAACCTACATCCCTACAAAGAGAAAAGACACACACACAACACAGATAGAGTTTCTTGGCTTCAGGTCTCGTGGTTTAATGGCGTCTTTAACACCGCGCGCACTCCGACATTCACTTTGCGCAGGCGCGACTCGGGGACGACGGAAATTTACATTTTCCTTTAAAAATATCAGCGGGAATTTATTTACAAATTAAAGCTAAATCTAAAAATGTACATTGCCAATTTTGGCATGTAACAACTGCTAGATGAGTAGTCGTTCTTTAACAGTTGAGTTTCTGATAAAGGTTTTAATGCGCTATAGCGTAGAAGAACAACGTTCAAACAAAGCGCATGTCAAAATTGTTAAAAATGTTGAGGCAACATAACATTTCACTATAGGACCCTGCCAATTCAGTTCCTTTACGAAAAAGTAAAATATATAACAGAGTTCTTTGAATATTAACTTTGTAACCTTTGGTTTATTTTATTATGAATGTGGCGTTCTGGTTTGTCTGGAGTCCACTTGTTAATGTTTTGTAGCAACAGAGAAACTATTATTTACAAGTTAAAAATACAAACTAATTATACACTAAAAGGTATGGCGCACAAAGAAAATGTCTACAGAAGTTTTTGTGTGCCTAATAATTGCAAATGTGTTTTTTAACACCGACAGCACTTTAGTTTGTAAAGTTGCAGAATCGTTTCTCTTTGAAGAATTGTATGTTGTAGCTTCACGACGAGGACTTAGATCTAGCGTTGTGTAGAGGACGATGTCCGTTATTACGTTGAATACAATGCGGCACCTAGCGGCGACGACTGTGGTAGGATTTCCATGCTTCGGTACCCTGCAGCTAGTAGGCGAAGATGCTGGCACAAGGGTGGACAAATTAGAACGAGCGTATAGCAAAATGTCTTTCCAATCCAGGCGTGCATATTGGTGTCACATGTGTTAGTAGGTTGTCCTGATGGCTTCGTAGATGGAGCTGATTCGGCTCTGTTATGACGGGCTCCTGTGACTGTAGTGTGCTTATAAGAGTTTACTTGATTTTATCCCATTACATTTGGAGGTCATAAGGTAATTTGAAAGAAAACCCTTAGTGCACGAAGAGTTTGACGACTTTCTACTTGCACTATTCTTAAATTTTCTCTAACAAGTTTGGTGTTTGCCGTAAAAAGAGAACAATTAAGAAGTAATTTGCTGTAGTATATGGAGCTCCTTTTATAACCTGGGTTTGTTTGTTCCGACGATTCATTTATGTATTTCGAGGGTTGTCGGACGAGTTCGTTATTGTTTGCAAGGGTTTTAAGCGTGCATGCTATTTATTTGCATGCTGCGTGCTTATTGGTCAGTTAGGACTATGGTTAGTGGCATATTTTCTGCGTAAAACACGATAAAAAGTGATATATTTCTTCAGGAAATTAATTCTTCTACATCTTCTTGTAATTGTCGTTGGAGGAGTACAAGTTTACTCTTCTGGACTCAGATTGACTGTTTCTGAGAGTTGTCTTCCATGTATGCTGGTTTGACTTTATGGATTGAAACATTGTTTTATTGTCCTTCTTGTCGATGGTAATCGGTTTGTTGTCAATGTGGATTACTTTGTATGGTCCATCGCATGTACTTTGTAAAGCATTTTTGTTGTAGTGTGCAAAAATGAGGCTGAGTTTTAATTCTTTGAATATAAATGCTTGTCAGCTGCTATGCTTAGTGCAGAGCAGATATCCATTAACAAATAAACTTAAATTTTATAGTAATAATATAAAGAAACTAAATGAACATATACAGGGTTGGACGGAACATACCACCTACCAAAATTTTATTTTCATCTAGAATCAAGGGACAGAGTTTAATCACAGGACGTACTGTTCTAACGGTGGCAACGCGGACAATCCCGTCGGCGCCAGGATGCACGGAGATAATACGCCCAAGTGACCACTGAAGAGGAGGAAGAAAATCGGCTTTAATTTGAACTAAATCTTCCGGTTGAATACCGTTTTGCTACATGCCATTTGGATTTTACTTGAAGGGTATGCAAGTATTTCCGGGACTAGCGCGCCCGAAATTCCTGCCAGATACACTGCAATAATTGCCATCGAGACAAATGATTTAAAGGCAGTGCCGTCAGTGCGGGACCAGGCGGGGCGGAAGAAGCGAAAAGAGTCAAAAAATGACCCGGCGTTAAACAACTAAGGTCGCTAGGATCATTGCTAACTATGGTCAGAAGGCGCGAAGGACAGCTTCAATTTGGATGAAAACAGTTGACAACTCTTCAAAGGTTAGAACATGTAATTAGTTCTTGGAAAGCTGCGACTTTAGCAAAGGATGGACACTGACAAAGTTTGTACCACAGTTGCTGTACAAATGTTTACACCGACCACGACGAGCAAGAAACCGACGAAACGCGGCCAAAAAAGCGTCAGCGGTTATATTGGAAACTAGTTCCAGGTGAAGAACCTTGATACACATACAAATAAAAATGCACAGGTAGGCTTTTAAAGTTTTGGCGCCGCGATTCGGCTCATGGTGATTGTAAACGGGCCGCAATAGTGTACGCCGGTATGCAAAAATGGTTTAACTTGAGTTATTCTAGCAGATGGAAGATTGCCCATGGGGGCCTGAAAAGACTTGGGAAGTGTTTTCCAACAAGGAATACAAGAGCGAAGTACTCGACGAATTGATCTTTTCGCAGAAATTATCCAAAATATTTGGTTTATAAGGAATTGTGTTGTTTGAATACCTGCGTGATAATATTTGTGATGAATGTACTGAATATACAAATCCATAAAACGGCTCTTACTGGGCAATAAAGCGGGGAATCATTTATCGTAAGAAATTGGGGCATAACTTAACCGGCCACTTACATGAAGCACGTCATTTAAAAGAAAGGGGGATAATTTTTGGAACTTTTTAGCAAGTGGGGTCTCGGATTGAAGGGGCCTGATTTCGACCGTAAAAGATGCTTGTTGCGTATGTCCTACAAGCCATTCCGAAGCTCAAACTCATGAGCGGATACAAATCCAGTACGCTTAGTTAAAGGATGCCTGACATTATTAATAAAGCGGAAGATATAAGCGGTTATACAAACGACAGAAAAAAAATAAGACTGATTTTTAAGCAGGGCATTCAATACGTTACAGGACAAAGTAGTATAGTGAGTGCATGTTGCGGTTCCAGAGAACAAGAACGTGGAACATGATTTATTTTTTAAAAATGTACTAAAATGGGTGAAGCCGCCCACCATAACGAACATTGGAGCAACTCGGCGGGTACCAAACCACGTGACCCAATGTCAGCGGGATTACCGTTAGAAGGCACGTGAAGCCACATGGCGTTAGAAGTTTTACCTTAAATATAGGCTACTCTGTTAGCCGCGAAAGTCTTCCACCGTTGGGGGCGAGCGAAAATCCATGAATGAACAACCATGGAATCGGACCAATAGTATATTGTACTAAAGGTGAGATGGGAAGAAAACACATTCAGAACAAAATCTAGTAATTTAGCAGATAAAGCAACGGCTAGCAATTCTAACCTTGACAGGGAAAGGGGTCCCAATGGAGCTACTTTAGATTTCACACATACCAAACGAACTATAGATACTTTAGAACCGTTAAGAAAACGAAAATAAACGACGGCGCAGTAGCCGCCTTCCAAAGCGTCCCCAAAACAATGTACGTACCTCACACGAATCGTAGTGAGAAGGGACTAGAAGGCGCGGTAAGAAAAAAATCTGCAAGAAGAGGAAGGCTCTCAACATATCTTTCCCATAATCGACAAAATTCCGGTGGTGGACGGGCATCCCAATCTAGTTTGAGAGTCCAAAGACGTTGGAGGAAATGCTTTATTAAAAAGGAAAGAGGGGAGAGGATTCCTAACGGGTCAAAAATGCGAGCTAGATTAGAAAAAAGATTACGTTTTGTACAAGGAGTATGTATAGGGTTGACCACGAAAAGGAAATTATCTGAAGAGGGGTTCCACTGGAGACCCAAAACTATTACGGTGTGATCAGAAGTATCCTCCAAGCAATGCAGTTGCAAACACCGATGAGGGGCGAGAATGCCGTTAAGCAAATTGGGATCATTATTAAACCACTTGTGCAGGTCGAAGCCACCTCGTTTCAAAAGAGCTACAAGCTGCTCTGTTAAATCCAAGGCGGATTGAAAAGTATCTCGACCTGTTACTACGTCATCAATATAGGAATGATGACGAAGAGCGAAAGCGGCTAGAGGAGAGAGTCCACCTTCATCATCGGCAAGTTGCAAAAGAGTACGTATGGTAAGAAATGGAGCGCAGTTGACCCAATAAGTAACGGCATTAAGGTGAAAATCATGGATAGGATTATCAGAAGAGAAACGCCACACAATCCGTTGATAATCATGCTGATTGGGTGCAATAAGAATTTGCCAATACATTTGACGAATATATGCAGTTAGGACGTAACGATGCAGACGAAATTGTAATAACAGTGTAGTGAGGTCTCTCTGCAACTTGGGAACAATTAATAAATGATCATTCAGTGAACCTCCGGAAATACATTGTGCGGAGGCATTAAAAACCACGCGAAGCTTAGTGCTAACACTGTTAGGTTATATAACACAATGATGAGGTATATAATAAGAATGATCAAAGTGACGCTTATTAGGGATAGGCTGCATGTGTTGAAGATCTATGTATTCTTGAAGAAAATCTTTATATTGTTGATATACAAGGGGCTATTTGAAAAGGCGTTGTTGTAGGGAAAGAAATTTTGTGTTGCTAAATCGCGGCTTCCGGTAAACGTGGGAGCAGCATCCTTAACGGGCAAAGAAACTACGTAACGGCCCTGATCTGTCCGTGTATGAGTTTTCTTGAAAATAATTTCAGCTTCTTTTCCGCTACTGAAAGGATTTCGACGTCGGGAAGTGATTTGACCTCCCAAAATTTGCAGACAATTTTATCCAGGGAGGGTACTTGGTCCGTAGAGCAAAGCGGTAACCTGCTTGGTGCTTGACGCGGGAATCGATTCCATTAAAATATATCCGAAAACAGTATTCATGCCTATGGGTGTATGGTGTTTAACAGGAACACGATCATTTATTAGAATTTATGGAAATACATCGGCCCCTAGTAATAAATCTATAGGACCGGGTTTTGAAAACTATGGGTCGGCTTACTGAATGTTATGTAATGGCAGTAACTGGTTAAAGTTAACGCAAGTAGTAGGCAGATTTCACAAATCTTAGGTAGGACTATTGCGTCAATGTTAAAAAAATGATTCATTTTGTTCACTGGTTTAATAAAGACAGAAACAGCGCCGTGAGTAGCCACGGTCTGCATAGAGCCAAGTCTGTTAAGGGTAAGAGGTAACGGGGTAGGTTTTAAACCTAAGCGCTTAACACATTTTTGAGTAATAAATGAAGTCATACTACCGGTATCCAACCGAAACGATCACGAACTTGCGCAGTAGACAATAAAACCACCATTTTTTGGGGATTCGTGTTGAATAATACAACATTGGAATTATTGGTAGCAGAGGGAAAACGACTTACTGGTGGAAATTCGCAGGTACTCAAAGCGAGGGGAACAGATGGCTTGCAAATATCTTGTTCGGCGTTATCAGACGAGGCGGTATAAACTCTAGTAGAAACTCTATTTTTTGAAAGCCATTCTAATGGGGGGTTAAAGTGTAACGAGGTATGATGCCGTTGGTGACAAGTGTGACAAGTCATAATCGATTTACACTTGGAAAAAGTATGCGAACTGCTTATACAGTTAATGCAAAGTTTGCGTTCTTTTACAAAATTATAGCGGTCGTTAGGGTTAATTCTAAAAAGGCGAGGCATTTATATAGCGGATACTCAGCTTAGCAGCACGATTGGTAGTGCGGAGTAACATTGACGTGAACCTGGTCGACTCTGCGCGTGAACAATTTTGTTCATGTCTGATTTGTGATTTAAAGATAAGTTGTTCAGAGATTTACATGTTTTGTCTAGAAATGTAATGATTTCAGTATAAGTAGGAATGGTGGCGGGATCTTGCTGCAACTCAAAACCTCGAGTTGTGTGTACGTTCAATCGATTTAAGAGCATCTGAGCTAAATAAAGCTCCACTCCTCAACCGGAAGATCAACTTTTAAGGCTTCCAAATTATCGGTAAAATCATCGACTAACTTTTGTAAACCAAAGGGGTTATCAGAGTGCAGTTTGGGAAAATTGTTTAAATTTGTCCCAATACGCACTCTTAATTTGGCGGATATTTCCAAATTTACTGCGCAGTTTATTGTGCGCGAATGTATAATGATTTTCAGTTAAATCAAAATTTTTAATGGCGAGTAAAGCCGGACCTTGCAAAAGTGATTTTAAATACGTGAATTTATCTATTGGCGACAATTACGGGTTAGTGTGTATGAGGAAGTCGTATAAATCAATGAAACCTCTGATGAAAAAATCGCCCCCAAAGGAGGAGACCTACAACGATGGTAAATTTATTTTTGATTTTGGGTAAGCGGCAGAAACAACAGCGCTAGGTTCTGGCGGTTTAGATTCAAAAAGCTTCATTTTGATTGACTTGATTAAATAAAAGAAACGATCAAACGCTTTCCTGATTTTATCTTGAAACTCATACAAATCATCCGCGTTTTCATCCGTGGCGATCAAGGAGATAATGTTATTGTGACTTTGATAAAGACTTCTTATAATGTAACCATATGCTCAAAGTGCGATTTAAAAAAATGTGATATTCGGCATTAGAAACGGTCGATTGCGCGATTTCTTGAATCTTTTGTAAACTTTGAATCTGCGTGTATTGTGAAAATTTCAACTTTTTAAGTTTTTCTGCCATTTTAAATAATAAGCACAAATTTTCTTAAAAATATTATAGAAAATTAGTACTGCAAAATGCTTTAAAGCGTTATAAATTTATGCATAAATTAAATAATCGTAGGTAAATGTAAATAGATGTAAATACAAACAAAGTAATGAACTTTGTATCAAACACGATAACTGATAGGAATGACTGCAGTTCAAGTAATATAACATTTGTATTATTAAGACAATATGTTTGATAACACAAACTTGACCTCAGGTATATGATTATTAATTATGTTTTAAATTATAGTACTATATCTGCTACTGGTAGTATCCGACTCGGCAAGGATCAAAATTAAAATTTTGAGTACATAGAAGGATACTCAGGAGAGAAAAGCGGGTGTATAACCAAACAAATATTAAACAAACGCGGTCTTCAATATTCTTAACTGATGTCCAGTTAGAGCGGTGAAGATTCTTGGATCCAGAACACTTATTACTACACTCGAAAAATAATATAAAGCGATGAGGTAGTCCTATACGAAGACTGACCGAAACAGAAACTTATTGTCCAAGCGGTAACAATAGACTGTGTTAGGCCGCGCAGTCACCAAAACATATGGCAAACAAGACAGAACAATGAAGGTGAAACGCGACCAGGTTTATCAAATTTAAATAAAAAAGCAGATGCTGCCATTAACAAATAAATTTAAATTTTATAGTAATAATATAAAGAAACTAAATGAATATATACAGGGTTAGACGGAACATACGCCCTCGTTCGGATGAAAGGTAAAATGAAGGTCCCGTGTGTGAGTGTTGTCACGCACGTTAACGATCCCTACCTTGCTTGGAGCAGCAAAGGTTCGGCAAAATTCAAATTTTTTAAGTAAAAAAAAAACTCGCTTCCTGGCCAATGTAGTACCTTCGAATGGAGCATTGGAAAAAATATCACATGTAGGGGGTACCGACACGGTCCGCTTAAAAAATGTTAGGCGAACATTTTTACAAAAATTCGCTTTCGTTCGGATGAGAGGTAAATGGGAGGTCCCGTGTGTGAGTGTTGTTACGCACGTTAAAGATCCCTACCTTGCTTGGAACCGCAAGGGTTCGGCAAAATTCAAAATTTTTCAGGTAAAAAAAACTCGCATCCTGGCCAATGTATTACCTTCGGGTGAAGCTTTGGAAAACGCATGTAGGGGGGTATGTGAAGGGGGTTAAACAGCCTGTGGCTGCCAAGATCCCCCGACACTTAGACATTTGCCGAATTAATAGTTTTATAGTAAATCTTTTCACACAATTAACATTATTCAAGACTTTTGAACAACCAATACCTGAAGTTGCTTATAATAATCATCATGTTTAAGTACAGTTATTTTTTCCTCGTTAGTTTTTCCATTTTAGGACTGGTTGGACGCGTATCTCCAATGATTTCTATTCTAAGCTAGCTTACAATTTTCCCTGCAATTACTACAGCCCACAGCTTTCACTATCTGTGTGCAATAGTCGAACCTAGGTCTACTTCTACTTCTAGTTTTTCCTATATCTGCTTCTAATATATTCCGCACTATTCCCTCATGCCGTAGTATGTGGCATATCATTCTATCTCTCCTATTTTTTACTGTTTTCCACATATTTCTTTCTTCCCCTACCATTTCTAGTAGCTCTTTGTTCTTAACTTTGTCTCACCACATTTCAAAGGCTTCTATATTTTTCTTGTCCGTTTCTCCTACCGTCCAGGCTTTACAGCTGTACAGTGCTGTGCTCCGCACATATGTTTTTTAAGCAATCTTTTCCTTGTTTCTATGTTTGTTGTTTTTTAACACATTAGTTGCTTTTTCTTGTTAAATGTAGCACGACCTTGTGCTAATATTTGTTTTATATCTTTTGCGCTTTTTCCATCTGGCGTGATTTGGCTTCCTAGGTAGCAGAAATCCCTAACCTTTGGTAAGTTCTCGTTACCTATTTGTATTCTTATTTTTGATTTATTTTCCCTTCCTTTACATACTAGTACTTTAGTTTTATTTTGTGAATATATATATATATATATATATATATATATATATATTGTAATGTCAGGGGGAGGTACAAGGATTCTAAGGGTAGATTTGTGTTAAAAGGGGTGTATGCCAAATAAAATGATTCATATGTCAGATCCAGTAATTCAAAAACTATATTTTGCCGTACTTTACATATGCTAAAGTATTTACCATGTTAGTTTGAAACGTATGTGCCAAAAGGTAAACTAAATGACTTGATGACGTTGATAAAATGCACAGTGCTCAAGGTTTTATACTAAGTTGAAATTTAAGAGGCCATTGAAAGTACATTTGCCGTCTGAAAACCGGATGCGTCTACGGATGTCTATTATCAACCAAGCATCCAGGTCATGTGTGAATTATTTTGGCTTTTTATTTAAATAGAATCAACTTTTGGACGAATTTGTAAATTCAAAATTATAAGTTAATAGCAGTATCAAATATAATTGGAGAATTGTGAAGTATTTAGGACCAATGATAGAATTTAGGAATGTGTATAAAGACAATAGTGAAAGTATTTGTGACACCAAAAAAAGGACAAATTGTTATTGGATATTTTTATGTATTTAAAATGTAATTAAGTAAGCTAGTTTTGTTGTGCTTATTGCCTAGGAGAGTAAACAAGATGATTCTTTTTCAATTTAAATTCATGTAAAGACGTATTTTAAAAACTTGATTCTTTTCGATTAAATTTAGTATAAAGACGTGTTTTGCAAACCTGCGTTAAAGTTGTTAAATATTTTGAAAAAATAAATGAGTTTGAATTTAAATAGTCTGATTTATTAAAGTGGAGTTACAAGAAGCATCGGTGGTTAAATAAGCAACAGCGACGATAAAAGAAGTGTAAAGATTGGGAATAGTGCGACGGGAAAGCGACGAATATTTAATTAGATTTGGAACGAGATTGGGAAAGGTAGTAAGACATTCGAGTGGTTATACAAAGGGACGAAGTTGGATTTGGATAGAGGTTTAAAAGGCAGAAGGACATAGAGTGGTTATACAAGCGACGGCGAAGCAACGAATATTTAAATAGATTTGGGATAGATTTGGATAGAGATTTGAAGGCAGTAGGACATAGAGTGGTTATATAAAGGAACGAGGATCGATTTGGATAGAGATTTGAAGGACGGCGGTTAGATTTGGATTGATTACGAAAAGACGGACGGATTAATTAGAGCACGAAGAGTGAAATTAGGAGAGCAGCAATTGCAGGGGAAGATTCAACGCAAAAAAGGAACACGGAAGGATTAGCGCAGGGGAAGTAATTACAACGGTTTGTCAAAATTCTAAAATTCGGGTTATTCATTTCAGATTTGGGGTCATCAAAATTGTACTAAGACACCTGGAGGCGATACGAAAGTTTCAATAGTGATTATGAGTCCATGTAAAGACGCATACGGCGACTAAGATCGTGAGCCAGCAGCATTAAAAAAGGGCATCAGCGAAGTATAATTCAGGTGAGTACCGTGCAATATCATAAAACGTCAAAAGTCAGAAATTGTGTACATTAATTAATTTGGCACAAAGCTACGTTGATCAGTAAAATTTTGGCATATACAGTAATAAATTCATATAAAAGTAGTAAAACAAAATAGTGTGCAGTTTGGTTGGGCAGTGCACATCTACTTACGACTGAACCCACGGTAAGTAGGTGAACACCCTGAGATAAAGAGTTCAAATAGTCGAGGCATAATAATAGTAAACAATTTTAATTAGATATCCAACCAAACTTTGCTAAAGCACATTATATAAAGATCATTCATTTAATAAAAATAGGGGCGACGACAAAAGTAGTGTATAAATAATTTATATTTAAATAAAAATATATAAAAGAAAAAGGGGGGCTAGTCAGTAGAAGGTGGCAAACCCAACGTGAGGCTAGAAAAAAAGGCTAGAAAAGAACTAGATAAGAGTAGTAGCAGGATACGGGATCCCGAGATTAGGTGGGGCCCGTAGTTTTTTTTAATTTTGCAGAAAAAGGAGTTCAAAACTAGGCAGCAGAGATGACGGACGCGGACACGAAAAGGATTACGAGATCAGGACGAATATACGGAGTTGAAATGGAATTAGGGACACATGACATGGAGCTAGACGCAGGGGGAGACATACGGGAGACGGACGTGAGGCAGACAGATCCGGAGGTGATAGGCATGGACACGGACCAGGCGACGGTACCGGAGGTCGAGGTAGCAGAAGCCGCCGGAACCCAGGATATAATGCGGTTCCTGATGAGTTTGCAAAACCAAATTGCCGAGTCACAGACGATTCTTATGACTTCACAGGCGGAACAAAAAGAGGCAAATACGACGTTAACTAACAAAATTACAGAGACACATACGGAACTAAAAACCGTTAAAACAGATTTGACAAACAAAATTACAGAATCACATACGGAACTGACGGACAAAATCACAGATGCACACAACGAATTGAGGAATGAGTTTAGGACGGCGCACGCGGAACTGACGGCAAAAATGAACTACACGCAGGACTATCTACTCACACAAATGCAAAATGTAAAGGACGACCTAAGGACAGAGGTACAACAACAAGTAGACAGGGTTGACGACAAGCTGGAAAACACACGGGTACAGTTTCAGGGAGACTTGAACGCGACAAGGACGGACCTAAGATCGGAATTCAAGACACGTGTGGATACAGTAGAAGAGACGATGATCAGCGGTTTTTCGACATTAAATACGGAAACACAGACATGTGAAAAAAGACATACGACACATTACAGAAATTTAGGACAGACGTTAGAGACCCTACAAAATGAAAATGTAAACGTTAGGACGCAACTGGACGAAAAACTTGACGACAAAGTTACGGTATTAGAAAACAGGGTCGGACATGAAGTAAGACAAATACAGGACAAGTCGGACGAACTAGAAAGGAGGCGCGTAGGACTGGACTACGGACAGCACATTAAATTAAACCGGGACGCATTACCAAAGTTTGAAGGACGGAGTACGGAACAACCAATGGGATTTTTAGACCGACTGGAGGAAATCGTAGGGACCGAAAATGAAAGAACTAAATTACAGATCGTTGGGGCGACTTTGACAGGAAACGCCGAAAAATGGCATAATATCATCCGCAGACAATACGACACTTACGCTGAATTTCGACGACTTTTTATAGAGCAATTTTGGAGCAACACACACCAGACCGACATACGGACGAATTTAATCACCGGACATTACAGCAGGACACACGGCACACGCGAAGAATACGCGATTGACAAATTTAACCAGGCACAACACTTGACACCAAAATTGGGCGAGGACGACATAGTACTACTACTCGCAGGACATATGGAACCGGAAGTGACAAAGGTGGCCGTGGTACAGAACGTCAAGACATTGCGGGAATTTTTAGGGGTGATGAGGAACTTTGATTTAGCAACAGCACTGGAGGCAAAAACGCGAACAAATTATTGGGAGCAAAACCGGGGTTATAGGGAAGACAACCGACGACAATCGTACCACGAACACCGACCTAATTACAGACAGGACAACTTCAACCACGGACATCGGAATCATTGGGGACACGACGAAAACAGACGACCTTATTACAATAGGGAACACCGGGCGAACGAATACCATGGACAAAACAGATACCAGCACAGCAACAACGAGGGTGACGGCCGGATTACGGGAGGCGGAACGCACAATGGAAACAGCCGGACGGACAGGGACGTAAGCGTCCAACACATGACGACAAGCGCGATGACACCGGACCCAGATAGGATTGAGGTGGTGCAGATACACGAGGCGCCGTTGGGACAAAAAAAAACGCAAATTTTTGGACGACCGAATGCTTAGGGATGAATATAGACGTGTGTTATAGTATAAGAGATTTATTGTTAAATAGTTATACCTTTAATAAAAAGAACTTGTTGTTTATTAATATTAGTTTAAGGGATTGTTTATATGTTGCTTTAGTTGATAGTGGTTCGCAGTTGTCGCTGGTAGATGAGAATGTGGTGATAAAACATGAAGAATTTTTAAAGGGACGAATAGGAACAATTGATGGGGTTAATTTATGGTCGGCAATGAACAAAAAGCTAACGACGATTTATAGGGTTATCCGTGTACCGATATTTATAGGGAAAAAAAAAGCAGGAGATGCAGAGTTTTTGATTACAAAGGGGTTGCAGTTTGAGTTCATATTAGGAATGGATTTTATAGAGGATTTTGGATTGAATATAGATGGAAAGGATAGGTCGATTAGGATATTTGATAAAGATAAGTTATGGGTGGTGCCTACGGTTAGTTCGGAATATAGGAATGGAAATGATATAGATAGTTCAAGATTAGGAATGATTAAAGAGAATAATTATAGACGGGTTGAAGTGAGATTATGTAATATGTTTGCGAGATTAATTAATGATGAACAGATAGGGAAAGTGAGTTTTGAGATTAAGGCGAAGCTAGGGGAGTTATTTAATAAATATATAGGGATGTTTAATGAAGAGCCAAGATTTGCGAGGCGATATATGCATAAGTTGGAGGTCACGGAAGACAACGGGTTTAATACAAAGGTGTATCCAATTCCGTTTGCAATTAGAAATAGGGTTAAAGCCGAGATAAACAAAATGTTAAAAGAAGGTATCATCGAACCAGCGAAAACACCATATGTGAGCCCGGATAGCTCAGTCGAAGAGGGTTTAGTAGGATAGTTTATTATGTAGTTCATGCGACGGAAAGTTTAGTTTTGTTTTTGTTTTGTATAGGTTAGTATATAGCGTAGTTAGATAGACGTGAGAGAAAGGCGAATATGGGTTGACTAATTAATATGTAAAAATGCGGGGGGTGATTTTAAATAAAAATTAGAAATTTATGCACACCAAGAGAAGAGTAAAAACAGACGAAATTTTCAATTTCATTCAAAATCAGTGGGGCCAATGTAATGTCAGGGGGAGGTACAAGGATTCTAAGGGTAGATTTGTGTTAAAAGGGGTGTATGCCAAATAAAATGATTCATATGTCAGATCCAGTAATTCAAAAACTATATTTTGCCGTACTTTACATATGCTAAAGTATTTACCATGTTAGTTTGAAACGTATGTGCCAAAAGGTAAACTAAATGACTTGATGACGTTGATAAAATGCACAGTGCTCAAGGTTTTATACTAAGTTGAAATTTAAGAGGCCATTGAAAGTACATTTGCCGTCTGAAAACCGGATGCGTCTACGGATGTCTATTATCAACCAAGCATCCAGGTCATGTGTGAATTATTTTGGCTTTTTATTTAAATAGAATCAACTTTTGGACGAATTTGTAAATTCAAAATTATAAGTTAATAGCAGTATCAAATATAATTGGAGAATTGTGAAGTATTTAGGACCAATGATAGAATTTAGGAATGTGTATAAAGACAATAGTGAAGGTATTTGTGACACCAAAAAAAGGACAAATTGTTATTGGATATTTTTATGTATTTAAAATGTAATTAAGTAAGCTAGTTTTGTTGTGCTTATTGCCTAGGAGAGTAAACAAGATGATTCTTTTTCAATTTAAATTCATGTAAAGACGTATTTTAAAAAACTTGATTCTTTTTCGATTAAATTTAGTATAAAGACGTGTTTTGCAAACCTGCGTTAAAGTTGTTAAATATTTTGAAAAAATAAATGAGTTTGAATTTAAATAGTCTGATTTATTAAAGTGGAGTTACAAGAAGCATCGGTGGTTAAATAAGCAACAGCGACGATAAAAGAAGTGTAAAGATTGGGAATAGTGCAACGGGAAAGCGACGAATATTTAATTAGATTTGGAACGAAATTGGGAAAGGTAGTAGGACATTCGAGTGGTTATACAAAAGGACGAAGTTGGATTTGGATAGAGGTTTAAAAGGCAGAAGGACATAGAGTGGTTATACAAGCGACGGCGAAGCAACGAATATTTAAATAGATTTGGGATTGATTTGGATAGAGATTTGAAGGCAGTAGGACATAGAGTGGTTATATAAAGGAACGAGGATCGATTTGGATAGAGATTTGAAGGACGGCGGTTAGATTTGGATTGATTACGAAAAGGCGGACGGATTAATTGGAGCACGAAGAGTGAAATTAGGAGAGCAGCAATTGCAGGGGAAGATTCAACGCAAAAAAGGAACACGGAAGGATTAGCGCAGGGGAAGTAATTACAACGGTTTGTCAAAATTCTAAAATTCGGGTTATTAATTTCAGATTTGGGGTCATCAAAATTGTACTAAGACACCTGGAGGCGATACGAAAGTTTCAATAGTGATTGTGAGTCCATGTAAAGACGCATACGGCGACTAAGATCGTGAGCCAGCAGCATTAAAAAAGGGCATCAGCGAAGTATAATTCAGGTGAGTACCGTGCAATATCATAAAACGTCAAAAGTCAGAAATTGTGTACATTAATTAATTTGGCACAAAGCTACGTTGATCAGTAAAATTTTGGCATATACAGTAATAAATTCATATAAAAGTAGTAAAACAAAAGAGTGTGCAGTTTGGTTGGGCAGTGCACATCTACTTACGACTGAACCCACGGTAAGTAGGTGAACACCCTGAGATAAAGAGTTCAAATAGTCGAGGCATAATAATAGTAAACAATTTTAATTAGATATCCAACCAAACTTTGCTAAAGCACATTATATAAAGATCATTCATTTAATAAAAATAGGGGCGACTACAAAAGTAGTGTATAAATAATTTATATTTAAATAAAAATATATAAAAGAAAAAGGGGGGCTAGTCAGTAGAATATATATCTCTGTTAGAACTGTTTCCATTTTATTAAGAGCAGTTTCTACTTCTTACTTGCTAGATGCTAATACCGCCATATCATCTGCAACTGTAAGCATATCAATGTTTTGTTCCTGTATAGTAATTCCAAATGCCTTCTTGCATTTGACAGTATTCATTGCCTCATCTATGTACAATTTAAAAATTAATGGGACAAAGAACATCCCTGCCTCACTCCTTTCCTAATATTTACTTCTCTACGTTCCAACTCTAATTCTATTACCGCATATAAATTCCCTATATATAGTAGCCATCTACCTACTTTCTCTATATTTTCTATAATGACTTTTCGTCCAGCGTCCCTTATATTTTTACTATATGGTTGTATGTCCCTAAAATTAATTCTAATTAGTTTGTATGCTTCATCTATCTTCCCTATTTCCATCTTAGTTTGTATCTCTTTGCACATTCTATGGCTTTGTATCTCCGTTTTCCTGTTTCGTCTGATATTTTTGTATTTTCGTCTTTCTTATATTAAATTCAGAATATCTTTGTTATCCATGGTTTCTTATTTTCGTTATGTGTATACCCCAGAATACCTCTGGCCGCCATGTCTAAACTGGATTTAATGTTATTCTATTTCCATTCCTTTTTCCATTTCTTTTTTTCAAATTTTTAAATTTAAGAGCGGTCTTCATAATTACGATGTTGTGGTCAGTGTCTCCTTCCGGGTAGCTTCTACAGTCTTTTTCTTGATTTCTAACCGTTGTCTAACAAGAATGTAATTTATTTGATATCTTCCTATATTTCCTAGCATATTCCACGTATATCGTCTTCTAGCATGATGTTGAAATAATGTGTTTGTGATTATTAAATTGTTCTTGTCACAAAATTCTACTAGCCTATTTCCCTTGTCGTTGCTCGTGCCTAAACCAAATAAACCTACTACCGCTCCTTCCCTACCCTCACCCTTCACTGCATTAAAATCCCCCGTAATTATTACATTTTCATGTCCTTTTATGTATCTTAGTATGTTTTCAATATCTTTGTAGATCGCTATTACCTCTTCGTCACTGTGGCTAGAGGTGCGCATGTATACTTGTATTATTACTGTGTTTACCGGTTTAGATTTTAATCTAATCATGAGTACTCTTTCGTTCTCCTTTTTTCACTAACTGTCGCGCACCCGAATTTCCTTCCTCTGCTCCTGTATGAATTATCCTGAAGTTTCCACTCCAAAAATCCCCCGCCTCTGGCCGCCGAACTTCGCTGATCCCTGCTATGTCTAGTGCTAATCTATTCATTTCAAATTTCAGGTTCTGTAACTTACCTACTTGCTTCATACTTCTAACATTCCACGCTCCAACCCGCAAAATGTTCCCGATTCTTATTCTGAACTTTCCGATCGCATCCTCCGAAGTAGTCCCCTCCCGGAGATCCGAATGGGAATCTATTTTAACTCCGGAATCTTTTACCCCAGAGAATTCCATCATTTTAAATACAATTTAAGTACGCTGTGTACTTGGGAGTTAATGTGGTAGTGTGTCTTAGACTACTATACCGACCTTTGTGATTTCTGCCAATCTAAGTACCGAAAGAGTCGCTTACCTCTTTAGGGGACCTGTCTTAGTCTGGTTCCTCACTAACGACCCTACTACTTTGGTTGAATCTGTAGTTTGGCTCTTTAGCTCATTAGAACACGCAAGCCATTCCACCTGTTCTAGTACTCTAGAACTTCGGCAAGGTGCAGGTCCATTCGTAACGGAATATAATGATATAAATATAATATACTCAAATTTACACTTAAGACATCTAAAACGTTATTCATTCAAGAAATTCTTATTGAAGCTCAAAAATTGTAACTATCAATTAAGAGTGAGTGCGGCGTTTGCTAATATTTCAGATTCTTTATCGTCTTTGTCGTCTAAAATATATTCTAATCTTTCTATATTCTTGAAAATTGCTAACATACGTCAACAAAGATATCAAAGGAAACATTTCTTTGCATATAATCAGAGCTTGTGCCATCAACCCCATAATTTCGACTGACACCTACTCTAAAGTTTCAAATGTCGCTATAACATGAGTAGCGAGCACATCATTGGAAAGGAAATGTTATTAAGAATTTACTGGACAACTTATTATTTTTTTATTCTAGTAGCTCCGAACGATAAAACTAGAAAAACCCTTTATTGTATTTGCTTGATACAATAACATTAAAAGTCTGTTTACTAAAAGTTGAGAGATTTTAGTATCGTAATAAACATGTTTAATGACCGCTGCATTTCAAAATGGACGCTGTTAACTTTCTGCAATAATACAACGATTTTAAAGGGTCTCACGAACATCTGCAAGAACTCAAGTTGCCAGCTGTTGACATTTTGTAGAAGTTCCTTGTCTTAAATTTTCAACACTACTGGCGATGTAATTTAAACTTTTGTCTTTATATGCCACAATAGGAAAACTCAACGGAGACAGAGCGATTGATTAGAAAACTGAGAACACAGTCTGCTTGATATAATGCTGCACAAATCTGCTGAAAAATAAGTTTATTTTAAAGTAAATTGTGAACACTTAAGATATTTCTGTTATATGCCGGTCAACAATGATTCAAGTTGTTCGAGATAAATAACCTCATTCAGATTACATCTGAATAACGTGGTATCAATAAATCATACTCTTAATTACAAATTCATAATGTTAGATCCTTCGACTAGAATATATTCCTACAGTTTTTTCTAGTTTAATAGTGTTTATTTCCGTTGTATATATAATTAATCATCTTCATTAGGTTTACAGTCAAGGAACCGGTTAGATGCGTAGTTTTATTGTTTCCTATTCTGAACTATGACCTGCGTTATACGAACAATTTTTGAATTAATTTGACATGAGAATAATGAAATGGAAAATCACACATTTCCAATGGATGTTTTCACAGATTACATCTTTCACTATCTGTCTGCAATAGCCATATTCAGGTCTTTCTCTACCTATATATATATATATATATATATATATATATATATATATATATATATATATCGGTGTTTGTGTATTATTTAATAGATGCAAATAAACTCAAACAGACAACCAAACTAAACAAATTTAGGTACCAATATTTGCAAAAAAAAATTGTTACAAGTCTACTTTTAAAAGCAAAGCAGTCTTTTTTAATTTTTGAAAAAATCGAAATCGTATACTTATTTCTGGACGGAGCTAATAAATTCCAATATTTTTTAAATTAAAAAAGATACGTTTATCAAATTGACATTTATAAAAGAATTTAACAATTGCCCTAGGAATATGCCAAATATGACAACACACTTTATAGGAATTATAGATTTACCACACATACAGGTCATATTGTGATGGAAAATGGTATATGAAATATAAAAGTATCATTTCAAGCGACGAACAGAAGTTTTGGAGTTTTCGAATGGTATTCAAAAAAGTCTTAATGACTCCAAAACGATTTAAATAATTTTTGGGCAGGTTTATTGACCTAAAAGTGAACCTTATGCTATCACTCCAATCTCCATAAATAATTTAGGCAAACTAAAAAAAAACCATTAAAGTTTTCCCGTTTAAACGAAGGCGAAAAATTGGCACTCGATTCTTGTATCTTTCCTAAGTTCTACAAAAATAGTAAACTAGAGACTTTGCGGGTCCAATAGATTGTAATTATGCCTAATAAGTCAACGTGCCAACCAAACACAAGCAACTAACCCGATCCTCTAAGCAAAATATTCTAAATTTTACTAAATTAAGTTGTATCACAATTTATTTGGCACAGAAATGACCACGTCTTCGTAAACATACATACGATACTATGTTTACCGTTCCAAATTTACGGTTAATCAAAATAGTACGAAATTATAAAATTAGGTTGAAAAAGCGTTTAAACTAAAAAAAAGCACCAGCTAAGAAAATTTAAGTCTTCAGCAATATTTCTTACTAGCGTTCTTTGAAGATACTAAATTAAAAGACACTTTGTTCAAAGCCTCTAAAAATTTACTGAAATTCTTTTCTAAGTTGTTTCATATGTGAAAGAAGACAAATAAGATGCGAATGTAAAAAAAATAAAACTAGAATGAAGTATACATATCTAAATTTATCTTAATGGAAAATATGTAAATGATACAAACTCAAATACAAATAAACTTTACTTTAAGAAAAAAATTCAAACCAATCTATCATTACCACTGCCCATAAGTCCAAAATTAGAAGACGTAATGTAATCGCATATACAAAACCTAAAATATGCGCTTCTTCAAATTTGGCAAGAAATGTCAAAACAATACATCCGTTTTATCTTCGTAAAGTGTTAGTAAATTAATCAAAAATATATACATAGACAACACTACATTTCAAGAGAATGTAGCAGGTAGGATGACGTATACTTAAAGATTCATAGGTTAAAAATAGACGCCCCGCGTCGCAATCTGGGCTCCTCTAAAGACGTATCAGTAGCACTTCAGTTCACAATACTTCGAGACATCGACCACCGTTGAGCCGAAACCGAAAAGCCATCAAGATGGTGTACGAATCTGATTTTTATACCACAAGAAGATACCGAACTTCACCTTCATTATCTACTTATACAGTATCGGTATGTACCTTTATAGATTTTTCTTTTGTGTTTTTTAATTGTAAGCACGAACCTGAGCAAAAAACTAGCGTTAGGTATTCTGGAAAATGTACGGTTTAGGTATAACTGTAGCAATTAATCCGTAAATAATAAATTGGAAATAAACAATACGCGTCGTTGAGAGACAACCACACCTTTTTTTAAATATTTTTGAGAAAATTATTAAAATTAGTTGACAACTGCTAGAATTTTCCATTTGCTATATATAATTTTAACTTCATGAATTTTACTGTTGTGTAGAAAGCACAAAATTACTGCGTTTTCACGCTCCTAATTTAGACTGGTGTAGCGATACTCCAAATGCTGAAAATCTAAATTTACAAAGTTACTCACATTCGAATAAGCACCTACGCAGTTATTACAACTTCCGAACTTTTATCCTAATATTAAACGTTAATTAATATAACTGCTCAGATGAAACTTGAAACTAAACTTAAGGATTTGGAATTAATCTTATTATTAGGAATTTTCTTTTAACAACGGTTTTAATTACGAAAACTTCAGCTTTATAAGACTAAGAAGTACTAACAAAGGAGAATCAAGAAATAAGCGAATAAAAATTGAATAATCTTTTGCTAAGTTAATGTTTGAGGTCCAGTGTTTTCTTTCAATTAAGAAACAAAAATAGCTATTGCCTTTGATAAATATTAAACAATTCTTGTATCTATAGGTACAGACATTGAAATAATACTTTGATGGTTTGCCAAATGGCTATTTTAAACTACACCTGTGAATAAATTTTCAATTTAAAGTTGTTACCTCTAATTATATGCAATTAACTCAGGTATCTGTAAAGTATATATAGCTCGGTAAAAATAAACTTTTGCATAGAGAAAGCCATGGCTGTAGAATCACTTCAAAGTTAAATTTAGAAATTTTCGTGGTTTAGTATCTGCGCTAAAATTAGAACCGGAAAAGAACATGCAAAAATTAGTTTTATTACATATCCTAGAAATAATTTTAGTTAAAAACGAACTTTAGTGTTTCTAAACTTATCTCTTCTATAAGAAGTTAATGGGATATTTCTTCCTCTAGAAGTTTCCAACTACAAATTCCTTCCTCATAACCCAGTTCATAAATCAACTAAAACTTTAATCTAAATAGCATCTTAAATAGTTTAGAAACGTTTGATGGCTTAAAAGCCATATTTAAATTTGTAGGAGATTTTGCTATAAGCAAGTATTTCTAAGTAACTGAAAAATAAGAGTTTTTTTGGTGATCCATTACAGGTTTTAATCTTAGTGTTAATATTAAGTTTTATTAATTATATGACTTCTAGTTTTAATTAGGTCAGGGTTTGAATATTTTTAATAAGACGGAGGATTTCTATTCATTATTTTAGAGTTTTTAACGTTTAATCATTTAGGCAAAATGCCAAAAAATGTATGAAAAGACTGCCAGATTTCTTTCAATTTGTTACATTTGTGTGGTACTGTAAATAATCTTTTATGTCTTTAACGATAGAACATTTTTTAATATTAAATATAATTCAAATTTAATTGCTTTAGTGTCTAATTTAGTAAGTGGAACTTAATATGAATATATCTAAAATTATAAACAAAATTTATAATAACTAAATATTAATCTTAAAATTATTTCTTTCACAACGCGCTTTTCCAATTGTCCTTTACATAAAACACACAACTTATAAACTAATCCACCCTTAATTACAGTAGACAAGAATTATATCCAAGTAAGTGGTTCCGCAGTATAGACGTCAGTTTCAAGCATTGAAGTACGAACAAAACTACCCAAATTGACATCCAGTTTAAAATCTAAAACCCAAATCTTATTTTAGCACACGATACACATTCTTAAGCAAATATTAAAAATGAAATATATCAAAAATGACTTAGCTTAATGAAAAAATGTTTTCGACGACTTAAATTACTATCTACATTCTTATCCTAATAACAAAAACGTACTGTGGGTACGTTTATAAATTTCATGCAATTAATTAAAAATGTTTATACATTTACAGTTATTGCAGATTATGGTTTCAGTAATATCAATCATAAATACCTGATGAGTAACTTTCACTGTGGATAACTCGGATACAACTAAAATCCTAAACTCTTATAATCCTTCTGGGATTCGCAAGGGAAAGCTAGATATTTTCAATGGTATTATTCAAAATAAAGATGCCAATTTAATGGGAACCAAGGTGTCTCTAAAATTAAAAGCAACCAACCTTTAAAGTATTATTCGACTATATTGACTAATTGCAGTCAGTTGATACCTATTTTTCAAAAATATCTAACCTACTCAAGTTATATGATGATTCTTTGAATGGTAATTACGAAGTGCACTATATAAAAATTCGTCCCCTTATAAAACAATGTACGGTATCTTCGGCAGAATTCTGAGAGATTGATCCAGACTGCACATTGAAATTACTCACTTCTATCTAAAGGACATAAAATTAACTTACGGAAATCTTTCTCTAGACTCAAAGGAAGGCCTTTCAATTTTTTTTTACTTAGTTCAAATTTTCGTGTGAACGTCGTGCTCAGATAATGAGGTTGCAGGTGTTAACGTTATAAAATATTAATCAAAACAAATGCATCATAAACTCTAGTAAGTTTAGAATACAAACTTACGTTGCTGATATCACTTCTAAGCTTTAAAACAGCCATAATAAAGTGGCAACATTTGAATATGAACAATATAAGATAAAAAGATTAATCCTTCCTTTGGTTAAGAATGCAAGTAACCTAAAAAAAAATTAAGGCATAGCAAGAAGTTAAGCTGACAAAAGTACTGTAAGGAACTAACCTCCGTGTCGGAAACTGCTAGACTGATGAAAATCATCAGGCGTAAACGTAGACAATTGATAGTGCCATTAAAAATGGAAAGCGGAAAGTGGACAAATATTGGGGCGAAAACCTTACGGCTCCTTCTAAGCAGTCACTTCTCCAAAGGAAATGAGATAAATAAGGAACAGGACTGCCAGCGGCGGAGCCGAATTGACAACTAGCACAAGAATAATCACAGAAGGGTCATTTCATGGGCAGTGAGGGAGTTTCAATCCTTCAAATCGCCAGGGCCAGATGGAATATTTCCAGTTTTGATCCACTACGGTCAGCCTAGCTTGGGTTATTGTCATCTGTATGGAGGTTGGCCATGCTATTGTTCATTCTCAATGTGGGTAGAAGCGATTACACTCAGGTCGATTCTTTCAGACCATTAGGTTTGACATTCTTTCTGTTGAGAACAATGGAAAGGTTAGTTGATAGATTTCTGGCGGAAGAAGTGTTGACGAGACATCCATTTCACCAAACGCAACTGGCTTACCTGTGTGGTAGGTCGACAAAGTCAGCTTTACACACGGTAGTACATAAGAAAAAAGAGGCTCTACATGTTAAGGACGTAGCTTTAGTAGTTTTCATGACAGAGGGAGCCTTCAATAAGGCGCAAACGGATACAATCTGCTAGGCAGAGATACCACGAAGGTTGTGATAAACTGAGTACAGTCAGTGCTAACGCACAGAATAGTACAGGTGAACGCCCAGGTATAGTTGGAGGTTGCAGAAAGCTGTCCACAGGAAAGCTGCCTGTCGCTTCATTTGTGGAACCTGGTGATAGACGAACTTTTGGAACGTCTAACCACAAAAGGCTTTTATGCGGATGTCTACGCAGACGATAGGGTTGTCTTGATACCTAGCAGGTCTGTGAGCATATTTTGCGAACATGCAGGTCACATGCTCTTTAATAGAAAGATGGTGCGAGGAAACAGGTCTCTTGGTAAATTCCCAAAAAACAGAGATAATGTTCTTCATTGGAAGAAAGAACATAAATCGATTTCGGGCTCCAATCCGGTATGGTAAACCAATTGTTCTTAAAACAGAGGTTAAGTACCTAGGTGTGATCCTTGATAATAGGTTAAATGAAGAAAATACGCGAAAAGGGCAAAAGAGAAAGTGATAGCCATTCTCTGGCAGTTAATCCACGTGATCTGCAAGAACTGGGGCATAACTTTTCAAGTTGTATATTGGCTGTACATGGCAGTAGTAATGACTAGGGTTTAATATGGGTCAATTGTATGTGGGCCTTGGACTCAACTTGTCAGTGTCTCCCTCATGGGTATTTCTGAAGATTAGTGTTCGAGCTTTTTTTTTAGGCGTATACTGAGATATCGACCCAATGATATTTTATTAATTTTAGCTGTACGGCGTTGTACAGTGTAGTTCACACTTCACACTTCACTTGGTAAATTTCAAATAAACCTTTAACTTGGAAGTGGACCATCTTCTTTAACAGATATCAATACAAACAGAATCACGTTCTAACTACATACAATATTTGATTAACACTGAGCATGATATTATTAAAGCGCAACATTAGTTTTCACATATTGTCCTGTTACCGAAAATAAAATCGTAAACTATACAAAATAACATTGTAAAAACCGCGATCATTGTATTGTAATGTGGAAGAAATATATCGACAATCAGCGTTGTGGAACATAATATTTTGAAAATTTTGGCACCCTTTAGAAAAATGTTGGAAAGGATTTTGTTTGTACGTGCAGTGGTTAATGGAATCCGATAACATTTACTCATCTTTAATATTGAATAAATAATAACAATTAAGTAGAAATTATAACAAGGATTAATTAAATCTTGGGTTCATTCATTCGCAAAAGCTTTGTGCTATGTTAGGATTGAAACTTAGGTCTCAGTCTCGCCCTAGGCTAAGCTGATGTCGGCTACGATTTGTTTTTAAAATTCGAACATAACTAAAACAAAAAGGACATCGGTCTTCCCGAAACTTAATCATCCAGAACTTTAGATTTAAAATTTATTGACACTGGCATTAAAAAAATGGATCAATGGCCGATTTTTGATAGTTGCAAGTCAGAATAGTTTTTTTCTATTTTGTATAAAACGCATTTGAAGTTCTTGTCACCATTTCAGTTACACTGCCAATATTAGCAACCAATATCAAGTATTGATTTGGTTTACGCTTAAATAGCTTTAAGCAATTTTTTAATTACTAAACATTTTTAATGCATGATTTGGGTTTAGATTGTGTCATATTTAATACTACTGTGCTTTAATTATACTCCCTTGATTCAACGCTTTGTCCATCTTTGTAAGCGGAATCATTAGGATAAAGCGTGGGTTACTACTGTTGCGGGTAAAATGGCGTTACGTTATTAATTTTTAAATGCCCAGAAGGGACGGGAATCCAGAAACAATTTCAAAAGTGCACCGGCTAATTTTTAGTTT
Organism: Platerodrilus igneus; assembly: GCA_036346225.1. Lineage (NCBI taxonomy): Eukaryota > Metazoa > Arthropoda > Insecta > Coleoptera > Lycidae > Platerodrilus > Platerodrilus igneus. Next base: position 1,603,019 of record JARFIW010001068.1, read on the forward strand.
TGCGGCGGTGGTTTCCTATAACAAAATGAAAAAATAATAATAAAATCTAAAATGTACAATGGCCGAAATACAAAACTACTTTAAAAATACTATTTACCTGAAAGGGCTTTACTAACTGTTTAAAATTAGAGGTGCAAACTGTCAAAGCGAAACTATTTTGTTGATATATTTGTTACCTGGAAGACGGGTATTGCGAATAGCTTTTCTAGCTAACGGTGCTCCAACCTTCTTTCATTTTTTACCTTTTGTAATCACAATCTTTAACGTTGCCCAATCGCACTTTAAAAATACTCCTCAACGGTTTATCGAACTAAAACAATTTTTCAAAATCAAGGTCTTTCCCAAAATCCGAGATCGTCATTGTAGTGGTTGGATATCTTTTAATACTGTCCACCTCTACTTATATTATAATTAAATATAAATAATGTTTTATCTATAACATTTAGACTCTATTAACAGTAAATTTCTAAAACATATCATTGCCCATAAATAAACCTTAAGCTACTCTCTTAAAATATTTACACTTCTTCGCTAATAATATTTTGCTTAAGTGTAACAAAATTATTTCAATTGCTATTCCATAGACGATAGAATACTTATGTAACGGAATAGTAATTTCTCACTACATAGCTGAATCCATTTTAATTTGAAATCCACAAGCACATAAGTATTCATCATAAACAAACAAAAAGCTCATAGAGTACTCACGGTTCTAACGTTCCAATTGATTCTTACGACTAATGATACCGAATATCTAGGGATGCTAATGTTATACCTCGTGGGTATTCCTTCGGCATGATAGATCACCTCAAAATTCTAATTTTCATTGACAAGTTAAACTAATTTATCACCTTTTCTTGGTTAATCACCCCAACCGACACAAATATAAATCCACAATTCACGTTTTTAATCTTTCTGGCCTATACGTATTCAATAGAGCTCAAAATAATCCGATATCCTTCCATAAGGCCCCATTGCTTTACTGTCGACGACACTTTAATTGTCACTAATACATCATTTTACTTTTTTCCTTGCGGAAAGTCCAACGGACTTCGGACGCGTCTGTTGTTATTGACGCCTAAGTTCGTACTTGTCTACTTTTCTCTATTAATTTCATCCGAACTTAGTCTTTTCATTCTTCCATCCATTATTAAAATTCTGTTCTCACACTTTATGCATCTAATGGTTTAGTAGGGTCAGTTAAATGTCTTCACATCGTGTGACCGCCTTACTTCTATGGGATTTTATAATTCTGTGGTATTTTTAATCTAATGAACATTTATGCAAATATTATTGTAAAAGGTGATGTCCTCGGTAATACAATACAGTTCAAATTCAAACATGTATTATGAATCATGATTCCTGACGTGAAACCCTCCAACAAATATTTTTACTTAGAAAATCATAAAAGAATTCTATTTCTTATAAATATCTTAGACTAATACCTTTTCTATAGTCTCCAATGTACCATAAACCAACAGCTACAGAAACAACAGGCTTTATATTTATTAAGCTACAAACTTTCTAGTTGAGCTAATTTAATACGAGGATAGAATTTCATTCAAAAAACCGAAAGTTCTTTATTATTACGTTACCATAAAATGAATAACGTGTAACACGTGAGAGGAAACTAAACAATATGATGGAATCTAGCTCACGATTTTCAAACTAAGTAATACCTACAAAAATATGTACCCTTCAGATAAAAATAAAATTTGTCAGATGGATTTAAAGTGATATTTACGAGATTAGAGTGCACGCTCCATTGGAATTACAGCATTTGATATAAATTTTGCCGTGCTTTCCATCGTTCTTTATTAACGTTTATATTTGTACGTACATCCCCTGGCAATTCTTATTACTTTCCCCTTGTCATACTAATAGAAATTTGTGCTTTTAGGACATTGTTCTGATAATCTTTTACACTATGATACTTGGGTTAGTAACCTTATCACATGCTGAAGTTGATAAGAAATATTAATTGTTATGGCTTACAAGATTGTGTTAAAACAACGTGTATTGATCGTAAAAAGCATAGACGTTTTCGCAGAGTATAGCGTGTGATCTGACAAATAACGTCTTAAAGTAAATTGAATAGCACTTTTGATTGTAAACATACCCGACGTAAATGAGACGTAAATAAGGCTTTCAAAGAAAATCCGTTTACTTTATTGGAGTCGATATAAACTGCTTAAAAATAAATGGAAAAATTCTTTAAAAACCATTTTGTATCAAGAGGAACAGTATCTTCTGGATAAAACGAAAAAAATAAGCTTTTAATGTTTAAACTTAATCGGTATATTGGGAAAGGTAGTTAAAATCTACTGAGTATGTGGACCTCTTGCCGCATAAGCTAGTTTCAACTAATTATCCACAGTCTTTAATATATATATATATATATATATATATATATATATATATATATATATATATATAATAACAGAACGGTTATTTGCAGTCCGCAATAAGAAATTGTGTAAAACAATATATAAAATAAGATGTATCTGTAAACAAACTCTATGAAAATAATAGAGCCTATTGACGAATACAAATCGGGCTGGTAGTTATATAGCCATTAACAAAACATTAGCTTATTACTTCATAGGGGAGGAAACATCCACTGACCGACGGTTTCGGCTTTATTAAGCCTCCTCAGAGTGAAATAGTCTCCAAGAACCCTATGAAGTAATCGAAGCTATTATAATGATATAATTTCGAAACAATCACTGTACTATGGCAAAAGTAAATAAAACCGCCATCATCTCAAATGGCCACACGTACTTGTATAGCCATCTATAGGATTTATTGTGTAGTTTCGGTTCAATTCTGTACTTCCACACTTTAGTAGTGTTGGTGTTTTATCACCTGATGGCGGTTTTATTTACTTTTGCCATAGTACAGTGATTGTTTCGAAATTATATCATTATAATAGCTGATTACTCATAGGGTTCTTGGAGACTATTTCACTCTGAGGAGGCTTAATAAAGCCGAAACCGTCGTCAGTGGATGTTTCTCCCATGAAGTAATAAGCTAATGTTTTGTTAATGGCTATATAACTACCAGCCCGATTTGTATTCGTCAATAGGCTCTATTATTTTCATAGAGTTTGTTTACAGATACATCTTATTTTATATATATATATATATATATATATAGTATATATGTATATATATGTATATATGTATAGTCATTAACAAAACAATAGCTTTATTATTTCACAAGGGGAGAAAACATCCATTGACCGGTGTCAGCTTCCTTAAACTTCTTCAGAGCGTATTAGTTTCTAACAACCCTATGAAGTAATCGAAGCTATTATACTGATATAAGTTCGAAGGAATCTTTGTACTATAGCAAAAGTAAATAATATTGCCATCAGGTGATAAAACACCAACACTACTAAGCGTGGAAGTACAAAAATTGATCCGAAACTATATCGTAGTTCTATATATATATATATATATATATATATATATATTATATATACTGTGATCCTACCTTATTAGTGATAGGCGTAATATATCTATCTGTCACTCCTTGTCTTATTTTAGAGCCTTGTTGAGTTATGCCACACAATTTATCTTTAAATATTTTACACGGCTGCTGCACTTAAATATTTTACAGGGCCGTCAAACACGTGGCGGAATCTACCTAGGGTGGGTCCGTCCTAAGCAAACACCTCTCAACTAGACACCCAAACAAATATCCAAGGAGTTTTCAAAATAATTTTAAAAGCCAAAAGTATTCCCAAACACTAGTTCCACTTTTATAAATTTGATTAAAGCACTGCGTAGATATTAAATACTAATACCTGGAATCCAGATACAAGCGCCGCCTTCCAGCCGTCCTGAAGCCAAGTGACCAACTGCAGGCACCTCCTGTAAATAATAAGTAACTCGAGCAACTGGTAATCTCCAGACTATAAAACTACTAATATTTCTACAAATTTTATGTTATACAAATACTCAGATAACTCCAATTCCACTATGCTTTCGTCTTCAAACAATAACGGTACAGACCAGCACTCCTCTTTTAATTAACTTTTATTCGCCGTAAAACTGCTACTATTTGCTATCTCCAGGTACAACTTGACTTTCAAAACTTTCTCGTAACTTTTAAATGTAATAAAACTCATAACAGTACAAAAACACGTCTATTTTCAGTAATATAAATTTGAAGTCAATTATAAATAAAATCCGTCTTCTTTTGTTTCCGTTGCCATAGCAACTATCTCTACGCACACTATGTAATTTATAATTATTAATAATTGATTAATAATACAGTTGTTTTCTCTAGATACATTCATTTTCTAGATGGTTTGTAATCCAGTGATTTATGTATATTGAACTTTTACAATATTGAAAATAGCTAACAAACTTTGATGGTTCAGCTTTTAAATTGTACGCAACAGACATTTATGTCTTATTCGGTAAACGTCCTGTCATTACATAACCAATCTTTAATTGTTAAAACATATTCAAACTGAAATTGATTTACCAATTTTACGGGAGTATCACTTAACTCCTTAAAATTTTAAAAGCGTGCAGTATACCAAGCAATTTTGATATTTGTTTTACATTCAAATGGTTCTGAAAACGCTAACTCCAAATTAAATTTCATATACGTGCAACCATAACAATTAAAATACGTATACAATGCAAACTTATAACTAGCTTAGCCTGGTCTATGGCCGGTATATGTTGTTGAATGCAATGCAGTTTCAAAAGCTTTATAAATTTATAAACGTGGAATAGTTGTTGTTAATTTATAAACCAAAAATACCTGAAAGAAAATACTCCAACAAAACCAAATATACCCCCATTCTAGCAAAGTCGTTTCGAAGCCCTATTTAAACATTTTATAAGCCCACCCCCTTCTTGACAGTATATAAGGCCCCACTGATTTTAAATAAAATGAAAATTTGCTTCCTGGATATAAGTAATTCTTTTAATGGTTGAGAAATTTTAAATTTTAGTTAAAATCACTATAGTTTCTTTTTCTTTATGTATGAGAATTAAGTGTTAGTTTCTGTATATTCTGTATAGTTTTAAGCTCGTTAGTATTATTTACAGTGTTAATTTTATTCTTGCGATACTTTACTTTCCACATGGAAATATGGATACAAATTTTCTATATGAAAACGTCCCCGACATTCACCCCTGTCATTCTCCAATTCGTAAGTATTCCCTTCTCTGATCACCCTTATTTCTTCGTGTGCTTGCATCCGATGAAATCTGGCATTCGACCATCTTCCCAGATCTTCAAACACTTGCAATGCAATCAAAAATCCATTCCTACTATCCGTTAGCAACCCTTCATCCTTCCTACTAAAGAAATCAGCCGTAACATTTTCTTTACCAGGTTTATGTCTAATCTCAAAATCATATTCCTGCAATACTAACGCCCATCTATACAATCGACTGTTCAAAAACTCTTTCTTCTTCAGAAACGTGACCACTGTGTTATCCGATTCAACCAGAAATTTATTACCCAATAAATAAAATCTTAACTTCTTCACAGCATATACGATTGCCAGCATCTCTTTTCCGCTGTTGAATACCTAGTCTCGCAGTCTTTCAGAGCCCTCGAAATAAAACAAATTGGCACTTCTCTCCTTCTTGAACCTGCACCAACTCAGCCCCTATTGCAAAACTCGAAGCGTCTGTCCTTAAAATAAATGGATCCGTAAAATTGGGATATTTTAATGACAGTTCCTATAAAATACCGCCTTCAACTCCCGAAATGCCTGCTACCTTTGCTCGTTCCATTTCCACCTTTCGTTCTTTTTAACAACTCCAACAATGGAATGCACAACTCCGAATATTTTGGTATGAATCGACGATAATAATTTAATACACCTAAAAATCCTCTTAAACCTTTCAAATTTCTTGGCTGTTTCAAATTCTTCAACTCGTCCAAGCGTTTTCACAAATTCTAATTCCTTCGCTGCCAACGACAAACCCCAAATACTTTACCTGGTCCTTAAAAACTCACACTTCTTCGAATTCAACCTCAAACCTCCCTCGTCTAACCTTCGGATCACTTTTCTTAAATGTTCTAAATGTTCTAACTCGTTCTTAGAAAAATCAAAATATCATCGACATAGTGCGTACAGAAGTCTTCGTACTCATCTAATAACTTCTGCATGGCTCGAACTAATGCAGCGGATGACGTTGAAAGACCAAATGGAACAACTCTGTACTGATAAATCTCCCCTTCAATGCTAAATCCAGTATACTTCCGACTTTCCTCATGCAAAGGAATTAGCCAAAAAGAATTCTTTAAGTCCAGTTTGCTAAAAATTTTCATCTCGCTTACCTTGTATAACAAATTATCTAGTGATTTTGGTTGTTCAAATTGTGGTTTAGTAATCGCATTCAATCTCCTAGCATCTAAACATATTCTTAATTCTAAATTATCAGATTTAGGCACAACCACTACCGGATTGATATAGGGTGTTCTCGCTGATTCAATAATTCCCTCTTTTAACATCTTTTTAATCTCATTTTTTACTCGACCCTTAATGCAAATGGTATTGGATATACCCTAGTACGAAAACTTCCCTCGTCTGTGACCTCTAACTTATGCGTATACTCCTTCGCAAACCTAGGCTCATTACTAAAAACTCCTGCATGTCTATTAAACACCTCATATAACATTTCCTTCATATCCACCCCTATTAATCCTATCTGTTCCTCATCAAATACCTTCTCAAATATATTACATAACCGTAACTCATCAATTCCATCATAAATTCTATTCTTAGTCTTTCCTGATCCTATACTATCTGTATTTATCTCATCCCTAGTATCCCGATTATCCTGAGGCACCACCCATTTCTTCTCTAAATTTAATACCTTTACCATTCGTGCTTTACCATCTATAACCAGTCCAAATTCCTCAATTACATCTATCCCTACAATAAAATCTAAATATAATTCTCTTGCTATCCAAAACTCTACTTCACCTAGTCTGGTACTTCCTAATACAATCGATACTGTACAACTTTGTCTATCGTAGTTAACTTCCTCTTAATCGCAGACCATAAATTAATACTCTTAACCCTACAAATTTTCCCTTTGAATAATTCTGCATGTTTCAAAACTATTTCTCTCTCACCAGCGATAACTGCGACCCTGTATCTATCAATGCCGTGTAAACAGAATCCCTAAACTAATATGAATAAATGGTAACTCCCGCCTTCTTTCAAACTTATTATCTAACAACTTATCTACTAAACTAATACTATGCTGTGTCCCTAAATCTGATTTTCCTAACACTAATAAATCGACGTTTTTTTGTATCGTGGGTTCATCGTGGACCTCCACTTTCTCTATCCTATCCTCCGATCTCTGTCGCGTGTCTCTTGTTGTTACGTGTTGGATCGTCAAGTTTCTATCTGTCTCCGTTCCCGGTCTCTAATCCCTGTCGGTATTTCCCCTGATCCGTTGATCTCTGCTCCCTTTCTCTCTGCCATCTCTGCCCAAAACCCGTCCTTTGCTGTCCAAAACCTCTGTCATTCCTATCCGTCCTGTTCCAGTCATTGTTCCCCTATAATTATCGTCTCTATTAAAACGTTGTTCCCAATTATTATTCGTTCTCCTTTGATTTCCTGATATTGCTTTCTGTAGTTGTCCTGTCCATTCTCCCTATAATTGTATCCTTGCACCCCAGTCCTCTGGTAGTCTGTGCTATTCCTATTCCTATCCCAATTCCTATTATCACTATTTTCCTGGTATTCGTTTCAAACGTCCTAGCTACGTCATAATTTCGCATCATTTCCAAAAGTCTCTTAAAGTCCGAACGTTTTGTATCGCTACGGCCCTAGTTATTTCCGCCTCCATATGCCTTGACAACAATAATATAATTTCATCTTCTCTTAATTTAGGAATCAGGTGCTGCGCCTGGTTATACTTTTCAATCACATAATTTTCTCTCGATCCCTGGTATGACCTATAGTTTCCAGTGTTTAAATCCGTTCGAATATTAGCCTGATGCGTGTTTCCCCAATATTGTTCTATGAATAGCCTTCGAAATTCCTCGTACGAACTATATTGCCTCCTCACGATACAGTGCCATTTCTCTGCACAACCCCCCCAATGTCACGCTCACCATCTGCATCTTCACCCTCTCAGGCTCACTCTCTACCATCTCGTCCAACTTGCTAAGATAGACCATCGGCTTCTCATTCTTTCTGCCTTCAAACCTCGGCAAGGTCTCTTTCCCTAGCCTATACTGGTATCCTGCATCACAAACAACTCTTCCCCCTTTCCAATTCAACCAACTGTTCTCTCATCTGTCTAACATTCCCTTCAAGACCAGACAATCCATTTACCGTATTCCCCAGAACCGTCGTATCCCTTCTCAGCTTCTCTGCCACCTCCTGACTCGCCCGCAATTTTCCTATAATTTCGTTTTTAGAGTTAATATTGTCCTCCGTCTGAATCCGAACTATTTCACCTAAATTCTGCAATTTTTCTGTCTGTCTAACTTCGACCATGTACAGCTCTTCCTTAATTCATTTAAACCTGTTGTTACCTTCCTTCTACAACCTGGACTCTATCCTCTACGTCCTTCAGAACTTCATCCTTAAATGAACACAAACTGCTCTGTATTGATACATTAATTCCTTCAATTTTCATTTCCATCATATCAAATTTTTCCTTAACTTCCGCTTGTGAATTTCTAACCTCGGCCAACAATGATCCTCTCAATTCTTCATGCGACTTAGTTAACGACCCTTTTAATTCCAACAAAACCATCATCACATCTTGGATCTGCATATTCTCTTTTCCTTATCAATTTCATTTTCTCCCGATGTATCCCTGAATTCACAATAATCACCTCCGGCTCCACATATCCTCCAGCTTCATCCCTAGCATCCCCTGCTGCTACAGTCTTAACCACCGGTTGCCCTCTCACACCAGTCTCAACTCCATAAACTTTCCCTGACCTCGTGATTCTCCTCATCAGACATGTCCCTTTAATTTTCAAAATAAACTTCAATGATGTGCCCCACTAAGCTACACAACCTCTGCAAATCTGAATCAGCCCTATCGAGCCCCACCTTTAGGCGAACAAATATTTTGTTGCGAAGTTATTTACCTATTCGAACCCCACCTAATGTTTTACCGCCGCTAAAATTGACCAAAGTGTGAATATCAAATTACGTCTTAGCCTACTACCATAAATTCAAAACCTTCAACAACTGTCAAATAAATATATATGAAACGTCAATCAAATATTAATTTTCACTTTTCAATAGAATATATGCAACGTACAACTAACAAATCTACTCTGCCTCACGTTGTTAGCGCCATCTGTTATATTTTGGTATATATTGAGTTATAGAGAACCCTTTATAATCAATTACCACCTATTTTGTATTGTTTATTCATGATTACAGGATTGATCTTTCTTCTTTTCTTCTTTCTTCTTCTTTCTTTCTTCTTTCTTCTTTTTCTTTTCTTTCTCTTTTCTTCTTCTTTCTTTCTTCTTCTTCTTCTTCTTCTTTTCTTCTTCTTTCTTCTTCTTCTTCTTCTTCTCTTTCTTCTTCTTTTCTTCTTTTCTTCTCTTCTTCTTCTTTTTTTTTCTTCTTTTTTTTTTTTCTTTTTTTTTTTTTATCTTAGGACAATTATGACAATTGCAACCGAATACACAAGCATTCTTCAAATAATTGTAAATGCCAAAAGTATTCCCAAACACTAGTTCCACTTTTATAAATTTGATTAAAGCACTGCGTAGATATTAAATACTAATACCTGGAATCCAGATACAAGCGCCGCCTTCCAGCCGTCCTGAAGCCAAGTGACCAACTGCAGGCACCTCCTGTAAATAATAAGTAACTCGAGCAACTGGTAATCTCCAGACTATAAAACTACTAATATTTCTACAAATTTTATGTTATACAAATACTCAGATAACTCCAATTCCACTATGCTTTCGTCTTCAAACAATAACGGTACAGACCAGCACTCCCTCTTTTAATTAACTTTTATTCGCCGTAAAACTGCTACTATTTGCTATCTCCAGGTACAACTTGACTTTCAAAACTTTCTCGTAACTTTTTAAATGTAATAAAACTCATAACAGTACAAAAAAACACGTCTATTTTCAGTAATATAAATTTGAAGTCAATTATAAATAAAATCCGTCTTCTTTTGTTTCCGTTGCCATAGCAACTATCTCTACGCACACTATGTAATTTATAATTATTAATAATTGATTAATAATACAGTTGTTTTCTAGATACATTCATTTTCTAGATGGTTTGTAATCCAGTGATTTATGTATATTGAACTTTTACAATATTGAAAATAGCTAACAAACTTTGATGGTTCAGCTTTTAAATTGTACGCAACAGACATTTATGTCTTATTCGGTAAACGTCCTGTCATTACATAACCAATCTTTAATTGTTAAAACATATTCAAACTGAAATTGATTTACCAATTTTACGGGAGTATCACTTAACTCCTTAAAATTTTAAAAGCGTGCAGTATACCAAGCAATTTTGATATTTGTTTTACATTCAAATGGTTCTGAAAACGCTAACTCCAAATTAAATTTCATATACGTGCAACCATAACAATTAAAATACGTATACAATGCAAACTTATAACTAGCTTAGCCTGGTCTATGGCCGGTATATGTTGTTGAATGCAATGCAGTTTCAAAAGCTTTATAAATTTATAAACGTGGAATAGTTGTTGTTAATTTATAAACCAAAAATACCTGAAAGAAAATACTCCAACAAAACCAAATATACCCCCATTCTAGCAAAGTCGTTTCGAAGCCCTATTTAAACATTTTATAATCCCACCCCCTTCTTGACAGTATATATAATATATATATATATATATATATATATATATATATATATATATATATATATATTACTCATATTTAGACCAGGGTAGAAAATTAAATAATCGCATCAAATAATTTTAATCACCGTGTATAAGGAATTTTATTAAATAATACGCGTTATTAAAACCGTGAAGCATAAAAATTTATTAGTTTCAGTAAAAATAAGAGATTTAAATCATGGACAAGACGCTTTACATCAAAAGAAACAGTATTAACAAGCTCTACGTAAGAAACAAATGGAAATTACGTGCAAAATTTATATTAATTAACCCTATTTTAAGTAACCGGTAGTAAAACAAAGTGTACACATAATAATTAATATTTAACTTGTATTCGCTAAAAATGAAAGGATAGAAGTCAATTTTAATTGGAGTTAATTAAACCATTATTAATAATAAGCATAAAAGTGTGAAAATCCAAGATTATAATACCAGAAAATAAAGCTCTAAGAATTAATATTATATTGGAACACCTGCGTAGTTTAAATATCACGTACGGCGAAAATTGTGTAGATAACAAATGGTTTCAAAGAATCTTGAAGAAACCGTGGCTTAATATTCACGAGAAGGTGCGATACGGGGTTATTAAACCCAGATAGTCCACATGGACTAAAATATAATCGATAATAAAGAATATCAATTTGCACCAATACGAACAGGTTAGAAAAGGAAAGAGAAAATGCGTCAAGCCAAGACACATATAGTAAAAGGCGTGATTTAAGCAACGTCACGAGGGTCACAATTGGTTGAAAATAGGATGCAAATATCAGAGGTAGAAACAACAATTTCTGTACAAAATTAATTAGCTTTTCTCGGACATGTTTGCGTGCAGTGTGAGAATTTCTGAGATTTAAATGGGGCGAGTGAAAAATTCGTAAAAACCGACGCGAGAGCGACGGACTGGGAACATGGCATGAGAAATTCTTTAGAATTACCCGTTTTGGGGAACAGACCGACAGACAGGCTTTTTGCTATATATACCGAGGTGAAAATAAACAAGCTCTCTTAGACTTTTGACTATTCGATGCGTTAAAAGCTCTTACATCCGCGACTTGATTCAAGATGTTAAACAGTGCATTTTAGTTTGATAAAATAATTTAAAATTTTGCTCGTATATTTTAGTGATTCAAAATAGTTTGTTATTTACGTGCTAACATGAATGTACTTCAGTGCACTTAGATACAAGGTAATAAAATTTAGTATCACTGTACCAATTAGCAAAATTTACAACGACAAATGTATACACAAAAGTAGGCAGTTTTGGCGTATATTGGTGAAAGACGCATGAATTTCTTTGCTATTTTTCGGGGGTGTTAATAATTAAATGGTTCAAATACGTGTCTGGATCCACGAAACAAGGGTCAGATATACATAGATGAGTTCCGGAAAAGCCCAGAAACAACTGGACATTAGTGAAATTGTACTAACCATAAAATTTTAATTTTAAGATGAAATTTGCTTGTTTAAGTAGAAAGGGGTATTTAGTATTGATGTTCGGGAATATGATGAAACTTTGGGTATGTCTTTGAGCTCAATTAGACGAACCTGGTTAATTAACGTAAAGGGGTGGTAGATGCTCCCTTTGTACTCAGACTCCGGTCTGCTTATATTGTTATATTAATTAGTAGACATCCAACAAGGACTTTAATTCTGGTTGCACGTTAAAGTGATAATAAAATTAATCTTGAAATTCTTTTTAAAACTGAATTTTATGCTGAAATTTAATTTGAAAATTTAATGTATTCTGAATATTGATGTAAATAGAGTTAACGTTGATGTTTGTGGTAGGAATGTGTTGTTTAATTTTATGAATGAGGAGGTTTATAAAATTAGGTGAGCAGCCGAGGCGAAAACAGGATCACAGCAGTTTATGACACCCAATCGGTGGGACTAGAATTTTTTTTGTTGAAAGGACCCAGTTCCCGCATTCATAGGAGTATATCACAGCAGTTCATGGCGACCACAACGTGAGGGCTCGAGTTCTAAATAAAAATTTTGTTATTTTATTCCAGGAAACTGGCGATCTGAGAGAGAGAGTTTCTGTGTGTGTATAAATTTAAGAGTATTTTGAGTGTGTGTGAGTGAGTAGAACGTATGCAGAGAAAAGAGTGGTTAAGGAGTCAAGGAGTGGAAATTGGAAGTGACGATAGTGCATTGTGTGGGAAAAATTGGAAAATGGAAGAAGCTGGAGGCAGTAGAGATCAGTCAAGGACGGAATCAGGGGACCAAGGAAACGAGATGATAATGAGAATGCTAGAGAGGATGAACGAAGAAGCCAATAGAGCTAGGGAAGAATCGAATAGAGCTAGGGAGGAGTCCAATCAAAAATTAGAGCAGATAAGCGGGAAAATTGAACAAAATACTAAAGAATTTACAGAATTTAAAGATAGTCTTACCGTGAAACTGGGGGAAGTAGAAAAGAGGGTTGAGAAAAATGAACGTGATATTACAGGTCTTCGACAGGAAATGGGACATTTAAGGTCCGAAGTACGCATTTTTTGTGAAGAAGAGATTAATGTAAAAATGACTGAAGTGACGGACTCATGTAGGGATCAGTTAGGCAGGGTAGAACGCGAAGTTAGTAGTATTAAATACAACATGTCAAATTTAACGGGGGATGGTCCCAGATTTTCTACAGGTGGAGTATCATTGGACCAACACATGAAGTTTTATGGCGATAACAGGGTAAATCCACAAATTTTTATTAATAGTGTAAGAAATCTAGTGGGAAATTTATTTGACGAACAGACTAAACTGAATACGATAAAGGCTTTATTAAAAGACAATGCGGAAGCGTGGTACAATTTAGTAGGACAGGACATAGACACGTATCAGGACTTTGAAAACAAATTTTTAAAGCACTACTGGAGTGACCACAAACAAGATCAGGTACGAGACGACTTAATCACAGGGAAATTTAAGGGAGAATTTTCAGGAAGTAGGGAGCAATATGCTATACGCAAGTATAGCATAGCAAAGCAACTGAACCCACCACTGACGGACCGACAAATTATTAAGTATTTATCACGACACTTCGAGGTAGACATAAGACAGCACGTAGCACTACAGAACATAGTGGACAGAGAAATGTTTTTGGAATACCTGCAGAGGTACGACGACGTAAGTAGTGGACGACCTCGGGAAAACAGGGAAAGACAGATCAACACAGTTAGGTTTGACAATAGACGGGACAACTATGCTAGAAGGGGGAATAATTACGGATACCAGCGACAGAATTGGGAACAGAGACGACCATACGTTAGGACTAATAGTTTAGGAAGGGGACCTGCACCGAGACCGGGACCTACCAGAATGAATAGTTCACCAGACATGAGGGGGACTGCTAATACAGACACGGAACGAGTGGAAACGCCTAGGACATACGCAGAGGTGACGGCTAGACCAGGACCGAGTAGGGAAAACAGACCTGGACAGGATTTTTAGAACGCGACAGACCACTAGATTTCAGTGTAAATGTATATGAACATCCACGTGAATTTTTCAAAATTGAGGAGGAAGTAGAGCCAGAAACTCAGGAAAAATTATGTTTGCCAATTATTAATATAGAAATTTTTGAGAATAATGTAGAAGTATTACTTGATACAGGGGCAGAGGCGAGTTTAATATCGGAGGAATTCGTCAGCAAAATTAGGGATAAGGTTTGTGATAGAATTATGCCTATAAAGCGTAGCCATTTAGTAGCTCCAAATAAAAAGAAGTTTGCTGTAGTAAATAGTGTTGTGGTGCTTAGGATAGAGATAGGAGGTTTAAGCTGTGAACAGGAGTTTGTAATTGTACCTGGACTGAAGTTTCAGAGCATTTTAGGTGTTGACTGTATGATGAAGTTAGGGGTTTTGATAGATATGGAAAGGAAGGTAGTAAGGATTAAGGATAGGGTAGTGCCATGGAAGGGCAGTTATGAAGTCACAGAGGATGACACGGGGTTTAGTATTAATGTAGTAGAGGTAGAGGATGAAGAAGTTAAACAGATCAACACAATAAGATGTCCAGAGGATAGGAAAGTAGAGGTTCAAGCTTTAGTACAAGAACAGGCAGAAGTAGTGGGGGTAGAAGCAGCATATCGGGAGCAGGTGAAGGCAGAATTAATTAAAGATGCACGAAAATTTAATCAACGGACCAAACCGCAATTCCATTGTCCAACATCCATGAACACATTTTTGACGAGGTTAAATGGCAAGCTTGTTTTTAATAAAGTAGAGTTAAGGAATTCATTCTGGCGGATTCCATTACATAAGAATTCTAGAAGGTACATAGGATTTTCCATAGAGGGAAAAATCGAGAATTTTAAAGTAGTATCGTTTGGTTTGTCGGCAAAAAAGGAAATAAGAATAAATAAGAAACAGACAAGTTTAGGGACTGAAGAAGAAGCAATATTTAAGAGTCAGGATAATAGGAATGATAAGTTTATTTTATGTGAGATAATAGGGATGATAAGTATAGATATAGAAGGAGGAGAAATAGGGATGAAGAGTATTAGGATGGTGAGAAGAAAGACTTGGAGGGTCAAGAAGAGAGTTACATTTAAATAAGATAGGGATAGCATAGGTGTATATAAAAAAGTAGAAGTAGTGGTTATAGAAAATAAAGCTAGGTATAGGATAAATATGGGAGATAATTAGGAATAGGTTTAGGATGAGAATAAAGAGTAAATGTAGGAAGAAAATTAGATAGGTTAAGTGTAGATATTTCATAGAAAATTAGTGGAGAGTTAGGAATAGAGTAAGAGTAGGATAGGCATATAGGATTAGGTAGGGGGACGTAAAGTATAGTGAAGATTAGTTAAAAGTTAGGAATAGGATAGGTATATAGGATGTATATAGGATTAGATGGATGAGTAGGATGAAGTTAGGGATAATTTCAGTTTATAGAAGTAGGTGAGAGTTAGGAATAGGATAGGGATATAGGTAGGTGTAAATATTTTTTTTTGATTGGAGACAAAGTAGGTAAGTTAGATAGATAAGGGTAGAGAGAGATAGGAAATTTTTTTGTAATTTTTTGGGCTAAATGCTTAATATTTGCATTCAAATAAGTGGGATTATTTGTATTCAAATAGGGGGAAAATACTCATATTTAGACCAGGGTAGAAAATTAAATAATCACATCAAATAATTTTAATTACCGTGTATAAGGAATTTTATTAAATAATACGCGTTATTAAAACCGTGAAGCATAAAAATTTATTAGTTTCAGTAAAAATAAGAGATTTAAATCATGGACAAGACGCTTTACATCAAAAGAAACAGTATTAACAAGCTCTACGTAAGAAACAAATGGAAATTACGTGCAAAATTTATATTAATTAACCCTATTTTAAGTAACCGGTAGTAAAACAAAGTGTACACATAATAATTAATATTTAACTTGTATTCGCTAAAATGAAAGGATAGAAGTCAATTTTAATTGGAGTTAATTAAACCATTATTAATAATAAGCATAAAAGTGTGAAAATCCAAGATTATAATACCAGAAAATAAAGCTCTAAGAATTAATATTATTTTGGAACACCTGCGTAGTTTAAATATCACGTACGGCGAAAATTGTGTAGATAACAAATGGTTTCAAAGAATCTTGAAGAAACCGTGGCTTAATATTCACGAGAAGGTGCGATACGGGGTTATTAAACCCAGATAGTCCACATGGACTAAAATATAATCGATAATAAAGAATATCAATTTGCACCAATACGAACAGGTTAGAAAAGGAAAGAAAATGCGTCAAGCCAAGACACATATAGTAAAAGGCGTGATTTAAGCAACGTCACGAGGGTCACAATTGGTTGAAAATAGGATGCAAATATCAGAGGTAGAAACAACAATTTCTGTACAAAATTAATTAGCTTTTCTCGGACATGTTTGCGTGCAGTGTGAGAATTTCTGAGATTTAAATGGGGCGAGTGAAAAATTCGTAAAAACCGACGCGCGAGCGACGGACTGGGAACATGGCATGAGAAATTCTTTAGAATTACCCGTTTTGGGGAACAGACCGACAGACAGGCTTTTGCTATATATACCGAGGTGAAAATAAACAAGCTCTCTTAGACTTTTGACTATTCGATGCGTTAAAAGCTCTTACATCCGCGACTTGATTCAAGATGTTAAACAGTGCATTTTAGTTTGATAAAATAATTTAAAATTTTGCTCGTATATTTTAGTGATTCAAAATAGTTTGTTATTTACGTGCTAACATGAATGTACTTCAGTGCACTTAGATACAAGGTAATAAAATTTAGTATCACTGTACCAATTAGCAAAATTTACAACGACAAATGTATACACAAAAGTAGGCAGTTTTGGCGTATATTGGTGAAAGAAGCATGAATTTCTTTGCTATTTTTCGGGGGTGTTAATAATTAAATGGTTCAAATACGTGTCTGGATCCACGAAACAAGGGTCAGATATACATAGATGAGTTCCGGAAAAGCCCAGAAACAACTTTAAATAAATGGTGATGGAGAAAATTTTAAAAGCGTTGAGAATTAGAAGCCGTAAATATAATCCTGTTGGAATGGTGTGATTAACTAAAGGGACGATGTACATTGAAGCTACGAGGACAGTAACCTTCAGGTAAATTATACTATTTTGTTTGACATTTTTGTGTGTGTTGAATAACTTTATAATTGATTTACTTTAAATGGACATTAGTGAAATTGTACTAACCATAAAATTTTAATTTTAAGATGAAATTTGCTTGTTTAAGTAGAAAGGGTATTTAGTATTGATGTTCGGGAATATGATGAAACTTTGGGTATGTCTTTGAGCTCAATTAGACGAACCTGGTTAATTAACGTAAAGGGTGGTAGATGCTCCTTTGTACTCAGACTCCGGTCTGCTTATATTGTTATATTAATTAGTAGACATCCAACAAGGACTTTAATTCTGGATGCACGTTAAAGTGATAATAAAATTAATCTTGAAATTCTTTTTAAAACTGAATTTTATGCTGAAATTTAATTTGAAAATTTAATGTATTCTGAATATTGATGTAAATAGAGTTAACGTTGATGTTTGTGGTAGGAATGTGTTGTTTAATTTTATGAATGAGGAGGTTTATAAAATTAGGTGAGCAGCCGAGGCGAAAACAGGATCACAGCAGTTTATGACACCCAATCGGTGGGACTAGAATTTTTTTTGTTGAAAGGACCCAGTTCCCGCATTCATAGGAGTATATCACAGCAATATATATATATATATATATATATATATATATTGTCGTGGAAATTATAAGTTAAGAGGGATAAATAAGTCAAGATAATAAATTTGTAACGACTGTGTATATAGGAAATAGGAATAATTTATTTACGCGCCAAATTAATTAGTTGTGACAATGAAAACGGACGGATAATAGCATATTTTGTATTTCTAAATCGTTCGTTAAATACAAATCCTAAGAAATTCTAAAACTTGGAAATACAAGTTTAAACGGACTGTTGCTTTATAGGAAACCAGACAAATAAATAAGCAGGTTCAGGGAACTGAAATGAACGTTGGAAGATAATTCTGTAGAATTGTATTTAATGGTCAATGCAAAAACTACTAAAAAAACAGATGGTTTGAAGGCAGAGTACGCGACAGGTTTGGCGGTCAACCACAATATTGATTTTCTGTTGCTTGAGTGGGAGTGTAAAAGAAACAACGAATATGGGTTAAACGAGGAAAGATAGCTAAAGGCTGGACATAGAAATGGGGGAAAGGTGTATGATTGGTCGAATGCTAGAAATTTTCAAGAAGATTGCGACCGTTGAGAAGTTTTTGGAGTAGTGCGAGGATGGAAGGACAATTCTCGGTTTCACAAGTCCGTTACGTGTAAAATTTTCAGAATTATTTACGGTAGAGGAGCTTTTTGTTTGAAATAGGTTACAGGAGGTGTGGATTGGCGATTATAAATACACAAGGAGACGAGGTAAAGCTCTCTTACTTCGTTTATCTGTTTGCATAGTAACTTCCAAGTTTAAAAGTGTATAAAATGATGTTAGTGCAGTCCATCGATAAGTAATTAAACGTGTAAATTGCACAAATGGGTGCTCGTTAATAGACGGTGCTGTTACTACATCTACTCGTATAATATGAAACTGTTGAAATAAATTGAAATCATGAAATTTTAAAAGGGTGTAAGGATTGAGATTGTAATATTCTATGAAGCTGTATATACGAAGGTCTGATATATTTGGAATGGAAACATTTAAATTTGTATAAATAAAAGGTTGTATGTTTTGTTGCATTATTTGAGTAGTAATTTTATTTGACAGTATATGTGAGAAAGAGTGAATTTAGGATGGTAAGTATCTATCAAGAAGCAGATTGTAAAGCTAGCCGGGGTGTGCAGAGATAAAAAATGGAGTATCCAGAGATTGGAATAATTTTTTTTTGTTGTATATATATATATATATATATATATATAATGCTGTGTGATCCTTTGATTTAAATTTTGTGAAATTTGATCTATGTATAAAAGGTCACCCTTTAAACAATTTATTTTATAAATAACATTTATTGTCAGCAAAGGAGGATTTTTGTCTTAAATTTTTGTAAATAAATTACGAAAAGTGATTAAATTCTTTTTTGAAATTTTTACATTATATAGCAGAAGTATTTTGATAAATTTAGGTGTTAAATTTTTGTATATAGTGATGCATATTTTATGTTTGTACTAGGATTTGTGTTTTCTTCTTTATTTTGATTAATATCGCAGTTATGATTATTTTTTTGGTTAAATAGTAATTTATTTATTTTATTTTAAAAATATCAGTTGACACAAATATATATCAAGTAAAAGATGTATTTGAATTCGTTGATTTTATAAATCATATTGATTTACCAGACGATTACATGTTAATTAGTTTAGACGCTGTTTCTTTGTTTACATCTATTCCAAAAAAATTAGTTCTTAATGATCTTAAAAATAATTGGTATAAAATTGAACAAAATTGTAGTATTCCTAAAATACGTTTCTCGATATAATCGACTTTATTTATAGTAATAGTAATTTTTCCTACAATTACAAATACTACAATCAAATCAAAGGATGTCCAATGGGTTCAAATATGAGTCCTATTATTGCTGAAATTGTAAGGAACATGTTACTTGATAAAGTTATACTAACTCTCTTTTAACCAACCGTTTATAAAAAAAGTTTGTAGATGACATTGTAACAGCCATTTCAACAAATAAAGCAGATGAGATTTTAACAAAATTTAACAATTTAACCACAATATACAATTTACAATCGAAATAGAAACCAACTACTTAATTTCATGTTTAGATACTTTTTTAATCAGAAAAACAATAAAATAATCACAGATGGGTACGTGAAACCAACCAGCTCTGGCAGGTACTTAAATTACAATTCTTATCATTCATTTGACATGAAAGTTAATACGAAAGTTAATTCTCTATAAAAAAAAATTAAAGAAACTATACAATCTTCTAATTAATAATAATTACCCAAAAACTTTAATTCATAAATTACTATTTAACCAAAGAAATAATCATAACTTCGATATTAATCAAAATAAAGAAGAAAACACAAATCCGAGTACAAACATAAAATATGCATCACTTCCCTATATACCAAGTTCGACACCTAAATGTATCAAAGTTTTTCTGCCATATAATGTATAAATTTTAAAAAAGAATTTAATCACTTTTCGTGATTTATTTACAAAAATTAAAGACAAAAATCCTCATTTGCTGACAAGAAATGTTATTTATAAAATTTAAAGTGTGATCTTTCATACATAAGTCAAACTTCACAAAATGTATATCAAAAGGGTCACGGAGCATAAAAATGACAAAAAGAAAACCCAAAGCCTGTGCTTTGGCAACTCATGCTCTTGATAACGACCATAATTTAGATTTTAAAAATCCAAAAATTATAGAAATTGAAATGAACGATTTAAAAATATCTTTTATTGAAATGTGCCATATTTACAAAAACTCAAAATCTATGAATAAAAAAAGCGATATAGGTAATCTTAGTTGTATATGCACACATCTGTTAAATTTTATAGCAAGTTATAAAACCAAAGGTAAAATAAAACAAAAAAATATGAATATACAAGAAGTAATACCAAGTTCTACATTTTCACAAACATAATAAATATAAAAATAAGCCATAGCTTTTATATTATTTGGAAACAATGATGGACATATACACAACCATATGCACATGTACACTACTACTACACAAATATTAAACACGTCCTACAATAACTAATGAACCAAAATAAGTGAAGAACGACACGCTATTTAAGAAATCACACCTGTCAAGTCAATATTTTGCTTATGAATCTAAACATATTTCCAATTTTAATTTTATTATCATGCACTACATAGTTTCCTACTAATCTCAATGTAAGTAGTTTTAATTTTACTTTACTTTATTTGTACGATTCAAATGTTGCATTTATAGTTAAACCTTTGACAAAGCATAGAAATGTATGCGAAAATTTAGGCAGTAAAAGAGTAATCTTACCATCACCTGACCTAAAACCCACAAAAAGCTATATCCCAAGGGTTGTACACTCCAAGTAAACGACACCAAAGTCTAGAAAATTAAACATTTGTATCATAAAGAGTACGCAATTCGCCAATGATACAAAAGCAAATATTAAACACGCTGTATAATATTCACAACCAACTTTAATCAATAAAAAGAAGCTCATTCTTTAAGAATTCAATTACATTTAGTAAAATAAATAACTTTATACGCAATCCAATTCATCTTTATAGCAATGCATTCATAAACTTTAATAAACATGCATCAGGAACATCGATAGTCAAACAAATACGAAACGATTTTTTTTTAAACTTGACGCATTAATAATCATGCCTCCCCATAACAAACAGGTCTTGCAAAACAAGCAAATTACAGAACATAAAAAAGTAGACAAACGCATTCAATTTACGTCATTAT
The DNA here is from genome assembly GCA_036346225.1 of Platerodrilus igneus. NCBI lineage: Eukaryota > Metazoa > Arthropoda > Insecta > Coleoptera > Lycidae > Platerodrilus > Platerodrilus igneus. The sequence continues at coordinate 1,624,816 of JARFIW010001068.1, forward strand.
AAATTTAACACAAAACCCAAAACAAAATAAGGAAACATACGCTTGACTACGTGCAGAATTAAGCGGAAAATTTGAATAAGTGCCTATACAAATAAGAGGACGTGATTTGATAAGGTTCAATGTGCCATGGTCAAACAAAACCCACATACAAAACTAGATGTACACGTGACCGGCGGGAGCATTTTAACAAGTTATAGTATACGTAATACCATGACAGTCCAAGGAATGGACAATAATCTAGAGTAACGCCTGTGCAATAACAGAGATAAGCTGGATAAATCAATAGTAACAGGTGATAGGTGGGCTTTTAAATACGGCATGAGCTGATAAAGGGTCACTCTTGCAACAACGAAGGCACGCTCCATACTGCTCTGAACCAAAATAACACGCAAAATTAGAAATAGCAAATTATATAATAATATTTAAGTGGATGTTGCTGATTAAAAATTCAAGTGCAAATATACAATAGCAGTTCGCCGTTGACTTTAAAACGTAAGTTCAAAATTTTAATTGAACATAATTTTAATATTTATATAACTTAGGGCTCTAAGCATCTACCAGAGAATCGATCTGAAAATGTATCTGAGAATTTATATAAGCGTCTATCTGTGAATTGAACTGAGAATTGAAAGAAGGGTTGAACTAAATTCACATAAGTAACCGATTAAGTGTTAAACTGGGCGTTTAGCCAAGTTGTACTACCAAACAAAATCAATAAGAAAATCTAACTGAAAACTATCCAAGGATGCTGGTCAAACAACACACAGGGGCAGTTTTAAGAATTGGGGTGCGTGCAGGGACGCGTACTCCACACAAGAAATTGAACGGACAAACAAAAGGTCAGAGATAAAATTCATTAATAGCTTAAGATAACCCATTAAAGGGAGTTATAATTTGGGGACAAATCGATTTATATTGATTCAGGGTTTTTTTTAAAATAGCGAATGATATTATAAAGGTTGTGGAGATACAAATTGTACATATTTTGGTTATTATATTAATTTTAGTTGATTTTGTTTATCTCATTAAAATAGGAAGGGTTAGAGAAAAGTGGGGGTGGAGTTTCTCTGTTATCGTATTGTCATACACTCTGTGTAGGGTTAAACTGAGCTAGTCGAGGCATAACGAAACAAATTATTTAAAATCTAAAATTTATCCTAGGTTGTTTAAAGACGGAGCGGTAGAACACAGCAGGCAACTGGACATTAAATACATCGGAGTACGGCGATATCATAGTAATATATGTATATATTTATATATATATATATATTGCTGTGATAAGGGGTTGTTTAAGGGTGTACCTTATAGTAAAGGTCGTTTAGAAATGAGAAATTACCATAGGCAGCAGAAAACTGTATTTATTTAGTAAATAATTGAGAGATGGAGATAGTTTGTAAATAGTAAGCAGTCAACAACCTGTATATAAAGTAGAAATAGTTTTTGGGCGACGCAGGTAAACATAGGAAGACGCATAGTTAGCGTAGAAACCAGGAACACATGCAGTAGGTAAATAGTAAATATTTAATACCCTGTAGATAAAGTTTTAGTTAATTTAGGCAATGTAAATAATGACATTTTTCAGTGGAAACACGCGTATTTATAACTAAACATAATAAAGTGTAATTAAACACGCATTCAAAAGAGTTCCAAACAATTAGGTTAATACGGAGATAGAAATAGAGCTTCAGGAAGCATAAGGTAAATGCGTGCAAGTAGTTAAGAACTTTGATAAAGAGAAGTGATTAAAAATTGCGTAAATATGAAAATTAAAAGTCGAATTGCATCAGTTGTTTATGGAAAAGCAATTAAATTAATCAAAACATCGCATGTTTGATAACAAAGACAGCTGCGACCAGGTCACAATTATTGGAAAGCATAGAAAATTACATCAGAAACTACTTTAAATGCAAATATTTGATTGGTTAAAATGAGCGACGAGTTTGTAGACCATACCCACTGACGGAGTACGGGAGAAAAGATATATTAACAGGTACAGTGATAACGAAGTCAGTTTACAACTCAACAAAGGCCGAAGTGCGCCTCTATGAAATAAAGTGATACGTAATAACAATTCAAAGTGAAAAATTGTATAAGTGGCAAGATGAAAATTATGATTGCCGATTAAACGTAAGTAGATTTTGGTGAATTTTATTTTAAACTAAAACATAATAATAATAGGGCTTCTGAAACCGTGGAGAATAAATGTAACTTCGAGTCAGGGGACAATGATAATAAGAATTCTATTCTAAAGCCGGGGAGAAAAATACAATTTCCGAGTCCGTGGAAAATAAATGTAACTTCGAGTCAGGGGACAATGATAATAAGAATTCTATTCTAAAGCCGGGGAGAAAAATCCAAGTTCTGAGTTCTGGGGGAAAATAATACAATTTCTAAGTCAAGGGAAAATAAATGATGATAATCCAATTCTAAGTTTGGGGAAATTGATAAGAAGGAATAAGTCTGAATGAGATGACAATAAATTGGGGTGCATAAGTATAAGTTAATAATGGTAGTCCAGAGGATGATGGCAATAATTTAAATGAAATGGTTCAAGCGTGTGGATAGACTATATTTCGAATGGGCATGTAATAATCTTGAATTGGGGGAAGATAATTTTTATTCAAATGGATGGCTTAATGCATGGGAAATACTAGTTATGGATGCGTCAATGCAAAGAAAATAGACCAGGTCAGATTTTTAGTTATAAGACATTTTATTTTTTTATATTTTTTTATTTGAATATTGAATTTGCTTAATATAAATTAATGTGACGAAGTTCACCAAAACAAAGGATTTGAATCGTATAAAGTGCGTGATATAATAAGAGGTTTCGAACATTCTACACTTCTTTTAGAAAGATAATAGGTTTTTTTGGTGACTTTGGGTTTTGAGTAAAAAGCATATGATTTTTGATAAATGAGATTTATAACATTAATTAGTTGAAAAGTGCATTTCAAATAATTTACATGAACTGTACATAATATTGGTTTCATTATATAGAATCGAATTAACTGAATTTTATAATTCCAAATAAATGCTAGTCGAGGTCATAAGATAAAGTTAATGGGAGTGATTTGATAATTTAAACAGTTCAAGGAGGAGCTATAAGTTGGATACGAAATTGATAACAAGTAAGGCGGTAACGTATTAAATTTTGTTATTGGTAGACAAGGTTGGTTCAAGATAAAATCCAGTTAAGTTTCTGGAGGGAATTTATAGCAACATTAATAAGACAGCCCAATGTCGGAGAACGATAATTACCATTCTTGTTTATACATAACAAAATTAATATAACAGCCCAACGTAGGGGCTCGATAATTCCAGTAGTTCATAGCAATATATATAAAATAAAATACACGTGAAGTTTGTCAATACTTTTGGGATATAGTCCAATAACGAAACAAATAAATGAATAATTTAATCAAAATCTTAATGTTTCGGCAAACGTTTCTGTCATAATCAAAAGCTAAAATAGAAAAATCACGTAAGTAAAAATACATAACTTCAGTATATACCAACGTTAACTCCACTATCAGTAAAATTGCTTAAACAACCAAAGGTGGCTATTGTCTATGAATATAACGATACCATCTAGAGTTTATTCACGAAATTGAAGGATTGCACTCCAAAATTATTAAAGAGTAACATCGTTTACAAGATCACATCTAGCTGTAATAATAGTTACATTGGACAGACGACCCAGTGGTTAAAGAGTCGTTTAACCCAGCATAGGAGTGATTGTCGAAAAAATTCCGCTAAAAGTTAATATGGTTCACAACGGCTAACCTACATTCTATCATTTGCATAAACACTACTACGAGTACATTGACAAAAGCATTTATAAATAAACATGAACTTATCCCGTGATTGTCCAAACAAAGGTACTTATAAATTGAATCGACTATCTCCAGCATAGTAATAATGCAAACGTGTTAATTAACGGGATCAGAGTAGAAGTTTTCTATAATTACATCATAATAAGAATAATCAAATTTAAACATCAGATCTCGTCAAACTAACTTAAGGTTATGTTCTTATAAACGAGACATGAACTTATGCAGTTATAAATGCACAACTAAAAGCTAAAATAAAACAATTACATAATCATAACAAAAAAAAATTATTAAACATGTTTGTCACAAATACATATCGTATTCCACCGAATACAAGCCCAAATAACAGGCTTTAAACCTAGATAAATGCCTGTTAACATAATATATTTAATCTGGTTATCCAACGTTAACATTAAAAATAGAATACAATTAAAAACATTACCTCTAATAAAATCGCCAAGTGCAGCTTTTTTCAACTTTCCATTTTAGATGCTGGAAATAAAGTGATGTGAAAATGCCAGTTACAATTTTCGAGCAATTAGACAATCCTCTCCCTCTCCCACCTTACAACGATTAATTCTAATGTCATATATATATATATATATATATATATATATATATATATATATATATATATATACCCCTATGTGCGCCCTTTTTATGAATTAAAAGGTATACATTTTTAATTTGTCAATTTTTGATTTTTTATATTTAATTTTGATTGCGCCGGCTAGCTCAGTTTTTGTATTACGCACGGAGCTTGCAACAATACGACAAACAAAGATTTTAAACCTACCATCTATTCTCCTTCCTGTTCTAATCTTTAAACCAAAACACCCTTAAGCACAAATTACTATAATGTTTTCAAAAAATATTTACAACGTATGAAAAGGTTAAAATTCATCAACTGGAATTTTCTACTAATAATTGAATCTATAAATTTTATAATTATTATAACCAAAGATGATCAAAAAGTCAGCAAAATCACTAGTATTGTTAATTATTAATTGAAGCCTATAAACGTTCATTTAACCTCATTTACGTAATTTACAATGTATAACCAAAATTAAATCCTGCCGACCCCTCGCATAAATTATCATCAAAGCAATTTTTAAAGTATTTAAATTTTTGTAATATTTAATTAAATGTTAAATCTTAAGTTATTCCAGTTTAGCAAAGTGCAATGAAATATCCACAAATAAAATAATCAAATAATAATAAACATTCAGATTGGTTAACCTGTTGTTTTGCATCCACTTAAATACGTCTCTGGTCCAATCGTTGTGTGCATCCCTTATTTAGCGCTTTAAATATACTAGCGTACTGAATTAAACTCTTTCTTCATAAATTAACTCTTTTGTTCCGTTAACAATTGCTTCAGTATTGAGTTGAACTTATTCCCATATTTATATTTGTCTCACATAATTGTTTGGAGCTTCTTTAGGGATTCTTTAGGGTTTCTTTAGGGGTTCTTTAGAGGTCCTTTAGAGGTTCTTTAGAGACGTTGTTCTATTAAAGGTAAACGACAAATCATTAATTTGCCATATTCAGCGGAATTATTTCGTAGTTTACAATAACTTACTTAACGTGTATATTTTTGGTCTTCAGAGATATGAACTATACTTTACTTCATGGTCAACTGATTTGTTTACAAATCCGGTCATATTTAAATGCACCGACTATCTATAGACAAGCGCAAAGTTCGCTGTTTGTATAAACTAGGTTTTCGGATATTCTATGGTGTTATGCTTGTATATTAACATCAACGCGTTCCTTTTGTCACGTATGATTTCAAGTTAATTGCATTGATTCTCTTGGATTTTCATACTTTGATATAAGTAAACCGTTGTTTGTTTGAATAAATTTGGTGAACTTTGATTTTTAATAAACATGCGTTGTTTGTTTTCAATAAATCAGGTGTTGATTTAATTCTCTAGTCACGTAGACGAAATACAATGTATGGATTAAATTATCGGCGTTTTCTATCCTACGCATCACACATTTAAAACAAGGTTAATTTTATATTAGATATGAAACACAGAATTAAAAGAATCTCTATTCATCATTATTTAATAAAAACAAAAAAAAATTAAAAGATAAATCGTAAACGTTAAAACAAAGGAATGTACTTTACTAAAGTGGTTGTTTAGATTGTAATAAAGTTTATATTGGACAAACTTCTCAAAATTTAAATCATAGAATAACCCAACATAATAGCGACATAAGAAAAAACCAAATGCATGTTTTTTAACTCAACTTGTAGTAACAAGTAATCATAAAATGGACTTTCAAAATCCAAAAGCTCATTTTAACTGACTTGAATTAATAAATGCTTTTCTATTTAAAAATGTGTGCTTAATTAACACATTATCGTTACAATAGGTCAAATGCAGAGGAAATTTATATGTACTATGACTGACTTTAAAATTGAAAACTTCTTATTTTACAATTTATTTGATTTGAACTTGAGAGATGACTACTTCTCCTCTTGTTGTGCGGGGTCTGTGCAGGGAGGGCGTACTTTACGCTACTGACAGAAGAAGTTATTGATGAAGTACAGTGTAAGCTTCCGTTTTGTGTATACTAACCAAATGTGTTTTTTAGGTGACGAGTAATCTGTTACAATGCACTTTGTTATATTGCAAATAAAAAAATTACACCACATGCATTTAATTACTTATAAGCATACGACGCGAAAAAGGCTTTGAACTTTCAAAACCTAGATCTCAAGCTAGGCGGAGAAACTGTTGTTTATGAATAAAGCTATAGATTTAGCAATATTGCGAACTTATGTCATGGCGTTTATTATTTATTTGGATATGATTTAGAAACACTTAAAAATATTTGAAACTTTTCTCTAAACTCAGGTATTATCGCTACTAAATTTTTGAATTTGAATAAAATAGTAAGCAATTAAGGCATGCCATCAAAATAATTAAAAAGTCTATTACTATAAATTTTGAAAAACTTTTAATGCTTTTATTTTGCTTTGGAACGAACGGAACCTAATCTATGGTTTCTTTCAGAAACGAGAGATTCCATGGGAGAAGGTACCGTTCGTTCCACGACCAAGTTTAGTTGCGGATCCAGTTACTGCATTTGGTAGACGCTCTCAGGAGCAAAAAGAAGCACCCAAAGAAACAAAGAAAATCGAATCAGTTTTAACACCATTAGAAAGAGCTCGTATTCGACCGCGATTCATCATTGCACCTGCGAAACCGTATGTTTCACCTCGTGAAGCAACACGGGAACGCGTCTTTAATGTGATGCGGAAAGAAGAGTATCGCCCAAAAGAATTACCAGGTGTTGATACAATGGATGTCGTTTTACCAAAACTATTTAAGATCGCTGAACTTCCGGATCTGCCTTATAAGCGTAAAATTGCTCTAGCTTCATCTTATTATTAATAAATTAAAGTTATTATATAATTAAATTAAATATACCTAGAACCAATGTGCATTACGCTTTAGTTGTAGTTTCTTGCTCAGGTTCTTATACATTTAGCTGCATTTTTCGTTGTGATAAGCTTACTAGAGTCCTAGCTTTTATGCTTTATTTTTTATATACTATTTTACATGTATTTGATTTTTCTATTATGGTACAATTAATACATATCACGTTTAAAATTATAGTTCAATTTCTTTCATAAGTCTATATATTATTATGTACACATTGTGTTTGTTTTTAAAGTCGACTTTGCATGCTCCGTCTTATAATAATTGTAGTTACCTAAAATATTTAACTAACCTCACCCCCATATACCACCTATCCTATGATGCCAATTAAATATCAGTAGAAAAATGTAACGCTTTTTAAATCATATATCTGTGGTAAAGAAAAAGGTAGGTAAAAAATAATAAATATCATTTCGTTTTTAACAAAAGGTGTATGTACAGCATTTTGAAGAAGTAACCTAAAAATATGTGGACATATACGAGGGCTAGATGTAAGGACACTGTTATATGGGCCTCGCTTACTATTTTTTAAGATAAACAAACAAAGCATGAGGTAAAAAGTTATTACTTTATCAAAATGTTTATATCGCATTTCTTTGAATTTTGACAACAATTAAAATATATATCAATTGTACAGAAGCATTATCGAAACGAACTTCTTAAAGACATTTTAAATATGCCTTTAGTTAATTAGTAATAATTATTACCACTATTTATAACGTGCATCTTAGTTATTGAATATAATTATCTTGTCAATCTGCATGTTAGAACTTCCCACATATTTTGTATACAAATATGTTAGTTGCCTTTTATTGTATGTTTAACAGACATTTTGATCAAGGTTTCAAAGGATTCATCAAAATAACATCGCTTTCTTAGGGAAAATTCTGCTGTTTTGATTGGTGAAGTCACTATTGAAAAATATTGATTCAATTCACGGTGACGGAATTCCGTACCAAATTAAAGGTGGGGTAGTTAACTACAGTTGTGCGGGAGTGGGTTCTTGTATAAACAAACTGATAAATTGCAAAATGTAATAGCAAAGTACAATTATTAAGCTACATTACCATAAACACTTATCCTAAAAACCTTTTTGATGCTGTTTTAATTAATGGGCGCTAACTCGTCTGATCTAAGGAACGGTAATCTGGAAGACAAGTTTTCCTAGTGGATACTAAATATTTCGGCCTTCTGGAATATAGTTCTTTATATAACCAAGCTATATTGAGGGTGGCCACTAAATAGGAAGAACAAAATTCATGCATAATTCCAGGTTTTCCAAACAAAATTTCAAAAAATGTATAGTCCATATTTGGTACCTTCCAAACACAATTACTAAGAAAAATAAGCATATTTTCAGTTTTAAATGTAATATTTTATTGTTCGTAATACTACATAATTGAATACACAATTATTAAAAATTAAAAATTTGATGCCAACATTAGTCATACAGTAATTATGTAATATACTTATACATAAAAACATAACCAGTGTAGCTGAAAAAAATTATTAGCAAAAGCACTGACAATTGTGATGCTCACCTAGTTATGTTTTGCGCTAAGAGCCTTAATTTGACAATCGATGTCTTCGTTTTCCTTATTTGCCTGTTTCATTATCTTTGCCTTTTTGCACTACAAACCCTTTAAAATAGTCCTGTTTCGATTGCGTTCTTCTTAACTTTTTCAAGTTCCCCTTGTAATGCTTTAGGAATTTGAAGTACTTCCTTGTATCGTCCACTAGCATAGTGTGTAGCATGATTCATGTCCTTTGTAATTATTAGGTTGTCCACCACCCTCAGCAGCCACTGCATCATATACAGTTCTAAGTCCAATCAAAGATTCTTCTTTCAGATTTTTCACCACGCATCCTTTGTTAATCATTTCCACTTGAGTATTGCCGTGGGACAAAATTAGTACTATTTTTAAAAAATTGGTCAGTTCAGAGAATTCTGAAACATCAGACCCTTGATTCTATAGAGCCTCAATCCAAAAGTTATCTAATCCCTTTCGTTTTTGGTTAAATTCCAAAGAGGCATGTTGAAAGTAATCACATGAAACTAAAATCCTGAACTGCCGTATTACCTGATCTGCTTTTGAGCTACTGATCCAGTTGTGATTGACAAATGCTTCTAAAACGTTATCAAAGCGCTTTGGGCCCTCTTTTTTAATAGCTACTTTAGGATTTAAGCTTGTAAAGTGCTTAGTTACAGCAAACTGTAGTGGGGAGCGATCAATTATTTTTTTTTATAAATGCTTTCATACCTTTTTTGGCATCTCTGCGAAGGGTGTATACGTCAATTTCTTTAAAATTTTGTATTTTAGATATTTCCGTTCTTGTTAAAAATCCTAGGTCTATTTTCTTAAATGATAAAAAATTATCTTCATTCTCCAAATCAACATTTAGTTAAATTTTGTCAGTTTTAACAAATCGTTTCAATATATCTCTGGATAAATTGTTTAATGCAGTGTGCAGTAACGGCACCAACGGCCAGTTAGACTGAAATTCTTTTAAAAATAGTTCAGAATCTGACGTTAATGTTTTAAAGAACGCTAGTTTTGGTCCCAACATGGGGTCTTGCGTGCATTCTTTTATTTGCTTATCACTTGTTGACGATGAACTTCTTATCTTTTTATTATTCTTGAACTCAATAAACATTTTTATTTTTGGAAGAATGTCAATGGCTGTTTGGGCAACTTCGGAGTTTTCTAGCCATCTTACAGCACAAAACTTCTTTGGAAATGTTTTACTGTTTGTTATTTGGATAAAATCCCCTCGTCGAGCAGGTAAATTCTTGAAAAAGTTATAGAGAGATCTCAAAAACTTAACTATGTCTCATCCTGTGGCAAGCATAGCTGTCTTAAAAGCATTATTCACTACATGTAATCCACAACTACCAAAATCAATTAATTTTTTATGGTGTTCTTGCTCATTACCTATATACACTTTTAGATCTCTTACAAGCTTTATATTAACATTTGGGCCGTCCATAGATACCTGCAAAGTGTTGGTAATGTCCAAAGGAGCAAGAGATTATATCAATGATTGTTGCAGCTGTAGTGGAATGCAAAAAAGCTGATGTCAAATATCTAGTGCTTATTTCATTCTTTTCATCACTCCCGTACCTAATAACAATGTCCATTTGCTGTTTATGAGAAACTTTATTCATTGACTCATCAAAACTTATTACAAAACATATACACTGCCGTACCGTATTGACCAATTCGTTCTTAAAGTAAAGCGATAACCCATTAACAATTAGGTACCCCACTTTTGTTCTGTGTAACTCCGTATTCTTTGCTATTTGGCTGTCGGAGAACATTATTTCAACGCCTTTTGCTGCACTTCTAAAAGATGTGTGTAACATTACACATTGAATTGACCAAATAATTTCGGCTTTGGTTACTTCCTCATTAAGCAAGTATCGTTTCATTCCAGATTCTCCTAATGGTGTAGTGCCACATAAGAGGTCGGATCTGTTGCTAGTTGTTCCGCATGGAGGCGAATGGGTAGATATCTTGTTAATAGATGCCCGGTTTGGGCATTGAATTTGCGCACAATTCACGCCCCTATTCCCGGTCACGAAAAATCCTGCATATTTTCCGCTTTTCCAGGATTTCCCGGCGAGTAGCCACCCAGTATATTCTAAGCAAAAAAACAAACACTCTCCTCTCATTGCGTCACCTAATTCTATTTTAATACAACCCTTATAGCATTATCTCTGTAAACATGTACACAAACAAAATTTTAAATTGTAAAAATCAATTCAATTTTGATTTGTTATAACATTAGCAATCCAACTACAGCTCCCAACCTTTTAAAAATAAATTTTAATGTTTAGTTTTTAAATATCTAATATAGCAAACATTATAACCGACAATGATTGTGGGCGTTTTATAATTACATTACGGTCCATCTTAGCCGTATCAGTTTACAGATGCCACAATAATGAAAAGTATTTAATATGAAACGCTACAGCTTTAGAGTTTTCCTTTCGCTTATTATAGAAATACCTCCCTGAATCAGGCCCGAGTCTTTAAGGTGCAGGATAATGGAATTCAAGCTATGTTGAAAACAATACTGTTCAACCTGTTTTGTTTTTCGGGACCGCCTTTAATGAATTTGGTGGGTCTCACCACGCTGGAATCATTCGAGATAACTTCTAACCAAATCTGTCTTCTTTATAAACAGTACAAACCGATTACCCTAATACGCCTTCTCTTCAGTGGTTCACAAGTAGTTCCTCCTCTTCATTTGTCAACTGTCTAGCTTTCAAGATTCTCCCCACTTTGATGCGTTCAAGGGTATTGCGGTTATTCATAACAGCCTTACACTAGATCACGTGAAAAATTAATGATTTCCCCTGTGGTTTGATCATGCTAATATCAAGAGCTTATTATTATCCCATGTCTTCAGAAGTCTGTATGTTGTTACATTGAAAACATTTTACATTGAATTTTATATTATTATGACTACAATATTATCTCCATGGATTCCGCTTAGATCATCGGTTGTATCAGAGTGATTTAGTTATATTGTAACAGAGTTACTTATCTTATCTGGTGACAATTTAACTGTTACTACATTTGTATCCTTGTAACTTTAAACTTAATCATTTCTAATCAAAGATATAAAAAGTTTTTCTAAATACAAAGTATCTTAGTTACATGGAAATAGGAACATAGACAATCACACTACTATTCAACTATTAATTTTTCTAAAAGCTTTCTTAAAATAACATGATTGCGTCGTAAATTTTACGAAGCAATTGACCTTTTTACCCATGCTAATTATCTACTGTAATTACGCATACGTACGTGGTTCTATTTGGATTTGTGGTGCACAACATTGAAATTTGTTTTTGTTTGCGGTTTTTAAATAAGTGATTGACCCGGGTTACGTTCAACTATGTAATATAGAAGAGATAACTACGGTTTTGTGGTTTAAGTTACCCTAGTGGGGTACGAACATTATCTTCCTTGCTCGTCGCATTCTTGGCCAGTTTTATAAATGTATTTATTTGCTTCAAACAAGTCAGGCCACTACTTACTATAGATCTAGGGTACATAAACTTTTTTTGTTGTAATCCTTATGTTTGGTTTCATAACGTCATTTAATTTTTTCAAATAACCACTTTTTCTTTATTTTCTCGTTGATTATTATGACACATTTTTCGTACCCATCTGTTAAGTTTTTGAGCATGTTGCATGTGTCCTAAATTACGGCAATTTTGGTAATACAATAAAGGAATGCCGAACTAGTTGTATGAGGAGATTAGACTGGGTAACAATAAAGAAAACCGATAACGATTAGTCCAGTTGAACAAAAAGGATTAATACATGTATAGCTACAAACAGCCAATGACAAAACGTTAAAGTGTCCAGCAAAAACGCTCAACTTCTCCATTGCATTTTCGTCGCTAGGAAAAGTGACGTGTTATAGAACCATCGAGTGTGAAGAAAACATGCATTTTTACTGATTGCTCTCTCGAGTTTTTAAGTTAGTAAAAGAAAATAACGTGCAGAGAAATCGTAAACGTTTATCCTCAAATATTAATAATTTAAAGTTGCTAAAACTCACGGGGTTGTACTAATTTATAATAAAGCACCTCGGTTGTGGGTAGTTAGCAGTCATTGGCACGAAATGTATCACATGGTATTCAACCACCGATAAAATTTAAATATCAACTATGATCATACGACTAAACCTAAAAGCTATTCTTACAACGACCTAAAATAGGAACGATGTTAGTAACTTAACGTCAACGGAAGATACATACCAGTTACAGGAGTCGAAAGAATGTTAAGTAGAGTAACAACTTGTTCAAGTTTGGGTGACCTTTGTAAAGGAAATTGTGTAGCCCCAGATGGAAAATAAAAATTTAACCAGAAATGTGAAATTATTTTTTAAAATAGCAACTTGCCAAACCAATTACCGGGATGCGCCTACATATCGTAAATTATTTTATATTTCGGCCAGGTAAAGCCGGTAATCTAAGTTGCCCCTTTTTAATGCGGAGGCATCGAAAAATAACAGTAGCGTAATAATTATTTTGGAGTATGCTAGGAAACGAACGTAACAAATCCCTCCAACAAAATTTAAAATCAGAATAGTAAACAAAACAGCTAACTAACTAACCTACCAACCAAACGAATGGAAAGAAAATTTCTTAAGACAAAACAAGAGAGTAGAACCAAAAACAAATAGATATCTAGTTTGGAGCAACATACTTTCATGCCTACCGGAAAAGGTCGAATAGAACGTTACTGAAGTGATCTCAAAGAAAGAGCAACTAAAGGAAAAAAAGAAGGTAGGAGTAGCGTAGAGTGAGCAATCCACGAGGACAAAAATGGAACGGCGACAACACTGCTATAATCGTCTATAGACTTGAGCCTCTAATAAAAAACACGTCCATTTTCAACCTCGATGAGAGGATTGACTTCTCATACACAGAAACCAAAAAGAATGAAAAAGTAATGATGTAGAAAACCTACAGAACAGCCAAAACGCAGACTAAACTGCTTAGCCTCTAGTATGGCAAAAACAACCGAAATGCTGGTAGAAAACGAGCGTACTTCAAGCTATGGTTACAGAAGTCGTTCCAAGCGACACCAACTAAGAAAAGTATGGCTAATAGACGTAAGAAGTTCACAAAGTTGCAGTAACCTAAGAAAAGGAGGTATATCTAGAAAACATACCGCAGGAAGATGATGAAGAATCACCTAAGTCCGTACACGGACAGACAACAAGCAAAACAAGTCAATAGGAAAAAGGGACGTGAAAAAGAAAAACAAAAAAAAAAGGTAAAACAAACACGATCCGAGAGGAGAAATATAAAGTAAGATCGAGTCATTGTCGGGATAAGACGGAAGGACGAACAACAGAGTTTACAACGCTTACGTCGCCAAAAGGAAGGTAATAAAACATTAGAAACGTTAGGACTGTCAACATTAGCGGCATTACGCGCATAAGTCCAAGGAGAAACAATTCTACTAATGTAAAAAGAACAAAAAAAAATTAGACGGAAGTTCAGCGTTCAAGTGATGTGAAGTGTGAGAAGGACAAAATTTCGGCACCAAAGGAAATCTCCTACTTGGAATGAAACAGGACGATGTCGTGGCTTATGGCGTTTGTGAGTATTGTGTTACGCAGCTGAAAGTTTCTTTGGATATGCAAACGGATATTTTTGAAATAGTCGGGATCAGACGAAGAATGTTTGGGATAGAAAAAATACATATTGTTTAAATTTGACAGTTACCCGAAATAATCACCATAAAGGATTTGATCTCTACCAAATAACGCAAGCAATGGGGTACAATCAATGGCTTCATGTTTGGTTGTGCGTATTGCAAAATAAATTTTAAGAAAGTGGACATCTCGATGACGGTGATTGTCTCGGACTTAAAAAGCAATCATTAATTTGAGAGCACATTGACTCGATCAGCAAGATTAGCTTGAGGATGATAGCGAGCAGCGAAGAGAACTTGGGTGTAATTTCATGAACACAGTGAGATCAATTAACAACTACACATTTGATTGTCCACTAAAAGGTACTACATTGACCCAGAAGCCAGTTTTTATCTGGAAATTTTGAATTTTGCCGAACCCTTACTGTTCCAAGCAAAGTGGTGATCTTTAACATACGTGATAACATTCACACACGGAACCTACATTTTACCTTTCATCTGAACGAGGGCGTAGTTTTGTGAAAAATGGTCGCGTAACATTTTTCAAGGAGACCGTATAAAGATTCGAATCTGCGACATTGGGTATAGTAGTCACATGCATACCAACTACGCCAGGTAATAATATATAAGGAACACAAAAAGCAAGAAAACGTGTTCTTTTATGGTTTTAGAAATGGATGCTGCAGTAGAGCTGCGCAAAGGAAAGAAAGAGGAAATTTGGTAAAATAGTCCACCACTACAAAAAGATAAGAATAATCTTTGGTAGAACTAGGAAAACAACTTGCAGGATTACAGAAGATAGCTTGCCATGGGTAAGAGTGTTTAGCCCTAGGAGTAAAGAAACCAGGAGAAGAAAACTGCTCAACTTTATGGATACTACAAATCGGACAATGTCAGATATAGCGAGCGACGTGAGTTCGAAGACAGGTGTGAAAAAGACGAGCAGAAGTTTTGGTTACACCACAGTGAGCGGAAGTGTGCACATCATGGTGAATGGCAATGAAATAAGTAATTGCTCAAAAGGTACGACGATTTTCCAATCGTCCCGAGAATTGACAGCGATTGCAGTTTTATTTCGTCAAAAAATGTATTGTTAAACGCGATCAGGAGAAGGAAGACTAAGTTCCTGGGAGGTAATGGCCGAAATCGAAACAGGCTCAGGAACGGGTACAGAACGATAGAGAGAGTCAGTGACGACATGTCCTTTACGTTTTCGATAAAGAATAGAACAGCTGCGTTGCTGGAGACGTAGAGACCAGCAAGCCAAATGCCCAAACGAACTCTGAAGTATATTGATCCATGAGAGAAAGTGATCGTTGGTGATAATCGTGAGATGGGCACCTCCAACATATGGACAGAATTTCTCAAATGCCCACAGGACTGCTAGGCACCCCTTCGTATTGGGGTAATTACGTTCGGGCTTATGAAACTGAACGACTGGAGAATTCTAGACAAGAATGATACTAAAGTCGAAATGAGTAGCATCTGTTTGATTGGTAAAGGTAGTGTAAAGTCGGGACAAGAAAGTATTGGTGCAGACTAAATGTTGTTTAAGGGAGAGCAAAGCAGACCGACAGTTAAGAGTCCAGAGGTTTTTTCGCGTAAGGCTAAAAAGTGGCAAAGTAAGCGGGGCGAAATTTGGAATGAAAGTCGGTATTAACTGACCACGTCAATTAGTCGACGGATTTCTTGAACGGAAAAAGGAGTAGTGATATTAAGTATAGCAGAAACTTTGTAAGGATCTACAAGTAGACCATCCCAATTAACGACGTCACCAAGGTAGCAGAACTTAGAAATGCAAAAATGATACTTTTCCCGACGAAGAACAAGGCCTGCAAGGAAGAGACAAAAATAGACCAGGCTGAGAATGTGAGAGTTTTCTCCAAAAGAAGAGGTGGCTGTGATGATATCACTAAGGTGCGCAAAGTAAATGGTTCAAGATTAGAAGCGATGACCTGATCCATAAGCCATTGAAACGTTGCGGTAGAATTGTGCAGACCAAAAGGCATTCATCAAAATCGATACAAGCGCCTAACGGAAACAGTGAAAATGGGTTTGAATTCAGGATTAAAAGGAATTTGCCAGTAAGCAGAACGAACATCGAGAGAGAAGAGGTAACGTACGTCACGAAGTTTGTATAGGAACGTAGAAATGTACGCAAGTGGATAGGCATCCTTCCAATTGACCTTACGGAAATCAATACAAAACCAATGAGTCGTCGACTAGTTTATTTTCTTTTCAGAGTAAATGCTTGTTTAAACATCAGTGTTGCATATTTTTGAATTCAAATACAATAATAAAAAATATACCAAGCTATTTGAAAAACAAAAGTTCACACGTTTGATCTTGAAGGACTTACTTTATGGTATTTTAGCCACATTTGCTTTGTCTTTTGATAAATGAATTTCGTTCTTCTTACTCTTACTACTTCTGTGTCCGCTCTGAGATATTCTTTTATTAATTATTTGACGAATAGGGTAAGAAACGATATCTGAGCCTCTTTTGTTCTGTTTCTTCTTATTATAACTTCATTCGTCAAGTATAACTCTCGACTATTTATAAGATTTTCTCTCTCTATTAGTATTAAACATTTCCTAAATCAAAGGCTTGGTTTTATCTACGAAGATTATGATTCTTTTTTGCATTCTTTATATCTCCCATTTATTACTCTTAGCATTTCGGTAGTATCATGTGTTCTCTTCCGTTTTTAATTTTTTGACGTTCTTCCTCTATATTATTTATCTACTTTTCGTGTAGTTTTCTTTACAGCATCTGTCTTATTTCATACTTGTCATTGCATGCTTCTACAGTGCGTTTAACGAACATATTCAGTAAGCGCCTTTCACATAAACGCGCACCAAGTATAAATAAAAATTTCCTATTGGTTGGCTGGGTTTACACAGTCACCCAATAAGTATGTTGCTGACCTACAAATGTCAATTAGTTTCTCACACGTATTTAAAGTTACGGTGATGTGTTAATTTGTTCGCTGTGAATCAAGCTTATGTTCAGTTTGTACTGTGCAACAAAGTCCCTTCTGTTATTTCAATCACTGAATGTGTTCGTTTTTTTCGAAAACCTCTAACCAGTTCCATTTATCACATCTCATTTAGGTCTTTGGTGATTTCTCATTTCTCTAAAACCTATAATTCTTCTTTTAATATTGTCAATCTCACAACTCCAATTATTCACTACCGTTGATGAGATTTAAATAAAGTATTTATATATTCCTTCTTTTTCTTGAGCACATATTTATGGCCAACTACAATTTTACTATTGCTGTCTTTAATTCCGACACTAATTCTGGGTTTTCCTTTTTTATGTATTTAACTACTAAATCTTTTATATATTAGATTGTTTGTTTCTTTTACCTATCACTCTTTTTTTGTTTTGTCGGTTTCGATCTTAAGTTTATTATTAATATTTCAATATTATTATTTAAAGTATTTTTCGGTGACACATTTTTCTATTTTCTTTTCTCATCCTTGTAATTAGTTGTTCACTTTTTCGAGATATCTAGTTTTTGCTTATCCTATTGTTGTTCCAATTCTTTTCTGTATAGAGTTCTTTGTGTGTTCCTATATTTCTTAAGGGTGTTCTATCTATTTAGTTTTACCTAACTGCGTTATTAACGCTTGCTATACTCAAGCAACTACTTTATTTTAGCGTTTCTGGAAATTAGTTTCTTAGCTCTAATTTAATGTCAGTTTTAGAAACGACCAAATTGTAGTTAATATCTGTATTTGCGTCAGGCAGTTACTTTGCATTGTTTAAGCAGTTCTTACATCTGCTTTCCACATACAGTCGATTAGATATCTCTTCTTGAAATCTGTGTACCTCGTTTCCCATTGTAGCGTGGAAAGGCGTGTTTTCTAATATAAAGGTACTTAGCTTCTTTTAGTCTTGCTTCCAGGAGTACAACTTCCTACTATGTCTTCTTATTTGCCTTCTTAGCTACTGCTTTTAATTAACTTTTATCACTATTGAAATTTCTCTTATGCAGTTCTCGATAATTTCTAAAAACTTTTAATAAATACTGTTTCATTTTGTTCTTGGTTATGTAGACTAACTGGCGTGTATGTTGCAGTAACTTTCTACATTCAACTAGCCGGCATGATTTTTTAAATGATGTACAACAGATTTTAGAAAACTGCATTTTATATAATGGTAAAGATTCACCATTTACTCAAAAAGCGGAAACATTAGTAAACATCTGTAAGTTTACATTGTCTGAGCATGATGAACACCTAACTCAATTAAAAGCAAAAATTGCTTTAGCTTCAGAACAACCCTACCAAGATGAGGACCAAACGTGGCTTGGTGTCGATGAAGAAAATTATACCATGCCTGATTCAGATCAAATGAGTCTTGCTAGTTTGTCAGATAATCCATATTTTAGGGGTCACGTGAAAGATTATGATTACATTGATATTGAAGGACCTGGGGAATTTTCAGATACTGCTTGTACTTCTGTTAAAGTGAAAAGGGGCAGGGGTAGACCTAGGTCGTAGGCAGCAGCTACCTTAGAGGAAGATCTACAGTTTTCGAGCGAAAAAGTTCTAGATGACGTTTTTTTAAATGAATTTGAAGATAGCAAAGCCTGAACTATAAATAATTTCTTATACAGATCACGGACACAAAACTTGTTGAAAATCTGGAGTATTAATTAACTGTTGATTATAACCGATTCAACTTTATCATGATTAATTTCGTATATACAGATTTTTACTTTAACAGCTTTACCTTTATAATTGTAAACCTAGTAATAACCCTTACGCTGTATTTTTCATTCTTCTTCTTCTTCTTCTTCCAAGTATTATATTTTCTTTTTGGCATGTTGCATGTTCAGTCTAACTTCAACCACAAGTTTATATTTTTGTACTTTCAACCTTGCAAGATATAAACAGAATAAGGATGCGGTTTGGGATAGATCGTAGATTTTCATCCTTATGTTTTTCTATTTCTGTTCTTCATAATTAACTTGTACAAAGAATTTCTGCGTCGAATTTAAATGGGGAGGTAATTTACCTTCGCAAAATTTCATGCATTTCAATGAAATGATAATGGATTAATTTTAGATTGCTTTTCGCATTGTATTATTGCAATTGATTAGGCGAAATTACCGTCGCTTACGAGCGTCTATAGTGCAGCTGTTACGGTTCTCATGAACTGTTCTGAAGAAAACGCTTTCCTTTTCCAGTTATTCTTGTGCACTACTTTTTAATGAGTATTCCTATTCACGATTGATATTTATACGTATTTCATATCTGTGATCTGGGGACACATTTGGTTGCTGAAGAAGAGGTATTTTACCAAATGAATAGCAAAACTTTAAAATACAGCACGCAAAAAATTCGTTTAAAAACGCTGGAACTTTTATCGGCAGAATTTGCTTTTGCACGAGGGGAGGGCGTTAAAGCGCTTATAATTTAAAAAATTTTTCATGTATGTGAAATCACCGATCAGCACATCTCACTTTTCAGTTCAGATTTAAGCACTTTGGATGGTAAAATGAGAGCTGAATGAATAAAATTCATCAAAATAATGTTTTAATGAAAAAACCACAGTAGCTAAAAAACGTTGGAACCATAATATAATTACAGAATGCGGATGTGTAGAAAAATGTTCTCTGCAGATATCCTGCGTATTTTCTTTAGGGTTGCGTAGAAAAGCTCACGATGTTTCATGCTATAAAATGCCTTAGTCGCGCATTTTCTCTTATACTTGAACTTGTGCCAGATTCAGAAGAATCTAGATAATTACAACAGTTACTTATCTCATTTAGAAACAAATCGCCTTTCAGTAACAATTTTGTAATTAACTTCCACTTGTACAGTGTAGACTTAATGTTACTAGGCAAAGATGTATTCAACGGCAGGGGCGCTTTATTATTAATCAGCCATTACTCAGCCACTGGACAAGTTCACGGTCATAGCATTTTCTGTTTTATTTGGTCTCAAAATTTCCAAAGAGCGTCAATAATGATGTGTGGATCTTTACCCATATTCATACTTACAATTCTTTGACAAAATAAGATTCGATGTCAAAGAGGCCTTTATTAAATTCACTTTATAAACTTGAGGCAAAATATATAACGTTATTATAAAAGTCTTATTAACAGAAAATAGAAAAGACCATCAAGCAAGGATTTGCTGTAAACGTATCCAAAAGTTATGAATGGCGTTTTACGTGTATCTCGTAAAAATTCCTGTTCAATACTTTAAGTTTTGATCTGCATATAACGGCCAAACATTAACCAACAAAGTACTAACAAACCCACAAATGGGTAATTAGTTATAGGAAAAAATTGAAAATCGATCTATACTACTGTGGTGTCAAACAACCATTAGGTATGTTATAAGAAATAACTGTAATTCGAACGCAAATTTTATAAAAAAAATAATAAAAAAACGACAAAAGAAAAGCTCAAAAAATCAGTGCAACACAAATTTACAAAAAATTCCCTAAACTAACCAATGATGTGCACAGAAATTTTGTTGAAGGGGTGTGGGCGTGGAGTAGGGACGGTAGTAACAACTTATCGCTTGAGGGAGGTGGCAAGAAAAAGCTAATATTTTTATTAACTGTTTAATAAACAAAAAAACAGTTCCCAAATACAAAGAAAATTTTACATATAAACAAGGTAAAATATAAAGTTTTCAAAATAAAATCTAGCGCCGTTTTTTTTCACTTAACTAAGTCAATGACGTTCTCAATATCAACAGAGATTTCTCTTTGAATATTTAAAAGGGCTAACCCGTTTAGACTATCTTCTCCTGTTGTATTCCTAAGGTACGTTTTCAACATTCTTCAAGTTGAAAACGCCTTTTCGCTGGATGTCGTTATCACAGGAATTGTAATTATTATTTTAAAAAGTGTGCCAATATTCAGGAATAGTTCGAGATCACTCTTTTTTAGCTAGAGTAGTGCATTGATGGCATTTTTTAAGCGCTTATTGTTTTCATTTATTATGCTTTTCCGAGTTTTACTTCCCCAACTATAATGTCGAAACTATGAGCATTTAAATAATGTCCATAAAATATATACAATTTTCGTAATTGTCTTGGTTAATTACATCTGTCTTTGATTTTTATTAGAATTATCATATCAAAACCTATTAAAATATTTTTATGGCTGAGTAGTCGATCTTTAAGATGTAATATAAAGGAATCTAAAAATAGTATAAAAATTTCTCGTCGATAGTACTTTTCGGGTGAAGAGAAGGGCACAATTTCAATTAGCGTTTGCCTTAAACTAGTTCGCGAAACATTAATTTCAATATTATAATTCTTGCACACATTTATTGCCTGGTTAAATATTTGTCTAAGTTCACTTTTAGTGTTTTATTGAATGTTACCTAAAGTATTTCCGAGTAAGAGCGTCCAAATTCATTGTTTGTAAAGTTTTGCATAATGGTAAACTAATGGAAAATATTTTTGTAAGTATTCGAATTGCTGTCTATAATTCCATAATTAAAACTGCTTTCTCACACCAATCTGGTATTTTATTCAAAGAACTAATAGCTACTTCTTGTAATTCAAAATATGTCAATACAAATTATGTCTTTCCACCAATCTAGTTTGCTACCACTGTTTCAATTTATGTTTTTTTATATCAAAGTTTAAGTTTTTAATCTCCCCATGCAGTTTCTTACTTGACAGACGTTGCAAGCATCGGATATGGTTAAATTTAATAAAAGAAAAGCGCAGTGGACATAGAGGGCACAGCTGTAATTTTGCGCACGTAGAACGTCATGAAACACACCACTCATAGCTGAGACACCCAATACCCTTGTCCAACCATGAAGATATAATCAATGTTGGGATTTGCCATCGAAGAAACATATGCTAGATTTTGGCCAGTGATTCTTGTTGCAAGAACAAACCTTATGAAGTGTTCCTCAATTTTTAAAGCAACTTCATTGAAGAATCGTAAGCACATGGAGAATTTTTCAATTCCTAAAACATCACTTGATACATTTGCCAGAAAAAAATTTTTTGTACATTATTATCCTTTCTAACTATTTTCTTGTTAAAATTTTGCTTCGTGTATAAATTATTTCGTTTTGTATCTATGCACTTAAATATGTTGCGTTCTTTGACATGCATTTTCGACGATTGATCTCTAGAACACAACTTTGACTGCAATATTGCTCTGCTATTTCCTTCGTTTTCTACTGTTTTTTTAGCAAAGTCAATAAATAAGACCGGAGCGCATAAAATAATTGTATCTACCAGAAAAATGTTTTTTTCGGCTTTCCTCTATTTTTATAGCTGCTTCATCTATGTGCAAATTTATTGGATCTTGTTTCGTCTTAATAATCAATAGCATCTTCTGTGATTTAGTTACACTCATTATCTTCAGGATTTTGGTTCTGGAACTGGTTGGACGCACATCTATATTATTTCCTATTCTGAGCTAACCTAAACATTTTTCTGAAATTACCACCCTACATAATTCACTATCTATGTGCAATAGTCTAATCTAGGTCTAACCTACCTCCTCTTTTTTATTCCCTGTGTCTAATATATCCCGCACAATTTCTTCATGTCTTAGAACGTGTTCTGTCATCCTATATCTCCTAATGTTTACTGTTTTCCTCATATTTCTTCCCTTCCTTACCATTTCCTGTACCTATTTGTTCTTAACCTTATCTGTCTATGATATCTTCCGTAGCATCACGTTTCAAAGGCTTTTATCTTTTTTCTGTTCGCTTTTTCTACTGTTCACCTTTAACAGCTTTACAGTGCTTGGTCCACACATATGTTTTGAGTAATCTTTACGTTGTTTCTAGGTTTGTTGTCTTTGAACATAGTAGTTGCTTTTTATTGTTAGATGCAGCAAGGTCTTGCGCGAATGTTTGTTTTATATCTTTTGCATTCGTACCATCTTGCGTTATTTGACTTCCCAGGTAGTACAAACCTAAACTTCTTGTAAATTCTCGTTTCCTATTTGTATTCTGGTTTTTGACTTTTGCCTTTTTGACATACACGTTAAAAATTAATGGGGTGCGTACAAATTTATTATCACCCCTTTTTTAATATTTATTTAATCTAAATTTTTTGTAAGGCTGTCTCCTCCCGTACGCTTTATATTTTTGCTATACGATTTTACATCCATAAACCATGTTCTAATTAGTTTGTATGCTTCATTTGTCTTTTCAACTTCCATCTTATTTTGTACCCCTTTGGACTTTTTATCAATACATTGTTCTTTAGCCTTCCTGCAGTTGTGAGTAATTTTCCATTTCTACGGCTTTGTATGTCTGATTTCCTGCTTCGTCTGGTGTGTTTTTCTATTTTCGTTTTTCTTCTATTAAATGTAGAATATTCTTTGTTATTCATGGTTCCTTATTTTCTTCTTGTTAATACCCCAGAATATCTTTGGCAGCCATATCTATGCTAGATTTATTGTTATTTTATTCCGCTTCTACTTATTTGTTTCAAAAATTTTCTCGAAATCTTTCAGTAATTTGTTTGACTTTTCTCAAATCTTTTGTGGAAATCTTTATCTTTTAGCTTCTCTTGATTCCTAAACCTTGATCTAACAAGAATATAATCTATTTCATATCTCTCTTTGTCTCCTGGCATCTTCCACGTGTATCGTCCCCTAACATGATGTTGAAATAACGTTGCATGAGGGTTAAATTGTTTATGTCGCAAAATTCTACGAGCCTATTTCCCTTGTCGTTTCTCGTGCCTAAACCAAAAACCTACTACCGCTCCTTGCATAACCTCCCGTACCACGCATTAATATCCTTCTTAATTATTAAATTTGTATGCCCTTTTACGAATTTTGGTATGTCTTCGATATCTTTGTAGATCGTTTGTACCTCTTCCTCACTGTAGCTAGAATTGACATGTAAGCGTTTATTATTACCGTGTTTGACGGTTTAGACTCTAATCCAATCATGAGTACTCGTTTGTTTTTTGTAAGTAATTTTCTACACAATGTATCTTTCTCCGCATAACTATCTGATACTTAAACATACTGCGATCAGATGGAAGTGTGAGTTCCCTGTAATGCAATTTTATACTATTACGCACATATAATAAAGGTTTTATAGTTCGAAAATATTTTAAGGCAAAACGACTTTATCTACGGACGTTAATTAAAATAAGTAGTTATTGAAGCGATGCATAAGGGTTTATGAATTGTAATATATATTTTGTTCATGCTGTACATACACCTCATGAAAAAAAATTATATCAAAGTATTTACAGATATATTGATATGTTTGCTGAATTTTGGTTTAGTACAAACAAATTGTAATTTTATCGATTTTACTATTTCCTGAATACATTATACACAGATGTTATTTCTTTATTTAAGTTTGTGCATTTGACAATTGTTTTGTTGTCTTTGCATTAGGTATAGGATAAAGAACCTTTTGTTATATATAGCTTCCACATTTCAAACGTATTTCTTTTTAATTAAAAATTTTTTTAGAAAACTGTAATTGGTTCGTTTTTTTAGTAATTAGCTATTGTTCAGTAAATAATCAAATTTAAGATTTTCTTTACTGAAAAATGTGACGTGTTGAATGATATTCCACACAGTCAATTTCGTAAATACTATTAAAATGGGAAAACTTCAAATCGTGTCAACTGTTTATCACTATAAGCTAAACTTTAAGTCACTTCAACACAAAATTAAAGATTCTAGTGTGATTGTATACACAAATAAGTTTACCTACTTTCAAAATTTTAGCAATGAGTTTTAGGCTTTATCTTGTAGATCAAGCATTTAATATTTTGTCTTGGTTTTTGACGGACCTTTTGTTTTGAAGTTTTCTGAATACATTTTAACATTTTCAAAATTATGTGTGTGTTAGTGTGTGGGTGTGTGTGTGCGCGCGTGTAGCAGGTGCGGCGTATAAGCATGGGAGTGTCTGCTTGTAGGCAAAATGTATCACATCTTATTCGAAATTTTTCTTAAGCGTTACATCCTAGTGGAATACTCTGATTCTGCAAATTTTAAGTATAATCACATTAAGGATGTATCCGAAGTAGTATTACAATTCTGAATGTAGGTGTTATGCTGCAGTTTTGTTTGAAAAACTTATCAATATAATTGTTCTTGAGTAATTTTGTCGAAAGTAACTCACCTAATTATACGGCCTTTGATTACAGTCAAATAAGCAAGGCGTTTGTTCTAATTTGATTTAAAAGAAGAGGCATTTAGGAAAAATTTTTGATTAAAGTGTCGTATTTCCATATCTTTATGTGAGAAAAATTTTGAAACGAATATTAAAACTTTGAGGTTTTAAGTAGCGTGGGAAAAGTTTTTAAAACACAATTAGTAACACAATTAGAGATGTGCTTATTTAGAGAAAGGAACAACTTATTTTAGAATATAGCAATGCATTTTTGGTGGTCATAATGGAATAAAACGAAGGAATACCCTTAGTAGACGAGCAGCTTAGTGACTTTCGTTTTCCACAATTCTTAAGTTCCTTCCAGGAAGTTTGGCGACTACCTTAAAGAGAGAACATATAAGAAATGATTTGCTCTAGTGTTTGGTGCTACTTTTGTACCGTAGATTTATTAGTTTTGTACGTTCGAACGGTTCTATTTTGTGTTCGAGGAATGTTGGACGAGTCCATTATTGATTGGGGGGCATTTCAAGCGTGCATGCTATTTGTTTGCATGCCGCGTTGTTATTGGTCAGTTAGTTAGGAGTATGATTGGTTGCATTCCCTTACAAATTGCTACTTTAGAGGACCAAACTCTCAGGTTGACTGATTTATTTATGTAAATTCGACAAACAGTAATTGCATTCATTAGCTATTGTATTCAGGAATACATTCCTAAGTATATAACGATAATGAAAAAATATTTACCAAAAAATCTGCATTCATAACAAAGACTCTTAAAATATTAAAAAAAATTAGAGACACTAATATGCAGCACTAAAAAATACGTTTTCAAAGTCTGTTGTAACTAAATGTTTGAAAAAAACTTGCTTACGTGTAAACTGTTAATTGATATTGGTAATCTTTAACGCTTAATTAGTAAACGTTAAAGAGGCGCTGTTAAACAAATACCTTTCACTTATTGAGATTATATAATTTTACCATAAGTTATAACTTTGCTTTCGGCTTGTCCACTTTGTAAACCATTATTTTTGCCTAAATACCATCACCATCGTGACCTTCCTTTTTTGATGTTTTCTTAAATATTAAGATTCCTTTTTCATTATGTTGGAATAGTTCAACTTTCAATTGAGTGCGCATGTAGTAGTTTCATTAATCACATTTCTTCCAGATGAAAAGATCATATACGCAATTTATATAACATCAATATATTCCATAAGACGCGCATTTGCAATGAATTGTATATTGGGCAGACGAGACATTGTTTACGCAACAAATAACCAAAACAACAATAATACAATTCTGTTGCTTTTATGCATTTGTAATAACTTTTAAAAAGATATTTAAATTAAAGAAACTTTTGGAATCGGTTCATATATAAAAAGAAGAATAATTGTTTAAATACACATGATAATTATATGCTGTATCTGTTCTGCTACACAGTATGAACAATTTTAAAGCCAGCACAATGATTATGTCTACCATTTACGTTTGATATCTTCCGGTTTTAAAACTCACTTTAGTTTGTTGCCGTTGCGCCATATTGTAAAACTCTCTTCTTTTGTCTTGATTTTGATTAAACTGGTACATTCTTCAGTAGCATGCATAATTAGTAGCTCTGTTTGAAAATTTCAATTAACATCTGATAGATTGTTATATATGTGAATACTTGTAAGAAGTTGTACAGTTGAATCGAATATTATGATGAACTACCGGTTATCATTTTAGTTTTTCAATAAAAATAAAAAAATTTGCCGAAATGTTTAACAAAAAGGAATAAAAGGAATTAGTAGTATTGCGATTTTGTTTTATTTTAATTGATTTGATACCACAAACTTTATACACCTTTCAGTAGAATCGAAGATAAAGTCTATTTTAATAAACCGTCAAAACATACCTATAGCGACTCCAAGTCAGAAGTCCGTTGTGATATACAAAAAAGGCACGAAAATAACGAAATGGAAGAAATAAATAAAGATCTTATATAGGAAGCGTGCCCTTGCTTAACGCAAAGGTGGGCAGAGGCAATATGTTGACCATCAAGGCAGTTTAACATTTTTTAAGATATGTTAAGTTCAAACTAAGTTCACTGTAGGAGAAAAACAGTAGTAATCATAGAATACACCAAAACTTCACGCTGTCCTTATTAGTCAAATTAAAACAAACAACTACTATGCAGTTTTGACACTAGATAGAAACCGACTACGCGTATAGAGACCATTGTCAAAGGTTTATCTGCTCAGCGAAACTACAAAAACCAATGAATTGTGGATTGCTTCAATAGCCTGTTTTGGGTAAAATAAGCGGTACGTTATAAATTTAGATTTTCCCTAAAGGGCTGGGGCTCTAGTAACAATTTTAAGGGTGCACCGGCTAACTACAATGGTTTGAGAGTGAGCTTCAATGGAAGAAAATAAAAAATAACTATTTGAAATGGCTGAAATACAAAACTACGTTACAATGATTGCTTATCCTGAAACGCTTTACTGCTTATAATAATTAAGGGCCGTATATTTCAGTTTTTCTAATGCCATAATTATGGGCGGCCAATCCGTCTTATTTCAGCAATTCCTTCTATATTTTTCCATATACAGAAGACAGTTACTCTGAATAGGTTTCCTTTGCTTTTGGTTTTCTAAATGTATTATCTTATAGTTCACCTCTTCCTACAACACCCTACAAATGCTCATTAAAGTTTATCGTATCAAAAAAATTTTAAAATAAAGGAACGTTTTCCAAGTACGATTTCATCACTGGAGTGGCTGGATATCCTTTCACAAATTTATATAATTTTACTTAGTTCATAAATAATTCCAAATAAAATACGATCTAAATTTAGTTTCTATTAACATTACATAATTGCAAATGAATACAAATATACTGCCCTTAAAAAACCTACATTTTATCTTGTAGTCTATTTGTCCATAAGTATCTGTGTCGTTATACTGCAAATTCCTTATATTTCTTAATGTTGGCCAATTACGGGTCTGCATTTTTGAGAATAACTGTCTATTAGGAACACGTCGTTAGATTGCTGCATTTTAGTGACTGCCAGTGACACTGACTTTCACATTCCGCTGTTAGGATTATGTAGTTAAACTGGCACGCGCTGCAAAATGAAATGATTTTTGTTTATTACCCCCTTAACAACTTGTACTTTAGGAAAATATGTTGCTTGTTTGCGGCACGAGGCAAGGACGCTTCCTTTTGCGGATATTTACTAGGGATTTTGGGTGAAATACTAAGAGGGGATCAAGAGGTTAAACCGTTAATGAAGCTGTCTGCTCGGTTTCTTTAACTTACACGTTTCGATCAAGATAGATGGGTTAAGTAATTGGATATCTAGCAGGCACCCTGCGTGCTACTAAGTTCAGTTTTGAATTAAATAATACAGCAATCGCCTTTGGGGACGTAATGTACTTTGAGACATCCACCTTATTTCAACGTCGATTCGTATTTCGTCCCAGAATCGTCGTTTAGGCGAACTAACACTTACATTAGCTCCGGTTAAGCAAACTACCATCTAAATCAGCACCGGTTAAGCCAATTGCCACCTGCATTAACACCAATTGACTGAACTACAAGTCACGATATATATATATATATATATATATATATATATATATATATATATGAAAAGGTGTTCACGCCCTAAACAACAGCTAGTGAAGCTAATCGCTGGACCGGATGAGTTTGAGTGTAATCCGTTATCTCATCGCCTACCATCAATACATGAACAAGTATTCTTTGGAGCAGTACAGGACCGCAAGCTAATTAGCCTGATTTTTCTGTTCTAAGCACCTACGTCTCAAAATGCAGAATTACGTTCCCTTTATTACTTGGAGTGACAGTAATTGTACGTTACTAGGTTTGGTACCTTAGTAAACCGAAATCTAACTTATTTAATTATTTCATTATTAGCGTAACAATAATATACACTGCCGCACCAACTTTTGCTTATAAAGTGATCTTTGATTGGACGATATAGTGATATGATAGTATCTTGTGTTAGTGTACTTTGACTTCAGTAATTACCTTATTTCAACTTAAAAAGGTTCTATTTGTGACGTGGTTAGTATAGCATGACGTTACGATTATGACTCAATATTGTTTTTTAGTATTTATTATCATTTGAGAGTTTAGTAATCGAATATAGAATTTGCTATTTTAAGTAGGTTATCATATAGGTGTTTCTGTATAAATTCCTACCAATTTTTTTGTGAAGCCACCTAGGCTGCTTATCTATGTAGTGTGTTGCATATTCGTTAAGTTTGTACTGCCACCAATATTGTGAATTAAGTTAAGAACAACTATAAGACATGCAAAACGTGTAATATATCTTATCTGCACTGTTTTCTTTAAGGGAGCTACCTGGAAGTTATAAGATCGCAAATTTATTATTTTTTTATTTATGTTGTACAATAAGTTTGTTCACTTTCTAGTATAGTAAGGATTTTGGTGCCCCATTTTGGTCTTAATTTCACTCTTATTTCAAAGCATTATACTATATTTTCTAATAAACTAGTTCTTTTATTAACAGAGTGTTGTATCGAGTACTTGTAAGACTCTTCTTAAAGTGTGAAAAGCTTTGACTGTATTCATACGCTCCCACTTTCCTGGCACCCGCTAATTTATTTCAAGGAAGCTATTTACCTTACTGGACCGACTAGTTCCTTTTCCCAGTGCAAGATATTAGTATTAGGACTTGACTATCTCATAACGACTCAGTTACCGGAGCACTGTATTTTGTCGCCAGTCTGAGAGGAACGCACAATACCAGTAGCAAATTTCATTCTTTCCGTGGCAATTTACTTTTTTTGGATCTTTCTGTTCTCTAAATTATATTACGATATTCATCACAAAGTGTGTACCTCTATGGTTCATCACTGTTCTGAAAAGACCAAAGAAATTATTGAAGTTATAGTGCCCGTCTTGAAAAAAATTATTTGAATGATTTTTTGAGCGCTTAGCCAGAAGGGAATTTTTCCATAAGGTGTTGTTTAGTTTTTCTACCTGCCCATTACTTCGAGGATTGTAAGCGGTTGTCTTACTCGTGGCTATACGTCTAGAATGTGGATAATTTGTTACTTCTGTTGATAGAAAAGACGCTCCACGATCTGAATGTATATAGGTCGGCATACCAAAAATCATGAAAAGATTATTCAGATGTTTTATGACAGTCAAAGCAGCAATGTCTGAGCAAGGAAAAGCAAACGGAAAGCGTAAGAATTCATCAATAACAGTAAGAATATACCTATTATTCGTACTAGATGGCACCGGTCCCTTAAAATCAATGCTTAGGCATTCAAACGGTGACGTCGCTTTGATCAGTGCCGGTTGCGAAGTAGGATCTCGGTTGTAAAAGTTAGGTTTGATCTGGCACAAATACGGCATGCGTTTGTCATGTTTCGGACTTCATCGATAGTGCACAGCAGGTTCTTGGACCTTAGTCTGTGCACCATTCTGGTCACACGAGGGTGGCATAAAGCGTCATAAAGTGCATAAAGTTTATCTGATTCCGATTCTACGGCAGCGCTTATCAGTGAAAGGGCGTCCGCCACACAATTGTATTTATCGTGCCTGTAGAATATTTCGTTTTTGTAAGGCGATAACTCCAAGCGCCATCGTTGGATCTTTTTGTTTTTAATTTTACTTGAATGTTTAGCATCAAACATAAACGAAACTGATCGTTGATGGGTGACTAAGCAAAAAGTTTTACCAATGAGAATATGCCTCCATTTTTTAACGATTCAAATATAGCGCACGCCTTTTCTTCAATAGACGAAAGGCGTTGCTCGATGCGATTGAGACTTTGAGAGAAAAAAGCAATAGGCTTACCAGCCTGAGCCAAAAGGGCAGCGATAGAATGCTCAGACGTGTTGGTTTCAACTGTAAACGGCATGGAGTGGTCAATGGCATACACAGAAGATCTGACAGTGGAAAAACCTATGATTCTGCCAATAGGTGTATCTTTTCCGAGAAGTTCGATATCCATTTGAAATAATGCACGAATATACCTAATATCCTCCTCAGCGATGGTAAATCGCGAGGCGGTGGCAGATTTTCATCAGGTTTGATGATATGGTCAGTAAGAGTATAACCCAAAAGACTAATTGATTTTTGAGAAAATTTACACTTGCCTTTGTTAAGCGTCAAACCTTATTTATTTACTGCAAGCATGAGCTTGTTTATGGTTACACAAACGGTAATATCATTAAGATATGCAAAAGTCCCTTATAGATCTTCAGTTCTAATGATCCAGTTGATATTTTTTTGAAAATTCAAAACATCATTCGTGACACGGAATTGATAAAGATTTCCTGTGGCGTCGAAAGCAGTTATCTTCCGGGAATATAGGCACTTAATGGTAGGCGCTCCCCAAGCCTAGGGTACATAAAATGGCGTATTTGGATATATTTGTCAACATCTTTTCTATGTTTGGTAAGGGATATGCGTCTAATTTTGTGAATAAGTTTTTAGTTTGGAAATAGCCTACAACGAGACGTTTCTTACTGCTAGCATTTTTGGTTCTTAATTCTTGGGTAAGCCATAGAAAATTGCTTTCTTCTATTACGCCAATTGTTAAAGGATTCTGAAATTCGCCTTGAATGAATTTGTTGTCTTCTTCACTACGTCTCCGGGACTTAACAGCGACAAGCTTGCAGTTGGCGAAAGATTTGCAAATAGCGAGACTGTGGACACCGTAGCTGCGGCAACACTGCAAACCTGGAAAGTTTTTTAGACTATCAAAAGTAAATTGAAGAGCGGAATGCTTTCTTAAGATATCGCGCCCTATTATTAGATCAGAACAAAGGTTCTTGATGACGAGCATATTCACATCTTCGTAGGAGTATTTTCTAATGCTGACAGTTTGGCACGTGTGCCCAACTACCGCAGACTTATGGCTCACGGACGCCATGGAAATAGTTTGGTTGCAAAGGTATTCTTTTAAATAACTTGTTTGCAAAGTCTTCGTTATCTAAGCTTTTACGGAGTTTCTAGTATCTAAAAGCGCTTCAGCCACGATACCATTGATACGGGCCGAGACAGTAGCCTTTTGTAAACACGCTGGCATTGAGGCGGCAATAAAGCATGCATCAATTGCCATCTTCTGCTTCCGCAAAAGTGGCGCTAACGGACGTCTTACCTAAGCAGATGGAAGCGAAATGCCTTTTTTTTACTGCAGTAGTGGCAAACTTCGTCAAAAGCGGGACAGGTCTTGCGGGCATGATATTGTTCTCCACAGAAGAAACATTTGCGCTTGTCTAACTTAGAGGTAGTTGCAGTATTACCCTTGATTGATAAACAATAGTAGTTTCACTTGATCCCAAACGGGCGTTTGTGTTTCAGGTTATAGGATCACTAACAAGTTCTTTCTGATGGTAGGACGCTTATAAAAATTTTAATACAAGACATCTTAAGTGAATGTTTGTTTAAAGAAATGCCATTAAAGTTATTCATAGTAGCAGTTTTCAAAAACCTTTTTAGGGTTTGATACCTTTCATATTTAAAACAAAATTGATGTAATAAAATAAATGCGATACAATGAGCTCACTACGTTTCTTTAAAAACCCCTATCCATATCTGAAATATAAACGCTTTAAAGCTAGCCTTACAGTTTTTGTATGCCATTTTCTCATTGCTAAATAAGATAACGGTATTAAAATTAAACAAACAGCTTCGTGGATTCGTTAGATCTGAGTGTTCGATTCCCTACACAGACTGCTTGAAAAATGTTACGCGAGTATTTCTCCGAAAAATAAACCCTGGTTTGGAAGATTGGTTTAACTCATGCCACATTCATGAGTATTGTCACGTACGTTAAAGACCGTACCTTACTCGGATGGTGAGGGTTCGACAAAATTTTAAATTTTCTCGTGAAGAAAAACGTCTTGTACCTAATGGCGAAGAGGTATTTCACTTTAACAAAAACTCAATGTCATATGCGCGCAAAACCAAAATCGGTTTGGAAGAGTTTATTATAAATAATTAGATATTGCAGTTCCAGGCTCAGTGGCGTCGAGTATTGGATCAACTATAACACTATTATCGTTCATTTATACTATCAACATACGATTAACTCTACATAATGTCACTAAATTCTGTCAATTGCTGTGCTCTGATCTGGAACTAATAAAAAAGGTACCTTTGTTTATAAGAGTTTATTAAACGTACCCTCCTAACTATCACCATAATAACTACACAAGGTCACTGAAATTATATTTCTGCACAATCTGTCAAATGAGATTGGGTCTTTCTAAAGCAAAATGCTTCTATCTTTTGGTGAAGCGTTGGCGAATTTAAAACTGCGATAATATTCAAACTTTTACAATGTTGTACTCACATAATATACAATATATTTGCAAGATGCCAAAATATTTAAGCTCGCTATGCTTGGACCAGAAAACTTAATGTCCTCCGTTTGTCTATATAATAGTAGAACATATTCCAAAGCACTCAAACAAATAAAAACAGCATTTAAGGTCCTGTAGGTAATTACTTGCACTACCTGGTATTAGATATAGTAATAAATGATAATCCATTTGGCATTGCTTTTTGTATTAAAGATGTACTTAATTAATATTTTTGTACGGGTTGCAATACACCATAGCTATTGTAAGGTAAAGCAATATTGTTTCTCTAAACACAAAATAAAGTAAGAAAGTCCTCCTGTTACTACCTTTCCATTACAAAAACTCCGTTTTTGACATAACAAACGTGTCCTCGTGTTAGTAGAAAAACAGCAAGATGTTTGAAAATTATTGTCCAACCTGGGATTCGAATAAGGAATCTCTACATAATTCGTTGATATCCATATCATTTAGCTTTTTGTTATTAGCTCTAGATTTAGTCTAAAAATAACGCGGCTTATTAAATCAGGCCGGCTTTGTGGATAAGACAGGTTCGCGTATGATTATTAATCCCAAGGTCCCCGGTTCGATTTCCTACATGGACCGTTTAAAAAATGTTAGGTAAACATTCTTTACAAAACAGTAGTTTGTTGAGAGGTCAAATGGAGGTCCCGTGTGAATGTTGTCACGCACGTTAAAGATCCGTATCTTGCTTGGAATAGCAAGAGGGCAGCAAAATTCAAAATTTTCAGAAACAAATTAGCTTGCTGGTTTATGTAGTACCTTCGGTAGAAACATTAGAAAGTCAAATGTGGGGTTTATTAAATCTATGGACTGAGTGACCAATAAAAGTCAACAAAGCAACATTTTCAATATTAGAATTGCTATTTTAAACTTCTGGCAGTATTAGCTTAAGCTAAACTATAATAATTCAAAACAATAAGCTAAAAACTTTAAAAATTTAGCACTTACTGGTTATTGAAATATAGTGCACTAAGTAGTAAGAACGTATTTTTTGAAATTTGGTGCAACACAAATTTATATGCGAGAAATTGAAATGCTATAATCGAAAAATTGATATTAATGAATATCGTTTCTGTGACTAAAATTCTCGAAAACTAGTTCTTTCGTTAGAGATTTCGTTTAAAATTACTTCTTGTCGAAATTTCTCGAACGTAGCCGTCCTACAGTGCTGGATTTATAGTATGTTTGGGACTCTGTAGATATTTAAAACTGCATAATAGATCTTAGCTTATAAGTATAATCCCAGACCGTTATTAACTTTTTTCGTTGTTCGTAGGTGCCGTCATACGATCGATATTTAGGACGAGACCCTAGGCTAGACGAACTTGATTATTGCTTTCCAGAACTTTGTACCTATTCTACAATCCGCAGAAATCTGTATAAATGGCCTGCATTTTGGGCAAGTAGATATGCAGTACGCAGTCATGGCTTAAAAAAAGTTGATTAGTTATTATTAGAGCCGAATAAGCCTTTCTTTTGTCTACAGGTTCCCTTCCACTACCCTAAATATATTGCAGAACAATTATATGGTTATTCGTATTCTTCGTTTACTAGATATCCCTCAATTGGCGGAAACCCATTCAAACATTACTTTCGAAGCCCATATATTATTGATGTTAATAAACGTTTACGGTATTAGCTAGCCTATGCTTACTAACGGGTATTTTGATAAAACGCAGGGACGAAATATGTTTAGTACAAATCATATTAAAAACCAAAATTCAGCAATACATCTTAAAATTAAGCAAATCAGCCTATTATTCATGTACTAGATTTTTACATAATTGTATTTCGCAGACTCCACGTTATTACGTAGTTACTGACACTCCAGATCGACGAGCTGAACAGCAATACTCATACTCTTATTCGACAACAAGTCAACGCAACGCCAGTGATCCCTATTCTTATTCACGTCCTTCAAGTCGTACTTACAGTACGACTGAAAGAGTTAATCGCACCTCCAGTGGAGGTCCTGGAGGCTATTCGTATTCGACCGAATCTTCATCTCGTAGCAGAGGCGACGGACCTGGTGGATATCATTCTAGTTATAGCTCAACAACTTCTGGCAGACTTCCCGGTGGTACAAGTTACCGGCACTATTCGTACCGCGTCTAGAAGGTTTAAAACTAAAATGCAAGGGCGCGCTTAACTCATAACTTAAAATATTTATAAAGCTGTTTCGACACTGCGTTTTAGTCTTTATTAAAATTTGTAAAATACTAATCAAAATGGATATAATATTATTAATATTATAAATAAAAAAGATATGTAGTATTCAATGTCATAGTGTATTGTTTCTAAATATTAAATTATAACATATATTACTTATATTTATTTCATTTCGATAGATATATTTTATGCAATTCCTGATCCTAAACAAATTGCCCCTTTCCTCACTACTAACATTGTTTCAAGTTGTGGCGGCCGTTGTTAAATGATGTACAAGTTACTCATCAATTTATCCAACACTATAAAGTACATTTGAATGTATCACGTGAATAGCGCTGCTGTTGATAAAATATGCGAGAACATTAACACAAGTACTTGAAACAGTAAACATACACGATAAAAATTATATATATATATATATATATATATATATATATATATATATATATATTAATTAACTATAAAAGGAGTACGATTTGAAGAAAATTATCAAAAAGGTATGCTTTGCCAAGTTTATTTTCCGCCTTATGCAGAGCCTATTTTGAAAAGTGTGCAGTTAGTGCTTAACAAAATTTTTATGTGACTTAACGCAGCACGGTGCGTCAGTAAATGTAGATTATCCATAGTACGACACATTAATCAATTTATTTAAATTAAATCTCAGAGTTCTAAGTAACTAATTCATATTTACACAATTTTTCATATTTTAAAATTATAACTTCAAACGTGTTCCACCTGAAATTACTACAAATGCAACATGAAATAGTTAATTTCTTAGAAACAAACACACTAGTGTACTGATCAAAAAACAGTAACAAATATTTGTACATTGTGTATTGTTTTGTTTTACCTTTAACTAACTTTCCATTTTCTAATCTATTTCCTTTTTGTTTCCTGCCACTTAATGGTGTTCTGGTTGAATTTCAAAAAATTCAGTACCTGCCATCGAGACAAGTAAGAATTCTACCTGGACTTGGAAAGGTAAGTTTAGTAATAAGTGTTTTTAGTGATGTTTATGTATTCTTCTGAGGTTACTGATGGGTGTAAAACATGTACTAATTTACTAAAGTATTTTATAGCAAACTTAGAAGGTGCCGTTATATTCCAAAAAGCAAGCGATCACTTTATGAAATAATGTCTCCTTTATTGTGGTAAGAAATTTAACAAAAATGCCTAAATCGCTTCTAATTTAATTAAAGCTTTTGCGCATTTTAATTCCTAGATGAAAAGTTATCCTGTGTAAATTGCTTAATCTGGTTAGATTGAAAACGAAGTGACCTATTATGGATATTCTTACGGGTAAAAACGACATTATGTTACAAATTTCGATTTGCCCAGAAAGGGCGATAACTCTGTAAAAATTTTCAGGGTACACCGGCTAACTACAGTGGTGCGGCAGTAGGTTCCTATGGAAAAATGATATAGACAATCAAATATAAACATGTAGAAATGGCCGAAATACAAAATTACTTTACAAATACTAGTCACTTTGAAAAGTGTTACTAATTGCCAAAAATAAAGGCGCCAAACTGTCTTGAACTTTCCGTCGAATTAAAGAAATTTTCAAAATAAAGGGAAATATGGTTTCATCACTGGTGTAGCTGAATATCCTTTCACGACGATTACCTTTAGCTATCTTATAAATAATTCTAAATAAAAAGTCATCTAGGTTTAAACTTATTAACAGTAAATTTAAAACTCGGCATACATTACTCTAAAAAGCCCTAATATAACATATAATTTTCCAGATATTATTAATGGAACTGCTTAAGGAAAAACATTTATCTCTAAATAATAATACAATTCCATTGTTCTACTTTTATAGATTGATTTATACGACATTCTAAATCCCATTTATTTAAAAATACCGTTAAGAACAATACATAGAGGAATATGGTGCAATATCAATTTTTACTTTCGCCATTCCAATGTCCATTAAAAATGCTAAATTTTCTCAAAGAAGTTTAGTAATAAATATATCGAACAAATAAAGCTTGCGTTTAAATTTAAACGTACATCTTTCTTAACATTTCAAAAGTTTCAAACTTCCTTTTTAATAATATTATGCTTGAGTGTAAACACAGCTAATTTCTTCAATTTCCTCACTTCACGAACCAATTACAATTTATATTTGCAAGTTGGCACGTAATATTTATCAAGCGTAAAAAACCCAGAAAAGCTCAGACAGTACTCTCAGTTTAAAAATCTAAGAACTTCCAGGTATTTCCACTGATACACCTTCTACTTCTACGACACGTTAGAACCTCATTCCAGCTATTTGAATTCCAACATTTAGTTACAGAGTGAACCTCACTTATTACCCTTTTGATGCACTACCGACAAGACTTAAATTCTACGCTTAACTAGCGTGCTTAAGTTTTCTGTCCCGATCATCCAGCAAAACTCAAAACAATTTGCAGTCGGCTACCTATCGAAAGGGTCTACACATCCACTGTCATTTCGTAATCGTTTCTTTCGTAACTAAACTTATTAACTTTTTAAATTTAGTCATGTATTACAATTTCCCTCTCTTTTAAAAATTCCGTTCTTACACTTTGTACGTCTAAAGCTGTCTTATGGCCGAGATTATTGTTATGCTTCTCTGGTATTATAAAACCTATATAAATTTATAAAAATATTATTGTGAACGGAAATGCCCTAGTTTTTCTCGGTAATGTTTCTAATTTAATGCGAAGAACATAAAATCTCGGTCTTTATTACATTTTGTATAAAAATGTATTGGTGCTTTTTTGTCTATTTACTTGTTTTAATTTAATATCATATTGAAAAAATAGTGTTGTTCAATGTAAACCACCCAACCCTATATAAAATTTTCAGCATTTTTCGCGATAAAGCTCATTT
Source organism: Platerodrilus igneus (assembly GCA_036346225.1). Lineage (NCBI taxonomy): Eukaryota > Metazoa > Arthropoda > Insecta > Coleoptera > Lycidae > Platerodrilus > Platerodrilus igneus. The sequence goes on from JARFIW010001068.1 coordinate 1,663,789, forward strand.
AATTAACCGAATTTTACAATTTTATTTCGACAACCTAATGTGTACATATGTAACGCGCAGGGTTACACCTCGATTACAAGCTAAATTTTTTCTTAAAATAAACCTTTAAATATTTCGTCGCTTTCCTTCAAGTGATACGTTCCCAGTCATACCTTAACCTTAACAAGAAGAAAAATCTAAGGTTCGCTTATTCACTCTATAGATCTCGATAAAGGACAATAGTCGAGAAGCAGTCTTCTCTATTCCCCATTGTAATCGAACATTCACAGAGATCACAGTAGTTTATTCCCTGGTGCTAAATCGTTAGATTAATATCCCCCGAGAAATAACGCAAGCTAAATCACTCAGTCAAATATTATCCCATCTCTCTGGGCATAATTTACGATACGACTATTGGCTAAAAAAGATCTATTTGCAAATCGACTACAGCTAGGACTGTCTCTTTCCTTTATGTTATCCCAATCATAAATCTCCTTCCCCTCCAAGTAGCTCCCAAATTATCCAAAATTTCCGTTGAAGTCCCGTGCGTTTCTCAAATTTCAAAATATAAATACTATCATAAAAAATAGCTAAATCTACCAAAATATCTTACTCGAAAAATTGTATTCCTAAAAACAAAAAAAAATTAAAATAAGTAATCCACTGATCTGAGTAACCAATCTTTCAGCTTAAAATATTTTTAACTCAATATTTTCTTCTTCACTTTTATTGTAAGTCCGGTGTGGATTTAAATTTTCCTCGCGTCAAAACAATCGGGATTTACCTATATCACTACAAATTTATACATATCCATAAAAGCTTTGTCAACAATCGTGAATAAAACTAGATATTTAGGTACCCATGCGGTCCTGAAGAAGTCCGTCGCGTTAAAGAGCGGAATTTTTCCATAAACTTTATTTCCGACTAAGTAACTAATTCCATCGCGTCGTAAGTCATAATTGTGTTCCTCCTGAGGTATTTTTTCCAATTTGGTAACGGTCAAATCAACATCTCCTATCACGTCCACAAAAAAATTTCATTTTGATACTCATTCAAAAAACTTTTTCTTGTTACGATCACATTATTTCTTAAAACCTTTCAAGATAATTTTCCTTAAAAGTTTTTAGAAAAATATATTATTTCATCAACTAAATTTAGAAAAATAATTAACAACAAAAACAGATAATTAAAAAATAAAAGGCCTGAGGTTGGGCGCCAAATTCTTACTACGGGTAAAAATGATGTTTCGCTACGAATTTTGATTTTTTCCAGAAGGGGCTAAAACCCCACAATAATTTTAAGGTTCATGGTGCGGGAGTGATTTCTTAAGAAAAAATGATAAAAATAATGAAATATAAACATGTAAAAATGGCCGAAATATAAAACTACTTTACAAGTATCACTCATCTTGAAAGGCTTTACTAGTTGTTAAAAATAAGAGTGCCAAACTAATTTGTCCCAACAACTTCTCAGATATTTTCCCTACTCGGAAGACGATTATTCCGGATGTTCTAAAATCCCATCACCTCATCCTTTACCTTTGGTAGCCGTATCTTAAAAACACTTTTGAACTTTCTGTCGAGTTAAAGAGTTTTTCAAAATAAAGGGCACTGCCAAATATCACTATCACTGGTATAGCTGGATGTCCTTTCACAATGATCACTTTCACCTAATAAATATATCTAAGCTTAAATTTTATTAGCAGTAAATTCGGAAATATACATACATTTCTATAAAAAAAAAAACCTAATGTAGCATCCAACTGACCAGATATTATTAACAGAACTTCTTAAAAAGCATTTATCCGTAAATAATACTACTATTCCATTGTTCCAGTTCCCTAGAATGATTTATATGACATTTTAAATCTTATTTATTTAGAAATGCTCTTAACTACAATACATAAGCGTAATGTCAACTTAGACCTTCGTCCCTGTTGAACAAAAAAAAATTAGTTATATAGCTACAGGTTTTCAAAGACCGGAACCGCACACAAGGAATAGAGAATTACCGTTCTTCAGAGGCCAATAACGCATGCCAGTTTAAGTATTCCACACTACTACAGCAGTCAACCTGTTAAAAAATTTATAAATAAAATACTGGTCACTAACACGAACGTAATGGGACGTATTTTAAAATAAAAGTTCATATGTTATAAAGTATCATGGTACAAAAATGGCAACCATGCCTCTGGACTAAAAAACTTCAGTCAGACTTTTAACAATAAAGAAGACCTCCGAACCTTACTTTTTATTTTCAGCCATATAAATTAAAACTTAAAAGGAAATTGCACAAAAGTTTGTTTTAGTATATAAGAAATTACAGTAACTATATAAAAAATTTAGTACATAAAAAATAGTATCACTACGTTTTTCCTATATATTTGAGCAGCAATTGATACTTTATGAAATGTAGAAATCAATTAAATTGAATTTTGTTTTGAAATTAAATTTTAATGCTAAAAGTAAATATTAAATTTGTGTTAATTTACATTATTTGCTAATTACTAAGAACCAAACAACGCTGTGCTTTTATCGCTTATTTGCGCACACGCCCATGATGAACTTCCAAGGATTTTAACAACGGTAAGCGGATATCAGTTGTAATCAAAAAGCGCCTTCCAATATTAATTGAAATCCTAAAGCACAACGCGTGACAAATTTTTCAATTTGAATAGTGCTTCGGGAAATATTTGCCTTCGGTTTAGATTAAGCAACCGATAGTTTGCTGAATTCAATTGTACTTCGTTAAACCATAAAAAGTATAAAATTTGAAAGGTGATGATGTAAATCAGCGAAGCATAACAAATAAGACTCGGTTACCATCAGAAGAATTTACGAAATAAAGCTTAATAATTTCCAGCTTAATACAGCGTTGTGGTGAAGAAGTTATTCAGAAATTGTATATAAAATTAAATGTAACTGTAAAATCCCTAAACTTCGAGTCACGTTTCATTACCACAAATTGCTCGGCAAGTATTGCTTAACTAATATTGGTCATACGAAAACACACTTACTTTAACACAAATATTTTGTTCTCCTGTTAGATATAGCAAGAATAATTTCGAAATCAAAATTTAAATATGATTTATTTGAACCTGAAAGTATTTTCAGGCCATACGTGCTTATGTGCAACACAGGAAGTTTAAACTAGCTGCCATAAACGATAATACCTCTACAATTAAAAAGTACTAAAGCTAAATTAGTTCTCATAACTAAAAATATTGTAAAGAGACGTACTTAGTCAGCCTTTAACCAGAATCATGTAGTTGATTCTAAACTAGGCATCGATACACAAAGGATAATTGATAGCCACTCTGTGGCGTGACATCTTCAGATGGACTTGATTGACAACTTACAAGAAGTTGCAATTAAGAACTTTATTAGGCTTACAATAGCAACCTTCTAGATTTATTTGCATAATTCCAGTATGTTTCTAGAATAGTCGAACAATATTGATCATGTATTATTTAGTGCTAATTCAACTCTCGATTATAATACTGTTTTTTATTCGACCTTTGAACTATAAAGCTGTGGTATGAAATAAATTACAGTTAACAATAGCGTTAAAAGTAAATAACTCTGTGTGATATAAATTACGTAAGTGATCGATATAAATTAACATTAGTGTTTTGACAGTCAATTATAGTACTTCGATAGTAATTAAGAGGATTAGCATTGTAGCTTTAAAAAAGTTAGTATTTGTACTATTGGCGATTAGCTTGTGCAATCAGTTAATAATAAAAAACTGTCGTTATTGCAAAAGAGTTTTCGCTGCAATATTATGCAACCCCACCAAAGATGAAAGGTACCACTGATAAAATAGCAAGTGTCTTTTAAACTAGTATTCAAATACTAAATCAAATTGGAAATGCGCTTTGAATTTTAGTATTAAATTTTGATTTGCTATTAAAAATAACCGTATTAAATTACTAAATTTAACTTGTTAACTCCCATAACTTAAGGAAGCAGTTACCATAAATTGTAGGGCGCTAAACTTGAACGTTCGATGTTCAAAGGTGAAAAAGTGTTATAGGTAACTAAGTCTGACGGAAGCTTATTAAATTAAAGCATAATCTTACGAAATAGTGGGGATGCGGCACCGGGGCACAGCAGCTGCTTATGGGAGCAGCTGAGTCATTATGTGAATGTTGTCTATAATCTAGGTTTAATGGAACGGAGTCGGTATGTTTAGTAAGAAGACTAAGACTACACTGATGCAATTATTTAAAGATTAATTTACACTCCATATGCGTAATGTAAAGGGTGGGGAAATATAGAAACAAGTCCTAAGGATTCTCTAATTTAAATAAAAATATGTTCTTCAGGCTTGCACGGAAAACTAGGTGTGTGGATTGACGCTTACCTTACAAAATTTACGAAATCTTTTTGGCCAATCGTTAGCAGTCCTTAATGCTTTATTACAATATTTATACAATTATTTAAAACAAATTCAAGTTTCAAAACAGCGTACCAATTTCAATCTTAGTTCAAAGCACTAACACAATTTTGGGTATATTGTTAGTGCTTTTTAGTGCTACAGAAATATAGTTGCGCCCATGTGTTTTCTAGAAATTCGACTTTCAGGGTGACATACAAATCTCACGTTCGGTTGAAAGCGCTAAAGAAAATATTTCATCCAGTTGTAGAAGCTGTCTAGTGGTACAGATTAATAAAGAAAGATGCATTTTCAAGCGCTTTTGAATATTTGCCACGCGTGTGCTAACATCGCATATGGTAATACTAAGGATAAACAAACTGCATTAAATTTATTACAGGTTACACTAACAACCGGCATTCGGTTCGCGTTGTCCATCATAGAGCTACCACATCAAGCATCCTCAGTTGCGATCTGTTCATGGCGTTCCATCTGGAAGTATTTGCTATGGGTAAAAATGACGGTACGTTATGAATTTCGATTTGCCTAAAAGGGTCGAGAACCCCGAAACAATTTTAAAAGTACACCAGTTAACTACAGTGGTACGGGAGGGGTTCCTATGAAAAAAATGATAAAAATAAAATCTAATAATTTAAAAATGGTCGAATAACAAAACTACTTTACGAATACCACTTACCTTGGAAGGTTTTACTAGTTGTCAAAAATAAAGGACGCCGAACCGTGTTATCCAAACAATTCTTTCGATAGTTTCGCTACCCGGAAAACGGTTATTCCAAATAGGCGTTCGTGTTTTCGATTTTCCAAAATCACGTCTCTCCATGCTCTATCTTTATTTAACGTATCTTAAAAAGGATCATTAGCTTTTTATTGAATTAAAAATTTTTTGAAAATAAAGGCTTCTTCCAAAATTCGACTTCATCATTTGAATAGCTAAATATTCATCACAATGACTATTTCTAACTATCTTATAAATAGCTCCAAATAAAAATCCATCTAAGCTTAAACTCTATTAACACTAATTTCGAAAATATTCAGACGTTACCCTAAACAAACCTAATGTATCATAAATATTATTAACATAACTCCATAAAAAGACATTTATCCCTAAATAATATTACCATTCTAATGTTCTAGTTTCCTAGACTAAATTATACGACATTTTAAATACCAATTATTTTGAAATGTCCTTACTAACAATACATAGAAAACACACACAGCAGTACCAACTTTTGATTTCGTCATTTCAATGTCCATTAAAAATACTAAATTTACATAAAAAAGATTTCTAGCAAATACACCCCACAACTAGAGCTTGAATTTAAATTAATACGTACCATCTTTCTTAGCGTTTGAAAAGTTTCAAACCTCGTTTCCTATAAAATTACGCTTAAAGGTAAACAAACTAATTTCATCAGTCTAAAAACCAGTCACAATTCATATTTATACGTTTACGTGTACATACTTATCAAGCGTAAACCAAAAGAAAAACAAGAAAAGTTTACCAGTACTCACAGTCTAAAGATCTAAGAATTTCCAGGTTAACTCCACTAATTCATATTATAACGCAAAAGTCAACGAACTGTTAAACACTGAGAATTACAAAATAAATTCTTTCATAAAAAACAACCAACACCTTTTAGAAAAATTATCAAAGATCAAAATTAAAAATACACACACAATAGTAAGTTTTGATGTAGTAAATCTCTTCACAAATGTCCCTATAAATGAAACGCTTAATATTATAAAAAACAAACAACAAAAAGATGACAACTTTAAAGAAATAACAAAATTAAGTATATCATCGAACATGGACTTACTTGATGTATGCGTCAATACCACATATTTCCCAATAAATGACCATTTCTACAAACTGAGCTTTGGATTGTGATGGGAAGTCCACTATCGCCAATCTTTAGTAATACATTCATGGAGGAATTCGAAAAAGATGTAATACTCACACAAGAATTGAAACCACTAATCTGGTGGAGATACGTAGAAGATGTTCATGCTATTTGGCCTCATAATACAGAACTAATTAAAAACTTTGTAGATTCAATTAACAAAATAGAACCAACTATTAAATTCACTTATAAATTAGAGCAACATGGAAAACTTCCATTTTTAGATATTCTAGTTAGAAAAAACTGTGCAACAATTAATTCATCCGTATACAGAAAACCAACACACACCAACAGATACTTAAACTTCGTTTCAAACCACTCACACTGGACGAAGCATTATCAAAACCACGTATGATAGAACAAAATTAAAATCATCAGACGAAGAAATTTTAAAGAAAGAGAAAGACCTAATCAAATGTACACTAATAAAAAACAAATACCCTAAAAGAATAATAGAGAAAAAATGAATAAAGACCTAAAAGAATAAAAAATAAGAAAACAGAAACAACGATACGCATCAAAAAATGCCCTCAATACCATACATAAAAGGATTCTCCAAAAATCCAAGGAATAGAAAACAAATTAAAAATCAAAACAGTATTTAGGACGAACAATACACTAAGAACACAATTAGTAAAAACAAAACCCAAAAACGCAGTACAAAGTTCAAAAAACAGCATCTACAAAATACAATGCAGATGTAACAAGTTTTGTATAGGGGAAAGTTCCAAATGCATGGGACTCCAGTTATAAAATAAAATCGGAGGACGCACAAATTATTGACAAAGAAGAAAACCACTAAAACGCAAAATCAAGGAAGCTGCTTATATAACCCTACATAAAAATAACTACGTTGCAAACGAATCCGTGACTTTCAGTAAACAATGGATTCCATTACTAAAAGAAATAACAAATTAAAATCAAATGCTTCCAATATCTAGGTAGCACTGCAAGTTTTTCCTGGGTTTTCCTTGCGATATTAACATGAAATACAGTCTACATACATGATTTCTATTTATACATACAATAACTAATTACATAACAATAAGCATATTAGCAGCCCACGTAAAACAGCACTGGTATCTCACAAGCGTAAACCCGCCATCGAGTTACCTCAGAGTCTTATACAACCTTCGTTGAACAGCATTGGTATCTGACAAATGTAAACCCGCGATAGGGTCGCCTCAGAACCATGTTAAAATCTACCAAAGAGGTAGTCTAAATCGTAATGACTTTTCTTCCTCAAAATAAGGTAACCGCACACTTCTTTAATAACCATCCACTCAATCGTATAAATAGAAACATGTTATAGATTGTCTTTCGATCCTCAAGTTATTGAGTTTATATGAAATTTAACTATATAAAAATTAATCAGCTGATTTTACGTTAAGCGTATTGGCTACCTCAAAGTCGCTTTCAAGGCGCAACACAAATTGAAGGCAATCATTCTTCTAAGCTTAAAAATTTTCACCTAGTGTATTCAAACCAAATATATCAAACATTAATAAAGCAAAATCACCTTTAATTTGTCATAAATGTCAAACTTGAAATCCTTATTTTTTTGACAACGATCCTAGGTCATGGATCGAAACTTAAATAAAAACTATTTTGACAACTGTGAGTGGTTTAATTCCCAAAAAAGATTAAGAGAGATTAAATTCTTGTTAGATAACTGTTTAGGAATTTAGTAAAAAACTGTAGAAGCTACCCAGAAGCAGATACAGACCCTGACCACAACATCGTATTTATGATGGTCGCTCTTAAATTAAAAAATTTAAGAAAAAGGAACGAAAAAAGACACTTCGACTTTGAGGAACTAAAAGATAAAAATATTCACAAAAGATTTAAAAAAAGTCAAATGAATTGCTGAAAGATATCGGGAAAATATCTGATACTAAGGAAATAGAAACAGAATAGAACAACAATAAATCCAGCTTAGTCAAGGGGCCAGAGATATTCTGGGGTATGTACAAAAGGAAAATAAGAAACTAGGATAACAAAGCATATCCTGAATTTAATAGTAGAAAGACGAAAATACAAAAACAGACCAGACGCAGCTGGAAAATAGAGATACAAAGCCATAAAATGGGAAATTATTCTCAAATGCAGGAAAGCTAAAGAACAATGGACTGATGAAAAGTGCAAAGAGATACAAACTAAGATGGAAATAGGAAAGACAGACGATGCACACAAACTAATTAGAATAAATTTTAGGGATATAAAACCGCATAGCAAAAATAAGAGGGCGCGGAAGGAGACATCATTATAGAAAATGTAGAGAAAGTGGATAGATGGCAAGAATATATAAGGAATTTATATGCAGGAGAAGAACTAACAGCACCAGAACAGGAATTAGACATTGCAAATTATGACGTGGGATATCCTATAGTTAGAGATGAGTTTGAATTAGCATTAAAAAGCCCGAAAAATGGTAACGCACCGGGTATAGATAAGGTGCAAGCAGAAACTCTAAAAGCCGCTGGAATAGCGTTAATAGAACGTTTCTTCCAACTTGTAAGTTACATGTATGAAACTGGCGAGATACCCAAAGATTTCAAACGTACATCATATTCACTATACCAAAAAAGTGAAGCGGGGATAGTTGTGAAAATTTTCGAACAATTAGTTTGACAGCACATGTGTCAAAAATATTAACAAGAATTGTACAAAGGCGGATGGAGAAACGGGCTGAAGAAGTAGTAGGAGAAGATCAATTTGGGTTTAGGCGAAACAGAGGAACACGGGAGGCTATTTTAGCTCTGAAGGTGATAACGGAGAAGACAATAAAAAGGGAGAAAGCGTGTATATAGGGTTTGTAGATCTGAAAAACGCATTCGGCAATGTAATATGGAAAAAAATGTTCGAAATACTCAAAAAGATTGGCATGAGTTTTAGGGATAGACGGATAGAACATAGATTATACAATTGGCAAACAGCTGTAATACAATTAGAGCAAGAACTTAGAGAAATAGATGTTAGGAAAGAGGTGAGAGAGGTATGTGCCCTATCACCGTTAATTTTTAATTTATACATTGAAGAGGCAATAAATACTGTCAAATATTGGAAGATATTAGAAATTATTATTCAGGGACAAAAGATTGATATGATTAGATTTGCAGATGATATAGCGGTATTAACATTTAGCAAGGAAGAGTTCGAAGCAGCTCTTAATGAAATGGAAACAGTTCTAACAGAGAGATACGATATGAAAATTAACAAAAATAAAACCAAAGTATTAGTATGCAAAAGGAGAGGAAAATAAATAAAAAACTAGAATACAAATGGGGCACCGAGAACTTACGGGTGGTTAAGGATTTCTGCTACCTAAGAAACCCAATAACACAAGATAGGAACAAAGACGTTCAAAATCATTATTTTTTTTACCCATATTTTATTTTGTAATGGAACTACATTGAGCAGAAACGGTGTTTTTAATTTCCGTTCTAAACGGACCTGCAGTTGTAAAATACTATAGCGAGTAGAATGGCTTGCGTGTTTTAGGGGGCAAAAAGCCGAACTATAGGTTTAACCAAATTAGTGTCTTTAGTGAGGAACCAGACTAATATACATCCGTGAAAGAGAACAGCAGCTTTTTCGGTACCTAGAGAGCAGAAACCATAGGGGTTGGAATGGTATTTTAAGGCACACTACAGCGACGTGGAGGGCAACACGAAGCCACCACATATCCTCCAGAGTACACAACGTACCAAAAACGTTTTAAAAAATGATGGCACCCTTTGGGGTAACAGATTCCGGAGTAAAAATAATCTCCCATTCGAATCCCAGAGAAAGAATTATTTGGGAGGTTGCGATCGGCAAGCTCAATAAGAAAAAAAGAAGAACCCAAAACATCTTGCTACTCGGTGCGTGGAATGCTAGAAGAATAAAGCAAGTAAGTTAGCTAGAGAATTTAAAAAGTGAAATAGATAGGGTAGCATTAGATAAAGTAGGGATTAGCAAAGTTCGGTAGCCAGAGGCGGAATATTTTTGCAGCAGAGGATAATTAAACCAGGATCGGAGAAAGGAAATTCGGGCGTGGCGATAGTTATGCGCAAAAAGGTAAAAAGTATTCATGATTAAATTAGAATCAAAACCAGTAAATACTGTAATTATAGAAGTTTGCATGTCAAACTCTAGCTACAGTGAGTAAGACGTAGAAGCAATTTACAAAGATATCGAAAGCATACTAATATTCGTAAACAGGCATAAAAATTTAATAATTACGGGAGATTTTAATGTAGTTGCAGGTGAAGGTAGGTAAGAAGAGGTAGTAGGTTTATTTGGTATAGGCACAAAGGACTACAGAAGAAATAGACTGATAAAATTTTGTAGCAAAAACAATTTAACCATCACAAACACATTAATTCAACATCAAGATAGAAGACGATACATGAGGAACATGACAGGAGAGAGGAAGATATCAAATAGATTACATAATTGTTTGACAACGGTTTGAGAATCAAGTAAAATAACCTAAAAGCAGATCTAGAGACTGACACATCAACATAATAATTATGAAAGCCGCGCTTTACATTAAAAATTTGAAAAAAAGAAACAGGAAAAGGCACTTTGACATTGAAAAACTAAAAGATTAAGATTCCTACAAAAGGTTTGGGAAAAAGTCAAAGGAAAACACCAGGAAAATTGTTGCAACTAAGGAAGTAGAAGCAGAATGGAATAACATTAAATTCAGCTCTCACATGGCGGCCAGAGATTTCTAAGATATAAAAAACAAGAAAATAAGAAACCATAGTTGACAAAGGATATTCTGAATTTAACAATAGGAAAGCCAAAATACAAAAATAGACCAGACGGAGTAGGGAAACAGAGATATAAAGTCGTGAAAAATTACTCGCCAATGCAAGAAGCTAAAGAACAATGGATTGGGTAAAATGCAAAAAGGTACAAACTAAGATAGAATTAAATAAGACAGATGGGGTACACTAAACTAATTGGAATGCATTTTAGAGTTTTAAAGCCGTATAGCAAAAATATAAGGGGCACCGGAGGAGAGATCATTATAGAAAATGTAGACAATGTGGATAGATGTCAAAAACATATAGGGAAATTATGTGCAGGACAGAAGCCAAAAATACTAGAATAGAAATCAGACGTTGAAAAGGACGACTTCAAACATCCTATAACTAGAAATGAATTTGAACTAGCATTAAAAAACCTGAAAAATTATAAAGCACCGGGTACAGATAAGTGCAGTCAAAACTCTAAAAACCGCTGTACAAGCAATAACAGAACGCCTCTTCCAACTTGTAAGCTATATGTATGAGACAGGCAAGATACACAAAGATTTCAAACGTAACACCATATTCACAATACCGAAAAAGAAGAATGGAGGTAGATGTGAAAGCTTTCGAATAATAAGTTTAACAGTACATTTATCAAAAATATTAACTAGAATTGTGCAAAGATGGTTGGAGAAATGGTCTGAAGAAATATTTAGAGAAGATCAGTTTGGGCTTCGGTAAAATAGGGGCGGTCATGGGAGTTAATTTTAGCTGTAAGGGTGATACTGGAGAAAACAATGGAAAACGAGGAAAGTGTGTATATAGAATTTGTTGTTCTAGAAAATGCATTTGACATTTTAAGTGGGAAAAAATGTTCAAAATTCTTAAAAAGATAGAAATGAGTTATATGAATAGACGGGCAGTACATAGCTTATACAATGATCAAACATTGATAATAGAATTAGAGCAGGAACTTTAAGAAATATTGGAGAAGAGGTGAAACAAGGACGTGTACTATTTCCATAAATTTTTAACTTGATATCGAAGAAGTACTGAATACGGTCAAATTCAGAAAGATATTTGGAATTATTATGCAGGGACCAACGATTGATATTCTCAGATTTCAGATGATATAGCGGTATCAGCATCTAGCAAGGAAAAGTTAGAAGCAGCTGTTAATAAAATGGAAACAGTACCAGCAGAGAACTACATTATCAAAAACTAAAGCAATAGGATGTAGAGGAGAGGAAAATATGTGAAAAATCAAAATACAAATATTAAACGAGAATTTACAATAGGGTAAGAATTTCTGCTACCTATGAAACTCAATAAAGCGAGGTAGGAAAATTGTTAAAAAGATAAAACAAAGATTAGCACAAGGTCGTGCTGCATTTAATAAGAAAAACGCAACTACTATGTTCGAAAACAAGAAACAGATACAAGAAATATTGCTAAAAGTATATGTATGGAGCACAGCTTTTAACGACTGTGAAACGTAGACAGTAGGGGGACCGGACATGAAAAAAAGAACCTTTTGAAATGTGTGCTACAGACGTATAATGAAGATATCATGGACAAACCAAGTTAAAAACAAAGACATACTGGAAATTGTAGGGGAAAGAAAGATATATCCGGAAAACAGCAAAAAAAAGGAGAGCTAGGATGACAGAGGAAGTACTAAATCATGAGTGAGAATTGCGGAACATATTAGAAACAAAGAAAGGAAAAAAGAGAGGCTAATGTAGTTCTAGATTAGATTATTACACATAGATAACGAAAGATTTAGGTTATGAAAATCTAATGAGGATAATGATGACATCGTTATTTGTAAGTTGGTAAAAAACTTCATATAATAAAACAGACTTAAGGATCTGCAAATCTTTGGTATAAAGGTCTGGATAGGTGTCATTGCTGACCAGCTGTTGGAAACTGTTGATTTACCTGGCTGTTTAACGGGACAAGCTTATCTTAATTTTCTTGAATATGTTTAACGTGACTTACTCGAAAATGCATCTCTGATAATTAGACAGAATTTATGGTTCTTATATGATGGTTTCCAGCTCATTAGATCCGAGATATTACGCCAACCAATGTATTGGAAAAGGTGGTTCAATCAGTTGGCTCGAAGCTCATCACATCTGAACCCACGTGATTTCTATAATTAAAGCTACTTGAAGTCATTGGTTTATGCTGTTTCAGTAGAAATTCGTATTCAACTGTGGCCAGGAACTGAATATGCTAGTAGTGAAATTAGAAATAATCAAGTAATTTTTGCAAGAATTAGAGTATCTTTACAGAAAAGAATAGATTTGTGTACTCAAACAGATGGTCGTCATGTACTACACGTGTTGTAAACTTGGTTTCATTGTGCTGTTAGATACTGTTTTTTTAAATTAAATCCTCCTAAACGAGACGCTTTTGATTTTAATAAACAAAACAGTGATCGAATTGTCAATAGGGGATTAATTATTTTGTCAAATTTAAACAATTTATATAACGGAATTTTAAAAATATTTTTAAAAATTGGTTTAAAGAGCCATTTTCAAAGAGTTGTAGCTTCCTTAGGGAGAATATTTGGGTTAAATCGACATAAGGTCATGTCTTGAGAAACAGTTTTATTGGCAAATACCAATTCAAGGAAGAAACGAAAGACTGCTTCATTTCAACCGTTAGACCAAGTATTCAAAAAGAGGAGTTTCTTAAAAAGAAAGAAACTTTGAAGAAGCAAAATACAGATTCTTAACGTGAACGCATTGAAAAGAATCTTCGACTAAAACAATAGTCAATAATCCAGGGTGAAGTGTCCTACAAAAAAGGGATCTGTGAATCACATTATCATCATTTTGTTTTCGACCTTACTTAAGGTCGATTTGACGCAGCTCTAACTTCCTTTCTATTCTGTGCTAATTTAAAAAGTTCAACATACCCTTCACAACCTAAATTTCTAATAATTTGACCAATATAGCTTGGTCTAAATCTTCCTATCCTATTCTACCTTTTTCTTATCTACCTGACTCTACATAGATATTAGCAACCTGATGGTTGTTAAAGAATTCCAACATGTTTACATGATTCCCATTTATAAGGAAATAAAATATTACCTGGTTATCCCCTCCAAAAAAGGAAAAGTGGTAAATTATATGTTATGGTAAGGCTTAAGCAACGAATCGCTGCCAACATGCCAGACCGCTAACTAATTGTGAGTTATGTCATGGTAACATTTAGTTAACTGATTTTGATTTATTTATTTATTTTTGTTTTGTTTTCGACCTTACTTAAGGTCGGTTTGACGCAACCCTAAATTTCTGTCTTTTCTGAGCTAGTCTAAAAAGGTCTACATACCCTTCACAACCTAAATCTCTAATAATTTGACCAATATAGCTTTGTCTAGATCTTCCTACTCGATTTTAATGTTGCAGTTTATAATCTAAGATCTTACTAAATAGTCCCTCATGTCTCAACTGGTGCCCTATCATTTTATCTCTGCTGACCTTTAATTGTTTTCACATACAGGGTTCCTCACCTATCCTTTTATAAACTTCCTCGTTTGTTACTCTATCTGTCCAACTAATCTTTACCATTCTTCTATAATACCAAGTTTCAAAAACTTCCATCTTTTTCTTATCTACCTCTTTAATTGTCGAAGTCTCACTACCGTATAATAGAACGCTCCATACGTACGACTTTAAGAAACTTTTTTCTATTATTTAAACTAATACTATTAGTTATTAGTAAGTCTTTCTTTTTAAAAACATTTTTCTAGCTACTATATCCCTTCTGCAACGTCCGTCCTTTGTAAATATACTACCTAAGTAGCAAAATTCATCTACTTCCTCTAACTCGGTGTTACCTATTTTTAATTTTGGTTTAGAACTAGGCTGTAACTCACTTGTCATTATCTTTGTCTTTCCTGAGTTAATTCTCATAGTATAGTTACTCTGTAGTATCTGATCTAAAATGTTTAAAAACTCTCCTAATACTTTTCTAGACTCTGCTCTAATGGCTATATCATCTGCAAAACGTAGCATGTCTACTTTCTGTCCCTGTATACTAATACCTATCTCTTTTCACTCTCTAGCTAAGTTTAAAGCTTCCTCAATATCAACATTAAAAATCAAGGGAGATAGTATACAGCCCGGTCTAGCACCATTTCTAATTTTAGCTTCCTTTTCTATTTCATACAAATCTAATTATTACGCTTTGGTTTTTATATAGATTGTAAATAATTTTACGCGAAATGAGTCTTTTTTTGTAACCTTTTTTCGATAATTCGGAAGTTAAACTTAAAACGATATGGAACTTACTGGTGGGGGTTAATTGTATAATTAAAGTAACCCGTGGGTTCTTTAATATCTCCAAATGGAATCAGTAAACTTTAAGGAGAGATTTCCTTAAAATGATGGAACGCAAATATCTTCCGACTATGCTAGGGGTCTATTCCTTGGGTAGAGCTTATGAGGATTGGTCGTGGTTCTTTTTACAAAACATTATTCTCTTACTTGGGCTTGATTCTTATCAAAACAGGGGTTTAGGGAGGTCGCCACCAAGTCATTAAGTTTTAAACACAGGGTTTCCCTAAGGGGGACTTGGAAGTCCTTAGAGAGGAATCTCGTATTAACTGCTAACGCAGAAGCTGTAAAGAAAATTTAATTAAATTAACAAAATGAGGACACAAAAGGTATTTTCTTGTTACCTCATATAAAAAAACAGAAAACATTAATAATGCACACAATATTATGAACACAGATTTTACGTTTCAAATTCTGAAAAGACTATTAAAGCTTCTTGTTAAATCAGGGTTACCACTTTATGCTATTTGTTCATATACCTGGGCACACTATTCCTGAACTTACTTGTTCAGAATAAAACAATTAATTAAGAAAATTAAATGTTGATTCTTTAATTAAAAGTTGTTTCTTCATAAAAAATTGTATGTATAAGATTTACGTTTAAGAAAAGATAATACAAATTTTATCTACCCTGAGGTAGGATTATGAATTCAAAACAAATATCAAAAACTTTAAGTGTTGCTTTCGTTACAAAATTTAACTCAAAACTATACCAAAAATACCAGATCTGTTATTCGGTTTACACATATATATATAAAAAATATCTAAATTGTCTACTAATTTAATGTTCAAAAGCTGTAAGTGAAATTATGCATAAATGAAACTTTAATAAGAACTCTTTAGATTTGCTTAATTTCATTAATAATAGTAACTGTGATTACACTGCATTTATATTGGCAATAAAAATTTATCAAAGTCCTTTCTAGTTTGTTAAACATATTAATGGTAATAGGTCATCACAAAGTTATTTTCTGATGCAGCCTTGTATCAGAGATCGACAATTGTAGACGTGATGTAAGAATAATACAAATCTCTTACTTCGTTTTAACAGATGTTGTTTATGTGATGGTGCTACAGCATGTTAGAACAGGTGTTCATACATACTTTACTCGAGCAAACAATGGACGTCGGCTCCACATGTTGTACAGCACTTAATCAGCTGCGTGATCCTTGTACCGGACCATATGAACTTAAAGCGTTTTTCTTATACGCACTAACGGGACGAACCAAAATCCATTACAAAACTTAGATGTTCCACTATGTGTAGATCGTTACCAAAATAATTACCATCATGTAGTTGTCCACATAATTACTTGTAATTTCGTACTTGCAATTTCAAAAAGACCATTTCTATTAATTATCGGACTTTGGATACAAACCGTAAAATTTCTACGTACTTTGTAGAACGTTTCTTTAAAATTTAAACATACAGTTTCCTCGCAGAATATTTCATTAAATACAACTATTCTAGTAAAGTTGAAAGACGGTCATACTAGATCAATATTTTCTTATCGTAACATTGACGTGAATGAACTATAACTTGGTACTCGTAGATGCAAAAATAGGATTAATATCACCTTGAAACACAACATCTAGAAGGCCTTATTTTTATAAAACCAGATAAGGCGAAATCATCCTAACAAATGAATATACGAAGAAGTCTTACAATTGATATACAAAACGTTTATTTAAAAATTCTTCATCTGAATTTGCAGGAGAATTATAAAATAAATATTTAATTGAAGATTTTACGCAGTATTTTAAGAAGTATTTAATTGAAAATTTTTACGAAGTGTTGCAAAAATATTTTAACGAAGTATTTTAAGAAATATTTAATTAAAACTTTTACGAACTATTGTAAGAGGTATTTTAAGAGCACTACAACAAAATTATTTAGTTTGTCTAGTGAATTAATTTTAACTGCTTACCATTATTAAAAATAACTGAGCCAAGTGTTCATTACACCCGGGCTTCACTACGGCATAAAACCACACGCAAATTACTTGCTAGAACCCTTTGGTTCCCCATGTTAATTTCTTGACGAATGTTCTAGCTAAAGTGAGCGCTAATACATTGTGCACGGAACAGGAAAGCTGTTTGGCCTTGATATATATTCATACTAACATTTAACGCCTGATGTTAGCAACCAAACTAGCATCTCTGTATGGCGGTTAGACCTCATGATTCCAATACAGAAATTTATTTATTTGAAAATGTTTACGTGATATAATGGACTAGACAAAAGGTTTGTTAAACTAAGAATTTATTGACGTTCTGCAGTGGTAAAAAAAACTGTTACAAACTAACCGTTCTAAATTCTCACACCTATCAGCTCCTGACTTTTTTTGGGATTGAGATAATAATATTTTTTTCGAAATCTGTTGGGACCTCACCTGTGTCATATATTGCCTTTACTAGTTCATATAATCCGTCTAAAGTTTTCTGAGGTGCATATTTTATTAATTCTGAGGGTATATCGTCTATCCCCGGCGCTTTATTTACTTTAAGATTCCTAACAGTTCTATCAAATTCCTCTCTTAATATTGAGAACCCTATTTCTACCTCCTCTTCTTGATCGTTCTCTAACTTATCCATATCGTCTCTTTTTTATATAGATCTTCTAAATTACTTTTCTATCTATCTGTTACCTCAACTTTATTTATTAGAAGCTCATTAATCTCATATTTAATACTATTATATTTTTCCTATCTTCCCCGAAAAACCTTTTAACTGCCCTGTAAGCCTTGTCTGACTTACCTACTCTCAAATCATCTTGTATTCCCTTACCATTTTCCTCCATCCATTTATTTCTAGCCTTTCAACACTCACGTACTATCTTATTTCTAACTCTATTATATTTTTGCTTACTTTCACTATCCAATTCTCTGAAAGGTTTAAGCGTTCTTCTATTCTCGATTAAATCTAATATCTCCTTTGTTACCCAGGGTGTTCTCGCTTCTACTTTTTTCTTACCTATGGTCTGTGTTGCCGATTCATGTACAGCCTTTTTATTTCTTTCCATCTATTTTCTACGTTCCCTCCAATAGCTACCCCTTTGATCTTTTTATCTAATACTTGTTTATATTCCTCTTTCAGCTCACTATCATTAAGCCTACCTAGATCACATCACTCTCTTTTAGCCTATTTCAATTTTTTGAATTTTAGATTACACTTCATTTTAACTTAGTTATGATCGCCATCTATGTAAGCCCCTGGATAACTACGACAGTTTTTAACTTGGGTTCTAAATCTTTGTTTAACGAAAATATAATCTATTTGGTATCTAGCCCTATCACCTGGCGCTTTCCATGTATATTCTCTTCTAACCCCTTGTTCGAATAGGGTGTTTACAGTTACTAATCTATGTTCCTGGCAAAACTCAACTAAACTTTCTCCTCTATCATATGGTCTACCATATCCAAATTTCTTACCATTATTCCCTCACTACCTTCTCTCATGGACGCATTAAAATCTCCCATAACTATTAAATTTTCATCCACCTTTACTTTTCTCACAATACTATTTATATCCTCGTATATCTTTTCAACTTCCTCATCCTCGTACTGAGTTGTTGGAATGTAAACCTGTACTAAAACAGTGTCTGTGAGTTTCGTACTCAATCTAACCATAATTATTCTAGCACGAAATTGTAAGTACTCTATAACTTTACGCCCTAATCTTTTACCTAACACTATTCCTACCCCTGCCTGTCCATTAGTTGAAGAAGTTGTAATTATCTTATAATTATCCCTCCAATAGTCATTACTATCTGGCCATCTCACCTCACTAATACCTAAAATGTCCAGCTTCCTTTTCTCATCTCGACTAATAAATTCGTTAACTTATCTACTCTACGTAATGACATTACATTCCAAGTCCCTATCACTAAATCGAACCGTTGTTTCAAATTCTTACGATGACAAGCCCCAAGTACCCCCTGCCGGAGATCCGAATGAGGGGGTATTTTACCTCCGGACAAGAATTTTACTTGTGAACTCTCCATCATACATAGTTCGTGTTTTAGGTCAAGCATACCTGGCAAATATTGTGGTAGGTTCCCATATCTTTCCACAACGCAGTTTTTAAAGATTTTAGCAAAAAGCCCTATCTATCACGGCCAAGCCCCAATAACCTTGCAAATTATTGAAGGTAGCCCTAGACCAACCGACTCTCCTCCAATATCTTTTAGCCAGCAAGGTAGCTGCCCCTTGCTGCATCTTTTAATCGCCTTTTACGATAAGCAGGTTTATTAGAGTAGTATTCTTAGTCCCCTACTATAGGGAACTGCGAATCACAAATAGTTGTTATTTGTCAATGACAATTATGCCATTGTGTAAAATATTGTAAGAAGGCCTTTAACAATGAAGTAAACTGCCAATATAGATTAAAATTTAAAAAGAAAAATTGCCCAAAAATTTGGCTTTAATATATTAAAAATGTAAGTCTATACAGTGCTACTACTATTTTAGTCTTTGATATCTTCAGCAGCACATGGTGAACATAGTACTTGAAAGTAAAAAAGCTATTTTTATGTGCATAGTATTGCGGTAACAGAATTGTGCGTTATTCGTAAGTCAAGAAATGTCGCTTTGGATTTAAGTAATCTAAACTAGTGAAACGGGGTATCCAGAGCTCAAATTGTGATTAATATTCGGAAATGAAATTTTAGCGCCGAAGAAATAAATTAATTTAAAATATTAGCTATCCAACGAAAATCAGGGACATATGTATTTTCACCGGTTACACAAGCTGTACGCCTACAATTAAACTTTAAGGATTTTAACTTTGCTAAGCGAATATTATTTGTAATCGAAAAACGCCTTTAAAAATTACTAAAACCATAAAGCACAACGATACAGATTTTAATTTGAATATTGCTTCCTGAAATGTTTGCCTTCAGTTAAGATTGAACACGAATACCTTGATGTATTCGGTTATATTTCGATAAATCCTAAAAAAGATGAACGATAAAAGCTTTTATGTATAAAATTGAAAAGGTGGTGACGTAAATCAGAGAAGCATAACAAATAAAGCTTTGATTACCATCAGAAGAATTTACGAAACAAAGTTTAATAATTTCCAACTTTATACAGCTTTGTGATGAAAAAGTCTTTCAGAATTGTACTTAAAATTATATGTATCTAAAAAATCTTCAAACTTCGAGTCACGTTTCATTACCATAAATTTCTTGGCAAGTATTCCTTAGCTAAAAATTTGATTTACTGGCCGCTGTAAGAATACTTACGTTTACACAAATATTTTGCTTTTCTGTTAAATAGTGTTACAATTATTTTAAAAACAAAACTTAAACATGATTTATTTTAAGTTGGAAGTATTTTTAGCATTATGTGGTGTTTATTTGCAACTCATGGACTCTGAACTAATTGCCATAAACAGTAATATCACTTAAATTTAAAGTGTACCACAAATAAAATTATTTCCTTTCAGTAAAATTATAAACATATCCCAGCCGAAATATAAGAACACGATTGTTAAGTTAAACCCTTATCCCAAATACTAAATCAAATTTGAAACGCCCGTTGAATTCTAATATTAAATTATGTTTTTGCTATTATGAATATCCTTATGGAATTACTTACTAAAATTTGAAATGGGACGTTGTCAGTTACCTTACTCTATGAAAGACGTTACCATAAAGTCCAATACGTTGAACTTGGTTCAAAGTAGAACATATTATTCTTACTGTATAAATATTTAACTGAAGGGTTTTGGGGTATTATTGGTAACTAAGGATAAATGCAGATTATTCAGTTGAGTAATAACTACTCGGAGTTGTCACACTGGCATTTAAAAATCAATTTTCACGACGGTATGCGAACTTCTCATACTTTTGACAGCACTAACAAAAGTATTTCAGCCAATCGTAGGTGCTGCTTAGTGCTACTGCTTTATAAAGATAGATACATTTTTCAAGCGCTTTCGGATAATTTACTTGAAACAGTAATATTTTAATTAATATATAGGGTGTTTCATTAACAATTGGACAACGGTTTGGAGATATTATGCCAAACTTTTCTTACCCAAATGTTGATGGTTTAAGAAGTACAGGAGTTTGAAGGTTATAATTTTCAATTTTTTGGCATTGTTATGAAATTTTTTGGGTTATAGACTTGAAAATTGACATCTTAATGTTTTGGGACAGAGAGAATAAAAATATTCACTATTTTTGACTTTGATCATAGAGGGAGCTACTTACAACTTTTTCTTTTATGATTAATTAGCCAGAACCTTTTACCTTCTACATCTAGCTTACGACCGACATCGAAATCTGAAAGAGCAACTCTTTTTACGTACGTATTCTGGTCTCTTTTTGATATTCCAATCTGTTTTGAAGATAAAAAACATTGAATTCAAATTTTGTTTTAATCCTTATTAATGGGATGTCACGCCGAAAATAATAATAATGTGTGAGTAGGCTTATTTTACTATCCGACAGTCGTCATCATGATTTGTCATAGTTTTTATTTAATGAATCAATATAGGTATTTAAAATATCAATTCAGTGAACGTTTCCTATAATCCTTTGCTTGAAATTTCTTCCATTAAAATATTTTAAAAATACCGCGTCATAGTGACTTTACCAATAGTAACACGAGAGATATGGTGTGTGTTTTTGCGCAAACAAATTTCAATGGCCGCGCTGTGACCTGAAGGTATACTCAGTTATATACCTAAATAAGACAGCCGAATGCCACATTGATGTTTTAGCGAGTTGAAAACTCCATGGGGAGTAAACCATAGACCAAACAAATAGATAAAGAACTTAATATTAAGATTCCTAAAAATATAGCGTCTTGGAAGAAACTACTACACAATAAAAACAAAAAAAAACACAACAGCAGCAGTCTTCAAAGCGGTCACCTATCCAAGTACTGATAGCGCCGGACGTTGCTTAACGTCAGTGATCGGACGAGCGCCAAAGCTTACAACACCCCACCTTGTTTACTTAAATTATTATATTTTGATTAGAGGTCTCTCAAAACCCCATGAGCTGTTGCGCAGAACACCAATTTAAGTTATTTACGTTAAAGTGCATCCTAAAAACGTGACAACTCAACTGTCTATTTTTAATTCATCATCATCATTAGGTTTTCAGTCCTGGAACTGGTTAGACGCGTCCCCTCATTGTTTCCAGTAGGGTATTTTGGATGTATTTGGACCACCGCCACCGCGCCACCGCCGCCGCTATCTAACCTAGGTTTTTACATGTAAAAACCCACTATAAAGTCTTATTTTTTAAGAATCTCCTCCTGCTCCGCCTTGCTCTCCGCCTTGCTCTCCGCCTTGCTCGGACACCCCCCAACCATTTTGATTACGTCACACCCGCATTCTTTCCACCCGCGAGATAAATCTTTTTCCACACTTCCACCCACGAGATAAACCTATCTTGTTTGGTATCAATTAATATTAGAATTTTCTCAGCTACCCGAATTTCTAAGAATTTTGTAGATTGCATCACCCCCCAGAGAGCTACCCCCATTTTAAGATTTTTTTTTTTGCTGGTAGCGATTTCTGACGGTCCTTATAAATTTTTTTATACATGCAATACATCTTGTTAGTCCAGAATTTTATGTAGAATCCGCATCTGTAAACAGATTTGAAATAGGGCCACCCCTTACTATTTTACACACACTCTCTAAATTATAAATTTCCTGGTAGCGATTTCTGACGGTCCTTATAAATTTTTTATACATGCAATACATCTTGTTAGTCTAGAATTTTATGTAGAATCCGAATCTGTAAACAGATTTAAAATAGGGCCACCCTTACCATTTTACACACATCTCTAAATTATAAATTTCCTGCGGCTCATACCTAAAAGAAAATCTAAAACTATTCTTAAAACTTTTATTACAGATAATTTTACTAATACAGTTTAAATTTTGTAAACCACATTTCTAAATACATATTTACAATTTTTATTCTTAACCTAGAACTTCTCATATCGGCTTATACTTATTAATATTTATTTCTAAATAGAGCACCTTTTCCAAAGACCAACCGGACCCACATGTTTCAAATTCCTCTGATTTTGTTCTTATGGTTTCGCTTAAGACCTCGTACATATTTTCCAGATTACTAGAAGACGTTATATCCATATTTTTTGTGTTAAAGGATTTCACATCGGTAGTCTCTTCCCCCATTTTGGTGTAAACGCTGTAGAGTTCGCAATAAACTTTTACTGCTGTATGTTGTATTCTTTTTTCATTAATTAATCGAATAAATCGCTCTTTCTGCTTCCAAA
This sequence comes from Platerodrilus igneus, assembly GCA_036346225.1. Taxonomy (NCBI): domain Eukaryota; kingdom Metazoa; phylum Arthropoda; class Insecta; order Coleoptera; family Lycidae; genus Platerodrilus; species Platerodrilus igneus. The sequence goes on from JARFIW010001068.1 coordinate 1,687,424, forward strand.
GAAACTCGGACACTCCATCGTCGACACTGGTGTTCTTTATGCGATAGCTAGCCATACGGTTGTTAAACGCTGTACTAACCATTTCTACACCATCGTCGTTAGTAGCGGTAACTGATGCCTTTTTATGTCTGTTGCTCCTTAAGTGTGCAGCATAGGTAGTCTTTTCCATTTCAAAATCGCATACTTTACACATAATTCGTGGTTGTTTCGTACAAGGCTCTTTAACAGCTAGCGGGGCTGAACGTTTACAGCTTAATGACATACCGTGCTGTTTTTCCTTGTGTCGCTGTAAGCTGTCCGTTCTCGTAAAAGCGATACCGCAAGACCCACAGTTAAAGTACTTTGCTGCGGACGGATGTATAAGCAACCCTGGGCGATGTTACACCACGACATTTGTTCTGGTGCCGTTTGAGCATTTTTCCAGGTATAGGAAGCACCGCAAGAGTTGCATTTAAAAACGTTTGCAGATACCATTTTAGTACAAAACAAAATTCGCACTATAGCACTTTGGTTAAACTTGTAAGCGAACTAACTTATAACTAAAGAGTTTACTCTTGCGCACCTGCTTTATGTACCCTATAGAATGCAAACCGAAGGTTTCGAAGACACCCGAACGAAGTTGAGGATTCAGCGGGAACTAAATGACGTCATAATCCTTGCTGCTCGTCCAATACATTTAGCGCCAATGCATGCACCCGGTTCGCATCGTCGATGGTGCGAATGCCGTTAGTAGAAACATCGGAAACGTCTTCCATGTTATACGGATTGCGTGCATATTAAAAATCCAAAAGGGTGATAGCACACGCACACAAATTGTGTGCAAGTCGTGCTGTAGAAGATGCAGTGCTACTATAACCAAAAACTTAATAAAAACACTTTAAACCATTACTAAGGGAATACCAAACTTGTTGTATACAGAATACTTACTAATAAAGCAATTTAATTTTAAATAACTTCTACACCATATTTTTCGAAAATGGCATGCTTGAATATTTTCTTTGGAAACAATCGAAGATTGCCGAAAACACTCAAAGAGTGCACAAACGCGGTCACTAAACCACAATTAATAATCGCCTTTATAGGTTTAACATTTCTACCATTACCCAATAACTGGTGCTACGTACACGGAAACTTTAATTTCTTATTGGAGAGAATCCTTATTCTCCCACGCACTGTTGCGTAGCTGGATGCCCACCCCTTTTGGGGATATATGCTCGTTATAGGTTGTAAGACCCTCGGTTTTACTTAACTACACTTTGTGAGATCCCTTTAATCTTTTTTAATCGTGTCCTTCTCGCGCACAATACAGTAGGACTTAGCCTTACTACCTACAAATTCTAACACCAAGTCACCGTTAAACTTGTCTTTAAATTTCCCTACAACTTTTTGTTAACATGCGGTAAATTGTGTTTATTATTTGCGGGGTACACCACTTTAAACCTAAAAATAAAAACAGGATAGTTTAATACGTCTATTAATAATTTATGGTAATGTTAGCGATACAAATATGTAAAAACAAACTTATCAAGAAAATATAATGTTTTAATAGAATACATACACGTATTGATAACATCTATAAACCGCTGTGGTAACCAGAGTCTGGCGAATCTGGGATAGCCGAATCTCTAAACATTTGCGCAAGCGATTGCCTTGCAGTTGCATCTTTTAAGTACTGAATGGGGAAACATTTAATAAGTTCCAACACTGTCAAGTAATTTAAATTGCTGCAATCATTAGACAGAGAAATACTGGCACTGCTCTCCCCCTCTAATAACGTTTGAACCCTTTCTTCCTCCGTCGTATTTCCACATACTTTTTTTATATCACCAACAAATTTTTCGTAAAATTCTGGAAAATTTCTACACCTTAACTCAGCCATTTTAAAACAGATCAATTCTCGCAAATTTAATAGCTTGATGCACTCGTACGCAGGTAGCACAATAACATTCCCATCTTTCGTAATCTCCATATTATATGAATTCTCTTTTTCAAAATTGTTCAACAACCATATACTTCTATTAAAGGCTGTGCTCAGCTGCAATTTGAAATCTTGATCCAATTGTATGTCAACAACATCGTTTCCAGTAGTCAAACCATTTAATCTGACTTGTTTTGAGTCTTGAGCAAATTAGCGAATTTGAAATTCCACTTGAAAAGTACACAATTTCTTCCAATCGAAGTAAGAGAATGTTATCGTAGAATCAGCACACATACCACTACAGCAAATAACTTGGATGGCAGGTTGAAGACCACCATATAAATCAAAACCAACTTCTAATATATGGTGGTGATAATTTGAAGGAAATTCGCCTAACCTATAGGTTGACTTACCAACTAGTTGGTTGATATTTAATTGTGGTACTCGCACATCACTTGTAACGTCAACACAAGAAAAATCCATCTTTAATTTATAATTTTAATCAAACCCGACAATACTTTGACGACTAATGCACTGGAACATGGCTCTCGCCTTTTATGCCGATGGTCGAGCGTGCGCAGCTCCTTATTATATTAGTTGGCGTTATATGCAAGTCTTGACTGGAAAAGTGACGTGTATAATTGTTTTATAGTGGGTTTTACCTGTATGTATTTAACCACCAACGCCATTTTTAGAATTATTAAACAAAATTACTCTTAGCAGTATTTTTAATATACCATCGTGAAAGATTTCAATTATTATTGTGTTTTTCCTCAGGTTCTCAAATCCCTCGGATTTTTTTTTCAAATCGAATGACCCCTTACTGATTTGCAGATTAACCTTTTGCAAGCACTGTATATAATTCACCTTTAATCTATTTCTAAACCGTATCGCTCTGTCTTTTGAGATAAACCCCTGGTGTGTCCCACAATCGACTTCCTTTCCACCCCAAACACGTTGACACTGATGTTGTTTAATTCCTCGAACCGGGGTATATCCTTTATGGATATCGGGAACTGCAGTCCTGTCAAATTGAGAATGGTGCTGTAATGGGGGTAGCTACCGACCCTTTGCGGATTGTGAGCACTGGGGTAGAGCGCAGCTATCACACACCAGGCAAAGCATGCGTTGTCGTCATTTTGTATATTAATAACAGTTCTGGTGTTTCGAACCCATTTGGGGAGCTCGATGTATGAGGATCCACGCAAAGGGTTGTACTTGTTTACATTAATCTCTAAGTACAACGCCTGTTTCAGACTCCATCCTAAAACTTACAAATTAGAAAAAATCAAAATTGTAGAAACTAACCAGAATCACGCTCCTGGAACTCCTCTGACTTAGCTGACATCCTCGCAGCAGTCTTGTGCACGTTGGATCGCTGGTGGGCTACCAAATTGGTAACGTCCACATCACACTCTTCGCATCTCCGCAATCTCTTAGGAGCAGGTCCCTCAACTGTCGACGCAGCAGATCGCTTGACCCCGGATGGGCCTACAACGGGGACAACCACACCATGCTTGGCATCCTTGTGACGTTTTAGGCTATCCTTCCGCGAGAAGGATGCCGAGCACACATCGCGGGCAAACAAACCTTTTCGTTTCAGAGTCCGATCCATGTTGTTGGAGCTGGTGGCGTTTTAAATTGTTACTCCTCGAGATGACAACCCCACAGTCACATCACTAGTAAAGGAAGCCATTTTCTATAAAGAAATTACAACTGGTCAAAGACTTTTAACAGTTGTAACTAGTCAAAGACTAAACAGAAACCGAATGATATTGCATCGCACGGCGCTTTTATACACATAATAATTAAGATCGTATAATAATTAGGTAGTTTACTTTTAAATTAGGAGAAACCCAGCGTCGTTTAACCTTGAGTAACATTTCATACCAGTCTATTCACGTCGGTGAAAATCAATTAACTTCTTGCTTACGCGCTACATCTATAATTATCGGATGTATCAAACGAGAACAAAGTTAGACGGGGTAAATATTTATACATATTTTCGAAATTGTGAAATTGGAATAGTCTGCATTTGCATTTTGATAAGTAAACATCGTAATAAAAATGAGCGGGGAAAGAATTATATCTTTAGATGCTATAAAATTTTAGAAGAAGTTGTCAAGGAGGTGAAAAAAAGTTTATCAAACAATTCAACTAGCCAACATTTGAATGGTATGTCTAATGAATCTCTGGTAAATACTAAAATAGTGCAAGATAAACCTACACATGATAATGTTGATGCGAAAGATCAGAACATAGACTCCAAGTCAGACGTTTCTGACAGAAAAGAATGAGACAACTTAAATCGTATACTAAAGAGGATTTAAATAAAGCTCTTGACGAAATAAACAAAGGATGGATTACTGGTTCAGAAGCATCCGAAATCTATAATGTTCCAAAAGCTACACTCTATACGAAACTCAGATCAAACGAAAATCGTGTGCAAAATTTGGATATGTATACTACATTTGCCAATTAAAAGGAGGAAAAAGTGACTTTTGTGTGTGTGTATTAGTTTTAATGAATAAAATATATTTCTATGTGAAGTGTACCTGTTAAGTATTTGAATTGAAATATAAATATTGTTTCAAACGTTTTGGTTTTATTTATATATAATGGTATTGTTAGGATACAATTACTCGGAAGCAGTAGCAGAATCTTGGTTTATGTAATATCATAGAAGTTGAACAAAAAAAAATTCAAACTAAAAGGTATGTTTCAAACACGTAGTTGTACTCATTTCTATTAAAATTAAATGTAGCGCTCTTTGTTATAATTCTTTTCATAAGAACTTAGATACCCATTTCAGTTACGTGGACATTTGAAAATTAAACAATACCAATGTATGCTTTATATTTTAAAACATAAACAAGCTAATATATACAAAAATAATTTCTAAATTCACATCATTCATTTCTTATGATAACAGTTGTGGCGGTTAAATTTTTTATTTTAAAACTTACAATTTAGTATATATTCCATTTGAATATCTGCCAACAGTTTTATAAACCCCATCTCCTCGACTATTTCCATAAAATCATCCAGATCCTCGGGCATTGATAACACTGCAGTACAGTGCTGTATTGCTTCCTCGTATGACTGACACATAAGACATTTTCTCCTTCTATCGAAAAGCGTTGCCCACATTCTGCTTTTTTTACTCGTAGAGCATTGCGAAATCTTCGAATAACCTCTCCAAAGTCTTTATACATATTTGTTATATTGTCTCTTTAAACCGCACAATCAACAAATAATAACTTCTACGCGAACAATCCTTTTATATGAGCTACTCCTATTCGGATATGTACCGATTGCACCCGATTTGTGTGCATGCACGAAACAACCGGTATGGAATGTATTCTATGAACAAAATCATTACATTTCTTAAGAAAAATGCTAAGGACTTTATAAATAATTATAACTCTTGTTAGACCTCTAGTCTCTAGATAAACGTTATTATTTTAGGTTGTGTCACTGTTTTCTAAATCAATTTCCTACATACTTTTTTCCTAAACTATGCGTATCAATTGACGGTTATACTTTACTCCATAACCGACTTTTATATATATTTTCGTATTCGTCTCTAGCTAACACCTCCGTATAATAAAGATGTACAAGCTCGTCGTCAACTGGTAACTTAATCTTTTTTAAAAGCTAGCCTTTGTTTTCAACTTTAACGCTTGTTGTAGGTGTGGAAATTCTTTCCGCTATTCCCTCTGACTAGGAATCGGTGATTTTGCAAGGGATCAATCAATTGTTTGTGCACCTCTTTGAATTTTTGTAGAAATGTAGCGTCTCCCTTTTTGTATGCCGCAAAGTTCTTTCGTACAGAATCCTGCATAAAATGAAGCTTACGTTTATTTACAATAAAATTGTTAACGTTCGTCATCATGAAACTTTGGATGGGAACTAACTTTTTTGAATAATATCAAATATTTATATACTCGTCGAAATTCTTCCTATATCGACCATTATCCAAATCAAAATCTTTCACAACAGTTATAAAATTATGTTTTGAGTCACCCCAACACTGTAAACACATTTCTTTAAATTTCGGATATGTCATGTCACCACTTATATGATCCGAAAAGATATGTCTGAGATTGGTTTCATCCTGTTTCCATAATGCGATTACATTGGCGTTATCTCTGAGTCTATGTTTTAAGGCACTAGCGTAAGTTTGACATAGATAGAACGAATCTATTGCTTTATGTCGCCCGAACGAGAAAAATTGAGTGATTTTGCTTTGCTCGTTTGCAGGTATATCATCGAAAACCGCAATTGAATCTTCTTTGGTATCTCTGGGTTCAATCAAATCGTCGTAATTTTCAAACTCATGGTATCCAATTTCTTCTTTTAATGGTGTAAACACGTTTCTTAACAATTCGTATTTCGGTTGATATAAACTTTTCGAAAATACATAGACATTTTGGAATCTAAGGCCGTTCTCGTGCAGGATCAGAGATATTAAAGCGTTGGTCTTCCCACAACTCGATGGTCCCACGAATATAGCTCGTATGTTAGACGGGAACAATGGGCCATGTTTACCATCCTTTCTTGCACTAGCAATAGCAAAGTTATCATAATTCTGTATAGGTATTTTAACTTCTGGTATAACATCCCTGGGTGCATCGTTGGAATTATGTAATTTCTTCACGTTCTGCAACTTTTAACATATCTGCATAACGTTGTTCTAGGTATATTATATTTTTTACTAGCAGCGTAGAAACTCGAGCCATCCAGGATATCCTCTGCTGCTTTTGTAATAGATTGTTTGGAGCACCACTGATTGCTTGAATGCGACATCTTTCGAAAAATGTCTTACTATAACTAAGCTCAACCCAAAACTACTTCCTTATATACCAAATTTAATCTCCCTGCTCACATAACCACATGACCATATGACCATATGACCACATGACCACATGACCATATGACCACATGACCACATGACCACATGACCATATGACCACATGACCATATGACCACATGACCATATGACCTTATTTTTTTTTCAATGAGTTTTCTCATTAAAAACCCATTAGCACTAATTGCTTTTTAATGAGTTTTTCCATTAAAAACCAAGTGTGGACCTAGGTTAGATAAAAGGAAAAATTAATAGGTTAGGTCAGCGCCGCGGCGCTGACCTAACCTATTAATTGATGTATATTAATTGATATTAATTGATGTATACTGGAACATAGATAATATAGGGTACGGGAGTGGTATAAGCATTACAGGCAGGTAAACTCCGCTACATTCTATAACGCACTTTTGCACTCACACAAATAGTTACAGATCAAACAGTCATATACAGAATACTATCATGGCTTCGGTTTCAACTTCGTTCACACAACCCCTACTACGTTTCGCGTTCTGATTGGTCGAGACGACGACGTACCTTTAATTCAAACTGTGAGAAAACTATATCACGTTTTTCTCCCAAAGCACATAATAGTAAAAGCTATTTCCTTTATGTAATTGTCGAGCAACGCAGACACATTAATATGCGTAAATACCCCACACCTAACATTATGTTACACAACTATGTGTAATATACATAAATTAATTATAAAAAATCCTCTACAATTAATTATTAACTAGAATCTTTGTAAGTAATTTGAAGCGTTACATCTTTGACTAGATAGATAGTTGTTTCAGCAGAACGGGGGACGTGCCAACAAATTTTTCCAGGACGAATCATATCCCGTGGGACTTACTTTAACATCCTATCACATTCCCCTGATCGAACATTGTCTGATGCTTATCTGTGTGGAATGTTAAAGGAGAAACTGATCAGCGATTTAGATCCAGTTTGTACGCATTACGTGAGAGATTGTCGTTTTTGCCAGGGATCTGCGACAACCTATTTTCTAGGATGTTTTAAAATCTGCGTGACCCTTATGAACACTGTCTACAGCGCAAAGACGCATATTTGGAACAACAACATTATAGTTTCGTTAAATAATTACATAATTAAACCATTTTCAAAATACATTTAAGCAAAAATTTGTTCCTTGTTTTGGCACATACGTGCAATGTGTATCACTGTTCATGGACGTGCTGACATTTGTGTGTGTGTGTGTGTATGTGCGCGCGAGCGCGCGCTTATGTGTGTGCGCGCGTATGTGCGCGTGTACCTGCATGCATATGTGCGCATGCATGGTGTATATGTTTGACAAGGTACACATCCACTCGTGTTTGGAATACCGCTGTTACAAATTCGTTTTAAATATTTTTAACTTGCTAAAGAATAATGCAATGTAGTCGGTTCGTGAAAGAAATTGTATGTAGATACCTATTTAATAATTGATAAATAGCCCTCCATTCTGTTTAGAGATTTGCTGTATGATATAGATTTTAAAAAGGCCCAGAATGCGCAGTGGCATAAAAATGTACTTTACTTAGTATATTATGAACAATCAATACATTGATTTAGTATTGTATAAAGTTCTATTACCCTTCCACGTTCTAAGATTTTACCTATGCTTTTTAGCATCGATGTACGAGTTATGTCCAATAAATGTTTTAATTTTTTTATAATTTAGATATTTCATAACTGTATTTTGAACGGTTTCAATTATTTGGTAATGTATATGACTGTTCTCGGATATCATAGATATATTTTTCAAATTGTGCACACAAGAAGAGCTATTTTACCAGAGTAACTTCAGAAGAATACATTTAAATTTTGTGATTTTTATAATTAATTTATTGTGACATGCTGATAAAAATTTGTATTAAAATAACACTTTAGGTTCATGTCGTGCATACGTACGATCGTATTGTTCCATATGTTGGACACAAGAGGCTCACTGTGGTTTCCCAGCCGCCACAGGTTTTCAGTGTACGACCATCGGTTCTACTGAAAGAATTCGAACGTATTCAATATAAATATCGACCATCGTTGTCATATTCTTATGTCAACAATTATCTAAATTCAGATTCCGCTGTGGTAAGGTCAACGTAGCTATTTGGTTGTTTATTTTCATCGTGCTTATGCATTAAACATTTAATTGTCAAAAACTACCACAAATTTAGCTCTGTATAAAGTTAAGTAGGTCTTCACAGAAGTATTTTATGCATTTTATACATTTTTGATCACACGAGTAGCGTGAGAGAACCACAAGAAGTAAGTTTTGGCTCATTTAGGTAATAATGAATAGGTTTAGTTGTAGCAACTCAACGGGCATTGTTTCTAGAATTTATAGATAGACTAAAGGCGAGTTTATCGTGTCAAAAACTACATGGATATGTCATTAGTAAAACCGTCAAGGTAGACGAAATAAACGAAGTCTAGAAGTTCAAAGTATATGGAGCTATAATCCAAGAAACGAATGTGGTTCACAACAAACCAAGTGATATAAATAATACGATTATTAAATAAAGCACTTGTGCATTCTTTTTCAAAGTTGCGCCAGATTCTACTTTAAAAAAATTAATACTCAAAAGTACTGATCTGCCAAAAAATTGTAGCAGTGTTACAAAAACCTGCCTGGCTGTTTTGATGATCTTGATTGGTTTGAACTCACACCAATGTGTATATTAAAAATGTACAGAGAAGTCGACGTACGACAGCCAATCTGACTTTTCACTACAGAGTCCATACCCATGGAAATCAAAAAACTGAACGAGTATAAAATGCACTCAAAATATTTGTCATTCTGAATCATGTATTTACGCAGGCGGTATACTTTGTTCTAGAAAACATGTTAAATAATAATTTGTTATATTTATGAACTCCATCGGTAATGCGCTTTTCTAAGTTAGCACAGGATCAAACCCTCTCTGCGCACACTAATAATTGCAAATAGCTTTAAAAATCTAGTCCAAGTTCATATTTTGTGCAGACCATTCCGTAGTCTCTTTCGCTTCAGTTAAAGGTCGGGAAATTTTTCACCAAGATGGGTATTAACTGATAAAATGTAATGGATCGAAAAATAATCTCTTTGAAACCATGTAAAATAAATTCGTTGGATAATAGCTTGCACATTCACAAATAATTTTTAGGTAATTTAGAAGAGCATAAATGCGTTAGTACAAGTATTCAAAGCGAAGGCTTTAGCACCTTTTAACCATAAATCGATGAAATATGTCCAAACTGTACAAATTTAGTACTATACTCAAAACGTATACTTGCACTACTAACTAATTTGTTCCCATGATAATAAAAAATCGTTACTGAAACAGTAAAGATTCAGTACAATTTTAAATTTCCAGATGAAGTAGTTTTTTTTCTTGGCGAGTTACGTTTCGAGCCTTGGGAGCGGTGTTTTTAAAAACTATTTCCAATTTTTCGTAACAATTTATCTACTTAAACAGAAATTAATATGGAATTTTGACAATGTGTTATTAAATTATTCTAAGTCGAAAATAAAATATTAATTGAACTATTATGAGTCGCCTAAGCAAACTGCAGTGCTAAAGCTGAATACTTTGACTGACTGACTGGTCTTGAGGCTCCCGGGGTTTTATATTGTCCCTGCTCCTCACAATTCTGTGGGAACTTGCAGAGCTCATGCCTGCTTATTTCTTATTACTATTCATAACTACATTGTAACAATCTTACTTTCGAGGTAATCACGGTGTCTTAACCGTCTGTGACCTGCCACCTGCAGTGTCACTATCGTCTGGAATACATTGTATTGCATCTGTTCTCATGAACTGTTAATAACCTTTATTAATTACCCTTGGGTTACATTGTTGTACTTGACCTAATAACTTCTTAATGATTTCTAATAATTTCCTATTAGATTCTATTTTATAATACATATAAAAATTAAGGGATACATAACTGGCGTTGGTGATTAACCATAATAGCAGAAATTAGTTGACGTGTAATATAAGTAAATTAAATACTAACTAAGCATAGTAAGGTATTAATCTTGCACGTGACCAGGACAGATGTTATTTATTATTTTTTTATGCTGGATAAGTGACGTATATTACTGTATTCTTCCTGCGTCAAATTTTAGACACGCCTTCAACCCAAATAAAACAAAATAAAGTTATCAAGTATACTTGCAGAATCTGAAAGATTGTAAAATCTTATAACTTTGAAAAACGTATAGTTATATTATTGTAAATAATCGGCTTCAGGTATGACTCAAAAAATTTAATTATCTATTGAATTGTTTTTTTCAACAACTGTAATCGTTCAAAAAATGTATTTTAAAATCATTTTGCAAACACTATAAAATAGGTAACTGTTAATGATTAACATATCAAAAACCAACAGTAAGTTAAAAATAACAATCCGGCTATTAAATTATCCTGCCTACCATTTCTATATAATTGCACTGCAACCAAATTGCCTAGCAAGTGCTAATTAGTGTAAAGCCAATGGATTGATAGAAACATCATTTATGGTTGTGCTAAACGTGAATGAAAATAGTTTGCGCCATATTGGAAAACTCGCGCAAAAATGAAATAGTAAATTAAACAACTATACAAGGCACGCTTCAAATTAAACCAAACGTTTTCAAAATTAGAACAAATAGTCATTTTTTTTCCAAAGCCATTTATTTCATTCACCTCCTTGAGACTCTCTACAACGATTTGTACGGTGAAGAAGCATCTTGAACGAGTAGTGTTATAGATTGTCTATAGAGATGTTCTTAAGAATGTCGGTGTGATCTTTTGGATAGCCTCCATATGTGTAAATACAATGCATTATTGTGAATAGCTAAAAATCACACGGTGCTAAATTAAGCGAATAAAGTGAGCGGTTGATGAATAAAATTCAATTTTTGGTCAAAAATGAGTATCAAGTGACAATTGATCAGATGACGCATTATCATACAAAATCATCAACGCATTTTTTCATGATATTCTGAGCGAACACAACGAATACACCTCACCAAAACCCATCAAAACACCAACATAAAATACAGCGTTAACCTCCTGGCCGGTAGGAACGAATTTCTTATGAATTATTCCTTTTGAATCGTAGAAACAAATTAACATTGCCTTCACTTTTTAATGACCTTCTGTTACGGGCAAAAGTAACAATACGATACAAATTTCTATTTGTCCAGAAGGGTGGGAATCCCGTAACGATTTTAAAAACGCACCTACTAACTACAGTGGTACGGGAGTGGATTCCTATAGAAAAAGATATACCTAATAAAAATTGACATGTAAAATAACTGAAATACAAAACTACTCTACATGTACCACTTACATTGAAAGACTTTACTAGTTGTCAAAAGTAAGGAAAGCCAATCCGTCTTGTCCCAGGATCCCTTTGATATTTCTACTACGCGAAAGAGGGTTCTTCGGGATGGGTCTTCTTACATTAGGTGTTTTAAAATCTGGTCATCAAATCTTCTGCCTTTCTTACCCATATCTTCAAAACACTCATTAACTTTCTGTCAAATTGAAGCAATTTTCAAAACAAAGCATATGTCCAAAATACGACTTCATCACTTGGGTTGCTGGATATCTTTTACTTATATTATAAATAATATCAATAAATTCTCACCTAAGCTTAAACTCTATTTACAGTAAATTCCGGAAACATTTACAGGTATATTGACCTCAAAAAGAAAACAAACTTAATAAAACATTCAATTGAACAGGTATCTCTTAAAGAAATCTTTAAGGACATATTAGCTCATTAAGAATACTAAATATTTACAAAAAATTACCTAACAATACATTTAAATTACAACTCGCTCCATCACCCTCTTATCAGATAATGTTATTATGCGATGCTCGACCGACGCGAATATAAATTACACGATACCCCCCGTGCTTAAAATTTTTGACCTCTTATCCAGCAAGGTTCAAAAAGTATTCGTCTTCGGTCACCTACATCGATGGGCCTACGGTCCACCATCGACACACCGTCCCTGCTATTTAACCTTTATTTCTTTCATAACTTATATTATTTTGTCAAACTTAATCGTTATATTCCATTCCCTATTTTTCAAATATTGTTCTTGCATTTTATACGTCTAAACTGCTTAATCTTCGAGGTCAATGTTGTTCTGTTCTTGATAACACATTATTATGAGTGTATTTGAAGTATATGTTTTCATGGTTACTGTTCTTGAACACGTGTAAATTGATACAAGTAACTTTAATATGCCGGTTATTTCCCGAGTGTCCATTGTTAATTTTTCTAAATTTAATACTAAGGAGTGTAAAGCGCCGTTTTTAATTGCTGTTTGTATAAAATGCGCTACGTGCTTTTATTAGGGTCTTTTATCCTAAGTTAATATCATATTGGTATAGTTACGTTATTAAACGTACACTATTAAAGGTCGCAATTTTACAGGCTGATTTTGTGCTGTAAGCTCATTTAACCAACTGAATTTAATAAATTCACTTCTACTACCTAATGTTTCATTAAATAACCGACTAGCGTTACAGCTCATTTGGGTGCCTTCATTTAGCAATTTGACCCTTGACTTCATGGTTGTATTAAAAACACTACGTTTCATCACTAGCCATAATGTTGTACAAGAAGTTTCAGTCTTTCTTTGACTACTTGATGATGTCCTTTGGATGTTGAACACTGCTCAATTTTTGGTCATGAGTAATTTTTTGTGGAACAAAGCGTAAACATGTCCTTCGGAGGTTCAAATTTTGGTTAATCTTTGATGAATTCACGCACAGTTTTGACGGCATCTTCGTTTATTACAAATTTCGATTGTCTAACAGGTTCTAATATACGTCTTCAGGACCATTCTTAAAGTGCATATATCACTCGTGGACTCTGCTACGGGACAAATACTTCTCACCATAAATTTACATCAACTGAAGCGTTTCGGTAAAAGTTTTGCCAAGTTTGAAGCAACTTAATGTTGGCCTTTTAATCAATACTCACCGATATGATACTCTTGTCACTTACAATGAAAATAAGTCAACTTGGTCCGATAGTCATGCACGTTTGTCAGGACGTCAGTGAAAAATATACCATCAATAAGTGACGCCGTAAGAAAGTGCTATTTTGAAAAATTCTTTTTACGTTGGAACGCACCTTGTGCATTCCACAATATACGTTAAAATAACCACATAAAACTTTGGAGAAAAACTTTTCCAACAAAACCACTTTATGATGTAACATGGTCCAGCTTTTTATATCTCAATTAGTAACGGCTTCAAACTGCCCAGTTGACCTGAGTGGTCTCCATTGTAAACTAGACAAAATTTTAGACTCAGCCGTAAGTTAATCTTATGCTGTTTGAGATGAAATGATATACTTATACTATCAAATGACAAATTTGAAGTTTAGATTTTAAAAATTAGAAATTCAATTTTGCTCTAATATATACCCAACCATAACTTTTGAGAATAATATTTTTAACTCAACCAATTTGGTACCATAACTTGATACGGACCTGGTTCTCTATGTCTCCCTTAACTAACAGTCAAAGCTTGCGCATGTGATCTATATCACTCCATCCTAAATTATGCAAATTCTGCATTTAAGAGTCTAGTAAGTACTTACCGAAACTGCTGTTCAAGATGAGACGAGTCTTATAATGTTAAACACGAACTTGCTTTCTTGAGATTAAACATAAATCTGAAGTTTTTAGCGGCAAGGTAAGAAGTGCAGTGCACCACACGAGCGCTGTCCTACTACTGACTCAATAAAATGCAAATTAGCTATTTGAGAAAAAGCTTGGGAAACAATACGATGGACACCAAATCGAATTAAAATCAAAAGATTGTTTACTTTGTAAATTATGTCTAAAGTAAACTATATAGCAAACAAAGCGTGGAAAATAAGTTGATAGAAACAAATAGTTAAGATACAAACACAAATATTAAAAAAGAATAAAGCGTACGCTGGTTTGAGACAACAAACGTTAAACTTTGTTCTTGTTCAATTTGGATCACGATTGTTTAAAAGTATCTTTAAGGTGCTTTTAGTCATGGTGCTAGTCCACATGATTCTAATAGACTGAGGGCAGATAATGCAAAAACATCACTCAAAATTAACCTAAGAATTATTGTCAGGCTGTTACCTTTTACGCGACATAATTACCCGCCATTTTATAACATATACCGACCACGTTTTACGGGTGATGGAATCGCTATCTAAGTCAAATTTACATGCACAATTTAAGTAAAATCAAATTTCTCACGTAATGGGTATCTCGGAACTTAAGCTCAGGATCCAGCGGTGGTTAAATTGGGTTGGGTTACACCATGTTGAACTTTAAATTGCCATCCGTCCTATACCTCTACTGCACTCGTAGGGGGATGAAAGGAGATAAGGTAACGGAACGATAGAGGCAAGATACAGGGAACCTACATATCTTTTCTAAAAAGAAAAATACACACCACTCAGATAGTTGTTGCCTCCTTCGAGTCTCGTGGCTTAGTCCCCGTTTTCGACACTCGCACACCTCTCCATTCACTCTGCGCAGACGCGACTGTTAGCGACGATGGAAGTTAACATTATTAATTTAAAAAAACACGGCAATTAACTTATAAATTATATCTAAATCTAAAACATGATACCTTGTCATTTTGGCATGTAACAAGGCACGGCAGGAGGAATAACTACACGTTTAAAATTTCACCACTCTCACATCAGTTGTCTTCCGTTTACTTTAAGGTGGAAGTAAACAACAATATAAATGGGCAACATTTCACTCTTAGCTTAGGCGACAGTATTGGAATGTTCAGAATTCACAGCATGAGGTCCTAAACGGTCATCAATACTGCTAAATTGCTTGTATAGAACGTAATTGGTAGCACCCATTGCCCTTTCCAAAAACGTGTTCGTTTAGAAGCATTGGAAATACATTATATATCAAGATATATATTTTTCAGTTCTTTACGGTCGTAGTAACTTTCATATGTAATGTATTGCTGTGATATCTTTACGACTACTTTGCAATTCGATAACTACAACGTTGTGACAAGTAATTGTTATTCCACTGTCGCGTGAGGTGCTGATGCTATAAAATATCGTTTAGTGATATAGGGATTGCATTTTTGTTGAGTTTCGTTTTGCTTGTTGTTAATAAGGGTCGACCTACAAGGTTAAAAATAATAAAATTTTACAGAACGTGAAAACTGCTATACTTTTGCCATATAACGATTAGTTAACTCAGTGCCAACTTAAAACTTATACACGCAAAAATTAATGACTGTTAGGAAATGAGCCAAATCTTATTTTTATTTTGGGATGAAACGGTTTATTAGCTAAAAGTTGGTAGTTTTAAATATAGCTAGCTTCTGGCATCAAACATATTTTAAAAACCTGCATTTCCATAACAAATTAAATATGTCATATTGTTGGTAATATGCCGTTAGATAAGCGTCGTATCCAAAATTTTTAATAATGCGTGTTTTCTAAAGGAGAGCAGACTAAAAGTTATAGATAGATAAAAATACCTAAAACTTAAGATTGTTTGAATAAAATTAAACGTTTTACCGTTGCCTAAGTAAAATATGACCTAATACAATTATTGTAGATAAGAATAATGAAAGCTAACTGCGACGACATAAAAATTAGTTTAACATTTACCAAGGTTTGTTATTAATGTAAGAACTTATCAAACGAATGTTAGGCAAATAGTAATTTATTTCGCACATTAGTTTAAGAATACATCAGTTGAATTAAAATAAACCACTGTAGTTTTTGTCTTGTAAACGTCGAATTTGAGGTGCTTACGAGTACTACTTAACCCATTTAGTAAGGCATAAAAGCAAACCTATTTTTTGGTAAAAACCATAAAGTATAATAGATTCTAAATAAATATGTTTTCTAATTTAACAAAACTACTTTGTGCATGGAACACCGTTTTCGTTTGAACAATAACACAATATTGACTAAACAGTTTTTCAGTCAGGTACTTTTTGATAGTGCTATTATGACTATAAACCATAGAAACCTATTTAGCTATATCTAAAGTTTTGAAGTAGTACATTACATCCAATCCATTTACATCAACTGTTTTTTAAATAACATCATCTAAGTAAGGCTTTTATTCATTAATTGCTTTGCACGCTTCAAACGCTTTATTATCGTTTAGTCACATTAATTTTAAGGTGCTTTTAAATTATCAGATTTTTTTTCAGGATTTTATTTCAGATAGTAATTACGCAAAAATACTAAACAAAAAAACAATATTAAAAAGTATGAGTAAGTTAATTGACTAAGGGCGCAGACAAAGTTTGGTGTGATTTGGAAATACAAGTTTTTAGCATTAGGTATAATTCTGCAAAAACATACACTATAATTGTCTAGTTAAACATCTAGTAGGATTAAACGATAAAACTTACTATTTTCTATTATATTTTGAACAATTGTTTTTGAAACAAAAGCGCGTTTCATTCCGAAAAGCACCCGCAGTCGGTAAGTGGTTCTGACTAGCATTAACTGATACATCCACTTTTTATGGATTTAAAAACAAGAACAATGATATCAATAGAGATTGTACCGTGAATATTCAACACTCTGAACCTGAGCTAGGTAAGAAAAATTTTGAAAGAAGCTCACATTTTGTAAATATTTATTTTTGTAGTAGCGTATTTGTAGAAACACCTAGTATATTGGATTATAAAGACATAAACCTGTGATTAAAAAGATTTCATTCTTATTCACCAAAGAATAGTGTTTTTAGAGAAGCATTAGGAAACTCCACGAGTAAATGTATATTTTTGAAAGAGTTCCTCATCCATAAATTTGCTATCAAAGTACTTAACGAGTAAATGCGATTTTGAAACTGTGTAAACAAATGCGTTTGAAAAGATTTCGTTTGATGCTCCATAAAGAATATGATATTATGCTCCGAAAGTGTATTCAAATTGTGCGAGGTCGCGTGCATAACAATGTTAAACATACGGTCATATTTTGACGAAATACACGTATGCAGTATTCAATTGGAAGTAAGAATGTGTTCAGTGAACTTCGAGAAAATTTTATTAATGACGCAAGTAAATGAACGTTTATGCTAACAATATAAGATATAATAATTAATTAAAATGATAAATTAAGCGATAATGGTCGCAAAATGAGGCGAATGACAGTAATCAATCATAAAAATAAGATAACACGTAGGTAAATATATTAATTAAGAAAAACACGGAGCTATTTAAACGCCACATTCTGTAAAAGCGGTATTACACCTCAGGAAAAGAGCTAATGTAGAGTTCTGAAGTTCGGTATATTGTTCTAGATGCGTGACGTAATGCAAAAGCTAGACCATATAACACCAATTAAAAGAGGATCAAGAGGTAGTTAATGGTCAGTTGTTTAATACTCGTTTTAAACGTTATGATGCTAGTCTAACGTATTGTAGTAAACAGAAAACTTTAACTGATGAGTTTAAAAGTTTATTGTTATTCTGAAGACAGTGGATAAATATAATGATTTAAAAAACTGAAAATGAAGAAATAATAATGAATTACTGCAAGATAAAGTTTTAAGTTGAAACTGGAATGGATTTAATGGTAAACGACTTGGGCGATATTGGTATAAGGAATTGAAAAGTATATATGAAATTTTAATGGCATTTAATGGTTAATTTTAAACAATTTGGAAGATCTGGGTATATTGAGTAAGAATGCAATTTTGATGTGTACTGGAGAAATTTCAACGATATGGAAAAGGACGACAAGCATAATTTACACGGTAAAACAAGAATCATATTGTTGTAAAATTTTAAAAAGAAATTTTTTTTTAGTTCATTGAGTTAAGTTACGGAAGATCCTGTATGCAAATCTTTGTGGGAGTGGATAATTTGATTTGGGATGACTAACTTAGGTAGGTTCAGCCATTATTAAACATAAATGATCAGATACGTCTAAATCCGAAGTTTTTAAAATTATCCAACTTATCGTCTAAAATTTTTTACATAATAAAGTTTAAATAGGGAATGATTTGTGAATCAAAATCCCAATTAGAAAGATAGACTTTTGGGCTCTATTTTAGTGTAAGTAAGTGATTATCTAGTAGCTATAATTTTTTTTTATCTCAGGCTTAAAATATTGTTTGCAAAAGAAACCTTTGTGGCAATGTTGAAATCCACCTTAAGATTTTAATGTGTGTATGTAAGTATTTCTTTGAGGTTACATGCAAGATATGGTTTGTCATAGAAAAACTGTAGTAGATGTAGCAACATATTATTTGAAAGATTGTTTGTAAAAGAACATTTCACGTCATTATAAATTTCATGTCTGATTCTAGTGATGTCATTTAAACTGAGCTAGCAAAATAATTAGAGCAACACTTTTACTAGAATCATCTACAGACCACATACTGGTTCATTTATAATCAGCTACGGTCCACAGTAGTTTTATTGGCGTCCCGAACTGGTGCTCGATTAAGCCGTTAGAAAATTAGAGTTTTGTGTCTTGTTGAAATGTTCTCTGCGGGGTATATTTGATTGGTTTCTAGAATGACAGAAGAAAGAAATTCTTGAGGGGTTGAAAGCTGAAGGTGTGAAAATTGGTTCTCAAGAAAGTGTTTATTTGAAAAATTCGAAAAGGGAAGAGCAGGAGAAAAAGACAGAGCAGAACTCAGTAGATACTCAGGAATCTAGAATGATGGTTCTTTTATTAAGTTTAAATAAAAACATGCAGGAATTGAGTGAAAAGAATGAATAAGTATTAAAGACATGAGTGAGAATATGAAGGAAATGAGGGAAAAACTTGAAAAAAGTGTCAAAAACATGGAAATGAGTGAAAAAATAAAAAAGTTTCAAAGAAATGAGTGAAAAACATGAGAAAAATATCAAAGAAATAAGTGAATAGATAACAGAACCATAGAAGAAATAAAATTGGAAATTAGAAGTATAATAGCACAAATTTAGGAGGATATAGATAATGCCCAAAGGATATCGTGCAAATAAAATCTAATCAAGAAGCGTGTGAAAAAGAATTGAATGGAAAAATTAAGAACCTAGATAAAAAAGCAAATTAAATTGAGAAAAGTCAAGGGAAATAAAATATTTAAAAAGGACTTAGGAAATTTCAAAACAGATTTAGGTAACAAGTAAGAAGTTTAGGGGGTAGAATGCAAAATATGAGTATTGAGGAACCCATGACGTGGAGTCAAAGTAGTGAGCCGTTAGAACAGTATTTTAAATTTTATGGGGATAATAAACTAAATCACAAAATATTCTTAAATAACGTCATGACTTTAGTACAAGTAGCTGGGATGGACAAAGAAAATTAAATATAGTACGATCGATGTTGAAAGTAAGTGCCGGGATTTGGCTTGGACTACTAAAAGTGAATTAAAAACTTTTAAATATTTTGAAGTCAAATTTTTTAAACATTTCTGGGGCAATAATCAGCAATTCAGAGTAAGAAATAACTTAATTATGGGAAAATACAACACAGACTCAGGCATGACAAGGGAATTCTATGCCATCAAGAAATTCAGTGTGGCAAATCGACTCAATCT
Organism: Platerodrilus igneus; assembly: GCA_036346225.1. Taxonomy (NCBI): domain Eukaryota; kingdom Metazoa; phylum Arthropoda; class Insecta; order Coleoptera; family Lycidae; genus Platerodrilus; species Platerodrilus igneus. The sequence goes on from JARFIW010001068.1 coordinate 1,707,721, forward strand.
TCCATTGGAGGGCAAACAAATAATTAAATATCTAGCAGAACATTTTGAAGCAAAGGTTAGATAACGCATAGCTTTGCAAAACATTGTTGACCGGAACGTACTTTTAAAATACTTGCAAAGATATGACAAAATGAGTCAACCTAGATAGACAGAGGGTAAGATTACGAACCAAACGACAAATTTTAACAGGTAGTAAAGAAGTACAGGATCCGAGCGCTTCAGCGGCAGAAATGTAAAGAAGAGAAATTTTATCAGGACTAATTGGAGCCAAAGTAACACACCCCTAAGAAACAGAGGAAGAGGCAATGAGATGAGAACCACAGAAAATAGGAGTATAAAAAGAGAAAACAAAGGGTTGGTTCAAGAAAGGAAATTAACAAGACATACGCAGAAACAATAAATAGGCCGGGACCCTTTGACAGCAAGGCAAGATTTTCAATAAGAGACATATCAAGCATATTCCTCAAAATTAATCAAATAAAAATGCTATGGACCTTGACTGATTCTAAATGCCCGTGATGTTAGGTGTTAATAAACGTTATTGTGGTCTGTGGATGTTTCTAGTAAAAGTGTTGTCCTAATTATTTTGCTTGCTCAGTTTAAATAAAACCACTAGAATCAGTCATCAAATTTATAATGACATGAAATATTCTTTAACAATTTTTCAAATAACAATTGCTACATTCACAACAGCTTTTCTTCAACAAACCATATCTAACACGTAACTTCAAAAAAATGCTTTCATACCAACATTAAAATCCAAAGCTAAAGTCCAACGGGGTTTTCTTTCAAACAATATTTTAGATCTAAGATCAAAGAAAATTATAACGACTAGATAATTACTCGCTTACACTAAAATAAATTTCAAAAATCTCTGTCTAATTAGAATTTTGATTTATAAAGCATTTCCTATTTAAATTTTATTACGTACAAAATTTTAGAAATTAAGTCCGATAATTTTAACAACTTTTTCTTAACATCGGATTTAAAAGTATCTGATCAGTTATGTTTAATACTTTTGATTGAATAGCTAAACTTACCAAAGTCTGCCATTCTCAAATTAAATTATCCACACCCACACAAAGATTTGCATACAGAATCTTACATAACTTAACTTAATTAACTAATAAAGAAAAATGCCTATTTTAAAATTTTAAAACAAAATGATTCTAGCTTTCCTGTGCAAATTATGCTTGTTGTCCTTTTCTATATCCTTGAAATTTCTCCATTAAACATCAAAATTGCATTTCTACTCAATATACCAAGATAGTCCAAATTGCCTAAAATTTACTTTTAAATGTCATTAAAATTTTATATATGCTTTTCAAATCCATATACCAATATTGTCCAAATCGATTAAAAACATCAATTTACCATTTAATCCTTTCCAGTTTCAAAATAGAACTTTATCTTGCAGTAGTTAGTTATTATTACATCATTTTCAATTCTTGAATCATTGGCAAGTTTCTACTGACAATAAACTTTCAAGTCGTCAATTAAAGTTGTCTTTTTATTACAAAACATTAAAGTAGCATCGTGACGTTTAAAACAAGTATTAAACAACTGATTATTAACTGTCCCTTGATCCTTTAATTGGTGTTATATAGTCAAACCTTCGTGTTACGTCACGCCTCTAAAACAATTTATCGAACTCAAGACGTTTTCATTAGTTGCTTTCCGGAGATGTGACGCAACTTTTATAGAATATGCCCTTCAAATAGGCTTGAGCTATCTTTGATTAATACATTTAGCAACGTGATATCTTAGCTTCGTGATTTATTGCTGTCATTTGCCTAATTTTTACGATCTTTATCGCTTGATTTATGGTATTCGTTAATTGTTTAATCTTATGTAGATAGCATAAACGTTCATTCACTTTTATTATTAATAAAAAATTTTGAAGTTCAATGAACACGCAATTTCCAATTGCATATTATATACGCGATTTTCTACAAAATACGACCGTATGTTTAGTATTATTATACAATTGACCTTCCGCAATTTAAATACACTTACGTACTAGTATATTATATTCTTTATACAGTATCAAAAATTTTTTTGAAACATGTTTATTTACGCGGCGTCATAATCTTTAGTAATACTCGCATCTACTCGTTGAGTGACTTTATAGCAAATTTTTGGACGAGGATCTCTTTCAGAAATGTATCTTTACTTACAGAATATCCTAATTCTTATCTAACAATACTTTTCTTTCGTGATCAAGAATGGAACCTTAGTAATCACAGGTTTATGCCTTTATAATCCATTATATTGAGGACCTCTTCAAAAACGCTATTAAGAAAATTAATATTTAAAAAATTTAGCTTCTTCTAAAATTTTCTTTATTTTGCTCAGGTTTGGAGTGTATGTTCACGGCATGGTGCTGTATGACCCCTAATCACATCAATATGTATTGATGTGATTAAAGGATATAGCAAAGTCATATTTCTTCGTATGATAAACATCTGACCTTATAAATGCGAGAAAATTCGAGAAAAAGCCAAATTATTTAGATATTTATTTGTATGAAAAACATTTGTAAAATGCCGGTTTGACGCATAAAAAGTCTGATTATTAGATAGTTTAATTGTGCATTAGATAAAAATATAGGTATTTACTATGTTCTAATGCATTTAAATACTTATATATTATAATAGGGTTTCCATCCGGTAAATATTCTAAAAGAAATTTCAGTATCAATTTATGTCAAATTATGTTAAATCGCATATTCTAGAAAGAATTCTCATTTAATAACAAAAGTACGTTAGTATTTCTAACTGAGGGGAGTAGTTAATAGCCTGGGGCAGTAGAGAATTAACAAACTTGAAAATCTCGAATGTTGATAAGCAAACAAGAACGACGCGACTAATTGTTAGATATCCAGAAGCTGTAGTAAAACAATAAATTGTTAAAACTTGATAACATACATATAAGACACAACTTCTCAAACAAATTCCAACGTGGAAATAACGCATAGAGAAGCTACTAGATCTAGTGTGAAAATCCTCGAAGCTCCTACGTCAGTAGGGGCTCGCTTTATAAGAGCCAATCGGTATTGAGTAGAAAGCAGTCTTGATTGAAGCTTTAACGATGGCATTCTATTGATGAATTTATATAAAACGTTACGTATTTTAAAGTACTACCCAAAATATACAGTATCTGATAGTAAAATTATTTTAAGAAGAGTGCTACTCGAATTGCCGACGTTAGTGTGTTCATTGAAACTTAGACTTAACTAGATTAGTTGACGTACTTATAAAGGTACGTAACTAATCGCCTTCACGAAATGTATAATGTTTAGTGGCAATAGTTATTTAAAGGTTTCAAAATGGGTTTTATACAAATTTCATGTTTTTGGATGCATTTTAATACAAAAGCACTTTCAGCAATTGTAAATATTTAAGTTATTCAAATTTGCTTTTGCAGAGTTAATTTCGTATAAAATCGGCTAATACAAAAAAATTTTACCATTTTTAATTGCGCTACATTTGTTGATTAAGAGTCTAAGAAAAATTATATTTCTCTCATCTCCTAAATTTCAAAACAACTGATAGTTTGTAACAATTTTTTTTCTCTCTCTAATTGTTGGCTCCGCTAGCCTCACGCATGGGCGCTAGTGAAACGAATTTTCCTGGCCGACACTACTTTATTATCACCATGCTCCAAGTCAGGTGTCTGCAAAACAAAGTCTTCCGACGTAACTAGGGGTCTATTCCTTGGGTAGAGCTATGAGCAATGGGGGTAAGTCGAAATCTGTGGGGGGGTCACACTCAAACTAAAACAAACAGGCGCCACCAAGTCCAGATTGATTTATATTAATGGCATAGCAAATTTCTAAGGGCGGACTTGGAGACCCAAAGAAAAAAAGATCGCCTTCGCTGACATACAAACTTGTCTTAACAGAATAAGACACTGCTCCTGTAAGAAAGAATAATAGTTAAGTCACCTAAAAAATGGGAACACTATTTGCGTCCCTCAAGTATACCTAAAATGCATAGAGAATATTTCCTACATACTGGAATCATAAAAATTTAACTCTTGCTGTCTTTTGTTTATCAGGTCTGATCAAACCAGATCAGAATAAAAAACTTTAAATGTAGATTATTAATTTACTAGAAAGAATTTTCTTTGTTTCAGTAAATAAAATTTCATTATAATTAAATAAAATAAATATTTGATATTCTTGCAAAATTGTTGTAAGGTTTATCAACTGATCCTTACTCAAATATATTACAGTTCAGTGTAACTAACAATATTAAGGTTTTTATAACCCAACCAGATCTGTGTAGGTCACTTACAAATGAATATACGAAATTTTCTCATTAATTTAACAAAATTAATATTAGTTTGAAGTCAAAAGAATCACCAAGATATTCTCTAATTTTATCAAAAGTGGCAGTACTGTAATGCTAAACATCTGTAAGCCATTGTGCAATTGTTGACGGCATTGTTCAAACAAACAGGTGACGTAATAGCAGCTGTTAATTTACGTTGTAGCCACGTGTAGTCACATATTTACGGAACTAAGTGAAATCAAACCCGATACTGGGGAAAACCAGTCTAATCACAGGTAAAGTGAATAACAATTTTGTATATCCAACAAACAAAATGAAATAATGTACTTTCAGAAGGAAGTACTGAGGAAATTCTTAATTCTATTACGAACCCAATACCGGCTGTCGTCCTTGGTCGCAATGGAAACAACTTCGCAGTGCGGGGCCTGCAGCTAAATATGCTTGTTTTCCATGCTTTAATACAGATGTAGGAGCGAAGCGGATTTCTCACATTGGTTCACGGCAGCATTACTTCATAGTGTACTCCTCCGTTGTCTAATTTTATTTACAAATATAATCTTTCATTGTGTAGTCCATAAGTTAAGGTTTCTAAATTGTAACTTCAAAGTGGTCGTGCGGTTTCTAATTTATCGTTGCAATTTCTGACGTATTGTTGCGCTAAATAAATTTTAAATTAGCTAATATGATAACGAATATGCAAAATGTGGATTAAGTACTAACCGTTACTCAGGAAGTGTTTCACCAAAATAAGGCGACCCGGAGGTCACTGGCCATTCTTTTGAATGCATCTTCACGCTGCCTTTAACTATCGACGAGTGCGCTCGCTGCGTTCTTGCATGGTGGGAGGATCATAAGTGGGGTTCTCGAACCTCTCACGCGCGCGCCAGTGGCTGTGGAATTGCACCGAACTCCGAAACAAATAGACTACTAATCCTAGATATAGTAATACTATAAAAATTTGATTGTTACTCGAATCTTTATTTTAGTTAATAAAGGTATTTCAATATTCATTGTACGTTTAATGAATAGGTTCTTTTACTGCTAAAATAAAATTGTTACAAGTTAACAACTTAGTATTAACAAATAGTGCTAATGCTTTGTCTGGTCCATAAGTTAAGGGTCTAATGACTAAAATTATTATTTATAAAATTCCAATTTATTTAGCTGAAATAACATTTTTAATTAAAAATCAGATTTATGTAAAAGAGGGTTATTCAAACTGGTGCGGTCACGTATCGGTAATTAAACTTTTCTGCACCTTGATAATTAAGTAAAACAGAATTTTGGAGTTTGTACACTTTAGTCAACTCTAAATTATAAGTTCATATGTAAAGAAAGTTATTTTCTGCATCCGCAGCTTATTTTCTAAACTTGAAAATATCCATAAGTTAGTTAAGTTGAAAAAATAAACACAGGCACGAATAAACTGACTGTTTTGTCATATGGATTTCAGCAAAGGATTTATAAAAGAGTAGCAGTCCCAGAGTTAGACTTTTTTAATATCAGTCGTCCTGGAAGGTTTTATTTACATACAGTTGTTAATAGTCCTCAAAGATTGCGTACAGAGCACATAGGCAGACGAAACTGGCATGATCTTGTAAGTAGTGTATTTCAATTTATTGAGTGACTCCGATATCACTGCCAATCTAGTATATTTAAATTCAGTTGGCATATAAATTTAGCTATTGGCATTGTTAATTATTGATAGTTTGAAAAGTAAGGGAAAATCACTAATCGAAACGTTTCGTGATATTCTACGTATGTACAAACACCAAATATCTACTTTAAAACAATACTACAATCGTCGTCTAGGAACTCCGGTCTTCTAAATTAAAAATGAAGAACTATGTACAATAGCAAAACCTCATTATTGTTCCGATATGTAACTTAAATGAAATGTTCAAATATAAATAATGCTGTATTTCATAATTTCAGAACTTATCGTTTAGATGTATAAAGAGTGAAAACTAACTTTAGTTGAATATAAAATAACTTCTCAACTCCTCAACCAGTAAAGTTTTAAAGCCATAAAATTGCATACTCTTAAAGCATACTTCATTAAAATAGGGCAGGTTCACTAATTAAAAGATAAGTTGCGGCTGGAGTTCCTTAAGTAAGAATTAAAGAAGTTGGAAGTTTATGTATGCAATATTAAACTTTAATCTATATTCAAAATGTGGGAACTTGATATGGAGAACTTTACATAAAGAAAGCTTAGTTAATGATTTAAAGCTATAACTCGTCTCCGTTTAGATTTAAAATTCATTTACAAATAATAAGGACTGATCTTTTTTAACCAAGACAATCTGTGCCGTATGATGAAACAAAACTTTTATTAAAAAGGGACTTATGCTTAGTTTTTAGTGGTTGTAGGTTGAATGAACTAACCTTAGTTAATCCGATTTATAATATTTAGAAATGGCATAACTAAATTGTAAATTAAGTTTTTAATTCTGTTTGTTTAAGACATACCTTTATAAAATTTGCACAAAACAGCATTTGAAACTTTACTAAACATTGAGCTAGTGGCCAGTTTCCGACAACATATTTAGTTTATTTTCAAATAGGATCGGTCCTTTTGTATTGACATTTATTTAAAAATTAGATATGTAGAGTAGGATGGGGCAGAAGTGCGTACTTAGTATTCTATTTACCGTAACTTATATAGGGTTATTATTAATTAAGCATACTTCTGGTATGTATAGGATGGAAGATTATAGTATTAAAAACATCTTTTGGATTTACTAAAATCGCGTGAATGTTTTCTATAAAAACGAATAACTGCATTAAGAACAGAATCGTACTTTTGCCCCACTATAGGGGCAAAGTGCACATCATGTTGGGTAAAAGTTCGCAGAAATTTTAGTTATATTAAAGCCAACTCTAACACCAGGCTACATTTTTTAAAAATAAAAATTACTTTTTTCTGTTTATTAGTTTATTCAATGTAAGTGTACATTGGGTATATTAACTGAAACTTTAAAAAAATTCTCAAATATAAAGTACATTGGTAACATATTAACTGAAAGCAAACAAAAATTATGAACAATGGTCACACTTAAATGCTCCTCTTCCTTCATATGGAGAGCAGTCCTCGTACCACCATTCCTCACAGTAGCTTATTATAACCCCGTCGGCAGGGTACACGCGCCACTAGTCAGTTGGTAGCAATGTTAAATAATTGTAGAAATGACGCGCAAATAATAGATTACGTCGTATCAATTATATAAAATTACTACATCACATAAAAAAGAAAACGAGCACGGTACTTACATAAATTGCAGGGCTTCTCGCAGCACTACTCCGTAATGGCTACAGCGGGGCTCCGTTGATCCTTTTGGGCGTGGGTATTCGTTGGGCCCGGTTGAAACCAAATTCCAATTTGTCTTCTTCTTTCTGTAGCGGAACACAGGAATAGGATGAGGGGCGATAATTATGTAGAAGGCAGGAAACCTACATTTCAAGAAAAAGACACGATAAGACACAAAGATAACTACATTCGTTAGCCTCTCGATCACCAGTCTCGACACGTCTGCCGGAAATCACCACCACCCTTATTGGGCCACCGCGTCGGCGCAATCTCGCGCAAACGCACTGTCTAAAGTGACGGAAATACGCGCACGTCTTTTTAAATCCTTGGCGCAAAATTCTTACAAATTAAAACTAAATTGAAAATGTTTAGTGCCGATTTCGGCACGTAACAAGCTGCATTGCATCCTGTCGTCATTTGGGGTTTCTGAAAAAGTCTCTGAGCAACCAGGACACATTACGTTATCTTCTGATTTTTTAAAAGTTGTTTAGTTTCTATTTTCTTTTCAAACAACGATTTCTGAATTTTTTTTATCTTGCGTTTTATACTGTAAATAGTACTAACAGAACTTTTTCCCTTTTGTTACTTTGATCAACCTTAAAAACGTTTCCTTTTGCCTGGTCTTTCTTTTCTTCCCTTTTCCTTCGAAGTTGATCTTCCAATTCATTTTTTATCGGGGTACTGGCCAAATTGTAAATATTTTTCCTTTATTCTTTCTTAGAGATGTGCTAGTAGTCTTGGAAAGCGGCAATATTAGGGTAGGCGAAATAGGTGTAGATAACAGCCTTTTTAGTGAAGATGGTCCTGCAATAGCTGATAGTGTAGCATCAGTAGACGAGACATCCTCCAGAAGAATTTTCTTTGATGTAGAAGGCGTTGCAATGTCTTGGCATGCTTCAGGATCCAAAATTATCAGTGCGGTCGAGTGAATTACAATCACGTCTGTCGGCTCAGCAGGATTTAATTGTTCAGGTTGTTTGTTAACATTTAGTCTAGTGTGATCATTAAACATTTCGTGTTGATCTGATACAGTGGAGGGTAGGAAGTCTTCTTCTGTAAAGACCGAGGGATTTATAGGATAAATCAAGTTAGTTTGACGCTATTCACAGCTTTACTAACTGTCGCCGCACATTGATAAGCTTTTGAAAACAATGAAGCCACTTGATACTGGGTAATGGTCCTTCCAGGATTATTTAATAACCAATGCTCGCAAGCCTGAGAATGTTTTTTTAGTGGTTTAAAAAACAAGGCGGTTCCGTGGCGTATTGGTATGTGTGTGACTACTACGCCCAAGGTCCCAGGTTCGAATCCCGACACGGTCCGCTTGAAAAATGTTGGGCGAATATTTTTCACAAAAATACACTCTCGTTCGGATGAGAGGTAAAATGGAGATCCCGTGTGTGAGTGTTGTCACGCACATTAAAGATCTCTTCCTTGCTTGGAACAACAAGGGTTCAGCAAAATTCCAAATTTTCCAGATAAAAAAAACTCGCTTTCTGGCCAATGTAGTACATTCGGGTGGAGCATTGAAAAATCACATGTAAGGTGTAAAAAACATCGGTTTAATGTCTGCGTTTTATGACTACTATGCGGTGGTAAAAAAGTTATGTATATGATGCTGCCGAGCAATTGCTTGTAAAGATGTATGCGATGAGTAGTCATCTAAAATTAGTAACGCTGGATCTTTTTCGGAAAATTTAACTTGTGTTTGAGTCACCCATTCTAGGAATAAATCTGTGTTGATATAACCCAAATCTGACGTAAAAAGTATTGATCCTGGAGGTGCTCCATCGAGAAGTTTAACCTTCTTTCGCTTCTTCGGAAATATAACCGCAGGAGGCACATACCATCCATCAGCAGATATGCAACAAACTATAGTATTAGTTTGACCTTTTTCAGCTGAAGCAATCTTCCCTACTAGTTTTTGATCTTTAATAAACACTACCTTGGGTGTTTTATTTGGAACAGTCGAGAGCCCACCTTCGTCCATATTAAATAAGCGTGTAGTTGGAAACTGGCACTTTGCAATAAGTGCCTTAAGATCGGAGAAGTACAAATCCACCTGTATCTTATTAAAACCCATAGCTCTGGATACACTAGTTTGGAAGCTGTCCGTAACGATAGTTTATGCTTGTTTAAAAAAGAGTATGCCCAATCTTTCACGGCCATTTGTTTTTCTTTTGAGAAAGGATTTGCAATGTTATTTAGTTCAGCATATTGAAAACTTAATTTTCTTAAACTTTTCAATGTCAAGCCATAAAACAACTTTTCCAAGTTTATTGCATGCACATGCTAATTCACGATCTTGATCTTAAAAACACGGGTTTAAATCGACGCAACTGGCTAACACCACAATCCAACTTCAACCGTTTTTCAGCGCACCTTCCGTAAATCCTAATTCACTAGCAACTCGACGTTGGGATAAGCCATTTTGAAGCATTTGTTTGGCTTTTTCAAACATCTCAGGTAATCGCAGTCCGTCGGTTCTTCGTTTATAATTTCCATAACGGAAAATAGAACTTAGATACACAGAACACAGCACAAAGAATAAATAATATCCTAATGGGGCATAGGTACGCAGCGTACTTTTGCCCCGTTTGAATGTGCGTACTTATACCCCAACATACGTTTAAAAATACGCACCATATCGTATCCTCAAAACAGTAAATGTAGCTGCAGGCTGTCCGTGACAATTTGAAGGTTTGGGATACATATTTATGTTATAAAAATTGTTTTTCTAATAATTAAAAGTGAAGCTCGTAGCACACAAATTCAAGCTACTTAAAACCAATATTAATGGGTACCATAACAAAACTTACCTCATTTTCCCGGTTATTTTAAGAATACGGGGCACCGCGTTGTTTACACCTTATCCTATAACAGAAGACTAACGAGAGCCGACCAGGTGCCAGTCTACATTGGAAGCGTTCGAGAAATAATGGCAATGCGTACTTTTACCCGCCGCGAACTTTTGCCCCACTCTACTCTATCCATGACAGTGATAAAAGAGCAACCATGGAGAAAAATACAGAGGTTGTATAAAAAATAGTGTAAAGTTGGTTATAGCTTCTCTGTTAATTGTTGGCAGATCAAATCTTCTTTTATACAAAACTGCTACTTTTTTGATTTCCATTAAAATCTATTCATTCGCGCCCTCGATTAACCCAACTCTCAAAACCAGAGTCAGATGAGCAGTTGAGCAGATAGACCATTTGCTGTCCAATTCGCCGATTGCCTGATTTATTGCCGAAGAGGTATGAGGTTACGCAATGCTATAGGTAAAATGGATCGCTTTCATATTTCATATTTTGCCCTTGTTATGTCAAGAAACATACTAGAGCTTCTGTGCTGGCCCTTAGCTCTTTAACGTCTTAGCTAATAAGGAAGAGGCGCGCAAACATTCTATAGATGATTTCTTCGTTTTTGAATCAAAACACACCTGAGTTTCACCTCTTATCACTAGATTGGAAAAAGTATTCCAACTGATTTTGAATGTTTTAAGTAAATACCCATTTTCCCCGCCTCAAATTGCATATTAATTGATGAGGTTTCCAATTCGCACGCATTTTAGGGTAATTCAAACATTTCACCATATTATTATGGAATTGTTATCACAGTTCAGTTGTGCAGCAGACTAACGGATTGTGGTACGGATATCCGCGCGAATCACTTATGTAGTCGATTCGTGTCGGATGTGATGGTTAATAGTTAACCTTTGTTTTGCGGTTCATTTTCAATGATAGATCTCCTTCTATAGACTCTTCCATTCACAGGTACAAATTTGGCAATGTGTTATGGATAAAAATGATGTTATTTAAGAATTTCGATTTGCCCAGAATGGGTGGAAATTCCGTAATAATTTTAAGTGTGTACATCTAACTACAGTGGTGCAGGAGTGGATTTATATGGAAAGAATGAAAAAATAATAAAATTGTAAAATATGAAATGGTCGAAACATAAAACTACTTTACAAGTGTCGCTTCTTTTAAAAGGTTATACTAGTTGTTAAAAATAAAGGGCGCCAAACCGTCTTGTCGCTGCCTTTCCTTCCATATTTTTGATACCCGGAAGACGGTCATTCCGGGTAGGTTTCCGTGCTATCGGTTTTCCTAAATTTCGTTCACCTTATACTCTGCATGTCTACCACACATTAAAAATATTCATTAACTTCTTATTGAATTAAAGAAGTTTTCAAAGTAAAGACTTCTCCGAATTATGACTTTATCACTGTAGTAGCTGGACATCTTTTCACAATAATTACCTTTACCTAACTTATAAATAACTCAAATAAAAATCCACCTAAGCTTAACACTATTTACAGCAATGTTGAAAATATACGTATATTAACACAAAAAAAAACCTAATGCAACATCTAACTGGCCAGATATTATTAACAGAACTTTTAAAAAAACATAATCCATAAATAATGCTACCATTACATTGTTCTAGTACACCAGATTGATTTATACGATATTTTAAATCCCATTATTTGGAAATACCCTTAACAATAATACATAAAAAACAGCGCAATACCAACTTCTGCTTTCGTCATTTGAATGTCTAATGGAAATTTAAATTTTAGAACATTTACTCCTTCAAAAATAATAGACATCTTCATCGGTTAATAGGATAGCAACTAAAGAGTAAATTTATTATCCGTTTATGTTTATAAAGCAAACTGGTTTATTCGATCTTAACGTTTTAGTAGATTGAACCATAGCAAAACAACTTAATTCAAAATTTAAAATCTATCAATATTCAAGATAACTTCGATGCATAACTTTTTAAAGAAGATGCTCAGCAATTACAATTTTATATGGTTCAGTCTGACAAAACTATACACTATACTTACTATTTCAGTGTAGGATATCACTTTCTTTCAGTTTCAAAAATCCTCTGGCTATTTAACAGAATGGAAGTCTTATATTCAGCATATTATGCTAATCATTAAGTAAAACATTTGAGAATACTCGTCGTAATTTATTTCAAACTTGTCATTTTGACGCATTTTGACTTTTAGTTTTTAACGTTTGTATAGTTTCATTATTAATTTAAATTTAAATTAAATGCCTTTTTCTGACTATTTAGCTTACTTCCTGTTGAGAATTGTGCGGTTGGACGTCAACGGCTGTCTGTGATCGTTGGTCAATCATAATTACTTTCTTGGCGTAAATGAGGATATAGAACCGTTCCTGGGAAGTTCTCGGACTGAAATTGATAATTTTACTTGCACATTGAAGTGCGAGGTATACAGAAGCGGGTCTTCTCTTGGTTCTTCTTTATTGCTATCTATTTTGGTCTGGAACTGTTTTCGCAAGGGATGGTGCAGTAGATTTGGGTATTCACGAACGCCCCCTTGGAAATTGCCGTGAAGATGTTTTAAGATTAAAAGTAGAAATTCCTTTAACTTTAAACTACCTCATCGAAATGTTACAATTAACTTTAAATACCTCCATTTAATATGTTACAGTTGAAGCCCCATGTTATGTGCCAATTGTTACATAAAAATGAGACACTTAAAATAAATTTGTATCCTTTTAAGACATTGGTTAAAGTAAAAGAAAGATGTACTTACTTGGCGGGCCAGGGACGGTCGTGGCTATCTAAATCTACTACAACGTCTCGTGCAGAAGATATCAAGGATCGAAATAGAAGGAAATAAAGAAAACAGAGAAAGGGCCCGCTTCGCACACCTTACACCTGAAAGTACTACTAAAAAGTACACACCTCACTCCGGGAACCTCTGGAAACGATATCACATCTTCACTTGCGTCCAATAGTCAATTTTCATTGACCGAGGTTTATCGGGCGACCATCGACAGCCAACCGAACAATTCTCAACTGGAAGTCATGTAAATTATTCAGAAAAAGATGCCTAATTTAAACGTAAACTAATAATGAAGCTACATATAAAAGTTAAATACCAAAAGAATTTGATACCCGTCAAAACCATACGAAATAATAGCTTAATTTCTAAAAACCTTAAATTTCCTTTTACTGATAGTATGTGCTTATTGAATAAGTTTATAGGCTCTCTGCACTGTATCTACATATGTTAGGTTGATGGCAAAACAAAACCAATGACTCAAAGGTCGCCACAAGAGACCACTAAATTGTGGCCGTCATGAAGCAAGAATGTGTGCCAGTTTCTAACAATCAAGATTTATGTGTACTTAGATTAGTGTATGCAATACTAACTAGAAAAAACAGCAAAGCTGGTAACCGGTCATACATCATACTAAAGTTAAAATATGCAAAATTTAACAACCGTTAGCTTTTAGAACCAAACAAAATTGTAAAGAATGATTTATTTGCAGAGAGTATACTATAGCAGATACCCTATTACAACATCCTATAGTTATTATAGACCTAGCGATAATTATTACCATAGTGTACTAAAACGTCCATCAAGATTGTATTATGATATATTAGGTTATCCTCGCTGGTCTCGATATTGGTATCGTTATTGGTACGACATTCCAAGTACACGATACTCTGACTATTATGATTTAGCATATTATCCTTCTTCATTGTCTAGTTATTATTTATCTCCTTATTGGTCAAAATATTGGACAGCTTACAATTCACCTTATTCTTGGTCTACTTATTGGACTCCAGCTTGGTCTCGGTATTGGAGATACTATTGGAGTAATTATTGGTCACGTTGGTATGACTCAGTAAGTATAACGAGACTCTGAACTGCATCAGGTAAATAATATTTAGTTAGAAATAGTTAATAGCTTCTATTAATATTTTATTCACGGGTGATCGAAACGTTTCGATTTCCCGGTAATACTTTTTTTTATTTTAACCTTATTAAAAGGTGTTGTTGTAAATTTCAGAGTCATTCTAAACTAATTTATATCTTAATAAAAAATATTTGATCATTGAAATGTTTTAGGTATTTAATGAAGAAACAAGTCGAATTCGAGCTGATGCGGCGGGTGTCTTGAAAAGAATTCATACACCTGTAATACGAACTCCCTTATCCTTGTTGCCATACAATACAAGGTATGTATGAACAATTTCCATATTAAGGTTACATAACAGTAAAATTCTCAATCGAAACTATTTAAAATTCCTGTTATATAGTATCTTTCACATGTTGTAAATCCATTTTTTAACTTACACAGTAATTTTATTCACTTATATTGTGAGTTGTTAGGTGTTGAACTGAGTTAAGTACTTAATGTTGCACTAATGTTATACCGGCTAGCATTTAGCGGTTCAGGGTTCAGGTGGTGAAAGCAAATGCAAAACTTTTAGGGGTAAACAGATTAAAACACTTTTACTAAATACTTTTACACCTACATTGAAGTTTTTAAACTCACTTTGTTTAATAAACCCCTTGAGCGCTAACTTACTTACGACACCCTGATTACACCCTCCTCCAAAGATGGGCGTTTCTAGCGACGGTTTACCGTTCTTACTGCAGTAAAGGTCGATTAAGCCTTGTGTAGTTTCTCATCTTCTGTTTATTTAAAACGAACACAAATAATAACAGAAACTCTAAGTATTGTTCAACTAACCTATATTATCAAATATGAATATCACAAAAATAACAAACAAAAAAAACCGAAGATCTACTCCTAATTGGCTAAATATGCATGTATTTAAATAAAGAAAAACTTAAATTTATCAATTATAAATATTCGACCAAATTAAATTGTAAATATGAATTATGCCTACTAATTCCTAGTGCTTTACCATTTTAGAACGTCTGTGTTTACAACACGCTTTAAATAAGCGTGCATCAACGTAAACGGTACTTTTAATAATTAGCTTTTCTCATTCATATTATTATAACCAAGCACAATTATTAATTATAGAACAGTATGTAATGCGTTGAAGGTGAAAAGCATTAATTTAATAACTTACAGGTTTTATTGGTATTTTACTAAACTCCAAACGACCTTTAGTGCAGGAAAAATGATTGTAGGTAATTAAATATCCCAAACTAGTGTTCTAGTGTTGAATGAAAACTTACAACATAGGGCATTTTTACCTGTAACTGTAGTTTTAATTTCGAGTTCTCGCTCGCGTTTGGGAACTTGCTTAGCGTCTTTGGATTACCTGATACGCAACCTGACTACGCATGGCAATGGTTGCGTGTCAATCGAATTCAAACCTTTATAACTGAAGAAAAAAAAATTAGCAAATATCCTCTTTTATTATCTGTGGGTTCTATAAGTTTTTCATCCCGGGGTCATTGGATGTTATTTTTCGTTCGCATTAGACAGTGCCTGTAACTGCTCGATGTCCGACGTCAATATAGTTCTATTTGTGTGACTGCTTATCTTGTTCTCATATATTTACATTGGACACTGAAAACGGCGTTACTTATTTACCTTCATACACATTTTTTATGGCTGTAAAGTAAATCCGCATGTACTCTTAATTTTTACCACGGTTGACATGTAACGCATTAATTTTTATGGGGGTTTATTAATTATTGAGCTTCTATGGTGTGTCGGTCCAATCCTACGATTCAATGGTTTGTTTTCAAACTCCTGTGAATGTGTATAAATAAACTTTCCTATAGCGGATCTTCACCTAGTGTCTACCAGTATTTTTCTGAATTTAATACAAAAATGTAAAATCCCGATTGTTATTGCTATTGGTACAAAAGTGTACTAGATACTTTACTATTTTAATTCCTTATTCCAATTTAACATCGTATAGTAATAGCCACTTATTAAATGTTTCTAAATTTTACAACCTGCTTTCGTGCTAAAATCTCATTTAAATAACTGAAATTAATAAGCTCATTTCTATTAGCCAATGTTTGCATAACACTAGCATAACGGCTTGAGAGTTCCAATGATCTAAAGAGCCGAACTACTGGTTTAACCAAATTAGTAGGGTCTTTAGTGAGGAACCAGACTAAGACAAGTCCTCGAAAAAGGACAGCAGCTTTTTCGGTACTCAGAGTAGCAGACCATAGGGGTCGATATGGTATTTTAAGACACACTACTGCGATGTGAAAGACAGCGGGAAACCGCCATATTACCTCTCAAGTACACAACGTATTTAAATTGTTATTTAAGATGATGGCATCCTCTGGAGTAAAACATTCCGGAGTTAAAATAATCCTCCATCCGGGAGGATACTACTTCGGAGGCTGTGATTGGAAAGTTTAGAAAAAGAGTCGGAAACATTCTGCGAGTCGGAGCGTGGAATGCCAGATGTATGAAGCGAGTAACTAAGCTAGAGAACTTAAAAATTGAAATGGATAAGTTAACATTAGACATAGTAGGGATCAGCGAAGTTTGGTTGCCAGAAGTGGGTGATATTTGGAGGGGAGACTTTAGGGTAATTCAAACAGGATCAAAGGAAGGAGATTCAGATATGGGGATAGTTTAAAAAATAAGATACTACAAAAGAACGAAAGAGTGCTCATGGTTAGATTAGAAAAATACAGTAATAATACAAGTATACATGCCCACTTCTAGCTACAGTGAGGAAGAGGTAGAAGCGATCTACAAAGATATCGAAGACTCACTAAGGTACGTAAAAGGGGTATGAAAAGTTAATAATTACGGGGGATTTTAACGCAGTGGTAAATTAATTCATAAATTATATTAAGTCTACGTGATTAGAAGTCGAAAATCAGCACCTGATATATTGGAAATAAACACGGCATGGTGATAAAATCAAAGTTCGCTATATTTATTTGGACAAACAATGGTCTACGTCATCTAGAAGTATGAAACCCCAAGAGAATAAATGCTATTAACTCGAAATGCTATGTGTCGAAATCAGCGCGTCAGTTTTAATAAACAACAAAATACGATAGAAAGACCCAAAACCTGATATGTAAAAATCACTTATAATAACGAACTCTGCGCTTGTCAATAGATAGGCGATTCTTTTAAATACGACCGGCTTTGTAAACAAATCAGTTCAACATAAATTAAGGTTTAGTCCACATCACTAAAAAGAAAATATTTACGTGAAGTGATTTATTGTTAAGTAATAAATGATACAATGGTAATTGTGAAAAGTGAAAAGCGGTTTGTCGTTTTAACACTTTAAAAACGTAAGTAACTAAAAGTTGTTTAATTTAAATTCTAATATTAACATTAATAAAAAGGACTCTGAATAATTACTGGATCCAATGAGGAAATTCAACAAGCAATTAATTCAATTATTCATTACTAGGAAGTTTAATAAAGGACGTTAAAATAATTTAAAGCTATGCTAAGAAAAATGCAGACCAAATCTATAGCAGATCTGGATTCAACGTTGGGAGTATTAAATCACTAAGCTAAATACGAGAACAGTTGGTACAGGGGCTGATTCAAGCTGGAAACAACAGGTTAGCCAATCTAAATGTTTTATTATTTTTATTTATGAATATTTCGTTGTATATTTCTAATCGGAATAATTTAAAAATTAATAATTCGTTGTACATTTCTAATTTAAATAATTTAAAAATTGCTTTTATGAAAATCGTTTTTTTAATACACGTTATAAAATACGTAAATATTTAAAGAAGTTAAATGAAGGTTCATGGGGCTTCAGATAAATATGAATTAAAATAAATTTTTACCCTTACGTTTAATTAAATAACCATGTGTATAACGTTGAAAAATTGATAACTTCGCTTGCAAACATATTACTTTTATTCAAATTTTGCTAACTTGTTACTTTATGCAAACTAGAGTGCTGATGGCATATTTTCACTTGTATATCAGAAAACAAAATCTTTTTTTATACGTTCTGTTCACCTATTTATATCACTTTTAATCATGGGATTTCTAAAATATCTGTTGCATTGAATCTTTTCCCAGCATGTGTCATATTTAAAATCACCAGAAAAATATGGGAATCTAATAAAATTTTAAAGACATGTTGAATATTGTTTCTTATAAATTTTACCTTTCCTTATATAAGAATAAGTTAATAGTAAACTTGCAACACATCTGACTTGAAAAATACCACAATGTTTGAACTTTTGCCTTGAAAGTTAAAGCTAAATGAAATTTGTGCTACACTACATGTGAAATAGCATATATATATATATAGTGATATATATGTATATTTCTTGCAAAACTAGAAAAATTCAAAAATTTCACCTTCACTTTAGCATGATTGGAACTACCTTCCATAATGCGAAATCTGTGAAAACTTTAACTACGTCTCAAACGTTCTCAAATACGTCAAAGGAAATAACATTTTATAGCTTACATTAAAAAGAATTCTTAACAAGGAATATTATTGACAATTGAAGGCTTAATACAATGTAAGATAGAACTTAATAAATTTTTGACAGCAATAAACCATTTCTTTAACACTTGTTTGCTTTATGGCGCCTATATACCTTGATAGCGAATTTATACTAAAATCGACGTGTTTACGACATACTTTAAGAGTCTTTAATTGACAAAGCTTTCTGCACATTCTTTTCTGTTGAATGTAGTTTTATGTTAAAGGGTTCTTACAGTAATGACCAAAATAATTTAGAAGTATATTCGTTAGATTTGTGGCATATTTGAACATATTTTTATGTCACAACATAATAGATATTATGTTTCGGTAGAGAAAAAATCTTAAACCAACTTTTTCAAAACTTGTTTAAGGAGAATAACCGTACAACAAGCATAAAATCGTACTGAAAGTGATATTGCTTTTAAATTGCCTGAAAGTTGCAGAACTTTTTAATATCACTAAACTGCTATCATCAGTGCTATAGCAGCAGTACCTTATTGCAATAGTATACTACTTTCAGACTTTAATTTAGAATGTCGACAACAGATGACGTCAGATACAACATTTTTGCACGTCATATTTAAAACAAAGGACAGACGATACAATTACATGTTAGTTATTTATATCTAGAACGTTTCAAATTATAGAATGCAAGTTTATCACAACCAAAATCAAAATATGCTGCAAAAATCTAAAATACCTATACTACATTCCAAATAAAAAGGTAGTAGATGGTGCGTGCGCTTGAGACAGATTTACGATGTTCAAGTAATGTTTTCATTGAAACGAATGTAGGAAATTTGAAATTTTTAGCTTTTTTCTTTGCTTGCTTTATACATAATCTCTGTTTCAATATAAGTACTCAATTAAAATTTTATTTAATGGATTATTGTAGAAACAATAAATCCTTTGGTTTCGATTTATTTCAACAGTTCATATAACAAGAAATTTTACTACAAATAGAAAATTTTGGCATGCATGAGGTTAGTCACAATGTAAAATGTCAAACTCTTGGTAACAGCATAATTTTTGTTTTATATCTGCTAATAGTATATTTGGTAGCCTAATTTGAAATGTCCTTCTTTGAAATCAACTTTTACCAAGCATTATGCCAAGAATTAGTCACCTATTGTAGAAAACCAAATTTTAACAACGAGGACAAGGTGTGTTACAATCGTTGCTTAGCGCTTGAAAGATGGAAAACTGTAGTATGGGGATATTAAACAAATCACTCACAATTTTGATGTATCCCCGAAGACTATATCAAATGATTTTAGAATGGAGTACAGTAATGTGTATACAGCGTGCACCAGACTTGACTTCTCAAGCCTATGAGCTGCTTACTTTAAGAAATAACCATTACAGACCTCGATTGTACAAAAATCGTTGGCAACCATCTCACTGGAACGGTGGTGTAAGAGTTCGAAGATGGTCCCGGAATGTTGTGCGTGTGAAATACGTCTTAATCGGAAAGTATCTTGGACACCACCTAATTTTGAAATACGGGGATCTCTAGGGAAAGGTCTCAGAAGAAATAACAAGAGGATGCCAAAATCAGAGAGTAGGAAAGTGATTCAGGCCTAAAATTTATACGAGAAATTAAATACACTCACTAATGGTAAAATTAATCTAAAATCAACGTTAACAATAAAGCGGATATATCTATTTGAAAACTACCAACTGAAAATGGGGATTTCCAAAATCAATTGTTAGATTACCTGAATATTAATCACACTTCCAGGTAATTGCAAAATATTCTATCATAGGGCAGGAACCATCGCCTGTATATTAGCCGTGGAAGACACTAATAAAGAAGTTTTATTACGCAATTATGTTTTCAACTCATTCATGACATGTGCAAATACATTTTATAGCAAAAATTAAAAATCAGTTAAATCAAAAATTACTTAAGGTAATGGAAGACGTTTCCGGCAAACAAAATTATTTTCTACGTTCTCAAACTAATGACAAGAACATACTGTGGGTAGTTTGATAAATTTACACAGTTAAATATCAAAAAAATTATTATTTTCTTATGGTTACTGTAGACTATAGCTGCAGAAATTGGATCATAAATACTTAGAGTGATTTTTAACTGTCAATAACTCGAAACAACTAATAGTCATTATCTCATGCACTTAATTTGTTTTGGCCAGATACTACTGAGATATGGAAAAGAAATCGATGGTTTTACTTAACATGGAAACATTTGTTCCAAAATTAAAACTAACAAACCTGGTAGGGTATGATTTTAAACGTTACTAATCAGTTCTATATCTTTTCCTTAAGATTAAGTAACCTACTCAAGTTACAAGTTATCTGTTTGGGTGATAAGAACGAAGTGTGTAATCAAAAATGTTTCCCTTCATAAAACACTCAGAGTTGTCTTGCAAAATTCGGAAAAATGAATTAAGATGCAAATTGAAATTACCTTATTCGTTCTTTTTTTATCCAACATACATAATATTATACTATTTGAAACCTTCAACTAGACCCAGAGAAAGGGGCTTTTTATTTTAGAATCAGCATAAATTTTGCATGTGAATTTTCTTGGTTCTAAGACGATGAGGTCATGGGCGCCAAACAAATAAATCGTAAAACTGTAATAACTGAGATTTCAAAATAACGACGCTATCATTCTAAACATTAAAAACCGCAATAATGAATTTAACAATCTATGAGTATGAACAATATAAGATACAATACTAATCCTTCCTTAGATCAAAAAGGCATGTAACATAAAAATTATATTTCTTAAAGGAAATAATCTACTCTTAATGGTGGGATTTACCAATACAGAAACTATTAAAATGAAACATGACTATAAACATTTCAAAAGAATGCCACAAGTTATTAGATATTTTGAAGTTAATTCTACATTTTGCATAAAATACAGAACCTTTAGAATGAAATACTTTAAATCTTCAGTACATTGCACTTTAAAGCAAAATAAGTACAAACCATATGAATTATACGCATACAAGCTTCACCGTAGATATTCATAAAGAGATAATATCCTTAAAGGAGACTTGCATTTATTGCTTGGCACTTAGAGCTATGTGGTCAAGATGATTTCTTGAACCAATATTCTGGTTGGATGAAAGTAATTTCCACAATAGTGGGTTGGTTTCAACACAAAATTCTAGGTATTGGTCCACGGAACAGCCACACTGGTCGAGGGAGGCGAATAATTAATTTTCCGAATTAACGTTTGTTGTGTGATACAACGGAATGCTATTGTGATGAAACGTTAAATCCAAATCGTTATTTATGTTTTCTAGAAGAGTTGGTGTCGGAACTAATGAAAAATATAGTTTAAGAATAAATATGTAAAACAAAACCGTGCTCCTCCACATACCGTAAAAACTACTGGACCGACTATTTATCTGAGCATTGGTTGGGAACACGTGGTTTAGTAAAATTTAGTAAGATTATCGATACTAAACAAACGTTTTCCACAATTCACGGACATAGACGAAAAACCCAAATATGGAATATTTCTTCCCGCGTCACCTTGAACAAACCATGAATTATTTCTAAAATCTACTATTAATCCTAACAACTTAACAAAATCGCTTCCAAAAGTAAAAGCATTAGGGAGTGACGGAGCCACCAAAGAGTTTGAAATTCGATACTCCTTTCCAACATAAATCGGCAAATCAACTGACTTTAAAAATACATCAGCTGTGCAAATTCCTTGATTATTTGAACTAAAAACTTTTAATTTGAAATTCTTTACTAATAGTATGGCCAAAGATCCAAACAGAGCGGTTACTTCTATATCCAGTAATTTTACGATGACATACGGGAAGTTATCGCATAATTCTTCTATAAACAATGAATCTGTTTTAATTACACTAGATACTAGAAGATCGATAAAATTCTTTAATAACTTGAAGACAATCAGATCATTCTGGTTTACAGAAAAAGGTCTGATGTATGTACAACAATACTGTAGCCTTTTGAGAAAAAAACAGTATGTTGACTATATGGCATCTGTTTCCTTACTCGCTTTTTGAACACTATTGATAGGATGATTGAGTAATGCCTATATGACTACATCCAAAACAAAATACTCTTCTGGAAGCTCGACAATACTTGAACACGTGACCAGAATTTGAACAGTTGCAACACATAAACTTGCTTTTTTAACTGTACCCTGTGGATTCACTACTGACGACGCAGGTCTGTTATTACTAATAACTCGAACCTGATGAGAAGGCAACTTTGTTTCCATACTCGATTTCTTGAAATAGATGAACTTTCAAACAAAACCTGGTATTTTTTATGCGTTTGCGATTTTATACCATTATGAAATTTATAATTGTCATCTGACAAACTGTATTTGATTTATTTTTTAGTAACGCTACTCGCTCTAATTTCTTTCCTAACTTTAACAAAGTGTTTATGCCATCTATATCAAACAGATCGAGGTGCGAGATGTATTTTGGTAATGAATTCTTCCTCACATACTATATCTTAGTAATATCAGCTAGGATTTGAAGTAACCTTTTGAAAATACCTTGCATATGCGTTACAAAAGGAATTGCGCGTTCATCCATCTTTTGCCTACGGTTTTTAACAGTTTCCCATACGTCGCCTTCAAAATATTGTAGCAAAAATCTTCCTTTAAACTATTCACCAGTTCCAATCCCCTAATGAGTCTTTAACACTCCTGTACCAAATTAATCCATTTCTCAAAAATAATTCTACCGTACTATGAAAGATGTTCTACTTTCGACACCTTGCGGCCCTCTGATAATGCACTTATCCTGTTTAAAAATGAACAAACTTGTTTAAGATCCCCGGCAAATTTTACTGATCATACTCCTATAAAAAGAGGAAAAGTACGAAGTGTAAATGGCTGCGCTGTTGCATTATCTGATGAAAAAGGCACTCTCACACTCTCGTCAAAACTTTCCGACCTAGTTTTTTGATCTACACATTTATACAAGTCTGCTTTTAATGTGAAGATTGTTAGTCATGTTTCATTTTTAAATAAAACGGTTTCTTTCAAATTTTCTTTAGATATTTTCAATCTCTTAACACGACCAAAAGGATGTGCTGACTTAGATTTCATTCTCTTAAAGAGTCCGATCCATTATCTTCAAACTATGGTAAAATATATTTCACTGAATCTAATGCGGCATTAATTTCTTCACATTCTACTTCTATATTCATCAATATCATTTAAACAACCGAGCCAAAATTTTTCTCTTATTCGCTACTAGTCTATTACTTTCTACACCTTTTGTTCTAAGTCCATATTCCAACTCTACTTGATTTAAACAAACAATACGAAATTTCTAAGACTTTTTATTAACTTTAATAATTCAAATCACCAAGAAAAATACAGGCAAGGGATAATTTTTACTTCTAATTAAAAAAATGTTGAACCAATACTTCCTAGAATGAGATAAAATAAAAAAAAATCTTGGTATATTGATATGCAATCAAATATAAAGCTCATATTTCAAACTTTTGGGTAAAAATATAAAAAAATTGAATAAATTAGTCAAACTTACCAATAAAGTCGACGTTAAATTAAAGCTAAAATAGATTAATTCAACTAAAGACTGCCAGGACAATTTCGAAATTTGGTACCAGATTTAACTTAAGCGCTTTTGTGCGTTCGAGCTTTTGTGCCACACCTTTGTACGGCTAAATAACATTTGTTGCTTCTATGGTTATAGTCCCAAAAGAAAAGAAAATGAACTGCTCTTTTTCTTCGACTCTAACTTTTGCGGAGACTTCTGAGACGTGGTCATAAATTCCTATGACTCTATTGTACTAACAAAATTCATAAATAAATAAAAAAACTCTACCAAGTCCTAAAAAATAAGTAATGCGTACCCTGAAGACGGACGTGGAAACCTTCAGTGTAAGAAAATAGCTTATGCTGGATGAAGACTTATCCTCTATAAAAACATACGCGGCTTCTTAAATAGAGTTATTACTAATAGAAGGACAACACCGGGCGTTCTTAAACGTGTTTAAATTAAAAAAAAATTAAAATAAGAAGTAAACAACTAAAAAATAAAAAATAATTTTATAAATACTGAACAACGATACAATCGGCCAAATCATAGACAGAACCTTTTATTGCAATTACTTGTTGGTTCTATTAATACCTCGCACACTTAAAATTTCTATCAATGAGAATAATCCGTTTTACCTTCATTAAATGTTAGGACTAAAATTATATTGTTTAAATTTGAACACATTTGTCCAAAATAAAACAGTAGCATAATTGTAAATAGTGATTTACCTTAAACTGCAATCTTTTCTTTTGTAAATACCAAAATTCATGTTTGCAACATATCTTTCATAAAAAAGGCTCACCAAAACAATTGTTAGAGATTTAACTTAGATAATAATTTAGTCCTTTATACAAAGCTCAAATGTTCATTTCAAATCTACCTAGTAATTGAAAAATGAAAAAATATAAAGTCCTGTACAGGATTCGAATCTGTATCTTAGGCTCTCGCGGCCCATGTGTTTTCATTACGCCACCGAGAAGGGTGAGGACAATTGAAAAATTATAGAAATCTAAATCATGTACACGATCACATATCAACCTAACTTTCAATTACATTTGGCGTTTTTGTCAATCATATCTGACATTGTCAAGTTTTTGACTTATGCCAGTTATAGACAGGAAGCAACGCCCAAAATTACGGCTGATGTCAACTATTAAATATACATATTGGATAATCGCACAAGACAAGTTGATTAATACTAAAGTATTAGGTAAAAAGATGAATTAATAACTAAGATTTTTATGCAAAGCCCAAATGATTATTTTAAATTTAATAGTTAATACATTTTCCAAGCTATTTTCCGTCTCGTTTTTCGTTGTGCGCTCTTGTTTCGTATACTGAGTGACCATCCGGTCTTGTGAGTTTTCTTTGTCCCGTTGTAAATATTAAATTTTTCCATTAATAAACTATTCCTAATTTTAAATCGTTTAATATCCTTCTCTTAAACCAAATTTCTGTGTTGTCCTTTAGCATTGATCTGTCTGCGTTTAATTTATGTTACTCATCTTATTACTAATATTTCAAATATCATTCAAATGTTGGCTATTACTGAATGGAATAAGAAACACCTACGTGAATTTCTGTAGCACTTTATAGTAAAATAAATGCAACTTTTCAGTGAAATAAATGATTCTCTCGTATTCAAAATGTTGCCTTTATACTAAATGAATGATATAAATTAAGCATCCGTCCATTAAACAAGTGGAAAAGTTAGTTTTATGCTCCGAGTGTTTTTAATAAAAGTTCACCCTTTTATGATGAATTATTATGAGTCAGATTTTCACCTTAATTGAGCAAAATAAAATTCATGTTCCTAGGAAAGTAATACCAACATTGTAACTGGCCCTAGATGTACTATTTTATGTTATGATTAAGGTTTAAGTAAAGCTGAAATGTCAACTAGGACAAATGAGTTTTTAATTTATCAATAGGTTAAAGGAGTTATCCCAGAAACATTGCCATCATTTTCAGATGACGCTATGGGTGATAGTTTATTGCAGATCATGGTACTTACAATATGTACAAAAGCTATTACAATCTTAAAACAGGAACTTTACTTAAAATGCTTTACAAACAAACGTTTTTTCTATATATTTTTCTTTAAATTTGATTAGCTTTAATTTTTACTAATATTAGACATTTTTCAGGTATTCCGAGCCAATACTATCAACAAGAATAACATCTGATGATTATATTTATAAAATGCTAACTGCTTCACCTCATAACGCAAAAAGCTCGTATGTTACATATTATTCAGAACCAGTAAAGAAATTTGTTGGTAAGTAAAACGAAAAATTGTTGCATTACGCTTACAAGCTGCTTGAGCCTTTCCTTTATTTTGTCAAAATTTTGTAAGAAGTATTCTGTCCGATTCATATTTATTTTATACATTCTGAAAATATAGCAGCCTGACTAATAGTATGAAACATTTTAAATCTAGTTCAGAACAAATATACTCAAGTATGACTCATTGAAAACACTAGGGACTCCTAATCCCAAAATGTGAGCGTAAACTACACCCTATCTGTGCTTTTCTTACTTCGTTTTGATTTTGGTTTATGACCTCTGTAGTATTTACCGCTTGAAAAACACACATTTCGTCAACTATTGCATATTTTCGACTCCGATCCTGAATTCGGATTAAAAATTACGGTGTAGCATCACATTGTGGTAAAACGTATATTTTTTAGTTTATAAATATAATAGGACCTAAAGTTGCCTTTATAGAATGCATGCAAGCAGTTCTTTTTCTTATAAATTTTTGGTGACTTCTAATGGCTCTGACACTATAGTTTTGGGAATCTATTTCAAAAAGACCTACGCAAGTGAAATTAATATTACCTACATAACTGTGAAGGGTTGAAAAGTATTAGAAATACAACTTGAAGATCAGTTTTTTTATTTAAAAAACAAACAAAACTAGTAACATTTATTAGCCATTTACAAAAAAATTATTTTGCTTTAAAATTTTTTCGTCTCAAAATTTATACGTTATTTTCCTAGACTCCAACTTTGCTTTAATGAGGTCTACTCTCACCTCTTTGGTGCATAATTGAATTGAAGCTTTTGTTGTGATTTTTAGAGCGTGTTTATCAGCTTGAGTATGGCATGGAAGGCGCGTTGGACAAAAGGTTGGATTTCTCGTCAGTTACTTTTTCATAAGCGGCGGTTCAGAAAATTTTTCTTATCAATTAACGAGGTGAATGCAGGTCGAAAGCATATCAATTTAGTGTGGGTACTTGAAATACTTTTAAAGTCGAATATTTTGGCATTTTATGTTCTTTTAATATACAATGAGCTGCAAGCTCTAAAACATATCTTTATTTATCTGTTAACATTGCCAGGAGAAGATTTTCTGGATGAGCAAAGTAACTGTTGTGCCTGATGACAGAATCTATATCATTTTTCAGGTATTGTGGCAAGTATCTGGAGCTCGATATTATTTAAAACAGATGCCGCGCTCCAACCTTACAAGATGGACGACTTTTAATGGCAAATCAAGTTGATACGTAAAATCTCAATACAAATGTGATTAATGTATTCAACTATTGAGACGTAGAGGCGTAAAATGCGATTTGTTCGAGTTAACCACCTTGCATGTTATATTTTGCCTGGTGATTTATGCTTTAGATTATCGGGAACAGCCGCTGTTATAACAGCCGAAACTATTCTATGCAAATACAGTTGATCAGAGTTCAAACCGTTTACAGTTGGTATTTCCGGCAACTCTCCTCGGGTAGATTTAAATTCGTTTAATGGCAGATTTTCACAGGATTACAATGAAACTCCGATTACTTCTGTATAAGATTTAGCTCCAGTTGTAGGACCATCAATGTGAATAAATAAGCTTGCAGAGGTAATTCATTCATATGAAGTAAACAAATTTTCCACTGTAATGATTTTTGTATACAATCTTCAAGCAACCTAATGAATTCTACCATTTTTCCAGTATTTCCGTTAGTCCGTCGCAGCCAACTGCTAACAAAGATCGTAGAGATAAACCTTAAAAAGAAATATTGGATTTAAGTAAAAAGTATTTATAGAATACCATAATTTACCTGCAGAAAATGACTCCTTATGAGATTTTGTATTCATCTGTAAGGCACAATGTAACTTATGTAAATAGATCCAGGTTCTTGAACCAACAAAATATCTCTCTCTCTCTCTCTCTCTCTCTCTCTCTCTCTCTCTCTCTGTAGTTTCTTCTAGCTTTTCTTACAATTTTTAATATCTTATCTTTTCTGCCAATGTAATATAAAGCAGATATATCAGAAACACTGCACGTTTTTGCTATTTGTTTTCGAGTTTGGATTCTCTCTCGTCGTAACTTGTGCCTATCTAATATTATTGGGACATTAGCTTGTATAATTTGAACAAAACAGACGAAAATATTTCTGCTGCTGCTTTGTCAGATATTTCGTATCTATCGCAAGTTTTAGAAATAATTTTTTTTTGTTCAATTTGAAATTCATTCCTCAGTATCGCGAGATGACTTAGGCATACAATTTCTAACTTGTATTGACCCTGATAGTTGAGATTGGGCTGTTTTCAAGTGTGCTATTTCACGGTTTTCCGTTTAACGTTTTCTCATTGAAGACTTTTCTAACCGTTTGGTGGAAGTAACATCAATATTTCTAATAATCATTTTTCGAGAGCACTGTGGTCTATAAAAAGGTCTTGTTATATTTTTGTATTTTTTAACTTTTCGACAGGCACACACTGACATCTTTGGGTTTCCAGGCAGAAATAGCAAATAATACCTTGCTTTCCTGTCGAAACTTTCAGGTTTTCCTTAAGTAACTTTTACTAGATTTTAATATTTTTTGCATTTTAAATAATATGTCGTTAAAACTGGTATAACTATAGTATGACACAATCGGGATGAAAGAAGTCCTCCAAATTTTTACTGTTTTTGATGAGACTATTACAGCAATTTTCATAAAAGTGGGTTTTTTAGTTTCTTTCATTTGAGATTTTAGCTGATATCTCGTCGCTCGTCCATTCATAACACTTTTTTATCAGTTCGTAAGTGGGTAAGATATTCTCTTTAAGTCACAACTATCACCATATAAAACAGATTTTAATGCACTACAAGTTTTATTTATAATCAAAATAAGTAACGTATTTAGCGAGCCACAAGCGTGTATTTTACAAGGAGAATAAAAGTGTTACTGAAAAGCGTCGTGTGGCCCACAGTGCGAGTCTCTCAACACACGACGATGACATTTTTCCGCTCTCGCCCCGTACTAGCAACAGCAACAAAATGGTCAATATCAATATATGTTTGTATTATTGAATTCAATGAAAGCATTCGAAGTAACTAAAGTAATTTTAACATAAAATTTTTAATTGGATTTCATTTTTTATATCTTAAAAATTAGCTCTAAAACTGAATATTTATGAATAAAATTTGACGGCTATGCGAAGGCTCTTTCCCAAGCCTGATTCAATGCATATTTAACACAGCTTAAATTAAACCTGTGGCATATATTCTGCACTATTAGAAATCAGAATGTTGAAAAAGTTTTTCCTCTCTACCTTACTAAACATGCCAAAATTACGCATAGGGGTTAATTATTTAATATGACGAAGATAGATACTGTTTTATATGCGTCGAAGATGTGCCATACATGTAATTATGTACTGCGATACTTTTTGTCCTATAGAAGTTCAGTTACAGACTGGTGCAGTTTTGACGTTTCGCTAGCAAGACTGCTTCAGAAATATTTCAGAGTTTATGGCGATTCTACTACTATACTAAAAATCATCTTAGTCAAAAGTGTCAATGTATTTGAAAAAGTCTGTCTTATTTTAGCAACCTAAATTTACTTAAATCAAATTATTTTTTGATCGTCAAAATTAGGCAATCTTTCTGGTAAAGTTTTCTTGGGTCATTGGTTTTCAGAACAGCAAACAAATTTCAAAACTGGTGTACTAGTTAATGGAATTTGGGAATACAGTCAACATACATGTTTGGGCCGTTTTCCAGAGGACCCTCTAAACGTCGCATTGATATTGAAGAATTTTTACGAGTGCAATTGAAATTATATAAGGGTAATTCGCAAAACTGGATCTGTGGCGCATAAAAAGGTAGAAATAGAACAACTCTACGTACCAAAGTAGTTGTTTCATAACGTTTCTCAATTTATGGAATACAAATATAACTTTTCAAAATCCGTGTCTCTGGGATGCACAATAAGGGACGAAGGAAATTTTAAGAAAAGACGCAACACTATGTTTTCAGTGCAACCTTAAAATATCAGGATTCGCTAATATAACCTTCAATGTAATGTCAAGTTAATAATTTATAAATAAATTCTAGCCTGTGATAAATACAATACAAGTTGTATTCGGTTTTGAGTTTAGTATCACTTCATGAAAAATGTTGCTTTATAATTATGATTAACAAATAGGAATTACACAAAATACACAAAATTGAAAGAATGAGGAAGGGTTCGCCAATATGAATCTAAACGTGCATAGAATACGCAGTATCACTTCGACGGAAAGTTAAAAATTTGTAAAAATTTATGCAGTTATAGTGACTATTTAAATTAATCATTTCGTCATATGCTTGTTCTATATTTACTAGTCGTTGCGAAATAGAGGTATTTCTAAGTATTACAAGACCCTTACAAGTCTATTTCAGTACGAAAAGTGTATAGAAAATATTTATATAGTGCCATCACTGCAGTGACGCCAACGTTGTTATAGACATTACTATTTTTCCACGAATATATTTTCACTTTGGTGTTTAATTTTATCACTAATATTTGGGGTTTCTACATAGATCGTTAAGATTTTTTGAAATCTTAATAGAACACTTTCAACGTGTTTGTTTTATGAAATGGACTTTTCTATGAAACCTGCCGAACATACGTAAATAAAGATTGCTATATCGGTATAAGATTTAATCATAGCATATAGCCAATAGTTTGCCAATAATTTAAAATGATGACTTATTTATTTAAAAAAGTAAAATATTTATAACTCCTGTAAGAAAGTTGCAGAAACTTATATATTGGGTTGCGGAAGTATGTATTACAGAGATGAAATGGGTCATGGGTCAAGTGGGTTAGTGGTTTTTTGTTTGGGTCACCGGATCAATGAGTCACGTGTATCGACCTAAATTGACCTAGAGACCCAAATTGACCTGGCAACCCAAATTGACCCGGCGACTCAACTTGATCCGGTAACTTAAATTAACCCGGTAACTGAAATTGATCCAGCGATCCAAATTAATAAAGTAACAGATTGGCTTTCTCTAAATAAAGCCATAGTTTAATGATCTTTCAGGTGAGTTTATTAAGCACGTTCACAAAATTATATATATAGTTATCGATTCAGTTAGTTACTTTCTACGCGCATTTTAGATTTTAAACAGCAGACCGAAGAAGAACTGCGGAATTTTATAAGTAACGTAGAACGCACTTATAAAAGTTTAATTGGTCCCTTTAATGGCGATAAGGATAATGATGAACCATGATTTGATCCATTAAAATGGTGGGGGTGTTAATAAAAAGAAGTGCCCACTTCTAAGCAAAATTGTCAAAAAAACCCTAGTAATTTCAGTTTCAACTGCTGTCAGAAAGACATTTTTCTAGTGCTGGAAAAATAGCACGCAAAGATAAGGCTTGGCTCAAGGCTGATGCCGTAGAAAATCAACTTATAGTTTCAGAATCTTTAAAAACGGAATTTTAAAAATATAGCCTAGTCATCATAAATTCATAAGTGATGTAACCTTCTTTTATTACGTAGGTTAACAAGATAATTTATATTTATATATTATAATTCTTTCTTATTTTTAGTGCTTTTGTTTACATTTTGTGATTATTTGATAAGCGTAGACGTAAATTATTTTGGGTCAATGGGTCAATTTGGATCGCAGGGTCAATTTGAGTCACCCGGTCAATTTGGGTCACTGAGTCAATTTGGGCCGATGGGTCTATGGGTCGTGGGTCACACACCTATTTGGGTCACTGGGTCATGGGTCACTCTTTCGGTGAACCATTTCATCTCTGGTGGATTAATGTTAGAGATGTTGCAAACAGCTTCGATTAGAATCAGAGAATTAAATGCTTCAACATTCCGTTAAATATTTCTTTGCTTGTTTCATACCTTTCCACTAATAAACGGTAATAATTGTTCAAAATGATTCAGTCAATATTAATTTAAGATTTGCCGTTATACTTAAAGATAAAGGTAGTTAATCGTTTGTCTGAACAGAGTGCACGATATACTACACAGAATTTACAAATAAAATAGTATAATCTACGTTTCAAACTATTAATACAAATTGACACTGCTTACTTTTTAACTTAAAGCATAACTGCGAACACTACATCAAGTATGATATTTATACATCACTGATAGTTCATCATAGGTGCGGTTTGCCGCTTTTGTTCAAATTTCCTAGTTGCTTTTTTTCTAAAACTTTAAACAGAGAACACAGAAAAAAGATACGATATAAGATACGTAGGGAATTTACGGGTTTACTTCATCACAGGTCTACATGCACTCCGCATAAGTCGTTCAAAATAAAAGGTCACGTCGAGAATGCCATCGTGGCGGCACTATCAACAACTTAAAAACCCACTGCGGTTTGCACAACTAGGGGCCTGAATGGTCAGAAAACGTTATGTCCGTTTCACGACCATAAGAATTGTATTAATCACAAAATCACACATTAAAGGTTATTACCAAAAAACTTCAAAGGTAATTCCCACGAACCAATTTCATAACTCTGTATTACATAAATATGTATAATAACACAAATTAATTATACAAAAATTCTCTAAAATTAATTAATGACTAAAATAACTTGTGAAGCGCTTTTTTGGTGCATAACGATCACGGCAAAGTTTGAAAAATAAAAACATAAAAAGAAATAGGGTCCCCTTTGTACAATAACTTATTAGTGGGAAACTTACATCCTAATAATGTTTTTAAACGTCACCTAGTTTTAAACTGTAGCAATAAATAGGTAGGTAGGTAGTATAGCTAGTCACACGATTATCAGGCCACGCTACGTGCGCAATAATCTTGTTTCCCGTCGCATCGACCGCAAAAAATTATTCAGTGAGTATGAGACTTAATACTTATAATTAACACAATTCTCAATATAAAACCTAAATACAAAATGAACTATTTTCAAATAACATATACACACATACAATTTTTTTTTATAAAATACCTTTAAGTTATTCTTTTAATATAAAACAAGTTTAAATACACTGGTTTACTAGCAAGATATAAGCAAAATATGTTGCAGAAATAAAACATTACGTTAACAAATTAGTTAATAATGCGACATTAGCGATAAATTTCATATTTATACTCTACCAAAATACAAAGATAACAGGCAAGTTAGGCTCTTTTCACTTACACATAATGCATACATTTGATCATAAATATCAAGGTTCGGACAATAATTAGATAAGAGAAACTCTCATAAGGTAAAATCTTAAAAATTTCAAAAGGCAAGATATATAGACAACCTTTTAAAGTTTGGAATATCAATTAAATAAGGTAAAATTTCAAAGATATTTTTAAAGAGAAAGGTGACAACAATTTTATGGTTTGAAATCCCCAGTAATGGCAAGGCACTTTCCCCTGTATATAGATAAAATAAAAGAACTCCCAAGGGAGTAGAGGAATCGTGAAAAGGGATTTTTTTCGTGTCTTCCAGAAAAGAGACTCCGTTAAGCGGTACCGTTCGTGACAACCGTACGAGTGACAAAATAGAAATGTGAATGTAGACTCTGCACTCTTGCGTTGTCTAAGAGAAGACATGCCCTGGGCTAAATTGGAAACAAATTGCACTGTCGGCGGATTTAACGTAAAGCTCAACGGAAGATAGCGGCAATACAAATCTAGACAGAGATTTCCATAACCAAGGCTCAATGTCATGAGGGAACAACCTTCTAAACTATGTTGTGACTTAGGAAAGCAAAAAAGGAAAAATAATAAATGGAGGTGGAATATTTGGGGATTCATAGTAACCAGGTAGAAAAGAGAAGAAGAAGGGCGGGCACTAAGCAAAAGCGATAGAAAAAAGGTGGATAGTAAAGTACTGCTCAACCAGCCAAAATGCAGTCAGCAGTCAGGGGTGGGTGATTACCTCTCTTATGTGATGGACGTTTGTTTTGGGACAAAGACGGGTCCATCGAAGGAAAAACAAGACTGAAACGGAAATAGAGGGATAGGGATAAAAAAAGTAGAAATTTGGGATAAGCATCCCAGCGAAAGGGTACAGATTAGAGAATGTATTTGTTAAAACAGATAGATTTGAGAAACCACTTACTACGTTACCGCCATATTTTTACACCTCGATAATTAAAAATAACGACGCTCTAGATGATACCTAGACAGATCATTTACCTACTGAGCGCATCCACTGTGAGAAATTTAAACAAAAGTAAAACAACTAATTTAAATACATCCTCACGGTAATTTCAAAAACTACAGCTACCACAAACGTACAGAAACGATTAAATGATAGGTAGTTATTCAAAGATAGAAGTAGAAAAAGTCCCAATATACCGAAAAACAATAAGAGATTAACGATGAAGATAACAAAAAGCGATATCCTCTTTCCAACAAGTTTAGCAAAAAACAGAAAATAGTTGCACAAACGTACGCGTGTAAAACACAAAAATGGTTGATAAGGAAAATATAAGAAATGATTGAGATATATCAGAAAGAAAACGCAATAAATGGAAATTTTTCGTAACCACAGCTGTGAAAATATACCTCTATAGAGGCATAGCTCGTGTGTTTATGTGTCCAAAAAGTAAAGTAGCAACTAAATATCAGCTAGTATAAATCCCACAGATTCGATGAGTTATTCAAATGGGAGATACGTCAACCACAACGAAAGAAACCGGCGAGTTGCGTGATAATAAGAATAGGGAAACAAAAATGAAAATTAAAGAAAAATAGCAATTATTAACTGTAGCGACAAATTTTAAAATCTAAGAACGAGAGGATTAAATAATCTTGAAATGCAGGATGTATTGAGGAAACGAGAAAGTTTGAAATAATTCACAGCTCAAGGCTAAGATATATTTATACGGAACGGGATATAGTCAAAAATAAATATTCAACTTAGATAACGATAGAAGCAAAATATATTCAGATAAAGGTAAAAATGAAGGAACCACTATTACTAATTATAAAGAATAAAATTATAAAGAATAAAAAGAGATCTAAATCCTTAATATGCCATCGTCTTTGAGGTTTGTCATTAGAATTTTATAATTCATAAATCAAAGGAGATACTACACAAACACCCAACATAAAAGAAATTTTTATAGCGAATTCTACAGAAGCTTTTAGTTGCATTAGGTAAGAAGTGGTTTGGTTTTATCTTTAATTTGAAATGCCCAAAAGTAGTTTTATCTGACTTTACATGTAGGTAGTTCATGATGATTAATATAATATGCAAGGTAAGATCAAATACAGAAAGGTACATGTAGTGTTAATACAGATGTTTTATTAGTAGCTTCCACTCTTTGCTAACACAGATAAAAACGGATTTTTCATAAAAATCCCTGTATTAAACGCTTATTTAAAAATAAGTAATTGAACACATTTATAAAAGCAATTCCAATACTGAAAGTTAATTAGATTAATGTTTTAGAAGTCTTTAGGTACTAGTTAGGTTCTGCAATAATTCTTGACAAGTTTTATTTTTCAAAGATTGAGGAAATATATTTCGTTATCATTAGATTTAAAAAAAGCTTATATTAAAAGCAATAGAAATATATCTACCAGTTTATCTAAATTGGATAATACTAAGCACCTGCCTTCAAACAATTCAGTTATAAGGCAACTTTTATATAGACAAAGAAAAAACATCAATGATTTAATACACTAAATACTGAAATATTTCTAGATAACGTTGATGAGTTTATAGACCATTCATTTAGGAAGAAATAAAAAATTTATCTTTTTTAGTCATACATACGTGTTGTACAGAATTTAGCCTGGATAAAAACCACTTTACACAAGTTATATGTGATACAATGTTGAAATTCAGTTTCCAAACAAGTTAATTTCAAAATCTTTTTTTTTAATTTGAATAGAGTTATCGCTCAAAAATTTAATTACATACATAGTTAGTACATTATACACCATAGAACCACAAAATTGAGCGCCATTTGTTATACTTTAAAAGGTATCGTTTTAGTTAAGTGCTTACCTGAACAGAAGGCGCAAAATAAAACACAGAATTTGCAAATAGAATAATATAATTTACGTCTGAAATTACTAATGTAAATTAATTATTGACTTTGCTTACCTTATATATATTATATTATATATATATATATATATATATATATATATATATATATACACACACATATATCACTCAAGATTCATCACATGTGCGATTTGTCGCTCTAGCTCAAATATCCTATGACGAACTGGTTGCTTCCATTCCTAAAACCTTAAACAGAGAACGGAAAAAAATACGATACAGAATAGTTAGAGAATTCACGGGTCCATTTCATCACAGGTCTACATGCATTTTTCACAAGTCGTTCAAGATAATCGGTGACATCAAGAATGCTATAATGGCGGCGCTTCCAACAATTTGAAAATCCCACCACATATTACGCATCCCGAATGGTTGGAAAACGCCATGTCCGTTCCGCGACTGCGAGAATTCTATTAACTACAAAATCATACGATAAAAGTTATTACCACAAAACTCCAAAGGTAATTCGCACGAGCGTATTTTCATTTTGCTGTATTACCGAAATATGTGAAATAACATAAATTAATGATACAAAAATCCCCTAAAATAAATTAATAACTAAAATAATTTGTAAAGTTCTTTTTTGGAGCATAACATTACATCGTAATATCATTAGCTTGTCTCATATTTTTATCACAACGATCTTTACCCGCCAGCTACTTCCCTTTTCTGTTTTGTCATTTTCTTTAACTAATTGGTTTTTTACCATTTTATAAATATAAAAGAATAGTCTTTAGCATACATCCATTTTTTAGAATTGAATGTAGCGCGATTCATCTAAAACATTTCTATAAATAAATGAATTTTTATGACGAAAAATGGAAATTTAATCGGTTCTCCAACAAATAATTTTCGTTTAATACTCTGCTTGAATGTATTCTACCAACTTTTACTACATGAAACACGAAAATATCCACATTTATTGTCAAAAGTGAATCTAAATAAATTGGTTTCCTTTTGAAATTTAAATGCCCTTAAACGTTTAGTCGAGTAAGAATAACATGCTTTAAGTTAAATAAATCTCGCCCGAAATTGTTCAGTTAAATAAAAAACTAGTTGCTGCTGGTAGTCTTTTTAAATTACATGTACTAAAAGTATATATTCTAAAAGTTGAAGCCTCTATTCCAGCAATTTATCGTTATATGGATTACTAGAGTATAAACGTATGCCTTACAAATATTGCTTATATAGTTACATTTAGTTTGGAATAAAATATATAATTTTTTTTAAGCTAATTTGTTGGTGAAGTCGCCTATATTGCAGCATTTTGTTTTAATACTGTAACAAACTTCCTTTTCTTGTTATTTATTCGATCAAATATAAGCCTAATTATTAAAAACTAATAAGAATACACTGAGATGCCACTACAGATATCACTGATGATTGTTTGCAAACACTGAATATATATATATATATATATATATATGTATATATATATATATATATATATATATATATATATATATAGCAAACACTTAATTTAAATACCCATTAACCGTATTTTACTCAATAATTTACTTCATATTACTTGTGACTTTATACTCCGACTGTCCACTTTGACGGATCGTTAGGTTTATATACTTAATTTGTAGAGCTTCCACATACTACCAAAAATATTTAGACTTTTGTACATTATTTGATTTTGAATGCTTTATACTGATTCTTTAAAGCACCTTTGTAACTGTCAGTGAATCCATTGTTGATTTAATAGCTTTGTCCTTTTCAATTCTAAACTGTCCGTTTCCTTTGTTATAATACGAATACCATGCTTACTAGGATATACAACCGGTTTATTCTTATTTTGAGTATACATGTTTCCTCCGCGGTAAGCTAAAATGTTAACTTTTTTTTAGAAATTGCTTTAAATTAAAATATTATTTACCTTTTTTATAGATTACACGGAAAAACGCAACAAGTTGCGTTTAATTTTTAAATGTTGATAATAGCGTTTTAGTTATATTTTTAAGCAACTGCCAAAACATTAGTATTCCCAGGAAGACATTACCAAAAACTCAAAAACTGTTATATACAAACTTAACAAACTATACATCTTAAACTGAAAAGTCAAAAGCCAAAAACCACAAATCATTAGTCAGATTAGACATCTACTTTACTTCAATCGTATTGTACAGCGGGCAGAAGTGTTTACCCCTACTATTTTATTACAGCAAAGATATTTTATACATAGACTAGGTTGTGTCGTTTGATGAAAGTTGCAGCGAATCATACTTGAGTTTATTTGATGCTGACTGTATTTTTTTATTATGGAGTATGACTAAATTGGAAGAAAGGCCACTTAAAGTTAGAAACCCTTGAATACTATTTTGATTTTCTTGGAAAAGTTTCATTTAATTTGGGTATTCTATAAAATTTGGAGTTACAGCACTTTGTTGATCTATAATTCTTATCTACATCATAATCAGCAATATAAAGCTTTGCTTCAGGCAATGCGAATGTTATGCAAAAACAAATTTGGCGCATCGGAATCCGAATAAAAATTTGAAGCAATCCTGTAATTTTAAAATTATGCCGTAAGTAAGTTAGTTGGTTTGGGACATCTGCCCGAATAATTTCGTTAGAAATATCTTTTGGTCATTTTGCCAAATTTTTTTTTATTTATCAGACTTGCTCGCGTGTCCTACATTCTAGAGTTTTATACTCTTCACGCAAATCGCTCTATTTTTATGTCTAACACGACAAATAGATTGCTTTAAAACTGCACGTAACTTCTGCATTTTGATGTACAAAGATATTCACTATCGTGGAAAGCAAAATCTCATTGCATTTGAGAAAGATAGCAATACAACACTAAATTGGTGTCAAGTTGATTGTCATTAATACTTTGTATGACTATATATTGAACTCGTAACATTTTATGTTACTGAACTAAATTGAGCGTTGATTACACTCTGCTGGAACAGGCCTTTCTAATTGGAGGCGAGACCACAAAAAAGATTTAATGAGAAAAAACTAGATCCCAAGATAGTAACGCTTCATAAAGCCGCCGCTTGCTGTAATATTTTTCACTCCTCTATTGTACGATAAAAGTGTTAATGATGCTTGAAATGGAAACGTTTCCCATCAGAGAAGAAAAAGGAGTTCAATGTGGAAAATTGAAAATTTTCAGTTCCAGTATTTTCCGCTTAGTAATATTTTACTTTTTGTTACATTTTCATTTATTACGAAAGGTACTAGCTTTACACTGCGTAGTTAAATTTATTTTTGACTTATGGAAACTTCGAATTTTTTTGCTTATAACCTCTAAAGGAATTAAAGAATATAATCCCATTGTCTTCCAATTAATCGCATTACGTAAAGTGTTTCCAGCAAAATCTATTTTCTATGATATTTATAAGTGCAGCTAACAAAAGATATCTTGTTTCCTAGTATTCTTTGATAAAATTACAATATTTTATACAATATTGTATAACGGAAGAATTCAGGTTACATACAGCTATGTACTGAATGGACGTCTAGCTTGTGAATTACTTTTACTCTACAAGGAGTGAGTGACGTAAGAGTAAAATAGTGCATCGGCTAGTGGCGATGCGGGAGGGAGTTCAATCAAAGCAAATTCACTACTTATAGGGATGCACAAATTTTAACTCTTTCACTAATTTCATATACACTTATCTTGAAAGGTATTTAAATTCCCTTTGCCTAATAAAGTCTTTGAGCTGCAACCCCCATCTGAACTAAACCCCAAATAAACCCTACCCGGATGATGGGTGTTACAAGAAACGGTTTTGCGGCTTACATTGCAGGTAGAAGTTGATGAAGTCTTATTACACCATTCTTACTTTCTACTAATTTAAAATAAACATAGAAAAAAGTTTCACTACTTAAAGATCTAACCGATACTGTAAAACATAATTTTCAAACCAATAAATAAAAACAAGAAAAGAAAACACGAACTACGATCTACATTTATTTGGCAAATCTTCGTTTAGCTACAAAACTTAAGATTATCAATAACAGTATTTTGTCAAAATTTAATCAGGGTAATTATTACTTGCTAATTTTCCTCTAAATTAACGAATTTTAAGTAGAAAAATTCGATGCAATACGTTTTTAATTTACTGAAGCATGCACGAACATTAATAGCTCTTATTACGGATCACATCCACGACCACTTCTCAAAGGCAAAAGTCTAACCTGTCGCAGTTCATCAAAAGCTCCCAACTGTTGGTCATTTATTTTTTACGAGACCGGTATTTAATGTCAGCGTTTAGTCTTGTCCGAGATCCTATTTAATTCCTAATAGCCTCGATATTTAAATACCTTCCAGTAACCTAACGTATCAGTTTGTCAACCGCCGCCTTGCACCGTAATCGAGTTTTAAGAGGTTATTTGCTGTTGTCTAATAATCTGATTCGAACTGATCTCCTCCTACTATTATCTGGGGTTTTATAGGTTATATTACCAGATGTCCTCGTTCTTGTTTTCGTTCTCAACACATTCTTATGGCTGTAATTTATGAGTTTATGGTAATTGAGGTATATCGGTTCTATTTCATGGTTAATGGATTTTGAACTCGTGTGAGTTTGTAGAAATAACTTTAATATGACGGTTATTTCACGAGTGCCTATCTGTAATTTTTATGAACTTAATACAAAGGGACTTATAGTCTGTATATAATGTACTAGAAGCTTTACTCTTTATCTTATGTTAATAATATATTGAAATAGCAACGTTATTAAATACAAACTAGCAAAACTACTATATTTTTTCAGGGTGCTTCCTTGCTATATAAGCTCATTTAATTAAATACATTTTTTAAATTCCTTTCTTCTATCTAACGTTTCATTAAATAATGCACTAGCGTTACAATTCATTCGTGATTTAGTATTTAAAAATTTCAAATACTACAATATTAATACAAATTCTACCTGCATAGATTAGCTTAATAATTGCACAGAATTGTCAAGGCTAATTAATATATAAAAAATAGTAACTCCTACTACATACTATTTTGAGTACTGCTGTAGTATAATGAAATAAAATTCTTATTCACCTTGCCTTTCTGTTAAGATACATGACACTTATTATTAAAACACTTTTCTAAAAGGATTGTATAACCTAGGTATAAACCTACTATAATATAAATAGCGACTTATGTAGCTAGAAATTAACTAGAAAGATTTCTATAAAAATATGTAACATATGTTTTGATTAAAATCACAATACCATAAATACAGAATTCACCACATCCACTCAGCTATAGAAAGATTCACGCTCAACAGAAAGGATGGTGAAAGAGGACTCATGGATATAAAAACATGTGCATCAAACAAATAGATAATCTAAGAAACTACTTCGTAGAAAGATCAGAAACGAGTAACACATAAAACGATCATACACCCAAACACATCAGCTACATTACTACAACTTAACAACAGTACCTTGAACCTCATAGAAAGAACTGGAAGAAATAACACTACACGGGAAACATCGACACTACCTTGCAAAACCACATATTGACCAAGAAGCATCATACACATGGCTCAATAAGGGAAACATATTCAGTGAAACAGAGGGATTCATGATAACCATACAAGAACATACAATCAACATATACTATTACAGTAACCACATCATCAAAGATCACAAGACAACAACAGACAGATGTAGGTTATATAAACAACAAATAGAAATAACGGAACACATCACAAGCGCATGCCCAATATCACCAAACACACAGTACATCAAACGACATGACAACGCCACAAAAACAATACACCAACAAGTAGTCTTTCAACACCAACTCCCAAAAGAACATACACCATTATACAAATACACACCGCAAAGCATCCTTGAAAACACAAGACGCAAGCTGTACTGGAACAAAAGCATAATAACCGCCGAAACAAAACAGACATAACACTCATCCATAAACAAAAGAAATTCACACAACTTATAGAAATATCTATCCCAAACACACCCATTATACACACGAAAACAGGACAAAAAGTACAAAAATACATATTACCAGCTAAGGAAATCAAATACATGTGGCGCCAAGATAAAGTAGAAATAATACCGATCATATTATTAAATACGGAAGTCATACCAAACAACCTACACCAATACATCCAAAACCTACAACTACATTCAAACACATTCACACATCTACAAAAATCAGTCATACTCAACACCTGTACAATCACTAGAAAATTTTTAAATGCATAATATAACCTATAGATAAAGGAAAGCACGTTTGACAACTGTTCACGTGCTTATTTACTAAAACCAGATATAATTATTTGAGAAGAAAAGATATAGAAAAAATAATAATAATAATTATATCCTTCTCGAAAAATATCCACAACTATCAGAATTTGCAACAGAACGCTTAGTACATCAGAAAAGAGCAATCTGAAAAAACAGCAAATTCAATGTCATAGACCTAAAACTAATAGGAAACAAAGTAGCCCAAGAACTCAATATTGAAAATGCAAACACAAAAAATATAAATTCAGAAACAATTATTGTCAATTACATCTTACTTCCGATTGGGCTGTTAAGAAGGAGTGGAGTTGCTTATATTTCTACAAATTAAGCATAATTTCTATGGGAACTACAGAACATATAGCGTGTTTAATAAACAAATTCAGTAATTAAAAGAAAAGGATGGGCTTTAGTTGGGCAGTACAAACTGATCACGAGCTTGATTCACAGTGAACAAATTAACACATTGCGGTAACTACAAATACGTGTGAGCAACTAATTGATATTTTAGAGGTTAGCGATGTAGAAGTTATTGAGTGGTTGTGGAAACCCTTCCAAACAAAATTTCTATTTAAACGTGGTGCTCATGGGAGGAGTACTTACCGAATCTGTTCGCCAAACGCACTAAAATAATAATGGTCAAGCTCACTAACGAACAGCATAAAGCCTCCACGTTCGAACGCTATTTTTGTGGCACTCAAAATAAACTTGTAGCATATCTACTAGTTCATTAATAGTATTTTCCATTTTATGATTATTAATTAAATATAAAAATAATCAACATATTTATGCAATTCAAAACGTCAAACAATTGACTCAGTTGAAGTATGGCTTCCTTGATTGCTTTCACTATTAAGTTTTTACAGAAGATTCAATTTCATGACCTGCCTGCTTAAATTAATATTTTGCATTTTTTGCAAAACTTCTCTACAAAAAACATAACAAAATTATGCCAACCAATTTAGAAACAATTACGGTGGCGTCACTACATACAAATGAAGGTCTATAAAAAAAGATTTTCTCACAAAGTTGTAGCTAAGTCTGCTTCATTCTAAAACATATATGGATTCTTAATGGTTAATTCACAATTAAAGCCGCTATAGCCTTGGGCCTGTTTCGTAGAACACGCGGTATAAATAAACTTGTAACATACAATGCTTTTCAAATAACACTCTATCACTCGGGTAACTGGTTCCTAAATAAATTGAAACAAAAATCTACATAAGCTTAAGCTATTTTAACAAAATAATTTCAATATAAAGTTCAAATGTACTTTCCAAAAAAGAAGATTCTCAACCTTAAATCCAAAAAACAATAATCCTGAAACGATTTTAAATTTAAGCTATTGACAAAACTATTCTCCACTCCGCAACCCCATTTAGTGGAAACGCCTTTAAGAACAACATCAAAAATAGTTAAATACCAGCTTTTCATAATTTGTTCATTATCCTACCTAAAATATTTCGTATCAACACCTACATATTACTTAATACTTTAAAGGAATAGTATTATGCTTCAATTTAATCACCACCCGTTCCGTCGGTAAATCATTAATAAATCAATAAAGAAAAATCACTGCGATGCTTAATTACTATGCACATTATAAAACACCAACCATGTTTACTTTCAAAATTCACACATAAATTTTAAAGATGCAAACAAGCCTATAATATTACGTACAATTTGATTCACTTATAATAAGTTCCAGAATGCCCAGATCACACCGGCTTTTCATTTCTTTTATAATTCTTGTTGTTTTTTATCTTTCGAACGAGCTACCATTGACCAAACATAACT
The DNA here is from genome assembly GCA_036346225.1 of Platerodrilus igneus. Taxonomy (NCBI): domain Eukaryota; kingdom Metazoa; phylum Arthropoda; class Insecta; order Coleoptera; family Lycidae; genus Platerodrilus; species Platerodrilus igneus. The sequence goes on from JARFIW010001068.1 coordinate 1,752,364, forward strand.
TAAAATTCCAAATTATTAGTGGGATGAATTATCCAAATTCCCACTCTAAACGGCCACAACGATAATGATTTCACTCTCAGGTGCGTTGCAAATACTTCGCACCACGCGAATCTAAGTTAATATATTTTATCGTATGCCGCGTTTCTGCCTCCCTACATATTCGATGTTTTTATGTTACTGATTGCCATATAACCGATTTTGCTTTCTTTCCGGTTGCGTCCAACAAATCTAATTTTCTCCCACTGTAAATAATATTAATTACGACAAGCGTCTGATCAATACAATGTATTGAATTTAATCTATGCTTCCTACACAAGATCTCACGGAACATCCTATACAATGTATTTATTTGTGGAAATTGTATACGAAGTGTTTTGTGATACTGTGATATCTGCTTTGCGGTTTAATAAAGTCATCGTCCTTCATTCTTACCACGCAGTGTATTTAAAAAGGTAATGTTGCACTTTATTATCTGAATAATTTTTATCGAAATAAAATTTACGATATGATGTTTAATTAAGAATAATTATTTACGAAATCTTTTTTACAAAGCGCATCCATATATTTTGTCTCTTCAAAATTAAATTTTCTTTCTTCCACACCTAATTTATTATTAGCGTGACGTAACGCGTTGCATCTCTTTTACAAACGAGATTTTTTCAAAAATCTACTATCCTAACATCCATGAGTATCCGTCTTATGCCAAAAGTTTTTAGTCAACTAACCAAGTCCAAAAAAGTAATTAAAATAATGAAGCAACAGAACTAAAAAGTAAAAGTTAACAAATACAACCCATCAAACCCTAAAAGAAACAACACTGTGTGTCGCTGAAGGCGAAATGTCGGGAAGCGTCCTTCTCTATTCTATATGAAGATACAACACCCACGGCTACGGGCGTCAAGCCTTCCATCCATGATATTGCAGCGCTAGGATAATACCACCTGAGAAATATTGCGAACTACACCCCCAGTTAAGTCTTACCACAATCATCTGACGATAATTTTCGAATGGACAATTTGTCAGAAAGTCCATTTAGAATTCGGCTCCAGCAAACACGCTGTTAATCTTCTTGCCTTAAAAAATCTCATGAAAAAACCTACAATTTAGTCTCCAAATTAACCTATTTGTCCGTCATGTCCAGGACGTATTTACAGTCACCAACTAAAGCCATATTACAAAAAAGAACTAGTTAAAATTATCAATCTAATTTCAATTAAAAGAATAATTTCCCCAAAATAAAAAATTAAAATAATTAAACTATAGTGCTAACCCATGTTTCGACTTCAATTCTTTTTAACTTCAATCCTTTTGTCTTAATTTACAAGTTTCGTTTGGTTTCAGAATTTTTTCATGCCAATTTCCTCAAGGGTGACCTATTTTATTACTACTTCACATGTCTTTCTCAAAACTTCATCAATAATCAAACATAAATATAAAAATTCAAATATTTACCAGTCACTGAAGAAGTACACCGTGCCTGAGAGTAACATATTAATTCCTTACTTTATTTCTGATTCAATAAATAATTTCATGCCATTGTAAGTCATAATCGTGTTTTTCTGAAATTTTTCTCAATCCGGCAATTGTCAAATAATTTTTTTCCATTTCCTAATTCGTAATTCATAATTCAATTCGCTTTTCAATAAAAAGTCTACAGTACATAAAAATTTCCATTTAAAATAAAGAAATTTCTAGTTTTCCAAATGACGATCAGTTGATTTCTGTCTTAAAAACCTCCCAAAATAAATTTTCAAAAATTTTTTTCAAAAAATTACGTTTTATCAACTATATTTAGAAAAAGGCGACTAATTTTAAAAAATTCCAACTTAAAAACTAGCATTGAAAAACTTTTCAGTTAAATGATCACCAAGAAAAAATAAACTGCCTATACGTTAACGTAAAAAAAGGGTTCTACCAATTTAAAAAAACAAGAAGCAGTTACACGACAAAGAACTGAAGTTGAAAAAGTAACCTTAAAATAATGAAAAACTAGTTCAGGTTTAAAAAAATTTTGCCATAACAATAAAAGATTAACTTCAAAGTTTTGTGCCAAAAATTTTAACCTTATAAAAATTAAGAAAGTCACACAAAAACGATCTTATAGTTAAAAAAAATACCCTATAGAAAAAACGGTCCTAAGAAAACACGACGGCTTCGGGATTAAATACAATTTCTATAAAATAATAGAAAACTACCTTATGAAACTGCCTCATTTTAAAAAAATTACTCTCTTAATAAATAACCCTAATTTTCTCTAAAAACTGTCCTACTAGAAAAGCAACGGTTCTAATAAAAAACAGCTTAAAAGTCTAATTAAACAGCCCTAACATATAAAAATTTTCTATCGAAAAAAACCCTAAAAATGTCCGCCAAGAAATTTAAGAAACACCTAAAGTTTTAAAAAACGGTTACGAATAAAATAATTTCCCTAATTAAAGAACGCTTTAAAATTAAAGAACCTTAAAAATTTAAAAACAGCCCCATGCTTGGGTGTTAAAATTTTTTACTACAAAATAATGAAGGAACTACCTTGTATTAAAAAAATACGCCACCAATAAAAAGCCCTGCATTTGGACGTCAAAAGTTTTGTTATGGGTAAAATGTACAATAGAATAAATTAATTTCAATTTGCCCTGAAGCGGCGAGGACCCCATAACAATATTAGGTTGCATCGGCTAACTGCAGTAGTGCGAAAGTGGATTCCCAGAAAAAATCATAAAAGAAAAGAAAGAAATACAAAAATAATAAATAACATGGCTTAAATACAAAATTTACCCTGAGAGGTTTTTCTCTGTCAAGATCGAGGGGGTTAAGCCGTCGGTTAGAGCAATTCTTCAGGTTAATATTTTTATACGAAAAACGGTTTTTCTGCATAAAACTTCCTTGCTTCTGTATCCTAAATTTTCTTACCTTGCTCTAATATACCTTAAACTAAATTAATTTTGTCATATTTAAATAAACACATTCACTGGGGTAGCTGGATATCCTTTACAATTAGCTGACTTTATCTAGTTCCTAATTAAATTGAAATAAAAATCAACATAAGCTTAAGCTCCATTAACGTAAAATAATTTCAATAACAAGTTAAAAATATGCATTCCAGAAAAACAATTTAATCTCAAATCCGGCTAGGTATTGCTAAAATAAATATATCCTAAAACAAACATTGACAAAACCCTTCCTCACTCCGCATTCTTTTTCTTTCTAATATTCAATCATATTACATTTGTAAGTGGAAACGCCTTTAATAACAACACCGAAAATAGTTAAATACTAACTTTTCATAATCTGTTCCTTGTCCTATCTAAACTATTTTCGTATCAACACCTACATATTCCTTAATATTTTAAACGAATAACATTCTGCTTAAATTTAATCACCGCTCGTTCAGTAGGTAAATTATTAATAAACCAATAAAAAATAATCACTGTGATGTTTACGTCCAAAATTCACATATAAATTATAAAGAAACAAACAGCCCTATAATACTACTTACAATTTGATTTGCCTGTAATAAGCTTTACATATATCGTTGTCATGTAGACCATGTTGTTGTGCTATTTGATGTTGGGTCTTATCCTCCTAAACGAGACGCTTATGGTTATAATAAACAATTCGTATTTACATTGATCAAATTGTCAATAGAAAAATAATCATTTTGTTAAGTTTTGACAATTTATATAACGGCATTTTTAAGATATTTTTAAAAAGCTGATTTAAGGCAACTTTCTTCAAAATTTTTCTAGCTCCCTTTAGGAAGCACCTTTGCATTAAGATAATTTGGGTCAAATCAATAGAGAATTATGTCTAGTATGTGTGGCAACCGTTTAGCAAGAGAGTTGCTGAACACCCTGTATAAAACATGTACACAGTTGATTTACTTTGGATTTTAATTATAAACTTCAATTCAAAAATTACTTAATTTATCATATTTTTTTGAAACAAATTCTAATTTTAATATGTACATGAAAATTCCTTTACATGTAGCCTAAAATATGCGCTTTCATGAGCTAGCAACGCTTTGTGATAATATATAAAGTGAAATAATATAAAGATATTAATCACAACTAGGGCCAGGACGCTTAGCAGCCGTAAAGTATGCCTGGGAAAAAGCATACGGTCGACGCCCTTACCATGCTACTTACGTATACGAAGATCCTATTATGAGTGATATACAACTTTTAAGTTACTACATTAATAAGTTCCGCAACGACCGTGCCCTAACTGGAAAGGAAGTTTCAGGTATCTGTAACAACCTCTTTATTAACTTACATGTTTCGCTTGTTAAATAATACGTTTCAGCTTTTAGCGAAGATAAACTGCAAGCTATTTAAAATTTAATACTAATTACCATACTATTTGTTTACGTATTACTTAGTTTATAAGCACCTTACAATAATGCTTTTGCGTATCATAATATGGAGGAAATAGCTGTAAGACATTTTCAAGAGCAACAGTTTTCCTTAAATGGATTAGAAATTCATTGAATTTTAAGTTAGAATGAAAAGTTGTCATAAATTTCCCAATAAACACTAATAAAATTTGATCATTTGTGACGCGGTGATACCAGGGTACTTTCCGCACCTTTGTAGACACACTTTGCAACGCATAAATTATTATATACGGGAACAAAATACAATTACAAGACACAATTAATAACTAACATCTATATCCATATACAACAAGAGCGATAAGTCTGTAAATGTAAAATTCAATATGAAAAATCTATTTACAGGATTAACACGAGTGCGCGCTAATAAGCACAGATACGAACAAACTATCATACTGATACGTTAAATTTCCGCAATCGATTTATTTCTGCATCTAAATATTAAGTTTCAACTACTTTGTTTTACTTCTTCTTTATTTTGAGTCACTTAAGTATTTATTAACAAAGTAGACTACCTTTTAAATTGAAATGACTACTTATTCAAGAATTCTATAAAATTTCATTAAGTATTTAATTACAGTGTTAAACATGTGGAATCTATTTTAAGTTAATTTGCTTTGGTTAAAAATCTTCGCATTATGGGTTTCTTTGAAATTTGCTTCAAACACTCGCATATCTTAATTAAATACTTTTAATATCATTTCTTTAAAATATTGGTTACTATAAAATATTCTATTACCGCGTTCCGTTAACATACATGTGTTCATGAATTCAGTTTACTAGCAATATAAATTGTCCACCTGTTTATCTGTTCTCGGTTTTTGTAATTCGAAATAGTAAATCTCGATGATTTTTTATAACAAATAGGCCACCCGTCACACACTTAGCTAATGTAGTTCTGCCATGCGGGTTGTATTTATATTTAACAATTTAAGCAGACGTTGTTTTGACAAGGACATCGTGGAAGTCGTCATTTATTTTTTAATTGCGCTAGTTTGCAGATGGTGTTTTGAGAATGATTTTGCAGGTAGTATTTTATCGATGGGAAATATTTTTGGAAGGAAAAGACGTTACCAGTTGGAGCCTCCTCTCCTTGTAAATACAGGCCGAGCGTCGAAAACATTTTATTCTATATGGCGTCTTTCCTCGTGAAGAGACTCCGTAAAGTCACTGTGTTACTTAAGCTGTTTAGAAGCTGCGCCGTGATACGTTGGATGTTGTCTATTGCTCCATAATGGTGGCCTCTCAATTTCCGCTTAAGCATTGGAAACAGAAAATAATCACAATGAGCCATATCTCTGCTGTAGCGCGGATATGGGAGAACTAAAACCTTTTTTCTGGCAAAAATTGTCCTACCGACTGGGTGCATTATCGTGATGCAAGATCTAAGTGCTGGAAACTTCAGGTTGTACACGCAATATCCTTTTTCGCAAATGTTCAAGGACCTTACGGTAAAGGATTTATTTATTGTTTGGCCCTGTGGAACAAATTTTTTATGAACAATTCCACAACAATCAAAAAAGACGATTAGAATGGATAATTGGATATTTGATCATGCAAGTTTTCTTCGGCCTCGTCGATGATGACGTGTGCTATTCTGCACTTTGTCGTTTTGTTTTACGGTCGTACTCAAACACTGTGATTACTCTGTGTATGAAGTTAGATCGGTTGTTAAGCGATTCAGCAGTCCTTGGCTAATGGATAGCCGATTCTCTTTTTGTTCATCGAACAAGTTCTTGGGCACCAGCTTTGCACAAATTTTTCTCACACCTAATTCATCTGTTATAATTCGATGAACAGTATCATTACTCATGCTCACCTTATGTGCGATTATCTTAATTGTTAACCGCCTATCTCGCGCCAACAACGGAGCGCACTCTGGACACGTAATCAGCTGTTACCGATGTGGACAACCGCCCGGAGCGATGCTCATCTTAAAAGCTTTCGCGGCCCTCTTTGAAAGCCCTATGCCATCTGAAAACTTCTGCTGAAGACAAAGCAAAATCTCCATAGGCTACTTTCAACATATCAAGTGCCTCCTAACCAGTTTTTTTTCTAATTTATCACAAAATTCAATTGCGTAACGCTGTTAGATATTTACCTGCATTTTTATTGTAACGCGGTGTTAAAACGCATCCGCCAACAAGCCAACAACCTTTTGTAAGGGTCAAACCACCTCGAAAGTTGACTTCAAAATAACAAAAATTATTTATTTACAAGTAATTTTCTATACGCAAAAATCTTATACTAGCTTAATCTGCTTAATAATAACATAAATTGTATCTCTAAAGGTTCCAAACAAAGTCATATTTGCGTTTTGGATCGCCAAATTTTTGTCAGTATTCATATCGCCATTACAACTTGCTTTTGATTATAATTACAATCTAAAGATCGTTTTTACTTAAAATTAACCGCATCGAAAATTCCTGGTTTTATTTTCTTAGACATCCATTTTAATCAATCTTCATATGTCGAAGTCTACTTCATCAGTTTTCGAAAGTACTTTTATTTTGATAGATTAATATAGCAGGTGACCTTGTACCTAGTTTACTTACTGCTTATATTGGAGTAATAAATATGTCGTCGTTGTTTCCATAAAAATCTATTCAGTAACTATCTATGAAGGACCGAATGTCGAATAACTGATGTTGAATAAATGACCGATTCTCATTAATTTTTCACTATCTCTTAGTAATGCTTGGAACTGATAGTTGGCGTTTCTCTCCTTATTATAATTTTATGAGCTTCTGTAATCATTTATAGTCATTAAAACTTGTTATACTATCTGGTTTATAAGCTTTTACGGTGTTATTGCGTTCCACGAATTGAAGTGTATTCATTCACGTTAGTCGCTAGCGTAAAAATAATAAATTCTAGAACAATACCGAAAGCAGCTTGTTTCAAGGAAAAATACCTTGAATTTCATTTTAGCAATTATGTTATAATGTTTTAAAAATGATAACTTGAGGTTGAATTTATTTAATATTTTTAAAGTGGGTGAACCTTTACACATTAAAACTCGCTTACGGGGTAAAAATTAAATATTGGAAAATTTTACTTTTCTCATTTGTGGGTCGGTTTTGCTCAATGACCTCTTATGACCTCCTTATCACATCAATATATATATATATATATAGACACACACACACACACACACCACACACACACACGCACGCACACGCACACGCACACGCACACGCACACGCACACGCACACGCACACGCACACGCACACGCACACGCACACGCACACGCACACGCACACGCACACGCACACGCACACGCACACGCACACGCACATGCACACGCACACGCACACGCACACCCACACCCACACACACACACACACGCGCGCGCGCGCGCACACACACACACAACTTAAGCTAATGAAAATGTTTTTATAGGATTAATAAATAGTTACTAATCCCAGCAAAAATAAAACAGAGACACTTAGAAAGTGGCTGTTAGTGACGGTGACGTGCTAGGGCTTCCCACAGCTTACTAAATTCGGGGTGGTACACATTCCATACTAATCTGCTGTCAAAAGCTGGATGGGCTCGACGGCGTCATAGATGTGGTGCTCTGATATCTACATATGTTGCAACGACCAAGTATCACGCTTAACCGGGGATGACAGTAATTAAGACACGTGCGGTAGAACGGCTGCCCATTTCAGAAACAAACGAAAGGTGTTTCTTATGTGGAACTGTCGTGGATGTACGCTTTATAAAGTAGTCGATACCAGTCCGCACCTTAAAAGTAAATATTATAATGTTTAACATAATCTAAAATGTCTAAAGTACTTCTCTGGTACTTATTAACTAGGAATTTGTTTAGAAAATGAAGGACAGCCCAAAGAGTTATATGTAATGATGTTTAGCTACCAAAACCTGACGGGTAACGGTGTCGAAAACTTTTGAAAATTTAGCAAAACAAATGCTAAAAGACTTTATTAAAATCGATAACATTTATTGATGTTTTAGCTTCTCTATTGCTGTTTTCATAATACACGAATAATCAAGTAAACAATAGCACCTTGTATCTTGGCTTTATTTTTGAACAATTTCATATAGACGCATTAAATTGTTCCAGAAATACACTGGACTAGACATTCTTTAATCATGCCAAGTAGCACATACAAATTGCAAAGTATTTTGTTATTTCCTCCATATCAGCTTTATAGTGTATGCGCTTCAACGCTTTTTAGAAATTGCGGTTATATAAATGCTAATTTGTATTTTGGCATGGGTGCATAATTTAAACACACTATCAAATAAAATTTCAAGCAGCACATTATATTTAGTACACACGTTACTGAAGTAGCATTTCAGAACCGTGCGCAAATCTTATTTTATAAGCGGTCTCCAAAATTAGACTGATTCTAAATTCTATTTTATGCTAAAAGTAATTACACACGCATTGAGCATAACCCTAAGCTGCTTTGTGCTATTTATCAATGCGTGTTCTTATTCTGTGGATTTTTCCTTCCAGACGATGACAAAGTTGAAGAAAAGAAAGCGGAAATTGCTGCTGCTTAGTGCTAGACTTCATACGTCATGTTTACTTATTTATATATTAATTATTTTTCATTTATTTGTTGATATCCCATGTATATATTCAAAAATCACGTGACCTATAATTTGTTGTAAATGTTATACTGTTGTAGTAGCGTGCATAAAACTATTTTTCGATGTGTCTGAATTATACTAATGAGATGGTAGAGCGAATGAAGGTTTAAATAAGTAAAGCACATTAAAAACGTTAATTGGTGGTGTGTTTTAAATAATAAAAAATAAGCGACACTAACCAAATGCTACAAATACTATATAGATAGCAAGATATATGCTTTTTTGTTTGTAAAAGTAGTATTGTGTATGTGTTTGAATTTAATAAATTGTCAAACAGTAGAATTTTTTTGTATACTAAAACTTTTACTAAAACACTAACACGTAAAATATCGAAAAGGTTGAGACAGAACTCTGTGTTTTATGCACGATACGATTATTACAAGTGGTTGTGTTATTGCTCAAAACTTAATAAACTTTATTTTCATATAGAGTTGTTTTATTTCTTTAACTTATTATTACTCATTATTAAATTAACCTTATTACATATCTAATACGTGATTTTTGTACATTTTGTATTTGTGTGATGTTTGCTAACGTAAAACAAAGATTTAAATCTATAAGATAAAACTTAATTAAAGCTTCTCTTGCACCATGGAAGATTCCTGTGAAATATCATGCAGAGTAAGTTTCTATATAACTTAATTCCAAAGTCTAAAATTATTAAAATAAAAAGCTAAATAAACAACTACTAAATACAATACTAATCCCAACACAACCATTTACTTTCTCTTAAAATTACATTAACTACGATTTTGCAGTACCACTATCTCCAGCACGTCCTTCACGTCACTTTTCCAAAGCAAAAATAATTGACGAGCCTGAGAAAGAAGAAAAACACGATTATAAAGAAGATATTGCTTCTATTCGTATGTCGCGCTTGACACAACAAGAAGTTGAAGAAAAGCTTTTAAGGCAGAAAGAGGATACTAGGATAGCAGAGGAAAGGTGAGAAGAATATGTTTATTTATATGCTGACAGTTATATATTTCAGAGCACTGGCTGAAGAAGCTGCAAGGAAGCAAGCGCAAGCGAAAAAAGAAGAAGCGGCTAGAAAAGCTGAGTTAGCGCGACAAGAAGAACTTGCAGCCCAAGCTGCTGCTGAAAGGGCTGCAGAAGCTGAACGATTAGCAGAACAAGCAAGACTTGATGAATTGGCTAAACAGGTATGCTTAACGGAATTTTCAAATATATAATTATTTTCAAAATTAGTTTTCAATGTTTATATGAGGAGGCTGATAACCTTCTCGATCCTGTAGAAACAATTGAATAATCTTAAAAAATTAAACTTTCTTTCTATATTCTGGTAAAATTGCTTTACTTTAGATCTTGTAAAATAATCGTCCATTATAGAAGTTAACTCATTCCTTGTGCGGATTCTTCGTAATTTAAAAAATCTTTCTATTCAGGAAATAGATGATATTCAAATTGAGCTAGATCAGGTGAAAGGGTAAAGGGTGTTGGAGGAAAATTTTAATTCTTCAATTATTTTAACAACAACCGCAATTCCACGACCAGCTACACATTTGTTGTAGAGGGCACCTCGTTTTTAGTTATTATTGTATGTTCTTCAACGACAGTTGCCTAAACGGCCTAAAAGTTTTGTAATATATATGCCGCTTATTGTTTTGCACTTTTGAACTAGTCTTTCATTTCTAAACAGGACCAAGCTGTTTTAGTTTCCATGAGAGTTGGTTCACCACGATTGATCCACTTTCTTGATTATTGTTTAAACTCCGACATATAATAGTAAACACATTGAAATGTAATCGGTGGGTTCTGGTGTTGGGCGCCAGTAAAACAATAGTGTATGCTCTACGTGTGTGGCTCCAGTTAAACAAAAATTGAGCGCAGGAGCTATATTACCTGTCCACTAGCATGAGGTTCAATTCACAAGAGAGCAAGAATTTGGGCATGGGTTGAATAAGGTAACTCAAAATTTCAGAAGAAAACAGGGCTCCAGCGCCAGCTTTAAGCAAGAATAAAAATAAATTTGACTGAAGGGAGGGGCATCTACCCTCCAACAATTAACTCAATTTCTATAAATAAATAATTAACAATTTACTACAAATATTTTCTAAAACAGTCTCATTACCAATGTACTGCAATTTGTTTTCAGCGTTTACTCTGAAAAGGAAGTCATAATTAAATATAGCATTGTAGACACTATTTGTGTTTTTCACAAATGCAAAAGTTATAAATTGTAAATACACTGTTACACTTTTAGTTATGTTAAAAATTTCTCAAAAATATTTTATATATTATTTTCAGATATAAATAAAAGAACAATTCAATTAACATATAATAAGAAAGCCAAAGTTCTTATTTACAAGATAATAGTTTAGGTAACCAAGTCTATTTCTTAATTCCAAGAACCAAGTTTATTCAAAATTTATTTTTACTTAAAAACAATTTTAAAAATATAATTATGGGTCTTCGACTTTTTTAAAATATGTTAATCAAGAAACAAATACTTCATATATAAATTATTGGTATAAAGATTTAGAACAAACAATTTATAGTAATAAAAGGTACTATACGTTGAAATTACCACTTGGAATGTAAATGTGTTTTTATATGGATTCTTCACTTATAACAATTCAAAATAAATTACGTGCTTACATTATCCCTAAGTACAAAAATAAATTTTGTATTAAAAGCAATGCTAAAGTTTTCAGTGCTACAGTTAAATTGCAAGAATGACTATTATTAAGCAATTCTCTTTATTATCTTCATTATTTCGAACGACTAATGCTTTTACAACAGGCATATTAAATTTCAGTTTATAACTCGCTTTAAAGGCTTCACTGCATAACCAACAAAACTTTTAGATATCTTATCGAAACTATGCAAAACCATTTTAAAAACGAATAAACATTTTTTCTGCTATTTATTCAAAACCAATAACAAACAATATCCAACTTTTTATAAAAAGTTATCTCCAAATAAAATAAACCACAAATTTTATAAAAGCATCGAGCATCATAGAACTTGTTTTATCTTTGAATATCAAACCTTACCAATTATCAACATTTCGATTAATCACGTTAAATAATAATTAAAATAATTAAAATAATTAAAATAATTAAAATAATTAAAATAACTAAATTAATTAAAATAATTAAAATAATTAAAATAATTAAAATAACTAAATTAATTAAAATAATTAAAATAATTAAAATAATTAAAATAATTAAAATAATTAAAATAATTAAAATAATTAAAATAATTAAAATAATTAAAATAATTAAAATAATTAAAATAATTAAAATAATTAAAATAATTAAAATAATTAAAATAATTAAAATAATTAAAATAATTAAAATAATTAAAATAATTAAAATAATTAAAATAATTAAAATAATTAAAATAATTAAGATAATTAAAATAATTAAAATAATTAAAATAATTAAAATAATTAAAATAATTAAAATAATTAAAATAATTAAAATAATTAAAATAATTAAAATAATTAAAATAATTAAAATAATTAAAATAATTAAAATAATTAAAATAATTAAAATAATTAAAATAATTAAAATAATTAAAATAATTAAAATAATTAAAATAATTAAAATAATTAAAATAATTAAAATAATTAAAATAATTAAAATAATTAAAATAATTAAAATAATTGAAATAATTGAAATAATTAAAATAATTGAAATAATTAAAATAATTGAAATAATTAAAATAATTAAAATAATTAAAATAATTAAAATAATTAAAATAATTAAAATAATTAAAATAATTAAAACAATTAAAATAATTGTTGTTTGCAAATAATTTGAACCAACAGAGACATCGACAGGATTGAACTCGCACACGCGCACGTTCACGCTAACGCGCACGCATACGTACACGCACCTTTACTCGCACACGTTTAAGTACACCCATACTCACACGTATCTGTATAGGCACACGCACACTCGCACAATTACAGGCCTGTAGGTAGGCGATCGAGCACAACAAGTAGATAAATCTTTGTTAAATCTAAGAAACTAAGTCAAGAAAAAGGTTCCAACAAAACTGATTGTATTCGGAGTTGTTCAAAACCCTTGCCAATGGAAGTGGGGCGTTGGAAGGCCACAAAACAATTTCTGTACTTTATTAGTAACTCGAATATACCTTAGAGAATCAATCGGATGGTTTGGTCTGTGAAATATTTATTTTATAGGCTTTAGTATTTTTTAAAGAACTTCCTTCAAGTACCGACCAAACCAATTATTTCTCCTATGTTGAAAATTTTCCCCAATCCATTCTTCAATAAGTTTTAATACTTGTACTCCTTAATTTTTGAAATAACTTGTTAATGAAAATTTGTTTGTTACTATGGAAAGTGTTGTTTTTAAGTTGTTTAATTGATCTCTCTTTAGTAGTTTATTACGCTTTACAACTTATTCCCTTATTGTCATTTCTTTAAAACATTTAGGTCTCCTAAGTCCTGGATTATTTTCACTACCGCGATATTTGTTGGCACGTTTGATAGCTATTTGTCAATAATGCTGTCTGTTTGACTATGTCAAAAAAGTTTAATGCTTCTTTTTCTAATTTAAAAAACAAGTATTTTGCATCCATGAAGTGCGTTTAATATTATACGTGTATATGGCAACCAAATGCTATAAAATTATACTAACGCAGCCGTTGTTAAAAGCATTTGCACAATATTTGATTGATCTTCACTTGAGAATAGAAAAATTAAATGTCCTTATAATTTGACGTCAAATTAAATACAAAGAACTTTTAAAGCAAGCTCTAATACCGATTTTGAGATTAGACAAGAACTGCAATATTAATTACTAACGTACCCTTTTAGTATCCCTAACTACTATTTCAATAAGGTAAGAGTCGACAATCAAAACAAAACCGATAATCGTTTGCGTTATTGTGATTTAAACGTACGCCCTTAATCAAATTATATACATTTATACATTTGATTTTTTCCTTCGAAAGACCCAGAAAACCTAGTTATTTGTTAATATTTCTACTTCAATTTACATATGCCTAGCAAAAGTATAGCAAATCTTATATACTAAATCGTTTTGGGATTAATACTGAAAAAATGCATGTTCGTTTTGAAAACTTTTTGATTAATATAGTTTTAAGCTAAATCCGTTAAAAATTTACTTTAACAAAGTTCGTGATCCATATTAGATTTTAATTTATAAATCTGTAAAATTTCCTCAATTTTTACTATTGATTTTAGAGTTTGAATTTTATTTCTAAAATATGAACTCCTATTTATTATTAAAAAAATCTATGAACTTGGGTATACTAATTCTGAATTTTTGATCAGGCTGAAATTGAACGAATTCGTCAAGAGGAAGAAGAAAGACAACGACTCGAAGACGAAAGGAGATTGGAGGAATTAGCTAGAGCTGAAGAAGAACGACAACAGCTTCTTCGGCTCGAAGAAATAGCAAGGCAAGCAGAAGAAGAACGTGAAAGAGAACTTGCTCGGCAAGCAGAAGAACTTGCCGAACTTGCGAGACAAGAAGCAGAACTCGAAGAGCAGGCTCGTCAAGAAGCTGAAACTCGAGAGCAAGCACGGCGAGAAGAAGAATTACTGGAACTGGCTCGACAAGAAGAACAACTCAGAGAATTAGAAAAACAAGAAGCAGAATTAGCAAAATTAGCACGGGAAGAAGCTGAAGCTGCCGAACTTGCTCGGCAAGATGCGGATATAGCTAAACAGGAGGCTGAGCTGGCTGATTTGGCAACACAAGAAGCGGAGTTAGAGGAACTTGAAGAACGACAACAAGCGGAACTGGATGCTATTGGAACCGAAGCAAAAGAACTGCAACAGGGGTACTCACGTGAAGAAACCGTTACCTCTCCAACTGCTGCAGAAGACGAAGAAGATGCAGAAGAAGAGGACAACACACCCGCCGCAGAAGATGAGCAATCAGGTGGAGTTCAATATGAGGAGGACCTTAAAGACAGCAAAGCCGATGTTCTTGAGGAACCTGACGAACCAGAAGAAATCGATGACGAAGAATAAACTAAAGTATGCCGCAGCATTTATCCTAATTCTAAGATGTTATCGTAATAACAATGACTTACACGTTTTATTTCTGATATATACCCATATGGGTTGTTATTTTTAAGTCCCTATTTTGGACTATCAGTATTCTAGTTGGATTTTGAATTGGTTGCAGGACACTATTTGTGTTTAACTATGATCAAAACTAAACAACTTCTGCTTTCGCTTTTATTATATGGGTTTTTTTTATATCAAACACTTAAACGATTATAGCCACAAGTGTTTCTAAAGAACAGCAAAAACGATCGACGCAGCCAAGGTTAATTTTAAGGGTAAGTTACGACATGGTGACAACTCAATATTTATAGAACTACATATTACTGTGATTAGGTAGAAACCAATACTTTGGCAGTGACTTGAATGTATCCCCTCGATAGTTAGGTCTCTTTCTCTAAAGGAAAACTTATTGTCACTAATATAACCACAACAAAAAGAGATACCTAGTTTGCAAATGCTGCTCGTCTAAATACAATTAAAAAGCTATTATTAAAACTGCAATTACGCATATATTCAAATGTTAACTAATATACACTACAATAATATTTATCCTTCCAGGTGAAAAAAATACAAACTTTTATACTTACAACTTGACGGAGCAAATTGTGGGTGTTCTGTTTATAAACAGTTACACGTAGCAGAAAAATATCAATCATACAACATATTTGAGAGAGAATTTTAAGTTCTTAAAGATGTCACCATAGTTGTAAAACACTTTTAGTACATATATTCTTTTTTATTTATCTTTATGAACGTAATATCATGCATAAATACATAAAGTTGTTTATACAAAGCAACTTTATTAAAGCTACATCTTACAATATTTAATATTAACTAAAAATCGGTGGTTTACATATTTGCATTCTGTAGGGTGATAGCATATAGAAAAATTATACCGATCTATTATTTTTCTGAGGTATGTAGAATTTTACTATAGCAATAATTTTGAGGTTCAAATATTGCATTTTAAACTATAATTCATGTATCTTTTTTAATACTTGTCATATTGCTTTTAAGGTTTTAATACTTGTAGATCCGATAATTGTTGACAAGATATTTTATTTGTGTTCAAATACATTCTTTATGGGCTGCTACGTGCTGAATTGACATTACGTTACCTATTTATTTTTACTCTGCAGGGATCAGAATGACGTAACAGTTAAATGGAGCACCAATTAGTGTTCATTGGTGTGAGGTGAGTTCTATGAAGCCAATACAATACTCTTAGGGGAATACAATTTGTAACACTTTTACTAAATACTAGTTCGCTTACTTGAAAGGTCTTTGGACTCTCTCGTCTTTGTTTTTGAGCGCTAACTTTACTAAAGAGAATCCCAAATAAAACCTATTCGGATGGTGGGTGTTCCGAATAATGGTGCACATATTATTTACCATTGCTGGAGGTTGATGGAGCCTTACTTACACTATCATCATCTTTTTTCTAGTAGTCTACTGTAAACAAAAATAAAACTGCACGTAGTGTATACCTATACTATATTGTAGAACATAATTATAATAGTGAATGCCAAAACGAACAACTATGGTCTACACCTAATTGGTCAAAAATGGATGTAGCTAAAAAACTTAATATTATCAATGACAGAAATTAACAAATTTGATTTTTACGTGCTAATATGCAAATACAATTGTGTCTTTCTCTTTATGAGAAGTTGGTATGTACAATACGCTTTAAATAACCACGTATCAAAGCAATAGTCCTTTTTAATAATAAATTAGCTGTATAGATAACTATTATTACCATCAAACACAATTATTTAGTACATTATATGACGGATAACAACAATTCAACCAACTTACGATTTGTTCTCTTTAAAGCTCCGTTGACATAGAGTGTAGCTAACGTTATAGGTAAAATCTAACATATTGTTGTACAAAAGCACCCCATGCAGGCAACTTCTACGTTAACTACGGGTATCTCACATCCGCGTATTTGTACTCGCGTTTAAAAACTTTTTTTCACTAACAGTTTTGGGAGTTGTTTACCGCTATGTTAACTACCTCGTCCCGCACCGCGATGGTGGTCTGCGTGTCGATTGGGAGCTCTCCTGACTGGTGTATAGTATCAAATAACTGATGAACGAATCTATCACTGGGATCATGTATGCTATCTTCGTTCTCACGTATTGTGCGTCTAAGCTATCCACATTTCAAAGTCATTGTCGTTCTGTCCGTGTGAACTGTCATTTTGTTCTCACGATTTTACATGTAATACCGAATGTTGTGTCATTCGACGTTCTTAACGCGTTAATTTTATAGATGGTTTTATAAGTTTATGTTTTTGGGGTGTATATTTCCATGGTTAATGGTTTTGAACCCATGTAAATTTGTACAAATAATTTTATTACAACGCTTATTTCCCCGGTTTATCTCTGTAATTTTTTTGAATTTAATACAAAGAGATGTAAAGTACCAATATTTATTACTATTTGTATTTAATTCACTGGGTTTTTTCTATTTTAATTAACATCATATTGAAATAGCAACGTTATTAAATGTACACTATCAAAACTTCCAAAATTTTCAGTTCGTCTAACTAATTGAAATTAATAAACCCCTTTCTACTACTCAACGTTTCCTTAACTAACGCGCCAGTGATACATCACTATACTTCTTAAATGCATTTTTAACTCACTAAACCTTGACAAAAAGAATTTTATTGAATGCAGACCATATGGAATTGTTAGATTTTTTTAATATTGAAGGAACTTAAGAATTACACACTTGATATCAGTAAAATTCCTTAAATGGCATTTAACATGTTTAAGCCTACTAAAAGATTAATTTACAATTTCATCTGAACGAAGTTTTAAATGTTATCTAGGAGTCAAAACAAACTTTAGACGGTAACACTCTGTTTACAGATAAACAACAAATTTTTGTTAGTCATAGTCTAATAGCAGTACATTTATATGTGTTACTTCGAAAGATTTTGTTATAGCTCTCTTCTATATTTTTGTTAAATCATGTTGAAATTTTATACAATGCCTATTCTTCTTATAACAGGTTATCAGCGAATAAAGAGCATTGCTATAACAATTTCAAACAAGATTTCATTTATAAAACAATATAATAGTAATGGGGAGAGATACCACCCTTTAAGTATACCAGCTTTAGCTTTACTGCGGCAAAACACAACCTTATTGTTTATGATTACAACTTGAACCCTATTTTTGATATTCAGTAGAGTGAAAGAATAATATTTCACTGATACCTTTGAGGATATGGGGATGGGGTATATTACATAAAAATATCGGTAGATAATGGATAAAAGTATTTAAAGTATGCCGCCTGCTATCGATTTCGATTCCGATTTTCGTAAACATAAAATTCACCAAAGTAAACAATAGCGTCAGCTTTTTTTATAATAATAAAGCAAAACATAGAAAGCAACCGTTTTGCAGAAAAAAGCTTAGAAAGTTATTAAACCTTAGTAGAAAATTTACGAATCGGGTTAAATTCAATAGGTGCTCACAAGCACGTAAAGGGATGTTTACTCTTCAAGTACTGAATTAACTTAGTATAAATATAATTAAATATATACTCATCATTGATAACTTCTACAAAATAAAATAAAAGTTTTTAGGATAACATAAAACCTAGTGTAATTTTAAATAGATATCTTTTTTTTAAATCTTTTCAGTTGATTATATCTATTGTCCCACAACAATACTCATTTAATATATAAACAAATAAACAATAATTTTCAGTAACTCTAGAACCTTCTATCTTAATTATATAAACACTAAGATAAGTCTAAACATAAAAATCAATAGCACAATGCAATGTGCTTATTGTCTGAAGTGAATAACCTGCAAAAAGCACTATATATCGGAGATTATTAAAAACTAATAGTGCGATTCAGTTCTAATAGCAAACGCCTAAAGCACAAAAGTCTCTATAATTGAATAAGGGAAAGTTTTTTATTAATAAACTAAATGTAACACTAAATGTGCAGCATTTTTAATTTCCAACTATTATAGCCAACCACTAAACTCCATTTTAAATTAATCATTTATTTTAATTTGCTATAAAAGAAGATTTTCTACTGGAACTACAAACGCCATTTTTACATAATTTGATAAATCAAATCAAACAAAAAAGAACCCCGAATTATAAATAGTCAATTTATTAAAAATCTTGTCTACAAGTCCATGATGACAACTAAAGTATTATTTCAAATGCCGTATTTCCAAATCAACATATTTTAACGTTTCTTAAAGTACTGTTTTACCATTTAATTGTGGTAGTGGTACTCAAATCTAGTAATGAAAATTTATTTGGGAATTTATAACCTTGAAAGAGATTCCTATACCTAATTCTCTGTCACCTTTTCATTAAAAAATACAAGTTACAATCTTCGTCAAGCTCATTTGTACCAACTAAATAACAATTCTGTTTGTCAATGTGCACATTTTTGAAATAAACATAATGTAAAAAAGACATTGGTTTTTTGATATACAGATTAAGTAAACTAGATTCATACAAAAGCATACAACTTAGGAAAAAATCAATATACACAAAGTCAGTTAAGTTCATATAAAAAGCATGAGTACTGATGTAAAAGGCTTAATACAGTCCTCTAACTGAGGAAACTAACTTCATTTTTAAAAATGCGGAATCTCTACAAAAAAAAGAAACAAAAGTTTGGCAACATATAAGAGTAGAGGTTTAGACAATCGTTAATTAACAAGGCATTAACAAAACCTATGTAATAACCACTTTTAGCCTTCAGTTAAGGGAAGCAAATTAAATAACATTTATAGTATTGTGCATGATTTTGATTTAAAGGGCTGTCAAGGATTGTTAATATGAGCTAAAAAATCAAAACGTTCGTAAAACCTAAAATATATGATTCTAATAATAATAATAATAATTTTAATAATAACAATTATGGTATAATATAAATTATAATAATAATAATAATAGTAATAATAATAATAATAAAAATAATAATAGTAATAATAATAAAAATTCAATTCTTTTCAATTCAATTCAAATTCTTTTATTTATGGTAACATTACTTCGCCATAAGCTAATCTTACATGATTGCTTATCTTGGTGTTTATAAATAAATTAAGTATTTTCTATTACATGTGAAATTTTACTCAATCTTTTTTAGATTATTAAAGACTTCTTAAAAGTAACAGCTATACAAAAATGTTAATAATTATACAAAAATGATACGTTCACCTTATGTTAACAATATACAATTCATATCCAGTTTGGAAAACATTAGAATTAAAACACTATTGATATCTATAGATTTTTAAAATTATTAAGGTGATTACATTTCACTAGTGAACACCTAACCTATTACAAATTTCAAGACATTAATAAAATCTACATTGGTATATTACATTATTATAGTTAGTTTTCAATTCAATTTATTTATTTACAACTTTGTTCTCTCTCCACCATAAGCTAACCCCTTGAGTTGTTTGACATGGTGTTTAAATTATATATACATTCATTATAATTTATAATATTTCAAAAGTATATAAAATAATTAATTAATAATACATAATATGTTTCTTATACTAACTAAATATAGCCTAGTAAACGAATGGTCTTTTCTTTCTATACAGTACAATTGTAGAACTTTCTGTGTATAAGCTTTGTTCCGACTCAACCCTCTTTCTATTATAATTTTACACATTCATTTTTCCTGCATTTATTTATTATTGTTTATCCACTTAGCGTAAAATTTTACAATTACCTTTTTTATTATTATTTTTATTAAAGAAATTTCAGGAATTTAATTTAAAAAATTTAAAAAGCTGATGAAGACTTATTTTTTAAAATTTAGTAGTTTATTCCATTATACTGTTTACATACACTAATACACTAAAAATAATAATTTTAATAATGATAATGATAATAATAATAATAATAGCGAAAACTGCAATAGGTTTTTAACTGTACGACACATTCTTCTCTTCTGTAAAAACTTTTCAAATCAACGACAGAACATCGGTCTAGATATGGATATTGCTAAAACCCTGGGAAACACCCAAGAGTCCATCACAATTTGTTTGGAATTTTGCAAAAAGATTGAAATATATAAACACATTTAATCAAGTACGCCAACCTTGAAAGGTATAACAAGTATAACAGAAACTATATACAGGGGCCGACTATTGCTATGTTATCCATAACGGCTAATGACCACTGCTGTCGGTGCCGCAATTTATAAAAAATAAAAAATAATAATAATAATCATAATATTAATAATAGTAATAATAATAATACATAATAATAGTAATTGTATTTATTTAAACGCATTAATAGTACCACTAGGTAGCTGGTGACTTAACAATAAAATTGTTTCCAAAGAACCTAAGACAGGGTCTGTACAATACTTAAAAAATCAATAACATAACCATAAAAACCGCGGGAGAGGACTTTCAGGCAACGTAAATATGACAATAGATATTGTGAAAAAAACTGAAAGTGGGTGGTATAGTGAGATAACATACTATCTATGGGAGGAGAGAGGATGCATGCGCATAAGCACACGTCTCTAATTGTTTGTTCATTAGAATTATTAAATCTCGAGTGTTTGTAATTTATATTTCGCCCAGTAACGAAAAGACAATTAGACGTTTAACCTTGCTATACTTATCTTACATATATCATTCGAAACAGACTGATAGGACTTTTCTATAGAATCTTTAATCTTCTCTTTGTGACGCTTAGTTTTTGTTTGGAGCTTTCATATATCTCTGTAATATGAGTTCCGCTATTTAGCTATTATGCGTTTTTCGTACTATTTCTATCTGTCAGAGTCCCTCACGTTTTCTGCGTATACTTGCAAAGTCCTTTAAGATAACGTTAGCATAAGGTACGCGGTTCAGTCCAACTCAAACAATTCAGAATTATTGAAATATATAAAAAAATTTAAATTAGCATATAACTACAAACGTCTTTAAGTAAATTTTTTTAAATAACCCTGCTATCTACTGGGTATTATTAAAGATATACTAATTGCAATAAATTTTTTTCTAAACCTAAAGCCCAATTTATTTTTACATTTTTGTGTTCAGTAATCAACTGTAAGATACTTTTGTATAAAAAATGTTTCTTGTGATTAAAAATTACGTGGAGTGTCAATAACAGATGAAAACACAAGAAATACAACAATAAAGCCTTCGCGAATAACAATCAACAACCGAGAGCAACTCGACAATGCCTTAGATTTCATAAATTTACTTTCTTTAGGTATATTTCGCACTATTTTTAGTATAACCAATTCGTCTCATTTGTTTCTTTAACAATTCGTTAATGGCTTGTTCGGTTTGTTTATAAAACCCCACACTTGTTTACTTGAGGCTTCAGTATATGGTAGAACTTGAAACACTGACTATAAAAGATATAACATTTGCTCAAGAACTTTTTGTTCACAAGTTTTTACAATTGACAGGGGTTTAAAATTGTGAGTAAAAGTTGACACATTTACATAGCCTTGCATCATGCACACTATAGTGTAGTAGTAATTAATTTAAAGAATTTTTAAATTTGTATTTCGAAAACATATTTGGTCGGTTCAGTAATTTCAGATAACCTAGGTTGCTTGTACTATAAAAATATATTGTTTAGATATTTACTTAAGCACTATTAATATATTTCTTAAACACGTAAGTACTATCAAAACAACCTCTATACATTCTTTGATACTCTTTTATATACTTAAATACGTGGAGAGTAAGAGTTAGTAGCTATATTTAAAGGTTTTAACCATCTTACAATTTATTTTCTACAAATTTGGTACATCTAACTACTGCTTTAGAGTTAGTAAAGTGCAAGTTGAGCTTTGAAAGAAAGAGAAACTGAACTGCACTACTTTTGTTTAGAAGATTGTTGACCGATATGATCGAATATCTTAAGGTTTCTTGAACATTGTTATTCTGTAAAAATTCTTATACGGATTGTTAAACATAATTTCTGGAAATTGCAATAGCAACGCTAGGTAGCTCTTATAACACTGAACATAGAAATTGGAGCACTCTAACCAATTTTCTCATTCAGTCAACCATTCTTTTACATGAGAAATAGCAGGCATTCAGCAAATGATAACCTTATGTTGATAAGAGGATGTACAAGTAACATCCTAGCTATTTGCATGGTTTAGATAAACAGGTATATTTAAATAAGGCCTAACCATTTTTTGAATACAAAGTTTAAACTAAGTTCTTATTCAGAGCGATTTTTGACATACGATGATTTACATAACTTTTTCTTAAGATAATTTATCAATTTTTATGACTTGAGTTATGGTATATATAGTTATTAAGCTATAACAAAAAAATTTGTTATTGGATTGTATAAAACTATTTTATAGCCATAATATCGTTTTGCTTAAATTTGCATTTAAAATCTTCTGGCATTTATGGTTGCATATTATTCCTTGTATACTTTTTCAGGATTTTAAATGTAATTGTTAGTATAAGTAATAACCAAAAAATGCATTAGCTTGTTGTATATGTAATAAGCGTTTTATTGTATATTAAGTGTTATTGTTATAGATTTTCTATAAATGATTAATTACAATGTATGTGTATTATACGAAACCTGTTATATAATTAAATTTTATTAAGCTTTTGTATGATGTTCCTTTTTGAACCTGGCTGCAGTTGTGTTAATTTCATTCTCTAATTCATCCCCATATCTATTTTGTAGAAGCATCATTTATGGCTAAACAAATGGTTTAGAAACATCGAAACAAACGTTTGTCTTTATAAATCTTCAAAATCAGGTAAGAATTCTATTTATTGCAATTTGTATTTAAATAGCTGCAGAGCAGCGGTTTGAATGCACCTCATTTACTTAGAGTGTCCTATTATCCAGGATTTTTACTTCTGTAGTATCCCGCCTGCAAAGCTTGGGCGTTACGGAAAATATAAAATCAGATGAGAAAAAGTGAAAAGTAATTTAAAATGGACAACTTATTATTGAAGCGCTCTGCATAATTTCATTCTCGTGTAAAATAGTGTTTAATAAGCTTGTTACGTACAGTTTTGGCCCCACAAAATCTATCCGGTAATCCACAGAAAAACTCGCTGAGCTACTCCGCTTAGAATCATGTTTCGGTAAAATACTGAAAACCTTGAGTGTACTAACAAAAATGGCTGCCTACTACCTCAGGGGGACGGCTGGTCTAGGTGTTTGTATACGGTCCGTCAAGTATATCGGGTGTGAGATATGTCTTTAACGGGAAGTATCTTGGACGCCACATAATTTCGCGTAGTTCCTAGGAATAAGCCCTAGAAAGAATAACAAGGGTGTTCCAAAATCTGAATTAAGAGAGTAGTTCTGGCTTAAAAGTTACTCGAAAGTCATTATTACACAATTGTCTAAACATAAGCAAAACTGATTTTAATACATTTTTAATAAAATGTTAAGAAAGCTTTTGTATATACCTAATTAAAAATATTCCATTCAATAATATATTCCAACAAAGTTACAGATATAATTTGTAACGTATGCAAGATGCAATAAAAATCGAGTTTATACAATATTGTTAAATACAAAGAAAACGGATGTGTTAATGACATCTATAGAGATCAAATTGTCAACTGGACAACATCATACAGTACAATGTATTCATTTGTATCATAGTTGCCTGTTGTTAACCAAAAGAAACCACCACAGTCTTGTCATTTTCACATGTTAGGTATATTAATGGCATACCTCTTTACTACAGAAAATGTGGGAATAATGACATAGCTAGACAGCCACCGTAACTAAATAATTCAATTACTTACAACCAGATGTAGAGTTAAACAGAAATGAAAAGTTTGTCGTAAACATGCCGTTGATAATGGAACAATGAATGAGAGTCCACATGGTTGACCCAGGATTTTCGACACAACCTACAAACACCTAAGTAGATTTGGACGGCTTACTTCCCAGTAAATTAGTACATATGTGTATATATTGTTGTGGATTCAAAGGGTTAAACTTGAGGTAAACAATGAAATTTCAACCACCCTGTATAGAGAAAAGAACAAATTATTTACGCGCAAAATTTATTTATTTCATTTAGGGAGAACGGACAAGTATTGACGTATTTTTATAATGAATGATCGAAAGGTTAAAAGTACATAAAGAAAAACAGTTTAAAGTAAATAGAATACGCATAATTAATTTTAATTTATTTTAATTCAACACCTAAAAGCATAAGGAAACCCACTAGGGTAAGAAAATCAATAATTTCAAGGCAAAAGTTTTCTTAGTAACAAGCAAACGTCAGTTGTTCCTGATACGACGAAATATAAAATCTAAGAATTGTTGTTGTAAACGGTCAATAATTAACGAACACCTGCGTTTTTAAAAAGGTTACATTTGTCGAGATTATGAGCATATTAAGACAGGAATTCATAGAAAATATTTTCAACCGTCAGTTTAGTTTGAACAACAAGCTAACAAAGTTCTTAAAGAGCAAGGGAAATGCACGATCGGATATATACTACAGATAGAGACGGAAATAAAAGCATTGATATTGAAAACTCACGTACTCATACACGTGGAGTGGAGATGGGCTGTCAGCAATATCGATTTTCTAGAACTCAAGTGGGGTTTTGAACGCGACAGCAAACATGCATCAGACAGAAATAAAGATAGTACAGGCGGAGTTTTATGACGACAGAGTATATTACCATTGGTTAAGAACCGACAGTTTTCCAAACGTAGACCAACGCGACAGGTGGGAGCGATTTCGCATACGTACGGCACGTAGACAAAGTAAATTTCAGGAATTTTCAACACGGTTGTATCAAAATTTGTAGAATCTAAATTTGAAAATAAGCTTTTCACGTGAAGTGTGTCCGGGGGTAGCATTTTAAACTAATATAAATACTGAAGGAAAATTATTAAAGGTCTTTTTGTCTTCTCGTCGCTTTTATACTACTTTACTACGATAAACCAACATTCTAGTAGAGTTTTTGTTATGTGAGTATTAGATATGTTAATACTACAGTAAATATAGTGCTAGCACGTGTAAAATTATTAGCAGTAGCCTTCTATTTATTAACGCGAAATATGAGTAGTGTATATTAAATTAACAGAGGTCTGGCTACTACTATACTAAGCTACAAAATCAATAAATGGAAGTATAATATATGTGGGGTAAGCTTCACAAACAACCAGGAGTGTAGGCTGTTATGGAATGGTACTTTGAAACAAGGCGCTTCGCTCGCAATTGGAGTTATTGTCTGTGAATAGCCGAGTATCACAGCGCATGATGACGAATCCAAGGGGTTCTGGTGATCGTCGTCGAAGGAATGGAAGCCTGAAGCAGTCTCCAGGTAATTTATTTCAAATTTCTGTTGTCTGATAAACTTTTGTAAAATTATGGTGCTATGTGAGTGAATTTTGGGGTTTATTTATGGTTATATAAACTTATTGGAAAAGATACATGTACTGAACAATTTATTGGGGTTTAAATATTGAAAAAAAAGTGTATTTAAAACTTACTAAATTTTATTCTGAATATAAATTAGATTGTAAAGGGTAAACGGGTCTATAACTTTTGTATTAATCTATGCAAGGTAAAAGGCATATACTAAATAAACTGGGTTATTATGAGCTCACCATACTCCGGTGTACAGTCAATGTAGGGTAATATGTGGGGCCCATCTACTCATATCTCGTTAAATTTGTTTGCAAATAAGTAGAAAATCAAGGACTTTAAAAACATATCACATTTGAGTGTGTAATTAGTGTACCAAACTGTTTTTATACATGTGAATAATTTGTCTGTAAATAACGGTAAATAAAAAAATTGTATGATTGTTGTATTATTTGGTGATTTTATTGAATGGTGTGCAAGTGTGAAGGAAGAATGGTTGTAAATTTAGGTATCCGAGAAGAGGCACAGCTGAGCTAGCCAGGGAAGCTACTAAAGATTGTTGAAGCAGAAAGCAACAGGGTAAGAATTTTTTTTTAAAGTTGTGCATTTTTGAAAATTATTTGATGACACTGGCACGATGTTAAAAACTTAAAATCCCCGAGAACACAGCAATCTTATGACGCCCAATTCGTGGGACTCGAATGAGTTAGATAAAGGACGAATGTTAAAGCTTTGTCCCAGCTTCGTCCAAGAATTTTTCTAAGATTGCACAGCAATCTTATGGCGCCCAATTCGTGGGACTTGAGTGGTTGTTAAGAAACGGTTCGAGTGTTCCAGAGATAAATCCACGGTCCACAGCAATATATATATATATATATATATATATATATATATATATTGCTGTAGTAGCCCCCTCACTTGTTGTAGTCGGATGTAATAAACGTTCTACTTAACGCCGCCGCTACTATGATCAATTTTCTTTCAACCCATTTATGATTACCTGTTTGAATTGATAAAACGAAGTCAATCAACATTTATATAATGAAAGGAAATAATATTTACAATTTTTGAAATTCTTTAAATACACCCTTTAATCAATTAATATCAAATGGATTATTTATTTCAAAATTTATGTACTTTTAATTCAATATAAAGTCACCAAAAACAACACCTTTTTACAAAAAAAATCAGGAGCGTTCGAGACCTTTTTATGATTATTACGTAAGTTATGCCGATTCTTTACAAATTAGTGAGAAAATTAATATATTCAATGTTAATTTAAATTGAGAAGATTCCTTAAAACCAGGTAGGTCCGACTTGCTTTGTTTTGTGTTGTGAAGCAACACCCCTTGTTGTCTTCAATCGAATACCAATGTTCTGCTTGGTCAAACCAATATTTCAGTACAGTTGCCACTTGCTTTCCAAAAATCACCTCGTGCTTTGTTCTATATTTCTCTGCCTATGCTTTGAATCTCTTCCCTTAAATACCACTTGTAATTCCAGACTTAGGATCATAAATTAGCAGCGTATTAGAATTGTCCCATAATTATATTAGAATTAAAATTAGAATTGTTTTATAAGAGAACCAGAAATAGTCCAGAAGCCGATTACAATTGAAATGTTCCAAAATTAGAATTGTCTTTTACGCAGATTAGAAACCCTATCATTATAAATATTTAATTTAAATTAATTAACCAATTTCTACTCACGTTTTAAAAAAAAAGCGGCAAAAACTTTTCATGTATTCTTAACACAATTTTTATGTAGCACTATTTTCACTATATTCTAAACTTTATTTATTTAACTCGTAGATTTCTGGTTAAAAGTGATCTGGATTCAACGTGCATCAAGTATAGACTGACCTGTCTTATCACCGGTGGGTGTTAAATAGCCTTCTTTTACTACCTCCAGATTGGGTTTCCACGCAGTTTTGCAGATTGTCGCGACCAACCAGCTTTTGTCTTTAATATTCCCTGTATTTTTAAGCTGTTTCTGATGAAATTTCTTCGGATTTCCGTGTCATGGTGTTTATTTGCGATCTTTGATATATTATAATTTCTTATCGTGGTCAGACTTTCAACTTACGTCTGCTGTTTTGTATAAATAATGCTTTTGGATGATTTTACAAAAATAAATGATGTAACTCTAGTGCTGTTTTTGTTTATGTATTTATTTATTTGAAAGTGCGTTTTCTTGTCAAAGTGCTCATGGTTCCAGCGTAATTGCATGAAGTTTTGTTAGGTTTTATCTTATCTTCTGCGTGTTTTATTTTATAAACTTGTATAACACTTCTCAACTTGTTTAATTACATGTACGACTATTTCTCTGCTGAATACGCGTTCTATTGTTGAAAGATATGCTTACTGGCATTGTTTAAAGTTAATTACGGTGTTAAATGCTTGCTATTTACATAATGTACGAATTACTTATTATTTATTACGGAAAATATTTTCTCTCTAAATATTTTACATAAAGTTGCTCATTAATGAGTAAGTTGTAATGAAATTAAATAAATTTT
This sequence comes from Platerodrilus igneus, assembly GCA_036346225.1. Taxonomy (NCBI): domain Eukaryota; kingdom Metazoa; phylum Arthropoda; class Insecta; order Coleoptera; family Lycidae; genus Platerodrilus; species Platerodrilus igneus. Next base: position 1,781,304 of record JARFIW010001068.1, read on the forward strand.
TGTTTATAATCGCCAGTTCAAAAATGGCTGTCAAAAACTACGCTGCACTTTTTCAGTTGTCTACCTAAGATAATTGTATTCTACTGATAATCAACAATAAAGGAAAATTAGTTTCATCTGTCACTTTTCGAATTTCTACAGGACTTTATAGTAGGACCAGGACTAACATGAGGAAGCTTAATGCTACAACTAAGAACCGCAAATCAGCCATTACTAAAAGAGCGCAAGTGGTGGCAAGACAAATTTTTCAAAATTCGAATGAAAAATCAAGTTAAAAAATTGGCATAAAAAAATTGACCAGAAAAGTTGCCAACCTCAAAAGCAACAAAAAATGGTAAAAGAGCGAGTTGGTACTGTAAGTCCTGTAATCAAGATAGAGTGACAGGTATGTATGTTCTATTTGCTAATTCTACCTACACGACGAAAGAAGACAACAATGAACGATACGTCTATCCGTATTGCTCTTAATTAACATGCTTATTTTGTTCTTTGTTCTTTGTGACTTTGTTCTTTGTTACTTTGACGATCTTACCAAAGAAGACAAGAAATAACATATATTCTTGTGTTTATTGAGCTTTGTCATTTGTTCAACCTTGAAACAAACATTCTTTTATTCTTTAATTACTAGAAAAAGATACTTAATAAATAATATAGTGTATTTATTAGATGCTTGATGATCTATATTGATACTTGATGCAGCTTGGCGCGAAGGACCTGAAAATGTACATAAACAAAACCGACTTGCACTTGAACAATCTTTAATTTGCTAATCTTAAAAGAGTAAATGTGTATAAATTATTTGGAACAACTTGCACGCTTTGCTATATCAGCGGCGGGAAAAGAGCGAGCACGAGAACGCATGCTCATAATTAAGAAGAAAAAAATGTAAATTCGCAAGCCATCACCAGAGGGCGAGCGTGTTAAATTTGAACATGAAATAATAATGCGTAAAATTAATTTACAGCATGAAAAAGGGCTAAACATGCCCCCCCCCCCCCGCCTTAAAGGGTCTAACCTTCAAAGGCCAGAGAAGAAAACTAGTTGTGATATCTTATAGACTAATAAAACTGCACAAAAGGCATCACTAATTAGAGCATTAGGATAAAGTGACAGTAGGTAATGGGCAAATCTTGGAGAAAGAACATTTGATGACTCCAGATGCGGTGCAAATAGAGGCCACCTTAGCAATCCCATCCCTACCATGATGCAGTGTTTCACTCTTCCAACTTCCACTTGGTGGGTGGTTGATCATCTTTTTTGATAGAGAACTAAAAAGTCGATTTTCAACTCGGATTGATGCGCCTCCCATCTAGTGCGATGTTGCAGCCCCGAAATGTACTCCTTACTCCATCTTTTCCAGAAATGCTGCTGCTTAGCTTCTACGGCTAGGTAAACTGTCAAGCGTGAAGCAGGAATCGATGTAACATCAGGATCAGGGCATGAAGTTAATGAATGTCCAATTAAAAAGTAAGCGGGTGGGATTAGTGGATAGGGGAGATTAGGGCCTGGAATTTAAAATTGCCTCTATTTGAATCAATGGTGTAGACAGCTCTTCATAGGTCAAGATGAAGTTGCCTACTAATCTATTTAAATGGCGTTTGACTGAACGCACACCAGTTTCCCATAATCCTCGAAAATGAGGCGATTGTGGAGGAATAAAATGCCAATGCATGTCATTATGAGCAGTAGATTCTAAAACATCCATTTTCTGGTTCTTTAAAAAATTGCCGAATTTTTTTAACTCAGAATTCGAACCAACAAAATTTGTGCCATTGTCGGAATATATATTACTTGGCAAACCCCTACGGGCAACAAATCTTCTTACAGAAAGTAAAAATGTGTTGGTAGATAGATCAGTTACAAGCTCAAGGTGAACTGCCTTCGTAACAAAGCACACAAATAGACACAAGTATGCCTTTGTGGTTTTATAACTACGACTTTTACGGTTCTTAATGGTGAAGGGCCTGCATAATCAACACCAACAGTGAAGAACGTTAAAGCAGACTGAGTGCGACATAAAGGAAGGTTTCTCATGATTTGAGAAGTTGTCTGAGCAGAAAATCGATAGCAACTAAAACAGCTATGAACGAACGACTTGCTGAGATAAGTTGCGATCTAAAGTAATCCAACATTGTTCCTAACAATTGAGAGTAAAAGTCGAGGACCCGCATGATGATTATACAAATGATTATGCACCATTTTGAGTTTAGCTAAATGTTACTTGTTAGAGTCTTACTAAATTTTCACTTTCTATTGGGGTTGATTGGTTAATTAAAGTAACCCGTGGGTTCCTTAATATCCCCAAATGGAACCAGTGAACTTTAAGGAAGGATTTCCTTAAAATGATGGAACGAAAATATCTTCCGACTATGCTAGGGGTCTATTCATTGGGTAGAGCTTATGAGAATTGGTCGTGGTTCTTTTTACAAAACAGTATTTGCTTACTATGGCTTGATTCGTATCAAAACAGGGATTTAGGAAGGGCGCCATCAACTCATTAAGTTTTAAACACAGGGTTTCCCTAAGGGGGACTTGGAAGTCATTAGAGAGGAATACCGTATTAACTGCTAATGCAGAAACTGTAAAGAAAATTTAATAAAATTAACAAAGTGAGGACACAACAGGTATTCTCCTGCTACCTCGTATAAAAACTGAAAAGATTAATTATGCAGACACTTTTATAAACACGAATATTAAGTTTCAAATTCTAAAAGGGCCTATTAAAGTTTCTTGTTAAATCGGAGTTACCACTTTATGCCATTTGTTCATGTACCTGGTTACACTATTTCTGAACTCACTTGTTCAAAATAAAACAATTAATTAAGAGAATTAAATGTTGATTTTTTAATTAAAAGTTGTTTTTTATAAAAAATTGTATGTATAAAATTTACGTTTAAAAAAGATAATATAAATTTTATCTACCCTGAGGTAGGATTATGAATTCGAAAGAAATATCAAAAACTTTAAGTGTTTCTTTTGCTACAAAATTTAACTCAAACCTCTACCAAAAGCTGTAATTAAATTAAGTATAAATGAAACTTTAGTCAGAACTCTATGGATTTACTTAATTTCATTAATAATAATAACTGTTATTACACTGCATTTATATTGGCAATAAAAATTTATCACAGTCCTTTCTAGTTTGCTAAACAGAATAATAGCACTAATAGGTCATCGTAAAGTTATTTTCTGGTGCAGCCTTGTATAAATGTTCGCCAAGTGCAGACGTGATGTAAGAATAATACAAATTGCTTACTTCGTTTCAACTGGTGTTGTTTGTGTGATGGTACTACATCATGTGTAAACAGATGTTTATACATACGGTCCTTGGGCAAACAATTGACGTCGCCTCCACATGTTGTACAGCAAATAATCAGCTGCGTTATTCTTGTACCTGACCATATGAGCGTAAAGCGTGTTTCCTATACGCACCAAAGGGACAAACCAAAATCCATAACAACGGTTATTACAAATATGCCAAACTTCGATGTACTACTATATGTAGATCGATACCAAAATAATTATCTTCGTGTAGTTGTTCACATAATTACTTGTAAATTCATACTTGCAATTTCAAAAAGACTATTTTTATTGACTATCGGACGTTAGATACAAACAATAAAATTTCTATCTACTTTGCAGAACATTTTTTTAAAATGTAAACATACAGTTTCATCGCAGAACTTTTCATTAAATCCAACTACTATAGTAAAGTTGAAGAACGATCATGTTAGACCAATATTTTCTTAGCGCTGTATTGACGTGATTAAACTATAAACTCGATACTCGTAGATGCAAATAAAGGATAAATATCATCTTGAAACACAACATTTAAACGGCTTAATTTTTATAAAACCAGACAAATCGGAATCATTCTAACAATGGAATATACGAAGGAGTCTTTCAATGAATATACAAAACGATTATTTAACAGGTATCCATCTGAATTTGCAGAAGAATTTGTAAAAGAAATATTTAAATGAAAATTTTAAAAGTGTGTAAAAAATATTTAAATGAATATTTGATCGTAGTGTGTAAAAGAGCGCTACAACGAAATTATTTAGTTTGTCTAGTAAATTATTTTTAATTGCTTACCATTATTAAAAATCACTAATGCAAGTGTCTATTACACTTGAGTTCTTCTACTACGGCTTAAAGCCACACGCAAATTACTTGCTAGAACCTTCAGGTTCTCCATGGTAACTTCGTGACAAGTGTTCTAGCTAAAGTGACCGCTGGCACATTGTGCACGACATAGGAAAGCTGTTTGGGCTTGATATATTTATATTAATATTTAACGCCTGATGTTAGCAACCAAACTAGCATCTCTGTATTGCGGTTAGACCACACGATTCCAATAAAGATATTTATTTAATTGAAGATGTTTACTGGTATAATGGACCAGACAAAAGAGTGTATAAAACTAATAATTTATTGGTGTTCTGCAGTTGTCAAAAAAACTGTTACAAGAGAGCAAAATGGGATGACGTTTAGAGAACTCGTACTTGGGATCTTTAAGTCTACTTTCGACACGAAAAATTCCATTGGAATCTAGAAAAGGATTTACATTAATATAGTGCTAGAAGGCTTGATTGAATTATTGCATTTGAGATTTTCAAGAACACATCATCCTAAAATGACCACAATAGGCCAAGGGTATGTGTGTTTTAGTGTGAACCAAATTCATAAACACCTGGATGTGTATCGACCTTACCGATACTGTAAAGAATTTGAGGATCATTTTTTATCCATTTGCGTAGCCTAGAATCACCACTGGAACACATTGATGTTAAGGCACGACAAAGAGTTTGTGCAAAATCGAAACAATCAGAGCCAGTTAACAGATCGTCGACATAAAAGTCCTCCCTTATAGCTCGGGAAACATCTGTATAAGAAGCTTCACATTCAATATCAAGTTGAAAAAAGCTGCGAAATGCCAAAAATAAGGCTAAGGCAGTGCCATATGTGACCATTTTTAAATTATACACCTGAAGCGCAGAGTGCGGTGAAGATTTCCAAAGAATACGTTAAAGTGGTCTCAGACTTGGTTCGACAAGCACTTGTCGATACATTTTTTCGATGTCCGCAGATATTCCATATTCGTGTTTTCTGAATCGAATTAGAATTGAAAACAAATCTTGTTGGATAGTAGGACCAATCATTTGTAGACTATTAAGTAAATGCCCCCTAGTAGTTACAGCAGAGTCATCAAAAACCACACGGAGCTTTACAGTAAGGCTTGTTTCCTTTAATACCCCGTGGTGAGGTAAGTAGTAGGACATTTCAGGATCAAGTTGTTCATATTCTTTCATGAACGAAGTGTATTGTTCACGTATAGTTGAATTGGCTTGAAGCCTTCTCTCTAACGAAAAAAAACCGTCTTGTTGCCGTTTGCAACAAGTCACCCAAAACAGATGGTGGTTGCTCTAAGGGAATTGTTACAATAAAGCTCCCACTAGAGGCACATTTAGTCGTTTTGATGAAAAACGCTTCACAAGATTTCTCTTTCTGAGAAAATGCCTTTTTTGTAGTAGACTGTTCAAGTTCCCAGAATTTAGCAAGCTGAGATTGTACGTCACTTTAGGAAAGTAGAGAGGATCGGATAAGTGAATATTGTTCGGGATGTAAATATTATTAGTGCCACCTGAAACTCTGGTGAGACATTTGTGATGCAATCTATTACTAGACACGAAAAATTTATCTTGAATGGAGAATGCTGAGCTGACAATTGCACGTTGCATTTGGAATGATCTTGAGAAGAGTTGAGGATAAACCTATTACGTTGACCTTGGCTGGTGCTATTTGTAAATTTAACCTTTTACACACACTGAAAGTTATAAAATTTGACTGCAAAGCAGAGTCAAGCAAAATCCTTACAGAGTGAGTTTTTTCGAAAAATTACAAGCGAAGACTGTAGCGGTTGAAAGCAAAACTTGAACAGTGTTTGATGCAAATGCTGATACAAACGGACTGGTTTTATTTTAAGGTTCTCTTGAGTTGGATTGACCTTAGTATGATCATGTAGGAGAGTATGATGTATTGATTTGCAAATTTGACTTGCATACTTAGAGGAACATTGCTAACTTAAATGTTCCCGTGAAAGACAATTATAACACAGATTCAGATCCTTTACTTTAGAGGACCTGCTTGTGGCTGAAAATTTTAAAAAATCGTTACACCCGTAGACGAAGTGTGTTTTGTTACAAAATGCACACGAGTAGGTGCTAGTTAGTCACAAACGTTTTCGTTATGTGCCTAGTTTTATCAGGACCCAGCTTATCCTGTTTTAAATTGAGGGTTTCTTGTAAATCCGCAGTGTTTCTTAGAAAGCTCTTTTAAAACCATCAAGGGTGGGCGATTCTGTGTCAGAAGTGTTTTTAAGGATCTCCCACTGCCTTGCAGTGTGAGAATCAAGCTTGTTTGTCATTAAATGTATTATAAGGGTATTGAAAAGCTCTTGTGTTTCCGATAATGATTTAAGTGCATTGACATGCTTAAATAACATGTCATGCAGGTGACGAAGTTTCTTAGCGGACTCCTTGCTCAACGAATCTAGATTCAGTATCGATTTGATGTGGTTATTCACAAGCATTTGTGGGTTGTTATACCTTTGACAAAGGCTTTTCCACGTTAAAGCATAATTTTCCGATGTAAACTCTAAAGATTTAATGGTAAACAGTGCATCATGGTTCAACGAAGCACGGAGATAAAAAATTTTTTGGATATCAGTGATGGAGTCATTGTCATGAATTAAGCTCGTATACAGATCTATATATTCGAGCCAGCAGTCAATTTCCCCACTATACTTTGAAAGATTTATTATCGGAAGTTTTGGAGCATTTTGGCTTGTCGAAGCTGGGTTGCTATCAGAAACGCTTGAACCTATAGGCGACTGTGGCCGCAGTGGATGTTGATTGATTTTATCACACAAGTATTCTACAGATAAGACTGTTGCATAATAAAGATCAGTAAACTCTTCTTGAGTGGCATAACCAATATTTGGATCCTCAGCTAGAACTTCAATTTGTAATTAGATGTCGTTAGATTGAGTTAGCAAGGGCATCGCACTATTAAGCCGTTTTTGCAAATTTGTTGACTATAAATTCAGCATCAATTTTTTCCAAAGAATTTCTAAATAATTAGACAAAGAGTAAATAGACAAAAGTCCATTGACCCACCCAACCTAACCTTGATGAGATGCCCAACACTATTTAATAACAGAAGAATTACAATGCGTTATGGAAGTGGAGGATATAGCATTAAAAAGAAACATGTGGTAGGATTCACGTTTAACAGGTCTGTTGTTTAGTGCTTAAACTTGTCATTCATACCCAGAATTGAAAGAATGATTGTCCTTGAGCATTAAAATTCTTTCTAGAGCTTATGCTACTGCAAAATGTTTCATTTGATCACTTATTGCCTTTTCTGATTTTCTTTTTGCAAATAATGAGTACAAAATTACGCAGGTCCGTTTTCATTTAAAATACTGAAATTAGTGGAAGTAATTTTGTAGTGCTGAATTCCTTATTGTATTAAATATGGCTCGAAAACTACCATGTTAGATGCTTGATGATCTATATTGTTACTTAATACAGCTTGATACGAAGGATCTGAAAATGTATATAAACAAAACTGACTTGCACTTGAACAATCTTTAATTTGATAATCTTGAAAGAGTAAATGTGTATAAATTATTTGGAACAACTTGCACGTTTTGCTAGGCGGGAAAAGAGCACGAGCGAGCACGAGAACGCATGCTCATAATTAAGAAGAAAAACAATGTTAATTGCAAGCCATCACCAGAGGGCGAGCGCGCTAAATTTGAACATGAAATAATTATGCATAAAATTAATTTACAGTATGAAAAAGGGCTAAACAGTACTTTTTAAGGATAAATGGATGGCGTTATTGACAACCTAAATTCAAATCAATTTTATTAAATGTCTACGATCAGTTAAAGTATAGTGGTCCTACCAATATATAGAGTGTTTCAAAATTGCACGGCACTATTTTAAGGGAGTGTTCTTTAGCACAAAATAAACATAAAACTTCTAATAAACATATGCCCTAAAATGTACCCCTATGGAGTTATAACCCATTTAAGGGGGCTAGGTGAAATTGAGTTTTTTTAATTATCTGAAGAACCACAAAAGATATTTTATTCAGATTTTTGTCGCTTACCCATGTTTTTATGCCAAATAAGGTAGGCTTATCCATTTTTCGATAATAAAATCAGGAGCGTCCCATTCGGGAGGGAACAATCACGTTTAACCCAGTAATTTTTTTGTGTGTAAGCTTTTATAAACTATAATGCCAGAATTAGAATCTTTTGACATTTGTGAGTAAAAAAGTCACTCTTGTTTGAAGTCGATATCTGTAGCCATTTTCGAGTTAATTGGGGTGAAGCATTCAGGATGCCCTATGATACTTTATATACCTACATAGATGTTGAGAGTTGAAAATATTTACTACAATTAAACATTTAAAGTAACTGTTCAAAATTCCCACCATTTTGTTGTATGCAGCATCTAGCACGGAGAATCCATTGCTCTGTGACAAGTCTTATAACATCAGGACGATTCTTAATAGTATCAGCAGTCTCCATGATCCGATTCTTTAACTCTTCTTGCGTGTAGATATACTTAGAATAAACTATAGTCTTCATCCAACCCCAAACAAAATAATCTAACGGTGTTAGATCTGGAGATCGAGGTGGCCATTTAACAGGTCCATTTCGGCCAATCCATCGGTTACCATATTCTGCGTTTAAATAGCCAGTGACAAAATGAGAGAAGTGGGCTGGGGTACCGTCATGCATAAACCAAATCCCACATCTATCGGGAATTGGAATATCCTCTAACAGCTCATAAAGATTATTTTGCAGAAAATTCAAATAAAACACTCCTGAAAGTCTTCGTGGTAAAAAAGAGGGACCGATGAGATTGTCATCAAGAAGTCCACACCAGACATTTAAGGAAAATGTATCCTGATAATGATTTGTGACAGTAGTAAGGGGGTTTTCTTCATCCCAAGTATTGGTATTGCAAAAAATGGTAATTCCATTTCTTGTAAAGGTAGATTCATCAGTCACTAGCAAGTGGGTCAAGAAGTTACGATGTCGTGTGCATTTTCGAATTAACCACTGCGAAAAATTGATTCGTTTGATGTAATCTTGCTGTAACAAATCTTGCACAGATGTCACGTGAAATGGGTACAGTTGCTGCTCGTGCAATGTTCGCCAAACGCTTGCAGATGAAACACCAAAACGAAGAGACAATCTTCTGGTGCTAGTACTAGGAGATAACTGAACAGCATTGAGTATTTGTTCTTCAACATTTACATCTCGTCAAAATCTTTGTCGACCAGCATTTACTCGTGTAGGTTTTAGCGTGCCAGTTTCCCTAGGACGTGTTTCAATGGATTGAAATATTCTACGATTTGGTATCCTTCTAGTGTGAAATTGTTCTTGGTATCTGCGAACTGCAGCAGCGCCATTTCTCTGTACTTCACCATAAACTAACAGCATGTCTGTTTGTTCTGCAAATGTGAACAAGTTTGTGGTGTCTCCCATGATACAACAAAGTACCAACAAAGTGCCAATTTACACAAAAACTAACAGAACTAGTAACACATATTAGAAACTCACACACAACACACACATAACAAAGGTAATTCATAGTAGATACATAATCATCTGTCAAACAAATAAACGATATGCAACTGCTATAATGTAGAGCTTCTAATATCCAAGGCTATTTGATTAATATCGCATTTTGACATTTAGCTTTAGTCTTCAACATCTAAGTAATACATTGATGAATTTGAGACATATGTATAGTTTATACATATGCCAAGTTGTTACAAAGATATTGAAGGCATATGTTTATTAGGTTTATACCTATACATATGGGAAGTTCATATTAAAACTAAACGAATAAGGTATGTATCATAGGGCATCTTAAATGGTTCACCTCGATTAACTCGAAAACGGCTACAGATATCGACTTCAAACAAGAGTGACTTTTTTACTCAGACATGTCAAAAGATTCTAATTCTGGCATTATAATTTATAAAAGCTTACACACAAAAAAATTACAGGGTTAAACGTGATTGTTCCCCCTCGAATGGGACGTTCCTGATCTTATTATCGAAAAATGGATAAGCCTATCTTATTTGGCATCAGAACATGGGTAGGCAACAAAAATCTGAATAAAATATCTTTTGTGGTTCTTCAGATAATTAAAAAAACTCAATTTCACCTAGCTCCCTTAAAAGGGTTATAACTCCATAGGGGTACATTTTAGGGCATACGTTTATTAGAAGTTTTATGTTTATTTTGTGCTAAAGAACACTTCCTTAAAATAGTGCCGTGCAATTTTAAAACACCCTGTATATATATATATATATATATATATATATATAATATAAGTAGTGGGTTTTAGGTCTGCTGGATGATTAATAAAACTCTTTCTATTACATAAATTTTCGAATATATTTATATTCTTCTTCAGAGGTACTATAAAATATACAAACGCATTAACAATAAATAACTACATTTAAGATATACTCACTAAATTGAGGTTTAAAATATATTAAATGGCATCAGATATATAAATAAAATAATGTAAAAGTTGTTGAAACATATAATAAAATTACTTTGTATAGTTTTCGATGTTGTATTTTGAAGTATATCATTTAAATTTTGGCAGTTATTTTGCATACTTTTTGTTATTTTTTTATATCATAGTTGTATGCATGTACATCATCCAGTATGTATTGATAAATATACAACCTTCATCAATACGTATACATACACATACATATATCACTTAATAAATATTAATTAATTTAAATATTCAAACATATCATTAATATTTTAATAACCTTTGTGTATCACTTAATTTTAATTGTGGTAATAAGACAAACAAGCTATAATTGATCATTTTGTTTTTTGTGACTAAATTTATTATTTTTGTATTCATAATTTAAAGCTTAGATCATCAACTCCCGTCATCTTATTCATTGTATATGGGATTTTGTAAATATAACATATTTCTAAAAATTTTCTTTTATATTCATTTTTATCTCTATCAATAATTTTGATATTTTGGAAATCTACATGGTGGTCTTTATTTATGATGTGCATTGATGAGGAACATGCATTAGGCTTTACCCGAACATCACTTTTGTGTTGGGTAACACGTTGTTATAAATTTTGTGAAGTTTGACCTATGTAACTTTGATTGCAATCAATACAATTAATTTTGTATATAACATGTCTTTCACTAAGAGCCTCTGATGGATCTTTGATTTTTGAAAAGATTTTTCCGGTTGAAAGAATATTTTTATCGCTATTTTGATATTAAATTTCTTAAAGGTGTTGCATAATTTAGGTGTTAGTTGTTTTATGAAAAAAAGAGATTTGTATGAAGAATAATGTCTATTTGTATTTGTATTTAAGTACATCAGTTTCAGTAATTGAATCTATAGATTCATTGGAATGATCGAATAGAAGTTTATTTATGAATGATTTGGGATGGTTGTTATTTTGAAGAATTTTGCTTAATTTGTATAAATTTTGATTATAAAGGGTAGGATGACATATTCTCTTGATTCTGTTTTTTTTTGTCCTGATATAAAGTTAATTTTTGTCTTATATGGGTGATATGAATGATAGTTAAGAAGTCTACCAGAATTAAAAGATTTTTGATACCAGTTTAAAATGATTTTGTTGTTACTGTTTACGCCGTTAAAGAAAATAATTTAGTTTATTTATAATAGAAAACTTTAGTTTGCATTAATGTTAAGGTCATTTAAGAATAGATGGCATTAACAGTTGTTTTATTTAATTTAAATATATAACATATGCTTTGATAAGAAAGCAAGTTCAGTTTTAATTTTGAATTTAATGGAGTCACTACAAATATTAATATGCTGTGTATTTTGTTCGTTTATGTGAAATAAAAATTGTGCTTTACACCCAGATCCTTTTCCATTTCCATCCTAACAACTGGGTATGTCAATAGTTAATTAACTACATGAAATGGTGAGTAAAATTTATTCCTTAAAATTGACAGTCCACTTTGATATTATCATTGATTAGAAATATTCATGTAAATTTGTATAATCCAGCATTTATAAAACAAAATAACCTGTTACTGTTTCTAATTAGTAAAGTATCTAAAATGGAACACTACAATTTGTTTTCTCTTCGATAGTAAACTGAATACTTTTATTGTAGTTATTAAATAATTGTAATATTTCATTTAATTTATCTTTCGGAATAGATGTTATGATATCATCTGCAAATTTCTTAACAAAAGGTAATCGAATTGGTAGCATGGGAATTACTGTGTCTTATAATGAATTCATTACAATTTGAGCAATTATGGGACTTAAATTTGAACCCATTGAACAACCAAATATTTGTTTGTATTATGTATTATTATAAGAAAAATAACTGTTATCGAATCTAAATGATATAACGTGTATAAATTCTTTTTTAGGTATATTATTACAATGTGTTTGTATATTAGACCAAATTTTGTCTATATCTTTTAAAACTAAGTCCTTGGGTATATTAATGAATAGTGAAATAACACCTAAACTAATAATTACATATTCTTTAGGAAGTTGAAAATCATTAATAAAATTTGCAAATTCAAATGATTCTTTAACATAGTAATCATTAATAGGAGTAGATAACGAAAGGATTTGGGAAAGGAGTTTAGAAATATTTTTAGTAGGACTGTTGATAGAAGCTATAATGGGTTTCAAAGGATATTCGATTTTATGTAATTTAGGAAGACGGTAGAATTTAGGTGCAAAACTGCTGTAATTGTTTAAAACTTTTGCTGTATTATTTGGAATATATTTTTTTGATTTTAAATGCTTTATTATATCCATAGTTTCCTTTTGCATACGTGAAGTGCGATTTTTATTAATTATGACGTATGTGGAAGCATCATTTAATAAATCTAATGCCTTCTTATGGTAGTCAGATATAGACATTGCTACAGTTATATTTCCCTTATCTGCTTTTAGTATATATAGATATTTATTATCATTAAGAAACTTTTTACACTCACTATAATTTGTTAAAAATCTTGATTTGTGTTTGACATTACTATGAATAAAATTTGTAATAATGTTTGTGACGTAGCCCTACACATATCTTTTTCTTTACTTTCTAAATGTAACATTATATCAGCTAAAAGTTTTATTACGATGTTGTTATTAATAATAGGTGGTAAACAAAACTTAGAACCTAATGACAAAAACTGTTTTACGTTATCAGGAATATCAAAATTGCTAATATTTTTAAACCAACTGTCAGTATGATTAAATTGAATTTGATTGAATTTTGAAAGTTTGTCAAATTTCTGTAGGTTATTATTTTTGACATCGTAAAATTTTTTATTAAAAGAAATTACTTTTCTGTTATTGTATACCGTAAAAACATTGTGTGGAATAATATTAGCAACTTTGCTTTTACATTATTTAATTCCTCTTCAATTTTATGTACTAAACGGTGCGTAATTACTATTTCTAAATTTAGAATTTTGATTTTAACTTATCGCTATAGCGTTTTATTATAGGAGCAATATTTTTACCATCAGCTTCAAGCATTTAAGCTTCAACATTTTTACCATCAAGCTTAAAGAGTCTGAAAAATGGTAAGGCACCGGGTACAGATAAGGTGCAAGCAGAAACTCTAAAAGCCGCTGGACAAGCACTAACAGAACGTCTCTTCTAACTTGTAAGCTATATGTATGAGACAGGCGAGATACCCAAAGATTTCAAACGTAGCATCATAGTAACTATACCAAAAAAGAAAGGCGCGGATAGATGTGAAAATTTTCGAACAATAAGTTTGACAGCACACGTGTCAAAAATATTAACTAGAATTGTGCAAAGACGAATGGAAAAACGAGCTGAAGAAATACTAGGAAAAGACCAATTTGAGTTTAGGCGAAACAGGGGAACACGGGAGGCTATTTTAGCTCTGAGAGTGATAATGGAGAAAACAATAGAAAAAGGGGAAAGCATGTATATAGGGTTTGTAGATCTGGAAAAAGCATTCGACAATGTAAATTGGAAAAAAATGTTTGAAATACTCAAAAAGATTGCAATGAGTTATAGGGATAGACGAATAGTACATAGCTTATACAAAGAGCAAGCAGCAGTAATAGAATTAGAGCAGGAACGTAGAGAAGTAAACATTAGGAAAGGGATGAGACAGGGATGTGCCCTATCCCCATTGATTTTTAACTTGTACATAGAAGAGGCAATGAATACTGTCAAATGCAGGAAGACATTTGGAATTACTATGCAGGGACAAAAAATTGATATGCTTAGATTTGCAGATGATATAGCGGTATTAGCGTCTAGCAAGGAAAAGTTAGAAGCTGCTCTTAATGAAATGGAAACGGTTCTAACAGAGAAATACGGTATGAAAATTAACAAAACTAAAACTAAAGTTCTAGTTTGCAAAGGTGGGGAAAATAAATCAAAAACAAGAATACAAGAATTTAACACCAACTTACAAGAGGTTAAGGATTTCTGCTACCTAGGAAGCCAAATAACGCAAGATGGGAAAAGCACAAAAGATATAAAACAAAGATTAGCACAAGGTCGTGCTACATTTAACAAGAAAAAGCAACTACTGTGCTCAAAGACCACAAACATAGAAACAAGGAAAAGATTGCTTAAAACATATGTGTGGAGCACAGCACTGTACGGCTGTGAAGCCTGGACAGTAGGAGAAGCTGACAAGAAAAAGGTAGAAGCCTTTGAAATGTGGTGCTACAGGCGTATGATGAAGATATCATGGACAGACAGAGGTACTAAAAATGGTAGGGGAAGAAAGAAATATGTGGAAAACGCTAAAAAATAGGAGATATAGGATGATAGGCCACATACTACGGCATGAGGGAATAGTGCGGAATATATTAGAAGCAGAGATAGGAAAAAAGAGAAGAAGAGGCAGACCTAGATTAGACTACTGCACACAGATAGTAAAAGATGTAGGCTGTAGAGGTTTCAGGGAGATGTGTAGGCTAGCCCAGAATAGAATTCAATGGAGGTATGCATCCAACCAATCCCAAGATGGGTAAACTAATAACGAAAAGATAACTGTGCTTAAACATGATGATTATTATAAGTAACTACAAGAATTGGTTGGGCAATATTCTCGAATAATGTTAAGTGTGTCAAAGGATTTCCTGGAAAACCATTATTTCGGCAAATGTCTAAGTGTTGGGGGATCTTGGTAGCCACTGGTTGCTTAACCTCCTTCACTGAATTTTGGTAAAATAGGGTATAAAATTAGAAAACAATAGAAAGGGAACGAGCTGGATACACATGCTGTGTGAGAGTTTCAGGGAACTATGTAGGCTAGCTCAGAATATAAATAAGTGCAGGTACGTGTCCAACCAGTTTTGAAACGGAAAACCTAATGACGAAAAAATAAGCGCAGATAAATCTGATGATTAGTATAAACAACTAGTTGTTGGTTGCGAAATACTTGCAACTAATGTTGACTGTGCGATAAGATAAATTGGAAAATATATTAAATCGCCAAATGGTTAAGTGTTGGGGGAACTTGGCAGCTACAGGCTGCTTACCTCCCTTCACAACCATTGAAGGTCGGAGAAATAGGGCATATAACTGTAAAACAATAGAAAGTGATCGAACTGCATCTAACAAGAAAGAACAGCGCCTATGAGGAAAGACAACAAACATAGAATAAGAAGAAAATTGTTGAAAGCATATGTGTGGAGCACAGTACAGTATGCCTATGAAATACGGGCAGTCTGAAACGCAGACAGAAAAACGGTAGCAGCCTTTTGAAATGCTGTGCTTCAGATGTATGAGGACGATAGCATGAACAGACAAAGATAATAACAAATAGGTTACAGAAATAGTAGGGGAACAAGTATATCTGAAGAAAAAGAGAAATAGTAGGGTGGAATACGTTCTAAGGCATTTTTGGGGAATAGTATGTGATATATTACAAGCAGAGATAGGAAAAAGAGGTAGATGTAGACCTAGATCAGACAGTTATAGATGCAAACTGTGTATATTTCAGGGAAATCTGTAGGTTAGTTCAGAATAGGGAACAATGATGGTACGCGTCTAACCAGTTCTAGGACTGAAGACCTAATGATGATGAGCTTCAAGTAAGTTCTATAGATTCTTCATTGACTGTGGAATGTGATTTGGTATCAGGTCATGTTTTCTACATTGCAATAAAAATATCCTACGGTTATATAATGATGCCATTTTTATGTTTAGTTTTGCCCAGCGTTTTAGGAGGAAAGTAGTATCAGCTCCATATTTATTAGTTATAAACTGATAAAAGTCCATTATGATGTATACAACAGGTAATTATTTTATGACCTTGTTTTATGGTATAAGTAGCGGGTTTTAGGTCTGTTGGATGATTAATAAAACTCTTTTTATTACCTAAATTTTCGAATATATTTATATTCTTCTTCAAAGGTACTGTAAAATATACAAACGCATTAACAATAAATAATTAGATTTAAGATATACTTACTAAATTGAGGTTTAAAATATATGAAATGGCATCAGATATATAAATAAAATAATGTAAAAGGTTGTTGAAACATATAATAAAATTACTTTGTATAGGTTTGGATGTTGTTTTTTGAAGTACATCATTTAAATTTTGGTAGTTATTTTGCATACCTTTTGTTATTTTTTTATATCATAGTTGTATGCATGTACATCATTCTGTATGTATTGATAAATATACAACCTTCATCAATACGTATACATACACATACATATATCACTTAATAAATATTAATTGATTCAAATATTCAAACATATCATTAATGTTTCAATAACCTTTGTATATCACTTAAATTTAATTGTGGTAATAAAACAAACAACCTATAATTGATCATTTTTTTTTGTTCTTTAAACTTCCACCCCAAAGCTTAGGGTGGCTTTATTACCTACAACTACTTTAGTTCTAACGTGAGAAGTAAAGCCATTTGAAGCCTAAAGGTACATGGAAGAAGTTTCACACTTGGCAGAGTTCTTACATCTTAGACGTTAGAAAAATATTATGTATCTGACGGTAAAGCTAAAAGACTTTTCTAATATATGCGTTTCTACATGACTTCATATCTAATCTAATTTCGCACTTGAAGGCTAAAAGGTTAATTTACTTACATACCAATTTTTCGCTTGACGCAAAAAACTGCGTCAGGGACTATTTTTGCGATGTAGAATTTGCATATCCAAATAAACTATTCAGAAATAATATCAAGCTATTCTATGAGAGCTATAAACAAACACGCGCCAAAATATTAGAATGAATTGCGTTTTACAACTTAGGTGTTGTAAAACAAAACGCCCTGGAATCTGAACGAATTCTGCGATTATTCAGAACATTGATGGAGTCCAGGGAGTCCGTACTCTGGATAATATTCAAGCGAGATTGCTACGTACCTTACAATTAGCTTTCAATGACATCAAAGACTCGCTTCCACCACAGTCGTTAGATTCAAGCTTCCGAAAACATGATTTGAATATTAATTGCTGCAAGAAAGGCAATAAGCATGTTCCATATTAACAAGCATCTCTAGTGGCAGCTGGAGCGTAGGCTTTGACGCGATAATTATAAAGTCAAATAAATATTTTTCAAACGTTTTAGGATTTTGATAGATAAGTAATTATGAATTACTAAATAAGCTTTGCGAAATGATCATCCGGTGTGCGCCATTGAAGATGTTTTGATAGCATCCAAAAATATAAACGTCAATTTATCTAAAATTACACCATTTACATTAAACAAAAATTTTAAAAATAAACATTTGCATCAATATTATCAAAATATTTGGATTGAGTTTATATTTTTATACGGCTACACTATTGTCTATCTAAATTATTCAGCTTAAGTTTATAGGTAGTGAGGTCTGAAACGTAATAAATTTAAGGTGATTCACGATAACCGTTCATTATAAATATACTGAGTACTAATGACTTATAGTTTCTAAAAGTTTTGCAGGTGGGCTTGGACGAAGTAAACAATTTTCAACAAATATTTCGATATTAACACCGGACGCTGGTGGTATTGGAAGGTGATGGTAATGTCCTTAGTTTAGAGTAAATGTCACACTTTTTACTGTTTAAGTTTAGATTAAAATGCAAATAATTTGTACTTGTGAGGTTAAAACCCAAATATATATTTTTATAAGTGCTTAGCATTTTAAAAAATTCTATTGAAATCAATATTCACAAAGAAACCATTTCAGTCACGTTCATGAAGTTTAACTTGTTGCCCTAATGAGGGTTTTGAGTAACGAAGCAAAATAATGCACGTATGCTGATTTCCGAAACTCATTCAAAGGATGATTCTTGTTTGTTATTCAACTTGTTTCGAAATGAAAATGAACAGAATGTAGTTAAAATAATAAACTTACAAAACTCCAGTTTTTAACAAAGAAGCGATTTCTTGAAAACGATTCCATATGAAATAGTAAATCAAAATGAAGTCGCACTGCGCATATTAAAATCACTCACACCTCTGAATTGTTATGAAGGTGAACCCTGAAAATAATGAAGATTGCGCTGACGTTTATTTTGACATATTCTTTGTTGAGTTTCGATTAACAATCTTTACTCCTAATCTAATTGCGAATTTATGAAATTTTAAAATATTAACTTTTAGTCTAACTAATGAGGAAAGAAATGAGGACTTACTATATTTCAAACTTAGATCTAGCTGCAAAAGCGCGTTATTTATGGTGTCCTAATGAATACTGACATAAAATTATTTCACTTTACAGATTAAAGCATGCAAATCTAAAACGACTGTTTTCGGTACTTCATCGGTGCAATTTCGTCGTAGTCCACTACTGTTTTGATGAGGGGGTTGTGGCGAAGAGTTATTCCATTGAAGATCTTCCTTACAGCTGCCTTGATGAATTCCACGTTCGTTGACGTTGGAGTGGATCTGGTCGTTCTTCACGTACTAGAGGGCGTCGAGTGCCATGAGAAGATTCTTCGATTGAGCGGATTGCAGCGTTTTGATGTGGGATTTGGCTGCGTAGCTCCACGTTGTGGATGCGTAGGTGAGGGTCGATCTGATGACGGTCTTGTAGAGCCTGATCTTGTTGGTGATGTCGAGCTGGCTTCCTCTATTAAGTGCTGCTGGCGATATGGGCTCTCCAGGCAAGTCTTTGATCGATGGTTACTCACAAGTACTTGGCCTGCGTTTTTCATGGGTTGGCTTCATTGAAGATCACGACGTCTTTATCTGGTTGCAACTTCCTCCTCTTCATCAGGAACATGGCGCTGCTCTTGTCCAATTTGACGCTTGTCAGTTATGTTTGGAACCACCTTTCCAAAGCCGTGGAGGCTTCCTGAAGTCTTCTTGTCACTAACGAAGAGACTAATGACCTGGTGGCTACGACGGCGTCGTCGGTGTAGAGAAACACGTGGGTGTTGCTACTCTTCGGTACGTCACGAGTGAACAGCGAGTAAAGCAGTAGTGAAAGAAACGAGTCCTGAAGCAGGCCGGTCACTATCCGGCGGGCTAAAGAACGGGAGTGGCCTACCTTCACTTAAAGCTTTCTTTGGTCAGGAGACGATGCGTGAGTCTTGCCTGTCCTTGGCGAATGTCCAGCACTAGCTTGTAGAGGAGTCCTAGATGCCACACTCCGCCAAAGGCCTTGGAGACATCAAGGACGATGATGCCGATCGACTGCTTCATCTCCACACATTGAATATTGTACTTCACCCTATTTAATATAAATTGAAGAATTAAATAAGGAATTTTGATAATTTTGATTTATACATGATTTTGACGATGACTCCGAGATTCTTCAACAAATTGAACGCTATTCCGCACAAATAAGAAACTACAAAGATAAAGAATTTCAAAAAAAGATCTACTATCTATGAATACGAAATGCGTTGTTTTTCTTTACGTTATTTATGGTTCTAGGATTTGTAATAAAATTTTCTAAATACTAGGGGAAACTCTGAACGTCGTCAGAACTTAATTATTATACTACTTTTGAAGTTTTCTACTAATATAGTTCTAGTCTTGAAATTAATTCTAAAAATATTGAGGCTTGAAAAGGGATGAAATTACTACTTTATTTAGAACTTTAGTTTATAGGTACAAGGTGTTAACATGGGTATTTCATTTATTTTGTGTACCTATAGTATATTCTCCTTTGCAATTGGGAGAACATTAGTAGCGTCCATCTTAAATAAATTGATCAGTGACTGTTGCTTTAACAAAGATGTAGTTTGAACTTGGCTACCTCCTAGATACAATTTTGCATAATCCGATCTGTGGCAGGAAAATAAGTGTTTTTTAAAAACACTTGCGTTCGAACTTTTCATTTTAATTTTGCTTGTTTTATTTTTTGTTTTACATATGTTGCATATACCGAATAGCGATTTCTGTTCGTCATCATACATAAAGTCAAAATGCACATTAAAACTGCGCTTTATTGTGTGTGAAGGCGTAATCGAAGGATGCGTACACACATTTTTAGATGTCGTGGGTCGTTCAACATCAATAATAGAAGCAACTTGCTTAATTTTGGGCAATCCTACTTCGTTGCATCTAGAAATTTTTGGATTAGACATCTGTGAACATGCGTCACTTTCGCTACTTCCACTAGGAATATAATTGTCGCTGGAAGATACAACTTCTTCAAAGCTTTCAGCACTAATCTATTATCTATCTTAGCCCGGAACTCTTTTCTACTTCTTTTCATGTTGATGAAAATACAAAAAATTGTGTTTTACCTAATGACTATTGGTTTAGAACTGAAATACCTACTACTGACAAAATTGAATCGGGGTAACTAAATGGGGTAATAAACATGCATACTATGGCACCATCTGCTTCGCAACTGCGGAAATGCGTAAAACAAACATGAAAGAAAAATCATAAATTATTAGTTTGTTTATTGCGAGTAATTTATAGAACTAAAATATTTCTTAAAATGAGAGACCCATGTTTTCAAATTGCAGCAATAATCAGATGTTTCAGTTTCAGCAAGCAAACTATCTACGGTAAAATAAAGAACAAACAAGCTTTAGAACACCGAAAAAAAGTCGGTTGTTTTGTTACAGAAATATTGTATTTTATTATACTTTTATGCCCTTGAACTGAGGAAGGAGCAATATAAAGATTTGCTTAGGCATCCGTAGTTGCTAGTAAAAATATTTCCATTTGCTATAGTAGAAATCCGCAGTTGACCGACACCAACTGCTCAAAAAGAGGAAATTAGGACAGACAGTAATTATGTTGTTAGTGTGAGTATATAATAGTAAAATCCTGGATATGTAGAACACAACCAACATATTCGGTAAATCTGAGTTTGACACTTAATAATACATAGTTTGAAAATTAGGCTACCGCCTGCTTTGGCTAAAATCTCTAATTCAGAACAATGAAATTTCCAGTCTTGTTATAAAGCTAGCAGATCAATTTTATGAATAAATGCATTGCATCTACTTCACTTATCTATTTTTGTAAACTGTGACATTGGTATACATACGTACGTATAATTTATTACATATTCAACCAAAACCTTAGAACATTTGATAGTAAGATAAGATAGCCTAGCTGAATCAAACAAATTACATATTACACACAGGCACCCCGCATCTATTGATTGCTATAATTTCGGCGTTCAAACAAAAAAAGATAAAAAATAATGTGGGTTCGATACGAGTTTGTACGTATTTTAAGCATTTTAATTCCAACTATTAAAACGCGAACAAATTATTTTCTAGATTTAGTTACTTAGTATTTTGGAAATCGAGGAACTGAATGTTTCTCTTTCTTTTAGTAGAATACGATTCGATCTATAGCTAATAAATTGACTACATGAGAATATAAGATGAGCGAGAAAATTCGAGACCGAGACCAAACCGAGAGTCTCAAGTCGAGACCGAGACCAGGTCGGTCTCGGTCTCGGTCTCGACTACGAAATTGTGGTCTCGGTCTCGGTGCGTTCTCGTCCATCACTAGAAGAAAAGTTTGTAGTCAGTTAGCGGTTGCGTGATATTCGATATTGGGCTTTACACACGTTCTTCTGTAATATTATTTTGAAGGCATTTTAAATTATATGGCGCTTCAAACTGCTTTACAACACATTTCTTTAACGAAATTTAATAAATTCAAACAAGAAAACACCTCTCGCGAATATTAGATAGCCAGAACGCTAATGCAAATTTCATACTTATATGCGCCTAAATCAAAGCACATTTTTCCGATATTTTTTCTTTTACATGGAGAAAAATAATACAAGAGTAATTAATTAGCAAGATATAGAAATCAAATTATGGAAAACTTCCTTCCTCGTTAAGTAAAACATAAATTACCCTAGAAAATTTTTGTAAATTTAATTTGTGAAATCTTACATAAGCAGAACTTTTGATAGAACGTAGAAAGCGAATTTGTCTTTATTTAAATCTGTTTGCTTGCCGTCTGATTAAATTACAAGAGTATGCAGATTCAAGTTTAAAAGGAAGGTAATGTAGTACATTTTTAATAAATTGCAAGGGCTTTAGTGTTTCATGGTAAGTCAAACAAAATTGCTTCTGAACCAAATCAACTCCTTAAACTTTGCAAAACTAAAAATAAATGTTTAAGCATATGCTTTCTGTTTCTTTCTTTCAATTTCCGTTAAATAATTAATTCTGTTTGGAATAAGTTTACCGCAAGGGTACGGAATGTTTACTCTACAACCCAATAAACAATTCATGTCTTATAAACGTGCGAGTCATCCATGAAATTGCTTGTAAAGGTCACCTAGGAAAATATTACCTTTGTAAGATATACTCAATCCCTCGAATCAACGCCATGACCTCATAAACAGTAATTCAGGCAGCCAAATTCTTAATGCTAATGCGTGTAAAAAGATATGATGTGTCGTACATTTTAGAGGATTCTGGTTTTTGCTACTGGTATTGCAATGCACTGTCGCTAAACCAATTTTGTTTGGTTTGAAGTTAAGGGCGTATTCACATTCACCGACATTATCGGTGTCGGTATCGGTATCGGTGTCGGTAGAAGTAAATGTGTGTGGTTTTAAATAGACAGTTTTTACATTGACACCGATCCGATAAAAATATCGTTTTAGTGTAACGATATCGGTATGCATGTCGGATAGACGACCAGTATCGGACGATATTTTATCGTTCCGATTTCAATGACCAATACAAATAGTATGTCGGTTTTCACACATGGCCGATAATATCGTCGTGCCGAAATAGTTTTATCAATTTTCATTAATTTCTTCATTATTTCGATGATAAAGATAATCACGTGATTGATACAAATATAATTATTCAACATTTTTTTATTAATATTATTATTAAAATGAGTTTTTCATACGATATTCTAACATTAATTGAATTGGTGAAATCTAGGCCAACCCTTTGGGATAAAAAATCCACAGAGTACAAGGACAGAACAAAAAAACGTAATAAATGGAACGAAGTGTTTCTTAATTTAGGAAGAAATTATGAAGACAAATCTGCAAAGGAACAACAAGAAACTGGTAACTTTATTATTTATAACAATAAAATATTAAAAAAAACAAATTAAATATTAAAATAAGACAAATACTATGGGACACTTGTCACACCTGTAGATTTATTTATATTCTCGAATGATTTTTACAAATATTAGATTTTATTTACTTGCCAAGGCAATTCTCCAGCTGGGCTTATGAAATAATTTGCGAAACTGTCTCGTATACGATTTGCATTTATTCCTCCTCTACCATGTATTTGTATACAGTCCAAATCATTTAGTCCATGACATCCTCCATGTATGATTTATTCTTCAAAACGAAATCCATCTCTTTATCGTACAACGTTGTGCAGTATAATATATGCTTTTACGATGTATTTAGCAAATTCCTGGGAAACATTTATGGGATGTGCAATATTCGCCATTTATTCGCGAAAATTCCGAATGCACATTCCACATATCTTCTTGCTCTTGTGAAACGATAGTTGAACACACGTTTTTTTATGCATAGGTTTTTGCCTCCATAAAGTCTTAGTAAATTTGTAGACAAAGCAAACGCCTGGTCACATACTAGATCATATGGTAGATTGTAATTTGTGATAACTGATTCAGCATGTGGTATATCCAACTTGTTTGTCTCGAGTAATTTCCAAAACACAGTTTCTTTGAATACTGCAGAATCACAGTCTTTAGCATACGCTCCTATATCCACGTAAATAAATTTATAATACCAGTCAACTTGTATCGTGCATTTTTATAGCTTAACACTTTACGCTTTTTTCCAATTCGTAAATACATGTCTGCAATTACTAGTTCTATATTTTATATTTATTAACTCGTTGGCGATTGCGTCATATTATAATTGAGTGGATTGCATCGTTCTTGTCTTGCCGTTCGTATAAATTTTGTTGCTTATGTGGATATACAAGTCTAGATAATAGACGATAAGAGGTTGGAATAGCAACGAGTTGATATAAACAGATGAGCAGTTGTAGTTTGTTCTTGGTTCCTATATATTAATTACGTTGAAAATACTGTTTCTTTTTGCTTTGACAATAGTGAGAATTAATGCGGTATCAATTTTCAAATTGTTCATGAACAAGCGCGGCACGATTTTAGTTGTTTTTTTTGTAAAATAAAAGTTGTATATTAACTGTAGAAGGTGGAGTGCTAATTCTGATTAAAGTAGTATGGTTTATAGGCGAACATGTTTGGTCGACGCACGTGTGTTTTTAAGGACATTTGACGGACGGTTTTATTGCTTACGCGTGCCTTACTAATTGTTTTTTGTTGAGTTTCTGTTGGAAATAAAAGTGGTAGAACTTGTTAAACTCGACCTGCACGCGTGTTTTACGTAACATTTGACAGACTTACTTTAGTGATACACGTGCTTTACTCATTGTGTTTTTTTTTGTTGGTGCTTCGTTTTTCGATATTTAAACTGTGTGCGATCTAGTTTCGCGTCTCCTTTTTTTTTGTATCAGAGTAGTGCATACTTTGGATTATCCAAATGCAGCTGATACTGTAGTTTCTGAATTTTCTAACCCCAAAGAATCTAAAATAGATCATTGCTTGCGCGAATTTCGCTATTTGCGAAATATAACAGATTACCGGTTTACAAAGGTATTGGTTGAAGTTTCTCTCTGCTTTTTGGATGTTTATGAAAATAATATACATTTGGTCCCAGTTGAAATTAAACTAGTGCTACAAAATATTTCGAAACTATTGTCTCAGGAAATAGAATTAACAAGAAATTTATCAATGCTACATAGTTCCGTCGTGTGATAAGGTCTGCTGCTAACACCAGTAAAATACGTAGGTGTGATTAGGGTTACGTGTGATAAGTTCCATCAACGCCTTCACAGTCAAGGGTGGAGTGCTTCGTTAGTGCCGGACATTGTGAATCCCACACCCCAATTGCAAGGAAGCTTTACTGAAGGACCTTTTTGTAAGTTGAATTATTTCCTACTTGTTATTACTTTAAATATCTATCCGTTTGTTTTGCCATATCTTTGTAGCTCTGATACCTTTTACAATCGAATTGCCTGCTATTAAGAAACAAAAAAAAAACAAAAAAAATCAATACTACTGGATTACTCATATCATCGTACCTACTTATCTTTTGTTAACATTTTGTCTGATTTATGTTAATTGGTGTGTGAGGAAACGTTTCTGCTACTCCCCAATATTACCTCACTTTGTACTAAAATTTTTTGTATTGCTTTTACCGTTGTTACATCATATAGATTATCCAAACAGTTTTCTTTTGCATTCTACAAAGTACTGAACAATCTATGCTCGATCAGCATGCTATGCTTTTTCTTTATTTCAGGTTTGCAGGACTAATTTTTTTATTGCAGGTATTGTTACTAATTCTTTACAGCCGCGTACATTAGATGTTGGTCTGCTTTCTACAGCCTCCTCTAATCTCCGATTGAGCCCGGTCATTTCTTTGATTTTCTTTATGTTACGCACGGCTACGAGCCAACGTAGCATAAATTTGGCGCCCAACGTGGCTGCCCCGAATAACGTAACAAACTATTATCATCAAAACTATGGAAAAGTAATTTTTATAATTTAAATTCATAGATCCACTATCTGGAAAATTTTGAACACGAATATGTTTGCCGTCTACTGCCCCTAGACAATGTGGAAATTGTGCAGTTTTTCAAAACCATTTGCAATTGCCTTCCAATTTTCTTCATTTAGTTTTGAAAGATAATTATTTTTTAAAATATTCCATAATTTTGAACAAACTTCTCTTACTGTCTTGTTATTTGTAGATATACCCAATCTAAAAATGTAATGCAAATCTGAAAATTTGTTTCCAGATGCAAGATACCTAAAAATATGATATACGTAATCATTACATTAGTTTATACCAAAATATTGCTCAATATTATAAATATATATTATTTGTATTATTGATTTATCTTTTTTTTATGTTTTTTATTTTTTTATATGTCTGTCGTCATAATTAAAATAGTTTTGTTAACCTTTAAGTAGTCTTAAAATTTTATACAAATATATATTCATTTTGGTTATAATAACTTGTATTTTAGGAGTTGTAATTATTGGAAAATGGCACAATATTAGAGATACTTTTATACGTTCATTAAAGAAAAAAAGTGGGCAAGAATACACCAAAAATTATATTTATTCTGAACAGTTAAAATTTCTTCTGATAATTGCTCAAAAAGATAATAGAGAATCGAGTATTATTGAAGAGGAATCGACTGAAGATATTAACGTTGATGATAATGTTTCAGAAGAAGTAATGATAAGAAATCGTAGTCCTTTAGCAAAAAAAAATAAACAAAAAGAAGAACGTAGGAATAAACGTCATGCGGAAGACGATTTGGACAGGGAAATAATTAAAGCTTTAAAAACGTGCGATACACCTAAGACTCCTCCAGATGAAAATCAGTTATTTTTCGATACTATTTTACCATCTGTGCAAAACATGACGGAAGATGAAAAATATGAGTTCCGCATTTCAGTATTATAGCTAGTTCATGATATAAAAAAAAACTGAATAATATTAGTAACACATCATGTCCAAATCAACCAAGAGCTTCACAATATTATACTTCATCGACTCCAATAAATTTCCAACAAAAAGTAACACCAGAGTATACTTCAATGAGCAATACCTCAGAAACTCAACAATCTTGTTCATCGTTTTTTGCAAACTATGATTTAAATGAATAAACTTTTTAACTACTCATTATTTTGATTAAAAATATTTACCTATAAATATAATATAAAACTGAAAGTTGTTGTTTTTATAATGTTGATCTTGATTGTCTAATATAAAAATATAATACATTTTAAAAGACGTTATGTTGACTGTTATTTAATAAATATTTAATAAGTTGTCTCATACCTTATAGTTATAACCAACATCTCCTTTGGAGGCACGCACAAACGTAATTGCGTATCTTGACGGCGAATGAGATCTTCTATTTGGTTTAATAATAAGTTGAATGTTCCAAAACTCATGCGAAAATAGTTGAAAAACTTAATTTCGTCTTCTAATAATTTGTTAAAAGTTCTATAAAATGCACCTTCCACATATCTTACTTCTAACATGGGATGAACCCAATACCTTCTTGTTGTGGGTTGTTTATTCAATTTAAGTTTTCTTCGAAGACTCAACAATGCAAGCAGTGCTAACCTTTTTATTGTCATTCATTTTTATTAATTAAAAAGGATACCCATTCAAGTTAGGTACTTAGGTAATAGGAATTACGAACTAGTATTTATGAAACAGTGTGGACGTACGATTTGAGTACGAAAATCAGTGATCAGGTGATATCGTTCCCCACCGCCGACGATAATATCGGTTGTAATGTACAAGCAATATCCGATATCGTCCAACACCACCGACGACAATATCGGACGATAATATCGGTGAGTGTGAATACGCCCAAACGCATATTTTGGTGTGAAGTCTGAATCTATTGCTTTGTTCGTGTTTACTCTCACTTATCTTGCTGCTGCATTGAGTTGTCATTGGTTTTATTATTTTCTCAATTTTATTATTATTTCCTATAAAAACGGTTCTCGTTGGAACTACTTTTGTTTTTGATAATTTTATTGCGAATACACAAATGCCAGCACCTTTAGACAAACGGTGTAAACAAATGGTGTTGTGGCTTATGCAGTATTTTCAACAGCAGCTTGAACACGGTGACCCTATGTTACCTCAAACTGCAATTAGAGAAGTAAGTATTATATATACATCAACCTTAGTGAATATGTTAATTTTTACATTATTAAAGATTAGGTTATTAGTACACACAATGAATTGATATGATTATTCTTATTAGAGCGAGTTAGTAAGGCAATTAGTCTAACCACGGTCAACCATATCGCTATGTGCTAACAAATAAGAGCTGCCCAATTGTCCCAAACGTAATAAACCACTTTCCAAGTAAGTTGCAGACATAACTCCTTGGCAACAAAGTGAAATTAGGAATGTAGTGTATGTATGCAAACAGTAAGTATTATGTATAATGCACATTGCAGTAACTTAATTTAAATATATTGTAGAAAAACATATTACATTAAAAAGTTTGCAGGAAACATTTAAAGAACGTCAGTTTTTTAATGATAGTAAGACATCTTTGTCGACAGTTATGAAAGACATGGAATTTAGATACTGTAAAGACGACCTTCGACGCGTATTAATAGAGTTGCCTAATATTTGCCTTGAAATGTATAAATTTTATGTGCTGAAACATAAAGATGTTCAGTTTATTTTGTTACGTGTAAATTTGATGCTAGTGATCTTTGAATTTACTTTACTCTAAAATGTAACAGAAAGATATGTCAGCTAGCTTAATGGTGAGGGGTGAGTTCAATAACAACAAAAGAAATTCTTTTGAAGGTGTACAATTTTAGCACATGTAACCTGTCTTCAAACGGTTTCTGAAGTGTCTGCACAATCATAAAATGCTGAACGCCAACCCACTTAACACGTTCGTCTTTGAGCCTTGAATAGATGACGAGTGATATCTACAAGACGACTATGGGATCATTTAAGGCTTTTGACAGGCTGATGGAACCCTGCGCACACTCACTTCTTTTACTACTTTACCCTAAGCACAAATGAAAAAAACGGCAAAACTTTCTCTAGCAGAAATAAAAATCATGGGCTTTAACAATCAATTCCAATACAAATAAACTAGATAGTATCCCTAATTTTTGCCAAACTGCGGATATTTACAAAAGAATACCTTAAATTTATTTAATTATCCAACAAATTTGACTGTTTATATAAATTTCTATGAACACAATCGTGGTGCTTACTCCTAGTACACTTTATTTGTATATAAAGCGTGTATCCACGAAAAAGTTTGAATACTATTGTTAAATAAATTATATGAATTGCTTAATCATTTACTGATACCATTCAAAGTTAAGAAGCCTAAAATCAGACTCAAACCTTTTTTGTGTAATTTTAATAAAAACTTATTACAAATACCTAATTGACAGAAAATGCATGCCGATTCTTAATTTAGCAAATAATAATCAATGTCAACTGAAATACAGATACAGTTGTAATCTACAATATGGTGGAGCATTGGAAAATCAAATGTAGTGTACTAATTCACAGCGATTTGTGGCTTAGTTGGTATGCGTCTGACTATTAAGCTTACGGTCTTAGATTTAAATTCGACACGGTCCGTTTTAAAAATGTTATACAAGCATTTTGCACAAAAATATGTCCTCATTCGAATGAGAAGTAAAATGTAGGTCCCCTGTGTGTGTTGTTGCGCACGTTAGAGATCCCTATCGCGCTTTGAACAGCAAAGATTCGGCAAAATTCAAAATTTCTAGGGTAAAAGAACTTGCTTCTTACCCAAATGTAGTACCTTTGGGTGTTGCACTGGAAAATCAAATGTGGTGTACTAATTTACAAAGTTCGCGGAACTTCTACTAACCGTGTGGTTAAGGTCAAGCGTTGTCGTAGCGCATGAGAAAATATGTGCAGTGGAATGTTTACGAGGTTAATATTTAATATTAACACTTGCATCGAGGTTTAGTACCAATGCATTTAAATTTTATGGGTTCTATTTGCCGCGATAATTTACAATGTTTTCGATAACGTTGCCGTCTATGAGAGTACTTTCAATTCCACACTTGTAGGCTGATCCGTCATAAAAAATATGCTGATGTTTGTCGAATTTGAAATTTTATTGTTGTCCCATTTTTTTTAATTGCTGCGGGAGAAGGAACGCTTTGAGTGCGTTTCTATTTATTTCGGCACTTTACCTTTATAATATGATGCCATAGTACCATTTCATACTGTAAACTACCCGAGTTTCTATAAAACTGTTCGTGTAGTTTTTTACTATGGTTCCTAGACTAACTAAAATTGAAAAATGTTTTCCTATATATTAATGTATGGTTAACAATTGCGCGAATGTTACAGTTTTTCTTAATAAATCATGAATTTTTGAAGATGTGATTGTGGGTCGATCATCAAGGTAAAAGAACTGGAGGTTGGTGGAACGAAATATACTGTTTTGTCCGCTGGTTATGAAAACGGATTTATTTCTGGTGCAGAATTAGTGTTTGGGTCAAAATCAAAAGATTCTGATAGCCACGGTGAAACGAATTAAGTAAATTTCTTACAGTAGTTTGTAACGAATTTTCCTGGCCAATCCCACACATGGGTGCCAGTGAAATGTTTTCCTATATTTCTCTGGCCTACACTACTTTATTATCACCATGCTCCAAGTCAGGTGTCTGCAAAACAAAGTCTTCCGACGTAACTAGGGTCTATTCCTTGGGTAGAGCTATGAGCAATGGGGGTAAGTCGAAATCTGTAGGGGGTCACACTCAAACTAAAACAAACAGGCGCCACCAAGTCCAGATTGATTTATGTTAATGGCATGGCAAATTTCTAAGGGCGGACGTAGAGACCCAAAGAAAAAAGATCGCCTTCGCTGACACAAAAACTTGTCTTAACAGAATAAGACGCTGTTCCTGTAAGGAAAAATAATAATTAAGTCACATAGAAAATGGGAACACAATTTGCGTCCCTCAAATATACCTAAAATGCATAGAGAATATTTTCTACATAAGGGTGTCATAAAATTTAACTCTTATTGCTTTTTGTTTTCAGGTCTGATCAAACTAGATCAGAATAAAAGACTTTAAGCGTGGATTATAAATTTACTAGAGAGAATTTTTCCGTTTCTGTAAATAAAATTCAATGCTATAAAATAAAATGAATACTTGAAATACTTGCAAAGTTAATGTAAGGTTTATCAACTTGATCCTTACTCAAATATATTACAATCCAGTGTGACTGGTTATACTAAGGTTTCATAACCCAATCAGATCTGTGTAGGTCATTTACAAATTAATATACAAAATTTTCTCTTTAAGTTAACGGTATTAAAATCAATTTGAAGTCAAAATATTCACAAAGATATTCTCTAATTTTATCAAAGGTGGTAGTAATGTAATACTAAACATCTGTTAGCAATTGTGCAATTGTTGACGGCATATTTCAAACAAACAGGTGACGTAACCGCAGCTGTTAATTTATGTTGAAGCCACGTGTAGTCACATATCTACGAAACTAAGTGAAATTAAATTTGATACTGGAGAAAACCAGCTTAGCTACAAATAAACTGAATAACAAATTTGTACTTCTATAAAACGAAACGAAATAATGTGCTTTCAGAATGAAGTACTGAGGAAGTTCTTAAATCTACTACGAAACAAATCCCGGGCTGCTGTCCTTGGTTAGATTGGGAACTGCATCGCCGTGCGGAATCTGCAGCTAATTATTCCTGCTTTCCATGCTTCAAATACAGGTGTTGCAGCGAAGTGTGTTTCTTACTTTGATTCAAAATGCATAAATTTTGTAGCGTAATCTTCCATTGTCTAATCTTCGTTATAAATATAATTTTCCATTGCGTTGTTTATAAGTCGTAGTTCGTAAGTTGTAGTTGCGCTAAACAAATTGTTAAATTAGGTACTATGATAACGAATATAATAATAATGAGAAAAATTTAATCAAAATCTAGAAGTATACAGAAACATCAATTTATTTGAAAGACCACGTATCCCACAATTAATTTTCAAATCTCTAACTCCAAAAATTATTAGTGAGGTAAATTTACTAATACAGGAAAAATTAAAAGACGAAATTGATATGTTATTGATTTCTACAGTGATATACGCAGGTGCAATAACGGTCCTAGAAATAAACGAACAAAATTTGCCAGAAAATAGTAAAAATGTTTCTTACAGAA
Source organism: Platerodrilus igneus (assembly GCA_036346225.1). Taxonomy (NCBI): domain Eukaryota; kingdom Metazoa; phylum Arthropoda; class Insecta; order Coleoptera; family Lycidae; genus Platerodrilus; species Platerodrilus igneus. The sequence continues at coordinate 1,813,626 of JARFIW010001068.1, forward strand.
AACCACCAAAACAAGATCCCGCCTGGAAAATACGAATTACAAATGAAATTGATAACATACGAGGCAAAGCCGACCTAATAAGTCAATATTTGCAAGAGATTGATACAGTTAAAGTGAAAAATAAAATTAAAAAAAGTTTGTACATTATTAGGACACCATTTAATTCTCCAAACCTAACGCAGAAGCTACTAGAATATAAGGACGAGCTACGTCAGAAAGCTAAAGTTAAAGAAAACAGACTACGACGCTATAATCAAACCACGAAAAGAAAATTACAAAATTTCCAATTTATAAATGACCAAATGAAATTCTTTCGAACTCTATTTAATTAAAAAGTTGAACCACATATAAACATCGATACAAAACAACTTATTCGGCACTGTAAAGCGAACTGGAGTGCATCTTCATCAACCGATCTGAATTTACCATGGATAAGAGATTTAAAAAAAGATAGAAATGTCGAAGAAATGAAAATGACAAAATTTACAGAAGTTCATATAGAAAATACCTTGAGAAATACAAAAAATTGGAAAACACCAGGACCAGGCCAAATTCAACATTTTTGGTTAAAATATTTCATATCGACCCGCAAAATTCTAGCAGAATCATTTAACAAAGTAATCGAAAATCCTCAAAATATGCCACAACCGTTAGTTACAGGACACACTTACTTTATTTTTAAAAAAGGTGATCCCACAGACCTAAATAACTACAGACCTATCACATGCCTGTCAACTATTTATAAATTATTTACATCACTACTATCAAAAACTATATACGACCATTGTGAATCTAATAATATAATTGCAGAAGAGCAAAAAGGCTGTACTAAACAATCACTGGGATGCAAACAACAACTGATTGTGGACAGAATAATTATGAAACAAGCAGAAGTCAGAAACAGAAATATTTGTGCTTGTTTCATAGATTATTCTAAAGCATTTGAGACGGTTCCGCATAATTGGTTAATCCATGTCTTAAAACTATATAAAGTAAACCAGTCAATAATTAACGTACTCGAAAATGTTATGACAAAATGGAACGTAATACTAAAAGTAAAAGGGTCATACACAAATACAATTAATATAAAAAAAGGAATTTTTCAAGGTGATTCTCTAATCCCACTCTGGTTCTGCCTAGCACTAAATCCACTCTCGACCTTACTTAAACAGACAAAACGTGGTTATAAAGTAGACACGAAACTCAAAATTATAATAAATCATCTTCTTTTTATGGATGATCTAAAACTATACGCGTCTAATAAAAAACAACTGGCATCATTAATAGAAACAACCAAAATTTTTAGTGATTCGATTAATATGAAATTTGGTCTTGATAAATGTGCTACTTTACAACTTTGTAAAGGCAAAATTACATACACTAGAGAAGAAATAATAAATATCAAACAAATAACACCAGATGAACATTACACTTATTTGGGCTTTAAACAACGTAGAGGTATCGATCATAAAATAATTAAGCAAGAATTGAAATTAAAATACAAAGAACACATAAACAAATTACTTAAAACAAAACTAAATTCAAAAAATTTATTTACTGCTATTAATACCTATGCAATATCGTCAATGACACACTCATTCGGTATCATCAAATGGAGTGTAACGGAGTTAGAAGAGTTAGACCGATTGACCCGAACAACACTTACAAAATTTCGTTTACTACATCCTAATTCCTCCACCAAACGTCTATATTAGCCTCGCAAGCAAGGAGGAAGAGGACTTTTAAGCATTAAATACATATTCAGTAAACAAATCCCCAACATATGCGCGAACATTTTCTAGAGACAGATATAACATTTTTAAAAAATCTTATTAGCTTAGACAGTGGATATACACCATTAAATTTAAATAATCAAAATTATAGTATCCCTGTTTCAACAAACGAAGAAAATATTAATGAATGGAAACATAAATCGCTACACGGTAGATATACAAATCTACTTTTTAATAAAAATATAAATAAAAATTTGGCAGTCAATTTTTTAACAAAGGGTTATTTATATACCGAGACTGAAGGATTTTTCACAGCCATACAAGATAAAATTATAAGAACAAATAATTATGATAACTATATTTTAGGAAACAAAGATATTATAGATAAATGTCGACTATGCCAATGCAATGGAGAAACAATTGAACATCTGACATCCGGGTGCAAAAAATTAGCTGACACTGCATATTTAGGAAGACATAACGAGGTATGTATTATTATACATCAATTTTTGGCCATTAATTATAAGTTAACAGTAAATCGAACACCATACTACAAATACGTACCGGACAAAATATTAGAAAACGAAAACTTTTTTTATATTGGGATAGGATAATCTACACCGACAAAACTGTAACACACAATAAACCAGATATTCTTATAATAAATAAACTTGAAAAATATGCAAATATTATAGAAGTGTCCATACCGCTTTCAAATAACTTGAACAATACAGAACAATATAAAATATCAAAATATCGCGAACTCGCTTTTGAAATTAAAAATAACTGGAAATTAAAGAGTGTAAATATAATTCCGATAATCATATCAGTAGATGGTTTAGTTAGTGCAAATTTTAATAAATATTTAGACCGTGGTTCAATATCTACAAAACTTGCACACTTGATGATGAAGACAGTGATACTCCATACCTGTAGGATTGTTCGTACAAACCTGGCTATAAGATAAATAGGATTTCAATTTCAATTTATTTACAAGTTTGTTCTCTTTTCACCATAAGCAAACTCCATGAGTTGCTTGACATGGTGTTAAAACTGTGTATATACATTCGTTATAATCTAGAATATTTCAAAAAGTATATAAAATAATTAATTAATAATACATAATATATTTGTTATATGAACTAAATATCACCTAGTAAACGAATGGTCTTCTTTTATTATACAGTATAATTTTAGAACTTTCTGCGTATAGTCCTTGTTCTGACTCAACTCTCTCTTTATTACAATTTTCCACATTTAGTTCTCCTGCATTTCTTTGTTATTTATTATCTATTTGGCATACAAACTTACAATTGCCTTTTTTATAATTTTTAGTAGAAACATTTCAGGATTTTAATTTTGTGTAACTTGACAAGCTTCATATGCTTCGTTAAATTTGTTTATAATGCTATTGTACAATGTATTAGAATTTTTATGTTCGCTTAGCTGTTGAACGTTTATATCGGATAATTTAACTTTAATTAGACGTTCGTTCAAAATTTTTTTCTGTTTGTACATGTTATTCTATTAACTTCTGTTTGAATAGTTAGTTGGGCTGCGGTCATGTAGTGATCTGATATTTTCGACTGTATCACAGCAGAATTTATGTGTTTGTACTTTCCTCGTACATAAATATGATCAATAGAGGAGGCTACCAATTTCCCACCAAACAATTCTTGACGTGTATAGTCCAAAATGCATTTATATAAACCGCTCGATGTTAATAAAATTTGATATTCCGTTTCCGCGGTATATAAGTTTTTACCAAGTAAATCTATGTTAATATCTCCCCCAAAAATGATATAGCTATAATCATTACATTCTTGCAACTGTTTTTGAAGTTCTTCCACAAAATCGTTAACACTATTATTTGGAGGTCTATAAACTGTGATCAAATTTATATATTTTCCTTGAAATTGTAATGACCCCTGCACATTTTCATATGATAGTGATTGGTATATCGTTTCAGTAAATTCTAAACCCTTTTTAATATATACTAATAATAATAATAATAATAATTTAAATTTATTTTCAAATTCAAAATTATTTATTTATTTCTTATTTTTTTACAAATAATACACCTTAAGCTAACTCAACGTTGCTTGACAAGGTGTTTTAATATTTTATAAATTTTGTAGAGTTGCCTAACTGATTAATTGTCTAGTAAATCTAAATAGTACAACCTACAATATACATTGTTTTGATTTCTATATTATTTTGTTTTGGCTCATCCCTCTATTTACATAATTTATAATTGATCCCTGCTTTGTATTAATTTTTATAAGATAAGTAATGAATAAATTAACTATCATATTTATGTATTTTCTAGTATTTAACTTAACTAATATGTAAAAATTAAAAACTAGGCAGTTCGTTCATTAATTTAGGAACAATGTATGAAAGTGTTCTTTTTGAGTATTCATTATGAATACGCGGTACAGTATACTTTTCATGCCGCAGTTCATATCCAAAGCTTTGTTCAATCAAATATGACGATAGAAAATAGTTCTCCATTACTATTTTATAAAATAGTAATGCTCTTATACCTCAAAGGCTACATCAATCAAAAAGTTCGTTTAGCTTAACGCCTGAGCCAGAATTGCAAACTATTTTTAAAATTTTCCTCTGTATTCGCTGTATATGTTTAAGATAACAATCGCTTGCATATCCCCATGCTTCCAGCCCATACCTGATTACCGACTCTGCCAATGCTAGATATATGTTTTTTTTTACATTAAATTATAATAATAATTATAATTATAATAATAATAATAATAATAATAATAATAATAATAATAAGCAACCTCTACCTGTTAAAGTGACTGCAACAGCAACAATTTACAAAAAGCAAATTTTAATATATTTAAAAGCTTTAAATTTGCATTGCTATCAATGAAAACGCATTAAAATTCAAGCAGTTCGTTAGTGTATATAAAATCCAAACACCGAAACGGATTGTGTGAGAAATATGGGTGAAAATTCTAGTTTTGACAATGAAAATGACAACGTACAAAATTGGAGAAATATTAAAAGATATCCTGTAGATAATCACCTAACGCATTTTATCAGAACCAACCACTGGACGATTTCATCAGAAGATAGAAGACAGGCAGGACCTTGCAATAACCTTATAATAGAAAAAAACATATGCACTACAACTACAACACAGGAAACGGTAAATTATCTAGGCATAAATAATAATAATCCAATGCCTATTAATACTGTTAGCTCGCCAAACATTTCAATTTGTGCTGCTAACGGAAATAGACGAAAGCGCATTAAATGGTCAAGAAATATGAATATAGATGTAATGCGTTCATTTTACTATTGTTACGTCATCATCGAACAATTTGGTATTGGTGGCAATAAATACCATTAGTGCGGGTACCCTACAGTTTAGTGAAACATTGATACCGGCAGTGGGAGTGCGTGAAGTGACAGTCGTACTCGAACCGTTACAGAAGAAAGTGGTATGAGAGCTTTTGGAAGCGACACCATCACCCGAACGTGCGTGTTCTTGGTTGTCCGCTAACCCTTTTGTGTGTGACTTTTTATTGCCCCGAGCGGCACAGGCTTTAAAGTATTTATACCTTTTATTAAGTAGTTTGTTGTAGTTGCTTTATTTATAACATAACCGCTACACTGCCATCGGTATTGCTACAAAAAGCAATTGGTCCTTCCCTATAATTAACAAATCTCTATCACCTCATTCATCCCAATACAATCCAACTATATTAACAAATGTAATGACTTGCCGCTTCCTGGATGGAGAACACTACTGCATAATGAACTTTCAAACAAATATCCTAATCTAGCTTTATCAGAACAAAATATTGTAGATAGAAGGAACGTAATTGTAAAGAAAAAATATTTAAGTGAAACAGAGCTTCAAGAAATCAAACGTGAAGTAGGCAACATGCTATATAATGATCAAATTAGAGAGCAGTGCTTTAGTAACGACCTGGAAGCTAATCAAATCATGAATGACAGTGCGATATTGAAAAAAAACTCAATTTATGATACAATTGTAAGCACTTTCAAATTTTATGAAAGTTTAGATCTAATTAATCGCCCAAGGATTCCAAAACTGAAATTTAAGATTCAGACAGAAGAAATAATGACACAAGTAAACACTACATTGGAAAGAGTACTACAAAAATTTGGAAAAGACCTAACTTCAATTAACGTGATAATTTACAGTGCAATAATGACATGTATACAGTTAAATGGACAAGAAGTATGCAATGAAACGAAAAAATCGCCTAATTATAATAAGGAGCCTTCATGGAAAATACGTTTAACTAGAGAAATAGATTTGCTGCGTGGTAAAATTGATATTATAAACGAGTTTATTAAAGGAAATAACAGTCTTAAAGTAAGTTATAAAATTAATCATATAATCCATGAAGCTAAATTATTTAAAAAAAAGAACTTAACGGAATATTTAATAGAATATTGTGATACCTTAAAACAGAAAGTTAAAGTAAAAGGAGCACGTTTACGCAGATACAATAAAACTACAAAAAGAAAGCAGCAAAATTCTAGCTTTGTGCATTCGCAATCAAAATTTTATAGGTCCTTAGAAAATGATAACACCAATACAAACCAAAAAATTAATACAATCGGATTTTTAGAATTCTGGAAAAGTCTATGGGAAAATAAATCAAAATCAAAACTTATGCCAGATCTATTAGAAACAATTAATGAATCGGCTAAGAGTATTAAATCAATGGAAAATACAAATATAACTATAATTGATATTACTAATGCAATACATAATACGGCAAACTGGAAAGCCCCTGGTTTAGACGGAATACAAAATTTTTGGTTAAAGAAATTTATCTCTACACATAAATATTTAGCATTATGTTTTAACAATTTGTTAAAAAACCCCGAAAGTGTACCCAAGTTTTTCGTAACCGGTAGAACCTCATTGATTTATAAGAATGGCGACCCTAAGTCTCCCAGTAGCTATAGACCAATAACATGCCTATGCACAACATATAAATTGCTAACCTCAATCATAAGAGCTAAAATATATGAACATTGTAATGACACTGTCATTGCAACCGAAGAAAAAGGATGTACTAGGCATGCAATGGGCTGTAAAGAACAACTTACAATTGATTCAATAGTCATAAATCACGCGAAAACGAAAAAGCGAAATTTAAATGTGGCATACATAGATTTCAATAAAGCGTATGATTCTGTACCTCACGATTGGCTAATATCAATTCTCAAAATCTATAAAATCTCACCAAATATAATTGAATTACTGATAAACTTAATGAACCAATGGAACACTAAATTATATGTACAAAATGAAGATATTGATAATATAAATATTAAACGGGGAATATTTCAGGGAGATTCTCTAAGTCCATTGTGGTTCTGTCTAGCAATAAATCCCTTGTCCGCAATTTTGAAAAATACAGGAGGGGGATTTAGAATGGAATACAAAAAAGATCAATTTAAATTAACACACTTACTTTTTATAGACGACATAAAAATATATGCTGAATCAAAAGCCATGCTACAATCAATGATTGCCACTATGAAAATATTTAGTGATTCAATAAATATGTGTTTTGGAATCAAAAAATGTGCAACATTGAGTATAATAAAGGGCAAAATTACCGGTACAGAAAACAATTTTGAAGGAATTAAATCTTTATCCAGTGAGGAAATGTATAAATACCTAGGTTTTGAACAAAATAAATCTATAAACCACAAAAATATGAAAAATATGTACCGAGATACATACAAAAAAAGATTGACAAAACTACTAATACTCAACTATCTGCAAAAAATTTGTTTACGGCCATAAATACTTGGGCAATAAGTTACCTCACCTTTTCTTTCGGAATTTTAAAATGGACTGAAACAGACTTAAATGATCTTGATAGATTAACAAGACGAACACTTACAAAATTTCGATTCCTCAACCCAAATTCGTCAGTTGAACGACTTTATATCTCTAGAAAATACGGAGGTAGGGGATTAATTAATATCCATGATCTATGTAAAAGCCAGGAAAATAAACTCTGCGAATACTTCCATAATTTAGAAAATAATGAAATCTCAAAAATATTAAAATATGACAAAAACTATACGCCTTTGAGATTAGGAACTTTTAAAAAACCAACAATAGCAACAGTACAAGACAAAATTGACATATGGAAAAATAAAATTCTTCATGGAAAATACCCTCAAATTCTAGACACCCACGATGTAGACAAAACGTAAATGCAATGAAATTGGAGAAACCATAGAGCATATCACCGCAGGTTGTTCAGCACTCGCTCCAAATGCTTATTTGGGAAGACAATCAATTCGCCAAAATAATACACCAGCAATTAGCAATAAAATATGATTTGTTGAAGAACCCAATGCCATACTACAAATACACACCTGCTGCTGTATTGGAAAACAATAATATACTCTTATATTGGGATAGACAATTACTTACAGATCATACCATAGCGTATAACAAACCGGATATCTTCTTATTTGATAAAATTAAGAGTGAAGCATACATAATCGATATAACCGTTCCTTTAAGCTCAAACATATTCAAAGCAGAGAAACACAAAATTGAAAAGTATGAAGACCTTGCAATTGAAATAAAAAGAATTTGGCATATAAAATCGATAGAAATTATCCCTTTAGTAGTAGGAGTCGACGGAATTCTAAGTAAATACATGAAGAAAAATTTGGAAAGAATTGGTTTACCGTATAGACTTCAAAATTTGTGTTAAAGCAGTAGTGTTACAAACATGCCACATAGTGCGAAAATTCCTAAATTAATGAGTGAATCTGAAGTGATAGTTCATTAATTATATATACCAAGATCTTTATATACATCAATATTGTATATTGTATAATCTTGAGCTAAAAATAAATAATAATAATAATAATAATAATAACAATAATAATAATATTTCGTAAACCTATCTTAAACTTGAAAAGATGTATTTATATTCAAAATACACGATCTGAATAAAAGCATGTCTAAAAACCACTAAAACAAAACCTGAAGACTTTCCTTAAGTAAAACGGAAAATTTAGAAATGTAAAAAATCGATATACGCCATAATATTTTAAACTTATTTTTTAAATTGCTGACAGCACGACCCATCAAAATAGGTTGTCACCAAAATTAATTGGTGACTTCCGACACTGAAGTGGACGATTGCAAGAAAGAATTCCTAAAGAATTTTCAAACAGACTACACATATTTTACTGTTAAACTTTTTTTTTATACTTAATAATTGAAACAACTGAAACACTAGTAGCTACTATTAACTGGTGTAGCAGTTGCTAACGCAACTAAATCTTTTTGGATTTAGGTACTAAATTTTGGTTATGTATATTATATTTTTTTCAATGTTTGGTCACATATATTTCAATGAAAAGTCGTACTACCGTAATTTTTGAATGAGTCTTATATTAGCGCACCCATTTTAGGGATTTAGAAGTATAGCTGCCAAGCAACACTTTAAATGCCTGATGGCGGGACCTTGAAATGTCTGGATTCAAAGTGGCCTGAACAATTTTCTTTTTTCTATCAAAATTAATTTGTAGAAACGATCCTCCGTGTGTCAGAACAAAGTTGGGTCACCGAGTCACGAAATTTCAATAAAAGCAATTTGGAACTTAAAAAAGCGAGTCTTTCAATATTTTCTGCAAGTTTATTATTGGACGCAGCCGCACAATAACTTTTTTTTAAAATTTTATCGACCTTGTTCTGAAGGTTAAGGTTGCCAACCATTTACTAAATAAACAATTTCAGATTTTTATTTGCATAAACAGAAATAAATAAAGTTGAATGAAAATAATCACGCTAACTTTGGAGAAACTTCTTAGTAAATCGTTTTCAACTTGAATAAATTCTGGGATTAGTAAGTTATTTATAACGTGTAAAATTTATAGAATTAAGTAAACTTTTCAAGTCTGTAAGGAACAATCTCAAGAATTTATTAATTGGCGGATTTCTGATATATTCAGATAAATTAAAATGCATAGCATTTTATAACTTTAGTTTTACACTTAATCATATCAGAGATCAAATCCTTTAGCTGCTCAGAAATAATTTTGTGGATAATATTATATAAAGAAAGTGTTGTATATTTTATCAGCAAATGGTTTCCTGTAACATCAAAGTTTCAATATTACTAACAACCAGTAGCAAAACTTCCGGAAAGGCAATTACAAAATTAATTACTACAGACAAGCTAGTGAAAGATAGGTTGTATTTATAACCTATTTAATTGTATAATTTAATACGTGGTTATAAAATAAATTACAAATAAGTGAATAAGTGCTGCAAATTGAAATAGCAAAATTATTGCTAACCACCTTATTCTTTTATATAGATTTCGTTAAATATGTCTCAAATAGAAAGGAGTTATTCACATTGTATGAAAGATGCACTGAAATACATATCGTGAACACCATTTACGAAAAGTTCAAAGTGTAAACAACGTTCCTGCTTATATCCACATTGCAATTAAAATCTTATATTAAATTTAATGAGAAAAGGAAAACTAAAAGGGGTTAACATGTGTAGTTTTAACTATGCTCAAATCTTCTTGGTTTACGTATGGGCTTGGTTACTAAAGTAATATTAAACTTTAACGCACTAAAATCTTTAAATAAATTAGACGTTATGCTAAAAATAAGAAAGTTACTCTCTCGCATCCAATATAACTAGATATACTATAAAAGTAAAATTATTAGTTAAATAGGCCAATTCGAAAATTTGTTACGCTTTATTTGCTCCACAACGATTTTATTTTAGAAGTTATACAAGGGGACCTTTTCTTGTAGAATTAAGTAGGTTATAACGCATTGTTTAATAAGGTTTTGAGTTCCCAGCACTGCTGGGACTTTTGCACATAGTTTTATTATGTCTATTATGTATTATGTAGGAATGAAATGTTAAATAAAATATTTTCCACGCTTTGAAAATATACCTTGCTGACTTCAACTAATTAGAGCGCATAGCTAGGAGGGCTGGTGGCTTGGACAAGTTAACAAACCAACTGTTATGATGGCGGACTCCACCAGGCTACCGTATCAAAAAGACGAGTGACAAGTGATGCGTCGTAATGCAGTGAAGCTACCTGTATAATTCTTGCAGTCCCATACCTAGAATACATGTTTGTTTGCGGTGTTAATATTGTAGAATATCAACAAACCTCTGCTGTAATCTAATGAGATGCCGTGAAAACCGTCCCAAGTATGCGTGTAATATTTTCCGCAGCGTAAATTGTAGTAATACAAGCATTCAGCAATTTGTAATATCTAACTTAACTATCTAGATGAATTAGGATAGTTCGACTTATTACTTATTAGGTAAATTATTCATATAGTATTGTAAAATTTGTGCAATATTATTATGCCATCTGATGGTAACGTGATGAATTATGTTACCGTTATATTTTTCTAATTACCAAGTAACAATTTGGCGCCTAAAATACGTGGTTTTATTTATAACGCACTAATCATGTACCTAATTACAGTGTTCTCAATCTAAGGTTTACTCTTTTCTAAATTAAAAAACATAAAAACAGCATAATTTTTTAAAGAAAATTATTGTAGTCTATTTGAATTAGTATTGTAGTGGTCAATGTCTAGACTAAGTTAGGATGGCGATCGCCACGTTTATTTTAAATAAATATTCCTAGTTTATAATTTTTTACCTATACAGTTTATGTATTAAATTACCTACAGTATTTATAAAAACCCAGCAGAGCGGTAATAAATCATTGCTAGTTTTATGGGTTTCGGGAATATTTAACTATTAGTGATATCTATTGTTTTAAAAATTAATTTCTATATCTTATATATTGAAAAAAGTAACTGTTTGTAGTTAAAATAAGCTTTGCGTACCTATAAATTGCGCCTTAAAAAAGGAATTTAATTAGAAACTTTTCACAACTACATCCTAACTTCACTTTGATTTAGCCTTTGTAGATTATTTTTCATTTATAAAAGTTTTGTCTAATTGATCTTTGGTGGTGTAGTCCTTTTTATTAAATTTAAAAAATCACGTATCCATATACAAGCATATTTACTTATTAACGGATGTATAAACCATTTTTTATATGAAAGAAACTGTTTCAGTTTTGTTCTAAAAAGTATATATATATATATATTATATATATATATATATATATATATATATTTCTGTGTTAAGACTTCTCGTTGGAGAGTCGCTAAAATATGCTGTGCAGCAAATTGGTCAATTTGAAATTACGAACTTACCTTCCTTTCTAACTTTTCTTTGTATGGTTAGTTCAACGGAAATTTTGTCTACGAAATTTACAAAATGAAATAAAACACAGCAATCTCAAAAGGCATCTATGTTCAAAAATAATTCTCTTTCATGCAAAAGAATAAGGAACAGTTTACAGCATAATTTTCAAACATTAAATTATTTCTAACAAGTAGATATTTACTTAATTATTAAAATATTCCTTACCTAATCTCTGTTAAAATTTCCAAAACTCAAATGTCTTCTCTTGTGGATAATTTACTTGTCTTTAAGTACCTCGAACGAAGAGTATAATTGGTCAATGATGCTCCAAAAAATCTATTAAAGGTCAAAATATTTTGAACTCGACTGGCTAAATACTCAAATATTAGTTATGAACAAAAAAATCTTAAATTAGTACTTACGAAATCAAATAGCGCTTATCCCAGTCGTAAACGGTATTAAATACCTTCGATGTCTATTTGTAAATTGACGTTAAAGTGTCGGTTTTCCAGTTTGTTCATACAATTTTAAATCTCCATTTAGAATCTTCATTCTCAAAGTGCATCTTTTATTTTTCAATTAATTGACTCAGCGTATTCTTTTGCATCAGGATTATCTATGTCAAAGATTGTAATGTTTTAAAAATAACACGATCCATATTTATACAAAGCTACGTTTTAAGAATTATTTCCTTATTCCCAGTTAAATCTTATATATTAAATACTGTATGCATGCCGTTCTAATCGAGTTTAGGTTTTTATATTAAAATTATCTCTATTCGAGAATTTTTCTGTTCCGTTTGGAACATAACACACCCTAATGATGTCATATTTCCGAGAATGACGCTCTTTATAACGTAATTAGCGTCAGGCTGCGTAATATATAAGCATTGGAAAGCGTGCCGTTTGTCCTTGTCCAACGTACGGGCTTGATGTTTGCGTGGCAAGCTATCCTATATGAATGCGGAAAGTGATAAAACCTATTTTATGGGTTTTTTTATTTGTCGCGCAAGTTCCTTGAATAAACGTTTAAGTTTTAATAGAGTTTCTTATTAATTGACGTATTCTCTTATATAATACCGAAAATTCAAAAAAAAACTCTTTATTTAGTTTTTAAAATATACACCCACGGGATTTAACTAATTAATGCTTCCGTTTTCTGTATGGTTTTGCAAAATAAAGAAAGATTTGCATCTTAATAATTGTAACAAAATATTGGTTTTACTTTAAATAAACCGCGTACTAGCAAATTTTTATAAAGATTTAAGCGTCATTCTTAACAAAATTAATTAAAATTTTATTTGTACACACCGATGTATTATTGATTTAAAATTGGGACTTTTAAATATCCAGGAAGTGTGTGTTGCTTCGCATTTCAATGACTGCATTTATCTCCTAGAATGATTATTTACACATATCAGAATATGTTTTGTAATAACGCGGATGACTTTAATGGCTTTGTACTTGCAATACGCTTATTTTACACAAGGTAGAATAATGAATCTTCGGAATTTCAATCCTTTCCGAATTCTTCCTATTTAGGTGGTATATATTTTTTAGCTAAGTATTTCTAGTAACTGATATTTGTATTTTGTGTGTCTAATAGTTGTTTTGAACGGAAAAATGCTTTAAATTCGTTTAAAAAGTAAATACCTACACTTCTTTTATCGTATATTTTTGTGGCGAATTTTATTTTTCATATTGAATCAACTAACTTGATTAACGTACATTTAAAGTCAAATTAAATTTTTTTTGAGTTTCTACAGTCAAACATCAAACCAAATCATTATTTATTTAATACAATTAAAAATTACCCTCTCAAACCAACTTTTGATTATGTCTTATGTAAAGTATATTATTTAGTTCTTACATTAATTTGTAAATTACAAGATCTTGGTGGTAAATTTCAAGGATCGTATCATAGTAAAGATCTACAATTTTTTCCTTTTATCTCATGATACCTTGCACCGTACTCTTTTCCGAGGTAATATAAATGGTAGGTGTACTACAAAGTATAAGATAAATATACTTTGGCGGAGTTAGCATCGGCCTTTAGGAGCTGCGGAGTTTACAAAAGATTGATCTCAGGGGGAAGAAGAAGAGAAAATAGAAGTTAAACGTAAGTGAAAGCAAGAAAGCTACTTAACTTTTATATTGAAATTTCTATCAATAATTAAACAATTATATCTAACAACATGTGTACAATTACTAGTCAAAAAATCACAACCTGAATGTGATGTTTTATAAACATCTATATATTGTTTTTTGTAAAGACAAATAAAACAGATATATGTAATTTTGAGCTATATAGTAGAGAAGCTTATACCTATAGAAAATTTCAAGAAGTTTTGTATGTTCACACAGTTAGATAGTAACGGTAATAAATATTCTTTAGTATATTTTAACTATATGTAAGATAAGCAAAAAGGCAAAGTAATATTGTGAATACCCACATAAGATATTAATAAAACAATAAGACAAGATACTGTAGTAAATACTCACATAGGTAATTTAGATATTAAGAAGATAAAATACTGTTGTGAATACACAGTTAGATAATTTAGATATTTATAAAGAGAAGGTTAGAATATTACTATCGTTGACGCTAAAAGAAACAGCAAAACTGAGGCAAGAAACATCCCAGTACTTTGTTTGAGTTCCACCTGGCGTTTTAGCAGGAAAAGTATCTGTCGCTGTCAAACAAAGTTTTCAACTTCTAAATAGACGAACATCTGAGCCACAAAATAGTTGCAATGGAAAGCTATTTGATTCCATTAAAACACATTCTGAATTAGAGTTGATTTTTATGTTGCAAAGGCAAAAGACGCCTGGAGCTCAAAATAAATTCAAAACGTATACGATATGTTGCATTTATATAGAAATTTATATTTACATTTTGGAGTACAATGTTTATTTGAAGTAAAGTTTTGTAGTAATATTTCTGGAGCAAGGTACCTTGAACTAAAATATATTTCCGCGGCAAAGTTTTGGTGTAGATATTTTTAGAATAAAAGTATTTCCAAGGTAAGATACTTTCTTTATTTTGTTTTGGACTGCAAAAATCAATTGTGTTATTAATTCATAGGACACATGGTTTAATGAAACACATAAAAATTTAATCTATTTTTATCTTACCATCTTTTATTTAAAAGACAGGTTCCAAATAGGCAAATTTTCATCTTACAGGTAGGATGAGATTTCTATAATACTTATTTTGTTAGAACATTATGCTTGTATTGCGAAAAATACGTACCATAGCTAACCTCATGGCAATTTAAAGACAGTCAATATAAATCACGTCCGCACTTGCAGAACTGAAGATAGTAATACCCAACTTTATATTGATCTTTCTATTAACCTAAAATAAAGAAGGAGAAGATCATTGAGGTGTTAATGTAAGGAAAAATAGATAAACGACATTTTCGACATACATAAAATTATTCTTAAACTTTACCTAAACTTAATCCTTACCTAATCTTTGTTAACTAGTACAAAATTCTCTTTTATGTAGATAATTTAGGAACCTGTATTACCACGTTTGTGAGTATAATTGGCCAATGATGCTCTGCAGCTTAATTAGTAAAGGTCAAAATACTTCTAAATCTGACTCTAAAATTTTTTTAAAAATTATCCCTAATACAAATAAATTAAGAACTTATTTAAGTGTTAACATTAAATTATACTTATAAATTACAAAAAAAATTAACAAGTTATATTTGATGCAATTATTGTCCTATAGCGCTCATCAAAAAAACATCTCCATCGTAGATAACGGCATTAAATATATTTGGTTCCATTCCAAATCTACAAAAATATTAGCTTGCAAAGTGTATTATATTTTTAATTAATTAAGCACTGCGTATTCTTTTACCTGAGCATTATCTATGATGAAAATTGTTCAATTCTCGTAGTGTTTTACAAAATAATTATTTTTTGCATATTTATGCAAAATTTTACGTAACTTTTCGATAAATTATAAGAGTAAGTTCAACATCTTGTACCCGAAATAATGTAGGAAACAATTCGGCTGTTATGAAACGTAGTTTATAAAGTCGCAAATAACATTATAATTTTTCAAAAGTCTATATAAATACCTTATTGTTCACAACATACCTCAAAATTTTCAGTTTGTTTCATACACATGGCGAATGGGCGTTAAACATTTGCCTTAATATGGTTTTCCCGGAGAGGGTAAGCGGCAATAGAGACAATTTTGACTCAAAAGTCTCGCGACGGGGCAGATTTACTCGTAGAAAGTTTTAAATAAAGCAATTTTATTAGAAAGAGGATAGTATTGAATCGTTTGCGAATCGTGTCCTCCCTTTTAAATTGGTCATCGGCGTCAATTGGCGAGGCGATACACCGATTATGGCATTATATTGAACAGAAAAGTTTTTTCGTAACTCGCCAAACGATACGAAACAGACCTAACAGGCGGGGGTCAGTTTCACATTTGTACGGAATATCATAAATGTCTTAAAGTCAGTTTATTGAATGTTACGTAAAAAATGCATGCGTTTCAGTTTCTCCGCCATAGCTATTACATAAGCTACTGCAAAATAAAAGCTATAATAAATCAAATCTACCATTATATTGGAAACGAGATCGTAATTCTCGCTAATTAAACTACCAAACAAAAGCGACGTTATCTAAGTCCGTAAACAACTCAAATATGCAAAGGTTAAATGTGAAGCAAACAATAGTTAATTACTAGCACCTCATCAACTGATAACAAATACTTTACGATAATAGATTGAACATACAAACTTAATATAAGAAACGATGCTACTATGGAAAGCAATACAACTTTAATAGGAGGCAAGTTTTTGCAAATAATGCACTTAATTATGAAAGTAGCTTTCGGGTAATTCAACGTCGACTCGCATAGGAGCAATGTTTTGCGTGCGTTGATTTCGATAACCACAGATGGTGGAGATAATGGACGTGTAGGATTGTGAGCAAATTTAATATGCGAAACCTTAAAATACTTACCAGTAGTAAACTGCAACCTTTAGTGGCAGCGTTGATGGTAGGATTAGGAGCGGTCGACCATATGCGGAACTCAAAAACGTTAATATCTGCCTTCTTACAATTTCGTACAATAACTGGCGCTGCACACACAACACAAAGTACTTGAACGTTAATCGCGGTAAAACCATATAGGCGGATCTGTGGTGTAGTTGGTATGCGTATGACTACTATGACTAAGGTCCCGGGTCAAATCCCGACACAGTCCGCTTGAAAAACGCTAGGAGAGCATTTTTCACAAAAATTATGCCTTCGTTCGGATGAGAGGTAAAATGGAGGTCCGGTGTGAGTGTTGTCACGCACGTTAAAGATCCCTACTTTGCTTGCAACAGCAAGGGTTCGGCAAAATTCAAAATTTTCAGGTAAAAAAACTCGCTTCCTGGCCACCTTCAGGTGGAGCATTGGAAAATAAAATGTAGGGTAAAACCATATATTACACTATACACGATGGATGGGAATTTACCAGCAAACTCCATTTTATGCGATAATTTTAATTAAAATATAAAACAAACGGAACAATATGGTTAAATGTATTCCTTTAAATCCCTTAATAAACGTATTCAACTACAATTGTACGATGTGATGTATTCTTAATGTGAGACGTTAACTTTATCATTCTTTAAAATACAAATCTCCTCTTTATGATCACCTAATGTTTTTTGACAATTTCTTATAGAATACATTTGCTCGTCACACGTTTTTATAGTGGTGCAAGGTTTTATATTCACTGTGTGGGACCCTTCTTTGTAACAAGAGGTACCCACTAATATTCCACTTTGGTCCCGGACTCGATATACCTTGTCGTTAAACGTTTGTTGGGCGCACGTGGCCATCGTACCTGGACTAGGTCCTTCACCGCCGTCGCGATTGGAAAAAACCTGTCCTTACGCATGGACGTCTGATTTTGCTGAGAGGGAAAGTAACAATTATTTCTAGAGGATCACACTGGGGTGGCTATATCGTTGCCACAAGACATTTTTATAGGCTCCGAAAGCTTTTATGTATTGGTTTTCGTGATCTGCTTGAGATACTTAAAACCTCTCTGCGTTCGATCGGAGGGTGGTCTTTGCGTAATGTTGGGCGTTTCGAACGAACTATGGAATTACGAAAGCTTCCCTTAGTGCCTTGTTCTGGATCACTTGGAGCTTACGCATGTGCGTTTCCTCTGTTTTGACCCATACTACTGATGCGTATCTAAGCGTCAGTCGGGTTATCATCTTGTAAAACCTCAGCTTTTTTGAAACGTAAAGTTTACTTCGGCGATTGGTCAAGAAGTGATGGCAAATCGGCCTTGACTGCTCTGGCAAATATGAACACTACCACATATCTTCAAAGCGATGTCTGGAGAAAAACGCACACGACACTAAGGTTTTATGATTTTAAGTTCTACTGGGTTAGGTCGCATGACGGCAATCGAGAAAACGCCAGAGCAAATGAACTGATCAAAGAGGCCGCAACAGGGGAGTTTCTTACATAGTATTCATTAGTACCGAGGTCGTTGCCGCGGGCAGCTTGACACACAAATTTATACCAAGCATAAAAGCTACAGATGAGATAGAGATGAAGTTCTCTCATAAGATGGTGCAGATAGTTACAGGGCACGGGGTTCTGAAAGCCTACCCTCAAAGATTTAGATTGACCAAAACGACCGCTGCGAATGCAGCGAGGGCGTAGATAGCGTCCAACACGTGTTATTTGACTGTCCACTCGAGGTGGCTAACAGGGTGTTGGCAGACAGGAAACTGTTGTAACGTGCCCTGTTTCATAGTTATAATTATTTCAATGTTATATATGTATATTTAAGTATGTTTAGTAATGTAGCGGTTATATATGTGTGAGTACAAGATATTTGAATGGTATAAGAATGTTTTGCGTTTAATAAAGTTTTATTGTGCTTCCTTAGGGGATGCGCAGGAAGAAGAGAATAGCATGGACCGCCTGCTCGTTAAGACGTAGGCACGCGATATAATTGAATTGTTATGTGAGTAATTGGTATATTGGCTATGAAAGGTATCAACGTCATTTTAAAAGTATGGTATATTAATAAAAATAGTAGTTGGATGTAGTGAATCATATTTAACACTGGTTGTGTTAAATAATTAAAGTGCTTCAGTTGGCGAAGACAACAAAGTTCAACGTATATTTCGACCATGAGCGCAGCCTGTTGTTAAACACAGGAGACTTCGCAAAGAGAGAATTCTACAACTCGCTGGTACCTAACACCGCATAATTGTGATGAACTGTAAGTAGGAATTATTGTTTATGTTCGAATAAGGTTATATAATAATATTACCAAATTTGGAAGTGTTTTTTGATAATGCATTGGTTAGTTTTAATGTGTTGCAATTGCTTAAGGTTGGTAGATTGATGCAATTTATTCATAAATCGATGACATTGAATATAGGAATAAAGGCTAATTGAGCTCAGCTTTATTTATATGTTAAATCTATCCTTGTAAGAACCAGTGTATGAGAGAAAAGGAAGTAAAGGTATACTGTCAAGGAGCTAGAATGAGCCAAGAGCCTGAAGAAATCCAGGGAGAAGCTAATCAGAGGGCGTTCTGGGTGGTCTTGAAAGAGTTTGCAGGAAGGGTTGCGAGATTGGTTGCTGAGAACCAAATGTAACCCGAAAGGGGTAGGGGGCCGTTTAAAATTTGGGGTAGGCGGTAGTTTAAACATAG
Organism: Platerodrilus igneus; assembly: GCA_036346225.1. NCBI lineage: Eukaryota > Metazoa > Arthropoda > Insecta > Coleoptera > Lycidae > Platerodrilus > Platerodrilus igneus. Next base: position 1,833,327 of record JARFIW010001068.1, read on the forward strand.
CATATAAGTTATTTTGTGGCACGATATAACTTAATTTACAAGACACTTAGTGCATACCCACCAGGACTTTAACATTGTACACTCATCTTTAGCAGTAAGAGATAATTAGGTGTAGGTATACGATCAGATCTTCGGTACCTGGAGAAATTTATATTCGAGGTATTTATAAATGTTGTGGTGACTGTACTGTACATTTAATGTGGTGGCGTTAGCCGACGTAATGTTTCTGCGAGTCCATCTGAAAATTTAAGGCGTGCTTCTTTGCTAATCTTTGTACTATTATATACTTATATGCTTAATGCTTTACATAGATATTTATAAATTATATTTTATGCCGGGTACAGATAAGGTGCAAGCGGAGACTCTAAAAGTCGCTGGTCAAGCAGTAACAGAACGTCTATTCCAACTTGTAAGCTATATGTATGAGACAGGCGAGATACCCAAAGATTTCAAACATAACATCATAGTAACTATACCAAAAAAGAAAGGCGCAGATAGATGTGAAAATTTTCGAACAATAAGCTTGACAGCACACGTATCAAAAATATTAACTAGAATTGTACAAAGACGAATGGAAAAACGGGCTGAAGAAATACTAGGAGAAGACCAATTTGGGTTTAGGCGAAACAGGGGAACACGGGAAGCTATCTTAGCTCTGAGGGCGATAATGGAGAAAACAATAGAAAAAGGGCAAAGCGTGTATATAGGGTTTGTAGATCTGGAAAAAGCATTTGACAATGTAAAATGGAAAAAATGTTCGAAATACTCAAAAAGATTGGAATGAGTTATAGGGATAGACGGATAGTACATAGCTTATACAAAGAACAAACAGGAGTAATAGAAATAGAGCAGGAACGTAGAGAAGTAAACATCAGGAAAGGGGTGAGACAGGGATGTTCCCTATCCCCACTAATTTTTAACTTGTACATTGAAGAGGCAATGAATACTGTCAAATGCAGGAAGACATTTGGAATTAATATGCAGGGACAAAAAATTGATATGCTTAGATTTGCAGATGATATAGCGGTATTAGCATCTAGCAGGGAAGAGTTAGAAGCTGCTCTCAATGAAATGGAAACGGTTCTAACAGAGAGATACGGTATGAAAATTAACAAAAGTAAAACTAAAGTACTAGTATGCAAAGGAGGGAAAAATAAATCAAAAACAAGAATACAAATATGCAACACGAACTTACAAGAGGTTAAAGATTTCTGCTACCTAGGAAGCCAAATAACGCAAGATGGGAAAAGCACAAAAGATATAAAACAAAGATTAACACAAGGTCGTGCTAAATTTAACAAGAAAAAGCAACTACTGTGCTCAAAGACCACAAACATAGAAACAAGGAAAAGATTGCTCAAAACATATGTGTGGAGCACAGCACTGTATGGCTGTGAAGCCTGGACAGTGGGAGAAGCGGACAAGAAAAAGATAGAAGCCTTTGAAATGTGGTGCTACAGACGTATGATGAAGATACCATGGACAGACAAAGTTAAGAACGAATAGGTACTAAAAATGGTAGGGGAAGAAAGAAATATGTGGAAAACAATAAAAATAGGAGAGATAGGATGATAGGCCACATACTACGGCACGAGGGACTAGTGCGGAATATACTAGAAGCAGAGATAGGAAAAAAGAGAAGAAGAGGTAGACCTAGGTTAGACTACTGCACACAGATAGTGAAAGATGTAGGCTGTAGGAGTTTCAGGGAAATGTGTAGGCTAGCTCAGAAGAGAAATCAATGGAGGTACGCATCCAACCAGTCCCAAGATGGATAAATTAATGACGAAGAAAGTAACTGCACTTAAACATGATATTTATTATAAGCAACTACAAGCATTGAGGGCAATATTCGCGAATAATGGTAATTGCGTAAAAGCATTTACTGGAAAACTATTATTCCGGCAAATGTCTAAGTGTTGGGGGATCTTGGCAGCCACAGGTTGCTTAACCCCTTCAATAAATCTCAGTGAAAAGGGCATAATATTAGAAAACAATAGAAGAAACCTAATATTTATTATAAGCAACTACAAGCATTGGATGGGCAATCTTCTCGAATTATGGTAATTGCGTGAAAGCATTTACTGGAAACCTATTATTTCGGCAAATGTCTAAGTGTTGGGGGATCTTGGCAGCCACAGGTTGCTTAACCCCCTTCAATAAATCTCTGTGAAATAGGGCATAATATTAAAAAACAATATAAGGGGAACCGAGCTGTATTGCTGTGTGAGAATTTCAGGGAACTATGTAGGTTAGGTTTAGAAAAGAAATAAGTGCAGGTACATGTCCAACCAGTTTTAAGACGGGAAACCCAATGACGAAAAAATAAGCGCAGATAAATCTGATGATTATTATAAACAACTAGTTGTGTGTTGTGAAATATCTGCAACTAATGTTGACTGTGCGAAAAGATATATTGGAAAAAATATTAAATCAGTAAATGTTCAAGTGCTGGGGGAACTTGGCAGCCACAGGCTGCTTACCCCCCCTTCGCAACCACTGAATGTCGGAAAAATAGGGTATATAATTGTAAAACAATAGAAGGTGACCGAACTGCATCTAACAAGACAGAACGGCGCCTATGATGAAAGACAACAAACATAGAACAAAAAGCTGTTGAAAGCGTATGTGTGGAGCACAGCACAGACAGTATGCCTACGAAATACGAGCAGTCTGAAAAGCAGACAGAAGAACAGTAGCGGCCTTTGAAATGCCGTGCTTCAGATGTTTGAGGATGGACAGACAAAGGTAATAACAAATAGGTTATAGAAACAGTAAGGGAACAAGGATATCTTTGGGAAAAAAATATGAGAAATAGAAGGGCAGAATACGTTCTAAGGCATTTTTGGGGAATAGCATGGGATATATGACAAGCAGAGATATGAAAAAGAGGTGGATGTAGACCTAGATCAGATAGCGATAGATGCAGACTGTGCAAATTTCGGGGAAATCTGTAGGTTAGTTCAGAATAGGAAACAATGATGGTACGCGTCTAACCAGTTTCAGGACTGAAGACCCAATGATGATGATGATTTTATATCTGTATTGTATATTATATATTTTATTTTTCTGTTGCTTGATTTGTTTTGTTTGGCGTTTCACCTGTTTTTGGTCGTATTATCAAAAGCAAAGAAGATTCAAATTGGAATAAGTCAGTTAGGGAACGATAGTGAACATTAGGGATGAATTCATATGAAGTTATAAAAAATTACTTAGACTAAAGCGGACGATATTGCAAATTTATAGAATAGGAACAAATAGGTGGATGCGTTACTAATGAATTTGACATATACTTAGAAATTCAAATCTATTAGTAAATACTAATTTAGCTAGATTTGGATAGTTTTAAGTCGATTCTTCTTCGACTTCTATCCGGTATTTCGACCCTCCCCTACCCCTCTTTTGCTGGTGTCTAGTTGATCAAACACGCTCTAAAGTCAATGCTTTGAGCATCATTATTTAAACCCTAACTTTAGTTTTAGTTTACAAATTATATTCAACGATTAATTAATTTTGAAGTCAGATATATACGAAGTTCGTAATTATTCACGTTTAAACCCAATGTAGTGCTTTCAAGTGCAGCATTGGGGACGTGACCGCAATTGTAGTGGTCCTTACTCAAATTATACCATTGGCCAAGAGGTATAGCTGTACCATAACTCCTTTGGCTTTGTTTGCGGCATACTCAATGTGGGCTCTCTAAGCGATCTCCGAATCAAGAATCACTCCTAGATACTTAACATCTGAGTGTCAAGGTATAGGTTCGTCAAACGTCTGATGTCGTTTCCAGGTTGGCGACTTTGCCTTGAGAACAAAACTACTGTGCTTTTTTCTGGATTGACATCGGCTCTCCAAAGTCCTAGCCGTTCCCAGGACCATCGCCATTTATTGTTTCTGTCTGATAAGATGTGTGGCATGGCACCTGGCTAGTATGACTTTGTTACCGGCGTATGGTGCCATCTTAATGTCAGCCCTTTTTAATAGGTCGATCGCGAAGATGCCAAAAAGTGCCGGTAACAGGAGAGGGCGTTGAGTACCCTCGCCCTGTTTCTTCGTTTAGTCGACCGTTCTCCGTTCAGTTTGATACGGAAACATCTATCGTAAAGATAGTATTCTGTTAGTTGGGTGAGAATGTGTGATATCCCTCTCAACAGCATCTTACTCATGCTGCTTTCAAACACTTCTGCTTTGTTAGAAGCTGATAGACTAGGGCCTCTTTCGCCATTGATAGGAGGCATGGGGAACTCATTGTTCTTTAGTACTTTTGACATACTCCACAGAGAGTTGACATCGGATTGGAGTACTTTCAATTTGATTTCCCCTTCTGTGTTGCCGAATTGTTAATCGCACTACTACAGCCAATCGATTGTAATGGACTTGTTCCGCTTGATTCCTGGTTCTTTGCCACTGACATCTGCCACTGTACTTCTCTCGGACGACTTTGTGAATATGCACTACTGGACTTGTCGAAATGCTACTGACCAAATTCTGTATGCACTCTACAAGTCGGTATACTTGCGTCTCTATCGCGTTAATGGTCAGGATATCGCCGATATCTTTCTCACAAATGCTGCCACACTGTCGAATAAGTGGTACTGACCAAATTCTGTATGCACTCTACCAGTCGGTATACTTGCGCCTATATTGCGTTAAATGTTAGGATATCGCCGATATCTTTCTCACAAATGCTGCCACACTGTCGAAAAATTCCTGCCACAAAACTTCTAGTTGTACTAAGCTTGGCGTGTCCATCACGTAGTGCTCCAGGCTAGCCTTGACGTTCACCGCAGTGCTTCCTCTGACGCTATGTCAATTGTTGCGAAACAACCAGTAGTCAGGAAGTATCAGTTCGTTTCGTTCGCCGAGGAATGTTTAGCTCACCAGCACATCGTCTACGTCCCGTCTTAGCTCTAACACCAACAAATCTAATCTGTTCCTCTTTAACCCTTGCGCATTCCAGAACGATATCTGTGGTGTTTCTATATCTCTGCGGCGTCATTCCATTATAATGAGAGATTTTACCGACATCCTTGTCGCAGGCACTGAATCCCTTAACTAAATTTTTGGCCTTGGCGATCAAGCTCGGTTTCTGGAAGTTATTCGCGGCTACAAGGCGTCCCCACTCGATGGCGCTCCTCTGCCTGCTTTGCCACCGCTGCGGGCGGGTTGAGGTGCATGGGTTGGAGCCTCTTTAACTTTCATTTTAAATGTTTCTCATACAACTCTTCAGGTGCAGCCGCTGCAGTTGGCGCACGCGGTTAGAACTTTCTTGTTTTCGGGGTAGGTGTCGCCGAGGCAGACGGCGCAGTTCATGCGCTTCGGCGTAACCTTGCCATTCATATGGGTGGGTCCGAACCGCAAGCACCAATTGCAGTACCCTGCTTCCATGCGTCGATGCGGTGCTTTCACCTATACTCGCAGGTGTAATACATGTTAAACCTTGAACATTCGCTTCCCCTCAGTGGACTTGAACCAGAGACAAAGCTTGTCTTGACTGTTACTTGTGCATGCATGTGCACGGTATTACTTTTAATTCGCTTTCGACAAGTTCTGTTTGGACGTACACGGTGGCAAAATCTTTCGGTGCACTAGTCAAGACCACTTTGTGTGTCTTGTCGTTTTTGAGGCGCAACATATGGAACTTTTTGTCTATTTCAGGTGTGAAAGCCTTTACACTTGACTTGCCAATGCTTTTCTTTAAAAGTATTATAATGGTCAGGAAGCGAGTTTCTTTTACCTGAAAATTTTAAATTTTGCCGAACTATTGCTATTCCAATCAAGGTAGGGATCTATAGCGTGCGCGATAGGTCTCATACGCGGGACCTACATTTTACTCTTCAACCAAACAAGGGCGTATTTTTATGAAAAATGCCCGCCATACATTTTTCAAGTGGTTCGTGTCGGGATCGAACAAGGGACCTTGGAATTGGCAGCCATACGTAAACTTATATGATCCATGGAGCCGCCTAAATAGGAAAACCGTGCATCCACGGTAGTCAGTCGGTGTCATCGGTATAATACTGATACTACCTTGAGTATTATGCGCGTTTGTGAAGTTAGGTCTGCGACGACCTAACTTCGCTATAATCGCCACCCATTTGTTCTTCTTGCGAAGGACGACGGGTGGAGATTAGGGAAGACACGGAGGATCTGCGCCTATGCATGGTTCTTGCTCTCAGTGACTTCATAGATTTCGGCTATGTCACGTTGATCGGTTCAAACCGATTCGTTGTGGGCAGATAGCTTACTGGTTCTTTCTTTTGGCAGTGTGAAGTCGTCGTTGCAGGCTTGCTGCGAAGAGTCGTCGTTGATGACGGGTCCTTAATTTGGCTTCGAGCACCATGATGGCGTTCTCGATAATCATGTCCATTGTACTGGTTGTAATTTACGCTCCCATTAGAGAGCACAGATACTGCAAGTACTATGCCCGCGCATTATAGCAAAAGCGCTCCTTCTACGTACGCGCAATTACCTCTAGGCAAACAAACACATAAGTTCAACGAACGCTTAAGGTTCCTTAAGCAAAGTAATTCAACCCAACGCTCGTGGATTGGATTATGGTACATATGGTTTCGTGTAAAAGGGTAGATGTCGGTACAAGTACTACATCTACGCATTAATGCTAACACTGAATTGCTCTACTACGCGTGTTCAGCTCGATATGGATTAGCAGTTTCACACTAACCCAGTCACTGCTCAAGGTGTCTTATACTAGGTAATCGAAGTCAAAACTTGTAGCAGAACTTCAACGATATTATTCCTATAAAAACACAAAAGTACGTAAAAAGTACGTGCATATGCAGAATCTAATGCACTGCGATTTTCTTTCTGAATGCACTGAAAAGTTCGGACCCTTAAAATAACGCTCTTATTTATCTGATATTGGCTTGCTTGGCGGGTGGAATCCAAAGCGTTGTAGATGTCAGCCGTTAAACTATATAAAACTAAAAAGTAAATGTTATTCTGGTAAAGTATCTGGAATAGTCTGTTTTGCAACGCTATCTTTAAGGAGGTCTGGTTACGAATACCCTAGTGTCCAACTCATTCTGTGTCCTTAACTTTACTTTTATATAATACTAAGATTCTTCCACACTTACGTTTTCACTTGCTTTCACTTTCATTTTCACATTCATGCTTTCAGTTGCTCTTATAGAAATAGAAATATTTCTTTGGCTTGCACATTTGTTTGTTTTGTATCGTGATTCAATCGAATACGAATAAAAAAAGTACGTTTACTATTAAGTTTTAAAAACATTGAAATAAGTAAGTGTTTTACAAATGAAGAAACCAAACGAACTTTAGTGTTTGACGGATAAAAATTCGGTTGGATTAGTCAAGAAAAATAAAATCTACTTGCTTTTAAATTACTAGATATAACTCATGCAGCGACTTGAAATTCCATTTGTATACTAATTTAATAATTTTTTTCCTACAATGAATTCTTATAGAATTTGGCAGAGTTGATTATAATTAATCATAACCATCACAAAATGAGTTTAGAATTGGACTTGATATTTTAATGTCGCAGGAAGAAAATCAATCACTGCCATATCACCCATACACACCTAACGAGTTTATTTCGATAAAGATTTTTCTTTAGGGAGAGCTCCAATTATCTTACATTTTTTACATAAAATACGGTGAATGCCCTGCTAGAGCACGTTTCCTTCATTTTCTAATCTAGCAATAGCTGGAAGATTTATATATAAACATATCAAAAATAGGTATTTACATATTTCAGACTGATCTATTTCTAAAAGAATCTGGCGCCTGAAAGCTGCCTATCTAAAGATGCACTTAATGACGGATCGAAATCGAACAAAAAGTCAAGGTTTTATATTTATTTAAATTGAGCCAAGGCAAGAAAATGCGTCATGAATAATGAGTATTTGAAATAGTTTAAGATGCTTTTTGTTCAGTTACTGAGAGTTGTGCTATTGTAATTTGTATTTCTGATGCCAAGTATTCAATGAACTAACCTTGCACCGGAAGTACTATGTAACAGCTTGTGAAGTTTGGTGTAGACAGTTGGTGTGTTAGTTTGCTGGTATAATTAAACTAAAATACTATATAACTTCCCGGCTTCCTAAACCTAATATGTGCTACAAAGCTCCTGCGTATTTTATTAAACCCATAAGGACTTTGATTTTGTACAATTCCATTAAATTAGCAAAACGGCGCTATTTAACTTAGCAAGATCTCACCATATGACATCATGAAGGAAGACAAGTAATACTGATACAAATTTTCAAAACCTCGAAGCAAATAACTAATAAGAACAGTTGTAGATAAATACAAATTTTAACAAATTACATAAAAAGAAATAATTTATTTTAACAGTATCTTGTATAAAACTCAAATATGAACATTAAATGTGACCACTAAACTAAGAACCTTAATTATAAAATTCAAAAACTAACCACCAAACTTGAATGCAAAGTTCGCAACACCATTTAATTCCCAATGAACATTTCTTTATAACTATTTTATCCTTTGTTTTTATTAAATATATATAATAGTAGTGCCAAACAACAAAAATTGCGGTACAAAAACCCTCCCATTTAAACTAATGGAGAAAGGAAGTTACTACTATAAGAAATACACGGCAATTGTCTCTAAATGGACTCTATGTGTGGAGTAGAGATATACATAAATTAACCAAATCACCTTACTAACTACACGTCGATTGGGTCGATATAATATTCTGTAGCTTTCTAGGATTGAAGCCCCACGCGTGAGTGACCATATTATTGCGAGGCTTACCTGGAACTAAACTCAATTACACACCAGCTAGGTCAACATAAATTCTCTGACAACCTACACTACTAAAAATATGCCACGGCTGCTCTGCTGCTATCTGAAATATACTACCATACTAAATAGCAAACGCGTCTACAGTGACGATTTATTCATAACAACATACTACACCAAAAGTCCTCATCAATCCTTATTTCACACGTTGATTAAATTACATACATTCACCTTTGGAAGAATACATTTTTACAAATATTTCCTAATTAAATTTTTATCCAAAGATTACAATTTTATTTTAAAGTAACAGGGCCTTTTCATACCCCTTATGTTACCTCAGTTTTAATAAGAGCTCATAGTAAAACCTATAAATACTCGTGCTAATTTTCACACATCAAAATACCATAAATCCCTTTTACCTTTTACATACACAAATATTACATAAATTATTTGACATAAAATTCCCACATAAAATATAGTCAAATAATAAATAAATAAAAAAGTTCATTCGGTACCTCTTAGTCCATTAAATTTATAGAAATATAATAAGGCATAAAATACCATTATTCACAACATAAATCCACAAAACAACTATATATAAAAATCTGTTACCTGGAATGCATCATCACACATGTGTCGACAATCATACCATCGATAACTGTTGCCCTCATCAATGACTCCACGTTTGAGAACCTCCCCTAGTAGTATTATAAATTATAAATTTCCACGCTAGGGCTACGGACATCATTTAAAATTTTTAATCAGTTGTAAGTACATGTGACAATTTGTAATAAATTATGCAATGACCTATCTAACCCCTTTTAACCTATAAATTTTACAGTATAATCCCCCTATTTGAATACAAGTAATAACCAAATTGTTGTGTTTTCATTTGCATTCAAATACCCCTAAAATTATCAATTATTTGTATGTATACTTATTATTAGCCACTATTATTCATATCTATCACTACTATTTATACATATATCAACTACCATTCTATTTATAACTGCATCCATTATTATTTATACCTATATCAACTACAATTCATACCTATATCAACTACTATATACACCTATTCATTACTTAAACCTAAATCAACTACTATATTATTTATAACTGTATCAACTATTATTCATACCTATATCAACTATTAATTATGCCTATATCAACTACTATTTTATTTATAACTGTATCAACGATTATTTATACCCATCTACTATTATTTATACCTATATCAACTATTATTCATACCTATATCAACTATTATTCATATCTATCACTACTATTTACCTATATCACTAATCTTACACCTATATCAACTACTATATAATTTATACCTACATCGACTATTATATACACCTATTCACTACTTGAACCAGAACTCTCTTCTTTCTCATAAAAGTTCTTTTTCGTACATATTTAATGACAGGGACTTTTACTTTTTCTCCTATCTCAATCCCTATATGTGCATCTATTTCACGGAATATTAAATACTCATTGGCTTTACTCCCTACTGTAGTTGCTTCAGACAAACCATACGGTTCTACCTTAAAATTATAGACTTTTCCCTCTACAGAAAATCCTGTGACATTCTAGAATTTTTATGTAACGAAATCAACCAGAAAAAATTCCTCAAATCAAATTTACTAAGAATAAGTTTGCCACTTAACCTCATCATTAACAATGCGTCCATAAATGGTGGACAATAAAATTGCGGTTTAGTCCGTTGATTAATTTTTCTCGCATTTAAATACAAACGAATGCTATTATTCTTCTTTTTGACTACAGCCAACGGGTTCAAAAAATGTGTATTTGAAAATTCGATTAAGCCATCACTCAACATTTTCGTTAATGCTAGGTTTACTTGCTCCTTATATACTGCAGGTATCGGATATGCAGATAAGAACTAAATGGCGTATTGCTTTAACAAAGAATCTGAAGTCGCAGGGACATTATTACGGATTGGTTGAAACACTTTTTAAAATAAGCAAAACTAACTGCTCTAGATCTGCCATTTTAGCCATACAAAGAATATAAGTTGCATTCATGGCCAAAGGGAGTCACGTAATTGTTGTTTACTTGCCTCCACACTGTAGCCAAAAACGACCACCTTTGAATGTAGCATTCATAGAAACTTTTAAAACCTTATTATACATACAAGAATTTGAAAATTTATATCCGGCAATTCCTAGAAAAGCTATTGCACAGTTTCAAATACGTGCACTTTTTAGTGAGGCAGTTCTTCGTGCACCCTCTTTAATAACAGCAATCAACGAATTTCAAAGGTGCGGGATTTTCCTCTAAACTCTAACGTGTTTACTGATTGAGATTATGCTGCTGCTAAGATGGCTGACATTCCTTTGGATTTGGGAAAATGCTGTTCCTTCTTTAAGCGATGGCTAATCTCGGTGTCCAAATGCTGACTCTTAAGTGCTGGTTCTTCTAAGCTCCTAACTTCTGTGCCTTCTTCAAGCGTGAATCCTCTCAGCTCTCACTGTTAAGTTCTTTTCGAACGCGAGAATCCTTCTAAGCGATAAACCTATTTCAGAAGAAAATTCCCAACGTCAGACCATTAAAAGAAACGCTCTCAGAATTCAACAGGAGGGTTATACTTAAGCTTAAAGCTTTTCTTAAAGTGCAGAATTTGAACACTAAGTCAAACTAATTAGAAAAAGAAAGACTGCCATAATTACTTCAAGCATAAGCTAGAGTTGGCTGTAAAGAAGACAAAAAATAAGAAAACTTTTTAATGCAAAAAAGGTAGCTTGGAGGAAGGTAAGCGAAAAAAGTCAATATAGAATTTAAGGAACCACACTGTAATATTAAGAAGATAAAAACGAAGTCAAAAACTAAAAGAGATTCTGCTAGAACAAAACTTTTTGAAAAGGACGACGGATAAGAAGCTTCCGATGATTAACATGCTGACATAGAACGTTTAAAGAATTTTCAAGATCTAAAGAAAACGATTGATTGATTAAATGTTAGAGTTACAAACGCTGATCTTATGAAGAGTGTGCTGGTTGTAAAGAGGAGGATGATAAGTTCAGGTGTGAATTTTATAAATGACTCAAAACTGTTTCTATGAGCCAAATTCTTATGACTGAATTGAGCTGAAATTCTAATCGTGGTTAAGTTGTTGGTTTCAATTATTATGATATAAAGAATAATAAATACTGACCTTTTATTGGTTGAGCTTCTATGATTAAAATGTATTGAAGTGCTAACCTTAGTTAAGTCTGTTTTTCGTTTGGATGATTATTTCAATAAGTATAAGACATAGTTATGTAGACACTGCAACGCCATACATGTTTTTATATCAATAGAATGAACAGGAAAATTGGCCAGACAATGAACACTTTATTCGTTAGGTAGAGAAAAGTGGTCCACTATCCAAGTCTTCAGAAAATGCATTTAAGTTCTGTATATTATATTTTTTTAATTATACGTATGTGATGTAATACCTTAAAATATGTAGATTTTAAATTTATATGCGTCAAGCTTCTATTGATAACTGTGGTTTGGCAAAAAATAAATATCCTTTACAATGGACACTTTGCACCACCTTCCCTTACGTCGCTTGCAGCATTGTTCGAAAATTTGACACAAAATTCTAACATAGTGACATATAGTTGACATACACTTGTACACATTTTTGATACTGTCCATACTTTTGACATTATCTTTCTTTATATTTGACAAAACCCTTTTAATATATTGACACATTTTGTAAAACGATTTAAATTAATGAAAAAATAATGTTATATAGGTTTTAGGAAACTACTTAAATTCTTTACATGTAACAACGATAACTTTATAAAACATATTAAAACTTAGGTCAGAACTTTTTAGGAACATACATAAATGTAGCTAAGGTAGGTATCAAATATATTTATGTAAACTAGCTATTGATATTTTTCAATTTCCGGTATTATAAAAGCCCCTCTGTTATTTGCTGATTGTGGTTCTTGTATTTTTTCAATAATGTCTGCCTTCTCATACCAAAACTCATCAGGGTGAGATGACCATATACATTTTGTATTACGACTGGATGTCATAACTTTTACAAAAAACTTTGTGTTGTCAGAATTAATCTCTATCGCAATGCCTCGATAGAATTGTGCTTCATGATTTACAATGACAATCTTTTACTTTTACATCTTGTATTTTGGTGTTTACTACTTCAGACATCTCCCCATTCTATTGTTTTTTGTTAATTTGTTTCCTCCTAACTTTAGTTTTTTATTTCTTCTGCTTGTTTCTTCTTTTCTTTCTTTTCCTCCTTCTTTCTTTTATTTCGTCATCTTTCTTAATTTTCTTTTGGTTTTATTTAAATAATAAGGTTTCCAATTTCCAGAGGAACAAATACTAGGTATTTTTTCTTTCACTCTGTAGGTCTTCTTTTGTGTAAATGCTTCAGGCCAAAACATGAGTGACTTAAATGGTGAAGGTATGTGTAATGCGTGTGTAGATTGGTCTTTATGGCATTAGTCAGCTATGGATGCATTTCTTGTGTTGTTTGCTTGATGGTGACAATTAATAGAACGTTCTAATTTATTTTTAGTTGAATTGATGTCTGTGTCTCCTTTTGTGTTTGATGTTAGATCTATTTTTTATTCATTAAAGGTATATCTACGTTCATATTTTTTTTATTCTCTTCATCGTTACTTATTTCTACCATTGTATTCCCTAAAACTAAGTTCTTTATTTTTTCGCTTTCTTTTACTAGAGTTATTTCGGTTGTCTGCTGTCTTCCTCTAATTCATATATTCTCCCATGTAATCACTTTCCTTATCTGAAACAATTATTTTTTATGAAATCTATGTTCACATCGTTATCTTTTTCAGTATATGTGGGACTTTTGTTCATATCCATATCGTTATTTTTACTTTCTCCTTATGTGTACCATTCACGACATTCCGTTTAATCACATCTTCTTCGATCTTTTCGTTGTTCTTATCTGGAGTTTTTCATTTGCTTTCTGCATGTTTTTTATTCTACTTTTTTTATGATTGCTTTCAACATATGTAAATATTTGAAGTTATTTGCACTAATCTATATTTCAGGCATTACAACTTGAGGCCTAACATAAATAAATATATACATGGAAATTGCCATACACAGGTACTTGAATAGCAAAGCTACTTTTTACAACCATATGTAGTTTTCTATGGCAAAGGCTTAAATACTAGCTACCTAGCTACCTAGTTGTTGCATTTCCGAGAAAACATATTCATCTTCCGTTTCCGTAGCATTGCAAACTTCCAACAAACTGTACTGACTGCTCATAACATTGTATTCTGATGTTTCTAAATAGTTAAAGTGTATAGCAAGTACTACTTCAGCAGTTCTAATTTCATCCTTTAAATTGGCAACAGCATAATTAATAGACCTATCATCAAGTTCATGAATAAAAATATTGTCATCCAAATTCCTGCCGAGCACTCCATCGCTAGTTACAGGAATATCGTCCATGTTTTCTTTGTCTATAGCTGCATCTGCACATTTATCAGCTTTGTGTATTTCATCATACATCTTCTTCCACACAGCATAGAGGCTTTTGTGTTCTGGTATGCCATGCCAAACAGAAAGTCATTTAGTAAGCTTTCAATAAAAGATTCAATTGTTTTTAAATGTTGATTTGTGATAAGTGGATTAGGTTTTTCAAAATTTTATTTGAAGGCTCACTTACTAAAGAATTACATTTAACTATTTTGGAGTAATCTACATGGTCGACTTTAAATGGACAAGGTCTAGTTGTTCTAAATGCATTTTTTAGGATTTTGCTATTATCGAGGAAAGTTGCCAACAACACTTGATTCAACAATGGTGCAATATCTTTCTTTTTTAGAACCTTCAATTTATTTTTATTACGTCAGTTGTAGATTTCAGTTCTCCATTTACTTTTAAGGGGATGAAATGCACCAACATTCATCGGTTGCATGATGTGGGTAGTATTTGGCAATAAACTTATCAATATAATACCATTTTTAGAACAAAATTCGCTTAGATGGTACGTTAAATGGGATTTGTGGCCATCTATATATAAAATTATCGGCAGTGAAATTTCTTTTCGTATGAGCCATGCATGAAAGGTGTTGGTAATATATTCAAAAAAGTTTTCAAATGTCATCCAATCACTCTCTGATTTTCCTAACGCCCATGTTGGATCTGGACACTTTAAAACAATTGATTTTGGGATGCGACCATAATTGAACATAATCATAGGTGGTGCGAATTTGCCAAGTGTATTTCCTATATACAAAACGAGCAGTATAGTAGTCATATAGTGAATACCCCAAGCAATCTACAAACCTGTAATCAATGTTGTTATACATTCTTTGTCACTTGCATTAGTTACACTGTACACCCTTTTAGCTCCATTTTTGGCAAAAACTGTTTAACCCTTTGGAGCTAAAACAATGCACTTTTATCTGCGTTAAAGATTCATCTAGGATCTTTAACAACTAGGTTGTTATGGACAAAATATTCCTTAATTTCCTTGAACCACTTTCGAATGCTTTTTTCAGAGACATTGGCACGGCATTTTGTAAGATTTTTAGTCATTCTTTCAGATATATCTAGATGTCTGGCTAAAAAAACATTCGTACCAATGTCTCCCAAGCTGATCATTAGTAAATTTATTACGTCTCTTTAACTTTTTTATTATCATAGCAACACTGTCTAAAAGCTTATCTCTAGTAAGTTGGAAAACCAGTTTCTGCAGACTTCTTAATCCACTCAGCTAAAAATGCTTCCTCCGTAGAAGTAAGTACACTATTTACACCGCTTTTACAATCAAGGAATACCTCCCAGAAACTTTATACATGAGAGTAATTCTGGCTATATGAAATTGTTTAGCTGCAGCTAAACTAGGAGTTCCACTATTCACAGCTTCAACCGCATTTTTTAGATCTTGTAACAAAATAATTCCGCTATACTTTTGACTTAGATGGCATTTTTATAGCTAAAAATAACCACAAATTTGAATTTTAAAAATGACCCTAAAGTTGATACACTGACTGTATATTTGACAGGGTGTCAAATTTAGGAAATAAATTTTTATACCAAGAATATAGAGTGGAAAATAGGTTTACATATAAATAGGATACATTAAACAAAGAAAATAAATAATTTTTATATAAAAGCTAGTTTTACATATATTTGACACCAAATGTCAAATGTTTAGCAAAGCATATCAAAGTTGTCCCTAAATTTGACACCTATATAATCAAGGATTATGATTACTATTTGAGGTAAAAATTATAATCTCTAACTATTTCAGTAAAGTAAACATAAGAACTGACAAAAACAATACTTATTTATACTTTCTGTCAATTAATGATTGATATAGTTCTTTCTGCTTACTTTATAAAATTAATAGCGAACAATCAAGATAGCTGATCTAAAGGTGTAACTAGCTCGGAAGCAAGTGACACTGACAAATGACATATGCTGTGATTAAAATGCCGTTAACAAGTCATCATTTTGTTTTAAACCTTACTTTAGCTCAGTTTGACGCAGCCCTAACTTCTTTTCTATTCTGTACTAATCTAAAAAGTTCTACATACCTTTCACAACCTAAATTTCTAATAATTTGACTAACATAGCTTGGTCTAGATTTTCATATACTCTTCTATTTTTTTCTTATCTACCTGGCTCTACATAGATATTAGCAACCTGATGGTAGTTAAAGAACTCCAACATGTTTACACGATTCCCGTTTATAAGGAAATGAAATATTACCTGGTTATCCCCTCCAAAAAAGGAAAAGTATTAAATTATATGTTACGGTAAGGATTAAGCAACGAATCGCTGCCAACATGCCAGACCGATAACTAATTGTGATTTATGTCATGGAGACATTAAATACGTTATATGTTATGGTAAGGCTTAAGCAGCGAAACGATGCCAACGTGCCAGACCGCTAACTAATTGTGAGTTATTTCATGGTGAAGTTTATTAAAATATATGTTATAGTAAGGCTTAAGCAACGAATCGCTACCATCATGCCAGACCGCTAACTAATTGTGAGTTATGTCATAGATATATTTATTAAGTTATATGTAATGATAAGGCTTAAGCAACGAATCGCTACCAACATGCCAGACCGCTAATTGTGAGTTGTCATGGTGATATTTAGTTAACTGATTTTTATATATTTTTTGTTGTGTTTTCGAACTTACTTAAGGTAGGTTTGAAGCAGCTCTAAATTCTTTTCTATTCTGAGCTGGTCTAAAAAGGTCTACATACCCTTCACGACCTAAATCTTTAATAATTTGACTAACATAGCTTTGTCTAGGTCTTCCTACTCTATTTTATTTGGTAGTCTATAATCTAAAATCTTACTAAATAGTCCTTCATGTCTTAACTGGTGCCCTATCATTCTATCTCTCCTGACCTTTAATTGTTTCCAGATACAGGGTTCCTCACCTATGCTTCTATAAACTTCCTCATTTGTTACTCTATCTGTCCAACTAATCTTTAACATTCTCCTATAACAGCAAGTTTCAAAAGTTTCTACCTTTTTCTTAACTACCTCTTTAATTGTCCAAGTCTCACTACCGTATATTAGAACGCTCCATACGTACGACTTTAAGAAACTTTCTATTATCTAAACTAATACTATTAGCTACTAGTAAGTTTTTCTTTTTTAAAAACATTTTTCTAGCTTGAGCTGTTCTAGCTACTATATCCCTTCTGCTACGTCCGTTCTTTGTAATTATACTACCTAAATAGCAAAATTCATCCACCTTCTCTAACTCGGTATTACCTATTTTTAATTTTGGTTTAGAAGTAGGCTGTAACTCAATTGTCATTATCTTTGTGTTTCCTGCGTTAATTCTTATACTATAGTTACTCTGTAGTATCTCATCCAAAATATTTAGAAACTCTCCTAACTCTTTTCTAGACTCTGCTATAATGGCTATATCATCTGCAAAACGTAACATGTATATTTTCTGTCGCTGTACACTAATACCTATTTCTTTTCTCTCTCTTGCTAAGTTTAAAGCTTTCTCAATATAAACATTAAAAATCAAGGGAGATAGTATAGCCCTGTTAATAGGTATGTTATCGGAAAGTATCACAGATGTAAGCATAATCACCCTAATATGAGTAAATTATGTAAAATTCTTATTATTACCGAATAAACTTAGAACATGTCATTTATACCTGCAGTATCAAAATTTGGTACAGTTACCCTACTGTAGTACCTTACATTGGCCAGGAAGCGAGTTTTTTTTACCTGTAAAATTTGGAATTTTGCCGAACCCTTGCTGTTCCAAGCAAGGTAGGGATCTTTAACGTACGTGACAACACTCACACACGGGACCTCCATTTTCCCTCTTATCCGAACGAGGGTGTATTTTGTGAAAATGCTCGCCTAACATTTTTCAAGCGGACCGTGTCGGGATTCGAACCCGTGACCTTGAGCATAGTAGTACACACATACCAACTATGCCACGGAGCCGCCTGTGTTTAGTCCTAACCACGCTTTGCATAGAACAAGAGGTATGGATTTTACTAAAAGAAGTATGAGAGGCATATAGACCAGAAAAAAGTAATTTTTTGAGTTGAACCCTGTAGATCAGGTGGTGTAGCATGTTTGACTCGAATAACTAGTTTTTCAATTAATTTTGTCTGTGTGAAGGAAGCGTATATCGAGTTTCTGGCTGCTAAGCTAACAGCTTGAACCTACCTAAAATTTAGTGTTAGTAATATTTCACAACAGACTGAAGAGGATGCATTTAGCAATAAGTTTTGTGAAGCGTTCTTGAGTTTGTTATCGATCATTTAGCTTTTTAGAAAAATCGTGGACGCTCTACCGTTTTAAAATTTTAAAAGTATTTTTACTTGGGATTTAAGTAGTTATTACACTACTAGGGATAGAACATGCCTACACGCGTTTATAATAGAACAATTTGAAAAACTTTATTTACTTTAAAGAAATAATTCAGTATAGTTTTAAGTTCAAGGTTCACCTAACCTTAAAAGGTTGTTCTTACGGTAGCTAAAAATTACTTGTGCCATGCTCGCTTTACAAAACATACATAATTGATATCCTAGTTGCTTTTACTTCTATAGAACATACATACTTGCCCTAATTTCACACTCATTAGTTCCACTTTATATCGCCCCCATATGATTATAAGCTATGTTTATATATTCATCTGCGTCATTATATTGAAGGAATGAATAGTTTCTATATCATGAGTCTATTAATGCAGCTTCAACAGCTATTGTCCTAAATTAGAACTATACAAGTGACAAAAGTAATTTCCTGATTAAGGGAGTAAACTACTTGAACACATTTAGACGACTGTAACTGAATAAGTTTGTTTCAAAATGAATGTTTGTAAACATTATCAACACTGAGAACGCAGACAAGCTTTATAACTACTTCGTAACAAACAGTATAAAACTTTAATTTAACGTTTTATGACTAGGAAAATATATAAAACACTAACCCCGGAACAAAGCAAAGGGAAGAGAACAATGACTTCGTTATAGTCACAGCTTTCAGTTTATTTAAAAATATCTATTTACATTATAAATAGGGCAAAAAGAATTTTTCCTGATGAGCAAAGTAGAGTATTTGAGCCGGTTCTGGCGTCATTTCCTCCAAAATCTCTTATTTCCTCCTGCCTCCCTAGCTCATCTTTCGAGATAAATCTATATTGTTTAGTGTCAATTAATATTAGATTTTTCTCAGCTACTTGAATTTCTAGGAATTTTTTAGATAGCATCATACCCCAAGGAGCTACCCCAATTTTAAGATTTTTTGCCGGTAGAATCCGAATCTGCAAACAGATTTAAAATCCGACCACCCCTAACCATTTTATTCACATACTCTCTAGCAGACATATTAAAGATTATTTCTTTTAAGATAAATCTATCTTGTTTGTTGTCAATTAATATTAGATTTTTCTCAGCTACCTGAATTTCTAGGAATTATTTAGATGGCATCACTCCTTAAGTCGGTGCCCCAATTTTAAGATTTTTTTAGCAAAATCGATTTGTAATCTCCTCTCCTTTTTAACATCTAGAGTCCTTTAACCAAACACTTAGAGGTATTAACACAAAGAAATTAAGCACACAAAAGTTTAATAATTTATTTTATCCGATTTACAGTTTAATAAACTAATAGAATACAATTTTTACATTGCAAAGTATAACATTATTTTCTTTTCTTTGTGTAGTCAGATCCAAGCAGCTAAAAGTAACCTGTAACAAAAAAGACATTAATGTGTTGTTTAAAAAGAGAAGAAAAGTATCGGTCAATAAGACATTGTCGTTAATCTAACAATATGTTTTACCGTCCTGCGAAACCGCGTAGAGGTAAACACATGGCACCGGGGGCGAAGGGATTATTAAGGATGGGGATGGTGGGTATGTCTTATAACTAACTTACATGCTACTATAGACAAAAACTTAAAAAAACTTAACCTATATCTTTATGCCTCCATGCGTAGCTTGCTGTACTATTAGGGATTAACGTACCTTTTGTCAAATTGATCTTGCTAAAAAAATCTTAAAATTGGGGCACCGCCTTAGGGAGTGATGCCATCTAAAAAATTCTTAGAAATTCCGGTAGCTGAGAAAAATCTAATATTAATTGACAACAAATAAGATAGATCTTTCTTAAAAGAAATAACCTTTAATATGTCTGCTAGAGGGTATGTGAGTAAAATGGATAGGGGGCGGTCGGATTTTAAATCTATTTGCAAATTTGGATTCTGCGTAAAATTCTAAAAATTTATAAGGACGGCCAGAAATCGCTGCCGGTAAAAAAATCGTAAAATTGGGGTAGCTCCATGCGGGATGATGCTATCTAAAAAATTCCTAGAAATTCAGGTAGCTGAAAAAAATCTAATATTAATTGACACCGGTAGATGGATGGCAGGTCTTTCAGGCCCTCATTTCCACCAGCATCCTCATTTCCACACACATCTGGACCAAATTTACATGTAAATTCCCATAAGGAGGAAATGAGGGAGATGAATTTCCTCCTGCTCTCTCCGTGTGGAACTCCTTGTAGAATTTTTAACCCCAACCATTTTGATTACGTCACACCCGCATTTTTTCCACCCGCGAGATAAATCTTTCTCTACATTTCCACCCACGAGATAAAACTATATTGTTTAATACCAATTAACATTAGATTTTTCTCAGCTACCCGAATGTCTAGAAATTTTTTAGATAGCATCACCCTCCAGGGAGCTACCCTCATTTTAAGATTTTTTTACCGCTAACATTCTGATCAAATAGTTTTCTTCGACTAGCCATTGCATCTTTCGAGATAAACCTATCTTGTTTGGTATCAATTAATATTAGAATTTTCTCAGCTACCCATATCTCTTTAAATTTTTTAGATAGCGCCATCTTCCAGAGAGTTAGCCTGATTTTAAAATTTCTTACCTGTTGCGATTTCCGACCGTCCTTAAACATTTTTTTAGTCATGCAATACATCAAACTAACCTAGAATTTTATGTAGAATCCAAATCTGTAAATAGATTTAAAATAGGACCACCTCTTACCATTTTACACACACCCTCTAAATTTCCTGCGGCTCAGACCTAAAAGAAAATCTAAAAACCATTCTTAAAACTTTTTATTACAGACAATTTTTACTAATACAGTTTAAATTTTGTAAACCACATTTCTAAATACATATTCACAATTTTTTATTCTTAACCTAGAACTTCTCATATCGGCTTATACTTATTAATATTTATTTCTAAATAGAGCACCTTTTCCAAAGACCAACCGGACTCACATGTTTGAAATTTCTCTGATTTTGTTCTTATGGTTTCGCTTAAGACCTCGTACATATTTTCCAGATTACTAGAAGACGTTATAACCACATTTTTTGTGTTAAAGGATTTCACATCGGACTTCTCTTCCCCCATTTTGGTGTAAACGCCGTAGAGTTCGCAATAGACTTTTACTGCTGTATGTTGTATTCTTTTTTCATTAATTAATCGAATAAATCGCTCTTTCTGCTTCCAAAGAAACTCGGGCACTCCATCGTCGACACTGGCGTTCTTAATGCGATAGCTAGCCATACGGTTGTTAACCGCTGTGCTAACCATTTCTACACCATCGTCGCTAGTAGCGGTAACTTATGCATTTTTATGTCTGTTGCTTCTCAAGTGTGCGGCATACGTAGTCTTTTCCATTTCGAAATCGCATACTTTACACATAATTCGTGGTTGTTTCGTACAAGACCCTTTAACAGCTGGCGGATGATCGTTTACGGCATAATGACATACCGTGCTGTTTTTCCTTGTGTCGCTGTAAGTTGTCCATTCTCGTAAAAGCGATACCGCAAGACATACAGTTTAAGTACTTTGCTGCCGACGGATCTATAAGCAACCCTGGACAATGTCACACCACGACATTTGTTCTGGTGCCGTTTGAGAGCATCCTCCTGGTAAAGTAGACGTGACAGGGCTCGCATTTAAAAACGTTTGCAGGTACCATTTTAGTACAAAACAAAATCCGCACTATAGGACTTTGGTAAAAACTTGTAAGCAAACTAACTTATAACTAAAGATTTTACTCTAGCGTACCTGCTTTATGTACCCTATAAAATGCAAACCGAAAGTTTCCGAAGACACCCGAATGATGTTGAGGATTCAGCGGGGAACTAAATGACGTCATAATCCTTGCTGCTCGTCCAGTACATTTAGCGCCAATGCATGCACCTGGTTCGCATCGTCGATGGTGCGAATGCAGTTAGTAGAAACACCGAAAAACGTCTTCCATGTTATACGGATCGCGTGCATATTAAAAATCCAAAAGGGTGGTAGCACACGCACACAAATTGTGTGCAAGTCGTGCTGTAGAAGATGCAGTGCTACTCCCAAAAACTTAATAAAAACACTTTAAACCTTTACTAAGGGAATACCAACTTGTTGTCTACAGGATACTTACTAATAAAACAATTTAATTTTAAATAACTTCTACGTCATATTTTAGGAAATGGTAGGCTTGAATATTTTCTAAATGAATCACCAAGCGAAAGTATATGCTTAGCGGTATTAAAATTAACCATTAATTTCCCATTTTTACGACCGTGGTTAATTATAGATTAAAATTTAATTTGTTCACGTTCGAGCTTCCCGTAAACTAACATATTTTATAGTAACAATGCGCTGTATAATACATGCATACCCCTTCGCCGGGCTACTGCTATTCTTGTAAATACTAGAAAAAGTCACTCTCCTTTTTACTGTTAGGACCGATGCAAAGCATCATTTTTTATATTTTCTATAGCACATCGCGCATTTTTTTGTCTGATAATTAAATTTTGCTTCTGTAGGCTTTTACACTTTTGCATAGCGGTCGGCCGCACGTAATGATTTCTAGAACCGGTAAGTACTCGATATCGCTCAAATAGAGAATTAGATGCTCGATGTCTGTCAACTTCCGATTCCCTCGTAAAAGGTAGAAAAAACTCGGTCAATCGTCCATCTAACTTAAACTTCGACCCGCTCCTGTTCTGATAATTTCCAAACATTTTTCAAACGACAATGGGCTCAGAATTTTTTAAACCTTCGAGGGATCTATAAGTCGTAATCAATTACACGTTCGAGCTACCCTAAACTAACAATGCGCTGTATAATACATGCATACCCTTCTCTGCGCTACTGCTATTCTTGTAGTTGCTTGAAAAGTCAGTTGCCTTTTTTACTGTTAGGATCGCTGCAAAGCACCATTCTATACATTCTTTAAAGGTATGGCACATCGCGTACTTTTTTTGTCTGATAATTAAATTTTGCTTATGTAGGCTTTTACACTTTCGCATATTTAAACATCTAATACGATTGATTAACCACTTTCGATTATTCTAACGGGAACCGCCATACATTCCGCCACACCGTTCTTTTTGAATCCAACGATCCGATGAGCTTCCACGCACTAACACCTAACGTATCTTTCCTACTATTTGTTAAACAAAACTACCGGCATCGCCATGCTCGTATACGAACGTAAGCAGATGTTTGTGGATGTGTACGAGAATATGTCATATACATTAATCAGTCTAAGCTACTTTATTTAGTCCGCAAAAACTGCTATTTTTCTAAACCACAATTAAGATATACAACAAATTTGTGTGTCAGATAACAAGTCCTGGTGTTAATAAACAACTTGGCAATCATATACTAGATTTTTTACGTTGTCCAGATGTACGTTTAAGGGAAACATTTGCGTCTACTTTGGCCAAAGAACATGGTATTACGCGATTGGAAGCGACAATATGCAACTGTGCAATTGGATGCTATGTCAGTGCGGAACGGGTGTATAAACCCTTAAAAGACTGTTTAACCTTATTGGAAGATAGTAAGTTATACTTCCTAAAGGCGCCAATGTACTCGGTACCACTTGCCAAAATGTGGAGTAAGCTATCGGACAAGCTACAAAATAGCTGCTCTTTAGTGTATAATAACCTGCTACAGTACGTGTATTGGAGGAATGGCAATACAAAGAAATTGACGGGCTTGCAAATTAAGTTGTCCTAAAAACCAGAGGAAAGGGAAAAATTGATAAAGTATGTGCTTTCGGCTTTTAGTTTTAACTATTTACCTGTAAATTATTTGGAGATAGTAGAGGAAGATAGCCAAGATAAAATAAAAATCTTACACAAGTGCTACATTAAAGCAGGTAGTACATATTTTACACAATCTGCAACACCATATTCTACAATTCCAAAAGAAATAGTCATTTCGGAATTGGGATTGATAAATACGCCTAACATTCGCCTAGAGGTTGTACGACAACGCGTAAATATTGACAGTAAACTCTATCCGTTTACGCTAAAGGAAATTGCTCCATTATGCATACCATACGCTGTAAGTGGAAGAAAAAGACAACTGGAATTAGAGGAAATGGATGCAAAAAAGCAAAAGTTGGACTACATGGAAAACACTGCGACAATACGCGAACAATACAAAGAAGTGTTAGACAAAGAACATCTTATTAGAGAAAATGAGGAAGAATTAAAAGATTATTTTATGTGCCGATGGACTGACTTAGATACATCCGGGTTGTACAAGTTGTATGCATTTGTGGTTAGTAAAAAAGACTCTTTTAGTTATGTAGGCGTCCTTGCGGAAAAGAATGGAACTAAATCCGTATACTTTTTAAAAGGTTATTCTAAAAACCTATTTTTTGAAATTGGCTGATAACAAAGACGAACTAAGGAATGCGGCTTTCGTAATCTTTGAGTACACGACACGCAAAGAGGTTGCGCTAAACATTGTATATTTGCCTAGTAAAGAACCTTTCGGATCATTTAAAACCGAGGGTCTTACAACCTATAACAACCATATATTCCCAAAAGTGCTGGACATGCAACTACGCAACAGTCTGTGGGAGAATAAGGATTTCCTCCAATACCGACAAGAAGAAGTCGAATAAGCTAACAAGATACGTATGCAGGATATAGTGGGAAAAGTGCGATTAAAAGATTGTCACAAGCTGCAAGAATTACACGAAGAAATGGATCTGGTTGTCGATGGAATCAAAGACTTTAAATATAGAGGCAAACTTCGGTACATTTTACAATTCGAAAACCTAGACGGTCTCTATGTATCAAACTATTTGTTAGAAAAGGAGATAGAGGACTTGGGTATCGATTTAAATTTTAAGCTGCGAATAAAATTAGATAAAATTAAAGCCGCTCCAAACAAACATAAAGAAAGGACTGTCTTCTGTGTATAACTTTGTATTAAAATTAAGTTTAAACGACTCCATGCTTGGCATTACATTTTTTAAATTTTGTTATGTATAATGTCAGAATAAACATCTTAGAATAGTATTACATTGCTCTTTATTTACAAAAGGCTGTGACGTTACCACGAAATAGCAGTCGCACAGAGAGGGGTGCGCATAGGTTGTAGCAGTATAAAATCCTGCTAGTATCACTATAGGTAGGCAACCCTAATTACGTGCGTATACATCTATGGTAGTATAAATTTCTATTGCAAATAAAACCAGATAGAACGGAGTAGGGATTCGAGGTCCGACGGCGATACTCGAGGCCATCGTGGTTTTTCTGGTTCTTGTTGAGTTAAACTCGCAAGCAAGATGATGTGTCGAAAAATCGTTTTGATAATGATAATTCTTGCGAAGAAGCGAGTTCGTCTGAAAATGTTTATTTAAGAAACTTACAGCAGGCTAGTGGTAAGAGAGCTTTCTTTTAAATAAAATTTGGCTAATGAGGTATTACAAATTTTAGCTGTTAAGTACGATCGAAATAAATATAATTAAAGACTGATGCAGCAAATTGGACTTGAGTAATGGAATCTATTATGAAGAATGAATATTCGAATTTAATTTAACACGCGTGACGAAATTACAAGTGCAAGATGGAGAGCAAGGGTTGATGCTACACTTTCATTGTTCATAGCAAGGGTCAAATCGAGTCAAGGACGCAGCTGTCGGTTAGGTTGGCTGTTGGCAGTCAGATGACATTGTTTTCCTACAAGTTGTAACTGGGTAATTATACTTTCTTATCGGATCGGGTTTGGAACAAAACTTTTAGTTTAAACAAAGAGTAAATACTATAAATTTTATTTGTAAAACATTCCTGGACGTTTTAAAGTTAATTTTTTTAAATTGTTAGAAAGTCAATTGATGCCTGCGAAGTCCGCAGTCACTCGACATTAAATTTGATCTATAATTGACCTTTACCTCAATCTAATTTCACTTGTATAATATAGCACCTTTGCAGAATGTGCTTAGTACACATTGGTGTATTAATAAAACAGTGTAACACTGATAAGGTTATGAGCTCAAACACTTATCGGCGCATTTGATTTATTTGTAAAAGATTTAACGTAATTTAATTCTTTATTAATTGATATAAAAGTTGGGACTTATGAAAGTTTAAGTCGCCTTGTATATAGTTTTGTTAATTGAATTGTTTTATTAATTGATATAAATTTGGACTTATGAAAGTTTAAGTCGCCTTGTATATAGTTTTGTTACTTGAATTGTTTTATTAAGGAACTAAGTCGAATCATGCTTTTTTATGGTACATATTTTTGTACCTATATTACCTAAAAGAAACATTAGAACTACTTTGCTTTACAATTGTTTTATTTATTGAACTGGTGTGTTGTGACTTAGTGCATTAAATGGTACACTACTGTGTTAAGCTATACCGGTCAGCCCACCCCTGAGGAAGTTATTAGATGTTTCATGCTCTTAAATGATTATAGCTTAGGCTATGTGTTTGTGGTAAGCAAAATTTAGTGTTTTGTTTAGATTCTGCCATACTTGAGGAGACGGAGTTTGCAGCCAGTGCATCAGTCCCGAGGTAATTGGTATAATTCTACTCCCTTACAGATAGGTGCAACAAGGAGCAGGACAAGGTAAGGACGCGCACGAGCAGGGGTGCGCATGGGCAGGGGTGCACACGGACTGGGATGTGTTTGAGCGTACACGAGGGATGCAGAAGTTAACAGTCACCAAGCATCTAATTCTTTATTTGGTGTGGAGTACTTGCCGGTGTATGTATCCGGAGTAAAAGCACGATTTGTACACGCAGATAATTAATAAAATTAGTTTATCGAGCGAAGATGACAAAAGGTATATCATTCCTAATAGTACAACAATCTACGCATGGGGGCATAAAGATGTAAATCTAAGATAGTTGTTTGATTTTGTAAATCTATTGTATATATTAGTTTTAAGATTCCATAATTTTTAAGTTCTTCTCCCACCTTCCAAATCCTTCCGGCTTCTATCCCGGTTGACAGAGTATACGTGTTATCTCCACGTGGTATTCGCGGGGCACATCGGTTTTAGATTTCTAGGGAAATGGTTAGTTAAAGAATATGTTTGGGTAGCGAAAAAAGGTTCTAAGGATGTAGTTAAATAAAGATGGTGCAAAAATTAGAGGTTTGGGGTCTATAAAGTGTAACTTCGTATGAGGTGGTTCTATTTAAAATCCATTTACAGGTTTGGGGTCCCTAGAAAAATCTAATATTAGTTGATACCAAAAAAAGATATATTTATCTTAAAAGAGTGACTACCCCGCGGATAATAAACACAATATACCACTTGTCGACAAAAAAGTTGTAGGGAAATTCAAAGACGAATTTAATGGGGTCCAGTATTAGAATTTGTTGGTAGTAGGGCTAAGTCCCACTGTACTGTAGGCGAGAAAGATACGATTAAAAAGATTAAAGGGGCCTCACGAAGGGTAGTTAAGTAAAACCGCGGGTGCTACAACCTATAACGAGCATATGTTCCCAAAAGGGGTGGGCATGCAGCTGCGCAACAGTGCGTGGGAGAATAAAGATTCTCTCCAATAAGAAATTAAAGTTTTCATGTACGTAGCACCAGTCATTGGGTAATGGTAGAAATGTTAAACCTATAAAGGCAATTATTAATTGTGGTTTACAAAAATAGCAGTTTTTGCGGACTAAATAAAATAGCTTAGACTGATTAATGTATATGACATATTCTCGTACACATCCACAAACATCTGCTTACGTTCGTATACGAGCATGGCGATGCCGGTAGTTTTTGTTTAACAAATAGTAGGAAAGACACGTTAGGTGTTAGTGCGTGGAAGCTCATCGGATCGTTGGATTAAAAAAGAACGGTGTGGCGGAATGTATGGCGGTTCCCGTTAGAATAATCGAAAGTGGTTAATCAATCGTATTAGATGTTTAAATATGCGAAAGTGTAAAAGCCTACATAAGCAAAATTTAATTATCAGACAAAAAAAGTGCGCGATGTGCCATACCTTTAAAGAATGTATAGAATGGTGCTTTGCAGCGATCCTAACAGTAAAAAAGGCAACTGACTTTTTCAAGCAACTACAAGAATAGCAGTAGCGCAGAGAAGGGGTATGCATGTATTATACAGCGCATTGTTAGTTTACGGGTAGCTCGAACGTGTAATTGATTACGACTTATAGATCCCTCGAAGGTTTAAAAAATTCTGAGCCCATTGTCGTTTGAAAAATGTTTGGAAATTATCAGAACAGGAGCGGGTCGAAGTTTAAGTTAGATGGACGATTGACCGAGTTTTTTCTACCTTTTACGAGGGAATCGGAAGTTGACAGACATCGAGCATCTAATTCTCTATTTGGGCGATATCGAGTACTTACCGGTTCTAGAAATCATTACGTGCGGCCGACCGCTATGCAAAAGTGTAAAAGCCTACAGAAGCAAAATTTAATTATCAGACAAAAAAATGCGCGATGTGCTATAGAAAGTATAAAAAATGGTGCTTTGCATCGGTTCTAACAGTAAAAAGGAGAGTGACTTTTTCTAGTATTTACAAGAATAGCAGTAGCCCGGCGAAGGGGTATGCATGTATTATACAGCGCATTGTTACTATAAAATATGTTAGTTTACGGGAAGCTCGAACGTGAACAAATTAAATTTTAATCTATAATTAACCACGGTCGTAAAAATGGGAAATTAATGGTTAATTTTAACACCGTTAAGCATATACTTTCGCTTGGTGATTTATTTAGAAAATATTCAAGCCTACCATTTCCTAAAATATGACGTAGAAGTTATTTAAAATTAAATTGCTTTATTAGTAAGTATCCTGTAGACAACAAGTTGGTATTCCCTTAGTAAAGGTTTAAAGTGTTTTTATTAAGTTTTTGGGAGTAGCACTGCATCTTCTACAGCACGACTTGCACACAATTTGTGTGCGTGTGCTACCACCCTTTTGGATTTTTAATATGCACGCGATCCGTATAACATGGAAGACGTTTTCCGGTGTTTCTACTAACTGCATTCGCACCATCGACGATGCGAACCAGGTGCATGCATTGGCGCTAATTGTACTGGACGAGCAGCAAGGATTATGACGTCATTTAGTTCCCCGCTGAATCCTCAACATCATTCGGGTGTCTTCGGAAACTTTCGGTTTGCATTTTATAGGGTACATAAAGCAGGTACGCTAGAGTAAAATCTTTAGTTATAAGTTAGTTTGCTTACAAGTTTTTACCAAAGTCCTATAGTGCGGATTTTGTTTTGTACTAAAATGGTACCTGCAAACGTTTTTAAATGCGAGCCCTGTCACGTCTACTTTACCAGGAGGGATGCTCTCAAACGGCACCAGAACAAATGTCGTGGTGTGACATTGTCCAGGGTTAAGCTTATAGATCCGTCGGCAGCAAAGTACTTAAACTGTATGTCTTGCGGTATCGCTTTTACGAGAATGGACAACTTACAGCGACACAAGGAAAAACAGCACGGTATGTCATTATGCCGTAAACGTTCATCCGCCAGCTGTTAAAGGGTCTTGTACGAAACAACCACGAATTATGTGTAAAGTATGCGATTTCGAAATGGAAAAGACTACGTATGCCGCACACTTGAGAAGCAACAGACATAAAAATGCATCAGTTACCGCTACTAGCGACGATGGTGTAGAAATGGTTAGCACAGCGTTTAACAGCCGTATGGCTAGCTATCGCATAAAGAACGCCAGTGCCGACGATGGAGTGCCCGAGTTTCTTTGGAAGCAGAAAGAGCAATTTTTTCAATTAATTAATGAAAAAAAAATACAACATACAGCAGTAAAAGTCTACTGCGAACTCTACGGCGTTTACACCAAAATGGGGGAAGAGATGTCCGATGTGAAATCCTTTAACACAAAAAATGTGGTTATAACGTCTTCTAGTAATCTGGAAAATATGTACGAGGTCTTAAGCGAAACCATAAGAACAAAATCAGAGGAATTTCAAACATGTGAGTCCGGTTGGTCTTTGGAAAAGGTGCTCTATTTAGAAATAAATATTAATAAGTATAAGCCGATATGAGAAGTTCTAGGTTAAGAATAAAAAATTGTGAATATGTATTTAGAAATGTGGTTTACAAAATTTAAACTGTATTAGTAAAAATTGTCTGTAATAAAAAGTTTTAAGAATGGTTTTCAGATTTTCTTTTAGATATGAGCTGCAGGAAAGTTATAATTTAGAGGGTGCGTGTAAAATGGAAAGAGGTGGTCCTATTTTAAATCTATTTACAGATTTGGATTCTACATAAAATTCTTGGTTAGTTTGATGTATTGCATGACTAAAAAAATGTTTAAGGACGGTCGGAAATCGCAACAGGTAAGAAATCTTAAAATTAGGGTAGCTCTCTGGAAGATGGCGTTATCTAAAAAATTTAAAAAGATTTGGGTAGCTGAGAAAATTCTAATATTAATTGATACCAAACAAGATAGGTTTATCTCGAAAGATGCAATGGCTAGTTGAAGAAAACTATTTGGATCAGAATGTTAGCGGTAAAAAATCTTAAAATGAGGGTAGCTACCTGGAGGGTGATGCTATCTAAAAAATTCCTAGAAATTCGGGTAGCTGAGAAAAATCTAATGTTAATTGATACCAAACAATATAGTTTTATCTCGTGGGTGGAAATGTGGAGAAAGATTTATCTCGCGGGTGGAAAGAATGCGGGTGTGACGTAATCAAAATAGTTGGGGTAAAAAGTTCCACAAGGAATTCTACACGGAGAGAGCAGAAGGAGATTTATCTCCCTCATTTCCTCCTTATGGGAATTTACATGTAAATTTGGTCCAGATGTATGTGAAAATGAGGACGCTGGTGGAAATGAGGGCCTGAAAGACCTGCCATCCATCTACTGACACCAAACAAGATAGATTTATCTCGAAAGATGAGTTCGGGAAGCAGGACGAAATTAGTGAGGAAATCAGGGATTCTGGTGGAAATGAGGCGCCAGAACCGGCTCAAATACTCTACTGAGCAAAAATATCACCAGATGAGTCCAAAGGTCGAATTTAGTAATTTTCTGATCAGGAAAGCTAAGTGTTCCCGACGTGTAATGTACATATAAAATTTTTCCTATGTCATCATATTAAGAAAAATAACTAAAATTAAATATGTTGTTGTAAAATTAAGATGTGTCGATAATGGTTAACCATGTATAAAAGCAAGTCGACAAACGTGAAGTATGTTATAAATAAGTAGTATTGGTATGTCCATATAGTCGGCGGTGAAGAAAAGCACCAATCCGAGTTGTGTTTACAGACACAAACGTTCCTAACAAAATTGCAGAAGCAGCTGCTACTACTGTAAGTTTGTCCCCGCAAAAGCCTACAGATAGATACAAAAAAAGAAAATACAAAATCCAAATATTGGAACATAAAAACAAGTTAAAGCAGTTAGTGAAAAGTTGATAAGTATATGTTAGGTGCGGTGTATGAATTTATAAATATGATCTATTAGCTCCAATGGAACTAGAAATTTCATGGTACTTTATTAGAATTACTGTTTTAACCTTCATAATGACTACCGGCTGATCAAATAAAAAGGGAATTAGAACAGGCCCTAGCAAAATACCAAGTTTGCAAATTGTGTACATATATGTATGTATGTATGTTTGACTTTATTGTATTAAGAACTTACAGAAAAATTAAAACTATAACTTAAAATAAATCAAATTAAGTTCTAAATACACTAACATCCACATGCGAGATTGAAGTCATTAGGCTCCGTCTACCACCTAACTTGAGACAGCACATAGTAATTATATAACAAAACATAATAATTTGTAATGTGGAAAAACAAAATATCAATCACTCACTCAATCACACATTCAGACATACTGTGGGTAGAGCCAATGATTGAAGTACAGGCTGTAGCAAAATAAACGTTTTATTACGCATCGATCGATAAAAGATGTTCAAGGAAGAGTCTGCGAAAACTAAAAATTGCGGGAGCATGTCGAATGTATTGAGTTCCAAAAGAGAGTGCCAGCAACCTGGAAAGATTGGTGAAAAATGTGTGTATGATGCATAAGGATGGCAGGCAGATCATCATGTCTCGTATTTTATGACTGCGGTTAAATAGAGGAGAGAATTTAGTAAATAAGTAGCAAGGACTTTTAGCAGAGAAGAGCTTTTAAAGAAAAACAGCCATATGAAGTTTTCTTCTATCACCAAGTTTAAACCATCGCATGTCTATGTAGAATGGAGTTACATGATCCCGCTTCTTAAGACTATGGATAAAACGAACACAACTATTTTGTACTCTCTGGAGTCTTTCACTAAGCTTAGTTGAAGCACTTGTGTAAATAATGTCACAATAGTCGAAATTCGGCATAATCAAGCTATGTACCAGTTGTACTTTAAGTTTAACAGGCATAAACCTTTTTAGACTGTTTAACGAATGCAGCGCACCAAATACCATACGCCACGTATGCGTTACTTGATTTCTCAGACTCAACTGTTGGTCTATTACAAACCCAAGGTCCTTAACACAGTCTGAAAGTTCTATAGTATCCATGCCAAGCATCAGCGACGGGGCGATATTAAAATCAATTTTTTGCAACATTTCTGAGGTTTTGACAAAGATAGCTTTGCACTTGGATGGGTTAATTGCAAGTTCGTTATTTCTGCTCCACCTGAGAATGTTGGAAAGATCTTCGTTTATTTTATTGAACACGGAAGTGATGTTATCTGGCTGAAATGTAAGTATACTTGAACATCGTCCGCATAACAGGGGTAACGGGAATGAAGAAGGAACTGCAATATGTCTTGGATATATAAACTAAATAGGAGAAGACTTAAGACACATCCCTATGGAACACCTGCTTTTAGTTCTCCCCAATTGGAGAAGAACGTCGAACCAAAAGAGATAACTTGTTGCCTGCGGCCACTAAGGTAAGAGAGAAACCACTGAACTGTTGAATGAAATAAATTGCTAAGCTTGTATAATTTAGCACAAAGAATTTCAAAATTGACACTATTAAAGGCTAAGCTGAAATCAATTAAAATAAGAATAGTAATATGTTTATTGTCCATAGCGTGTCTGATATCATCAACTACTCGAAGTAATGCTGAGCAGGTACTATGCCCTTTACGAAATCCTGATTGATAGGTGTCAAAAAGAAAGTTTTATTGCAAGTATGCTGTGACCTGATGTGCTACAATATATTCAAGATACTTTGACAGAGTAGGTAGAATGCTTATGGGGCGGTAATCACTAGGAGTAGACGGACGCGGTTTTTTGAGTAAAGGACAAACAAAAGCCCTTAGGAAAAGTGTTGATGCGAAAAGAAGTATTTACAACGGAAGTGATGCTATCAAGAAAAGATAAGGTTATGCAATTCAACATACAAAATGAAATATAATTTGGTCCAGAAGCATTAGACTTTATGCGAAGAATAGAATCCAAAACCACATCAGACGAGACTTCAAGGAAATCAAATCTAGGAATATGTGGAAGTGGAGAATCAGGTATATTAGTGATTGCTTTAAGGGTCTAATAGTCAACATTGAGCAAAAAATGTATTTAAAGAATCTAAACAACAGTTAACAGGGTTAGCATGATTTGCCCTGCCAAAGCCTAAGGATTTCAATTCTCTTCATATCCTGGATGAGTTTGGTTTTAATGGAATAGTATAAAAACGGCACAATTTTGCATTCTTAATTGATTGTATAGTTCGATTCTTAAAGAATCTATAACGAGTGCAGTTCTGTTCAGTTCGCTTAAAGTAAAGGCGAGCAGTGTCTCTAAAACGCATAAGAGTTTTTATTTGTTCGGTCATCCATGGAGACTTTGGCCTAGTGACTTTCGCAGTTCTGTATGGGGCAAAGGTATCGTAAACTGTATTAATTAAAGCATTAAACCTTTCCACTTTCTCATTTACCGTATGAAGGCTATCGATTTCATCACAAGGTAAAAGACGAGCATTAGATTTAAGAGCCTCAAGATAAACATTTTTAAAGTTACGGTATCTTATCAGAGTAGAAACAAATTTGGGAAATTTAATGGAATAAGAGACAAATAAAAGATCATGTTTTGAGATTTTAACAACAGGCATTTGACCAAAATTCGAAACCTTATTCTTATTAGACAAACAAATGTAGTCAATAGTGATATGCGATTCACGAGACACGGATACAAGATGGTGTGTTGGATTAAAAGGTAAAATGCTTAAATTACATGACTCAAATATAGTTTATAGATGTCGAACATCATTCGTATTATGCAGAAGATTAACATTCCAATCCCCAAGAAGTATTGTTTCAGAATAAGAAGGCAATAGATCAAATTGAACCTACCCAATATCAGTGAGGTGTCCAATATCAGGAGGGCGATACACTATCCCAACGAGTAATTTGACGGATCGGTCATAAACTCTATAAAAAGATATTGTGGTCTAGCCCGATACCTACTTGGGGATTGGGCAACAATTTTGCATTTGAGGTCAGACCTGACATAGATAGCAACTCATCCACCACCCTCCCTTGTACGATCATTTTTATGATTTGTACTCCTGCAGGTGAACAAGGACGTCTAGTAGTGAAGGCTTTAACCAAGTTTTTGATTTCGCAATACAATGTACATGTACAGAGGAAAAGGCGTAACGAAAATCGTCAAGGTGCGAAAGCAATGATTCTGCATTAACATGGCAACAGTTGAAAGCACGCGGATGGTGAAAGAAGTCAAGAAACAGCAATGATTGAGCAGTAAGAACACCAGCAAGAGATTCCAAAACACTTGACTCGCAGTCTTCCAGAACATCACATTCAATTTTAAGCATAAGTTAGCAAAATTATCAGCCATTGTGCAGAAGTAAAGTATAGTAGAGATTAATAGAGTAACCAATTATCGGCCCATTTATCCACTCATACACGCAAACACACAAACTTAAGATAACACTACGATAAATCATATTAAACTATATAAGTCACAAATAGTGAAATAAAAATATATGAAATTTCAAAAAGAAAAACGCTAACACAATAAAACTAATTTAATTATTACAAGCGCATCGCGCTATAAGATTGCTTGAGAAATTAGCTAGATTTAACAGATTCAAACTATAATATATATATATATATATATATATATATATATATATATATATATATACATATATATATAAAGTATAGAAATTAAAAGATAAACCAGAAATACCCAATAGCAATGACATTGAGGTTGAGTTAGTGTTTTATACTTAGTTTGATTTCTTGTTGTAATACGTGAGCCAGGTGATTTGTTAACTCGGGGATCCAAGGCTTCAAACGATGGTGATGGCAAAGCCAGGAGCTCTTTCATACTAGTAACAGCAAATCTTGTATGGTTGTTAAAAATAATAATTTGGCCGTCAAATGTGAACACATTACGTGCTGTGTTAAATACTGCACGATCTAAAGATCGTGCAGTATTTAACACAGTCATTCAGTTCTTAGTCAGTGATTCAGTAGTGACATAGCTACAACCTTTTAAAAGTTTCTTCGCCTTAAATACTAAATTACGCGGGCTGTAGCGAAAAAACTTAATAATAATACCGCCTTTAACCACCTCAGAAACAAAGCGAACTGGTTTTAAACTCCCTATTCGATGTGCTCGTTCGATGTCTGACTCATTCAAATCAAGCCGTAAATTTTCTTTAAAGACGTTTAAGGCAATCTGTACGCAGTTTTCTCCTTCAGGCTTTTTCGGATATCCATGTAACAGAAGGCAGTTTCTTCTAGATGCTGATTGTCATCAATAGCTTGCTCAATCGTTTCCAGCCGCTGATCGACTTCACTAAACAAATTCAGAGCACGGACCGAAAAAGTGTAAAATTGAAAAGTAGCTCAATTTTATTTGCTATTGTAGTTTTGTCCGCGCTAGCGGTAGTAGTTGCGACACCAGCAAGCGAATCTAATTGCGCTTGGAAATCACCCATCATCACTCTTAGTTCCGACAATTTAGCAATAAATTTAGTATCCATAGTTGCGCTCAAGGAAGAAAACTTCAATATATGAATTCAAGCAATTATAAGCACGTGCACTATAGTAATGTTCATTGAGGCATGATCGGTAGGGGAGAGTCGGGTAATTGCGCACAGCGGGTAATTGTACGCACCTTCATATTTTAGCTCCTAGATGATGTATTTCAGATTTAACACCCACGCGCCATCAATAGTTAAACATACGAATCATCAAAAAAGATTTAGTTATCTAGCCCTATGTTACCAGCCATAAACGCCTGTAAGCACATTTTTCAGTGTTAGGTTATAGTTTACAGCTTGCCGAAAATAAGCAGTAAGTATTTCACTTTTGACTATTTAATATAGGTGTATACTTCCTTGCATTGCTTTATGAATCCCTTAACAATAATATATTATGTTTTAACAAAAGTAGTGTCCCCCTTAATTTTATAATTTATAATAATAAACATTCCCTTGTCAGTTAATTGGACGCAATGCGCATAATTAGCCGCTAGTGCACACAATTACCGACTAACTGTATTTGAAATAATGAAATCTTTTTTCCTTATTATAGATGCCAAAGTACCATCGTAAGACTACAAAGGCCCAATGGGATTCAGAAAGTATGAAACATGTCCTAGCGTTTGTTAGAAATGAAGGTTCTATACGGCAGGCTGGTAGAAATTTCAATATTCCAGAGTCGTCAATAAGAAAACATAAAAAAGGATTTGACAATGGACTTGATGTTTCAGGTACACGTTTGGGAAAGCACTGTGTTTACACCCGATCAGGAAAAGGAGTTGTAAAATCATGTTCTTAAGTTGGCGAAACTGTATCATGGAATGACAAAACTTGAACTTAGAAAGCTAGCATTGTCCTATGCGGAAGCAAATCAAATTAAAAACAACTTTAATGTGCAAACACAATTGGCCGGCAAGCACTGGTGTTATGGTTTTGTAAATAGAAATTCAGAGATAACGCTAAGAAAGCCCGAGCCGACAAGTATTAATAGAATTTTTGCTTATAATAAAGAAGAGGTCCTCTACATTCTTTAAAAACCTTAAAACAGTCTACGATAAATTTAAGTTTACGAAGGACAAAATATTTAATGTTGCCGAAACGGGAATTTCAACTGTGCAAAAACCCTGTAAACGACTTGGGCCCAAGGGCATTAAGCAATTTGGCGCTAAAATAATTGGTGAAAGGGGAAAGACAGATATTGTTATCTGCTGTATTAATGCTTCTGGAACTTGCTACGTGCCACCAATGTTTATATTCCCTCGAAGTAGAATGAAAAACACATTAACCAAAAATGACCCACCTAATTCAATTTATTCTTGTTCAAAAAGTGAATGGAGTAATGAACAGCTTTTCCTGCAGTGGCTAGAACACCTTACAAAAACTGTGAAACTTTCAAAGGATAAGCCAATTTTATTGATTCTAGATAATCATTCCAGCCACATATCTCTCGTAATTTATGACTATTGCAAGGCACATGGTATAAATCTCATTACTATATCACCTCATATTCCATAAGCTACAGCCATTAGATATTAGTTTCTACGGTCCCTTAAAATCATCATTCAACTGGCAATGTGACTATTATTTAATAGGAGCAGAAAGATTAGTATTACACAGTATGAGTTGACTGAAATATTTTCCAAAGCATATGCCCTTGTTGCTACAATGAATAACGCCCAATCAGGGTTTAAAACGACTGGGATATGGCCCTATCAACCAGACAAATTTACAGACGAAGTTTTTTACCTGCCGCATACCATCTCCTAGTTATTGACGACGAGTTACTTTGTGCTGCCATTTCTTCTTTTGCTATTAATGAAACCGATACAGATGGTGAAAATAATATAAACTTATCTAATACTGAAAACAGTAATGCTCCTGTTCCGAATTCAATTTTTATTTTAGAACAATTAAGTCCTCTTCCAAAACCACCTAAGCCAAATCAAATAAACGTAAAAAACAAAAATCAGAAGTTTTAACTGACACCCCTAACAGAGAAAAATTGAAGGAAGCTACAGCAAGAAAAGAGCAAAGGCAAAAGAGTTTGAAAAAAAAAGAAGAAAGAAGCCAAAAGAAAGGGTGTAAGGACTTTTGAATTACGAGTTAGGATGTGATAGGAGATATTGATTTAACCGTTACCAAATTGGAAAGAAATACCTTGGGAGAAACGTAATTATGACTTACGACGCCATGAAGTTAGTTACTGGATCGGAAATGACGTTTGGGTAAAAATTTCGTCCTCTAACAAGGCGGACCGCATAGGTATCTAAATATTTAGGTTTATTCACGATTGTTGACAAAGCTTTTATGGATATGTATAAATTAGAAATAATATAGGTAAATCTGAGTGTTTTGGCGCGAGAAAAATTTAGCACTGGACTTACAATGAAAATGAATAAGAAAATATTGAGGTAAAAATATTTTAAGCTGAAAGATAGATTAGTTAGATCAGTAGATTTCTTGTTTTAACTCTTTTTCTTTTTAGGATAACAATTTGTCGAGTAAGATATTTTGGTAAATTTTGCTATTTTTTATGATAGATAATTATATTTTGAAATTTGAGAAACGCACGGAACATCAACGGAAATTTGGGATAATTTGAGAGCTAAATAGAGGGAGGTGGGACAATGATTGGGATAATATAAAGGGAAGAGACAGTCGTAGCTGGAGTCAATTTGCAAATAGATTTTTTTGGCCAATAGTCTTATCGCAAATTATGCCCAGAGAGTTGTGGTAATATTTGACTGAGTGATGTAGCTGACGTCATTTCTCGATTGATATTAATCTTACTATATAGCACAATGGGATAAAATACCGTGATCCCTGTAAACGTTTTATTACGATGGGGAATAGAGAAGACCGCTTCTCGCCTTTTCTCCTTTATCCAGATCTTTAGTGTTGAATAAAGTTTCTTTAGATTTTTCTTCTTGTTAAGATTAAGGTATGACTGGAAACGCACCACTTGAACGAAATTGATGAAATATTTAAAGTTTTATTTTTAGGAAAAATTTTGTTAGTAAGTGAGGTGTAACGCAGCGCGTTACATATGTAAACATCAGGTTGTCGAAATAAAATTGTAAAATTCGGTAAATTAAATGAGCTTTAGCGCAAAAAATTTTGAAAATTTTATAAAGGGTTGGGTGGTTTACATGAACAACACGATTTTTTCAATATGATATTAATTTGGACAAGTAAATAAACGGAATGGCGCCTAGAACATTTTTATACAACAAGTAACAAAGTTCGGGATTTTATGTTCTTCGCATTAAATTAAAAACATTACCGAGAAGAACCGGGGGCATTACCGTTCATGATAATATTTTTATAAATTTATGTAGGACTTATGATACCAAAGAATCATAAAACGTCAGAAATTTAATACGTTCACACGTACAGATGACAGTAAACTCAGCTATAAGACATCTTTAGGTGCACAAAGTGTGAGAACGGCATCTTTAAAAGAGAGAACGATTGAAATATAGGACTAAATTTATAATGTTGGTAAGTTTAGTTACGAAAGAAACGATGGCGAAGCGACAGCGGACGTATAGACTCTTTTAATAGGTAGCCGACGGCGAATTGTTTTGAGTTTTGCTAGATGATCGGGCCACAAAGCTCAAGGACGCAGATTAAGCGTGGATTTTAAATTTGTGGTAGTGGTGCATCATTAGATAATAAGTGGGTTGTGATTCTGCAACTAAATGTTGAAATTCAAATAGCTAGAATGGGGACCTAACGTGTCGAAGAAGTAAAAGATGAATTAGTGGAAATACCTGGAAATTCTTAGATTTTTAAACTATAAGCACTATGTGAGCTTTGCTTGGTTTTTTTTGTTTACGCTTGATAAATATTACATGCAAACTTGTAAATAAAAGTTGTAATTGGTTCGTAACGCCATGAAATTATCTGTGTTTACATTTAAGCATAATATTATTGAAACTGAAGTTTTAAACTTTTGAAACATTAAGAAAGAGACGTATGAATTTAAACGCAAGCTGTATTTGATCGAGATTTTTCTCAGCTACCTGAATTTTTAGGAATTTTTTAGATTGCATCATCCCCCAGGGAGCTACCATCATTTTAAGATTTTTTACCGACAGCGATTTTTGACCGTCCTTATAAATTTTCTTAACCATGCGATACATGAAATTAGTGTAGAATTTTACACAGAATCTGAATCTGTAAACAGATTTAAAATTAGACTACTCCTAACAAAGTTACACTTTAAAGGCCCCCAAACCTCTAAATTCTTGCATTCATATCTAACCTAGATAAAAGTTTTCTTCGACTAGCCTAATTAATCTTAGCTATAAGTTCCAGGCAATCTAAAACCGTGAGAATTTTAGAAATGAACCCTTTATAAGCCATAAGTGTTTAATATTTAAAACCATTTTCAAACAGTAATGTACTGTAAACAGAACAAAAATTTTATCAATTTTCTGGTTTAACATTTTAATTTCTAAACACGTCATAACATAATTATGTAGTCAACGCTAAATAGGTACTTGGTAAAAACAATTCGTATTCGAACTAATTTCTTGACGATTATGGATTACCCAAATTACATGTGAAAGCAGTGTATAATTTCTTTTAAAGCGTATTTCTTCTCCAAACAAATACATTAATTACAGAAGGAAAGTATGCTGAATGCAAGCCAATTAATAGCTAAGAACACAAAGAAATTAAGCACACAAAAGTTTAATAATTTATTTTATCGAAGATTGCCGAAGACACTTGAAGAGTGCACAAGTGCGGTCACTAAACCAATTAGCATTAATACCAAGTATAAAGAGGTGTAGTGCCTCCCTTTTTGTATGCCACAAACTTTTTTCGTACGGAATCCTGCATAAAATAAAGCTTCGTTTATTTACAATAAAGTCTTTAGCGTTCGTCATCATGAAACTTCGGATGGGGGCTAACCATTGAACGTTTTCTTCTATATTTATATACTCTTCAAAATTTTTACTATATCGCACCTTATCTAAATCTAAATCTTTTGCAACAGTAATAAAAGTATGTTTCGAGTCATCCCACCCCAACATTGCAAGCACATTCCTTTAAATTTTGGATATGACATGTCACCACTTATATGATCAAGAAAGATATGGCGAAGGTTTGTGTGACCCTGTTTCCATAATGCGAATACATTGGCGTTATCTCTGAGTCTATGTTTTAAGGTTCTAGCGTAAGTTTGACATAAGTAAGAGTAATCAATGATCTTATGTCGGAGACACCTTTACCCTATGAGGCAATTTCACCCTATGAGGCAATTTCACCCTATAAGGCAATTTCACCCTAATCTGATGGAGATAAATTCAAGAAACTTTGCCATTAATGCACCAGACTTAGATCTGATTATGCAAATAAAGAAATAGTTTAATATTTTTGCAATATCACAAAAGCTATAGCAACAACCAATTTTAAATAAATTGTCTTTGAAACTTAAAATGGATGTTATGACTAAGTTTTATCATTACAGTGGTACTATATCTGGTTGAACCGAGAAACAGTGCAATTAAGTTGATGAATCGATGTGAATTGGTGTAGCTTCGACTCCCAGCAGGTGGAGTTGGGCCTGTCTGATCGCAGAGTAGTAGTAATAACTGTCTTTGTAAATTTTGGTATCTATATCAGTTTTCGAGCTAGAGGCCTTGGTATAAAATTTACAATTTTATGTTAAAATTTTTCTAAGTCAAAACTACTAAAAATTTTATCAAGTCCCATAAATTCAAAATAGACATATCTCGGGCGTATGTTGAATATAGTTTGGGTGTATGTCGTACGGATGCGAAAGAAGAGAGAAGGACAAAGTAGGGCGGAGGGTTTAGGCTAGTTTACGTTGTTTGGAGTTAGGTTAGTTGGTGTTGTCTGAAGTTAGGTTAGGTTAGTTCGACTTGTCAGGAATTAGGTTAGCTGGTGTAGTCTGGTGTTAGGTTAGGTTAGTTGGACTTGTGTGGACTTAGGTTAGATAAAAGGAAAAATTGATAGGTTAGGTCACCGCCGCCGCGCTGACCTAATCTATCAATTTTTCCTTTTAGTCAGCGCCGCCGCCCTGACCTAACCTGTCAAAAAAAACTTTCATTTTTGCGATTTACGAGTGCCATAAATTTCAAAGTAAACGAAAGTTGGAACATTTATCGGACAATAAGGAGTATTAAACATTTTATAAATATTAAATATATAGAAAGTGATGTAAATTGTTGGTTTTTGGAACATGCACAACATCGTTTACTATGGTATACGAAACAGAACCATCCTAAGACATAAACACATTATGGCCGTTTATGATAATTTCATTAAGGTGTGACCGAATCATTGCTGTTAATTATAGTTCATGATCATCCTCACCCCACACGCTAAATATCTTGCTATAAAATGTAGGGCTTCCTTTAAGGTTTTTATTAATTATTTTTTTTGCACCCTTCCTTTTAACAGGTAGTAATGGGTGTACTACAGAGTCCAAACAAAACTCTGGTGGGACTAGCATCAACCTTTTGTGGCTGCGGTAGATTGCAAAAGAATAAATCTCAGGGGTTTTTACTCTTAAATATTTGAGAACAAGGTTAAATTTTACTCAGACAAGTTATAGGGATGTAATATAAAATATGACAAAAGAAAATACCTTAATAAAACTTATCTATTGACGTTTAGTTAATAACATTAGAAAAACAAAATATATACTATTATTTCTTACAACCAAATTTCATGTGATAAAATCACTAAGTGTAGTATATACATCTACTCTCTTATAATTTTAAAATTGTCTTAAACTCTACCAGATAAGATATTAGAAAATCTAAAAAGTTAACGTTCTACGTAAAAAGAAATCATAAATACGCTTTATTGTATTTAACATAGTTAAGAGAATTTGTATTAAACATCCAAATTGGACATAACCTTACAATCCACAAAAAGTTTCATGAATGATTTTATGTTGACTCTTGTAAGGTTATACCAGGAAAGCAAATGTAATATTAAAATAGTTAAGATAATAGGTAAGTAAAAGTATGACTTTAAATATTAAATGAATTATTTTTCTAGATATTTGAGATTAAAACTAAAACACATACACATTGTTCCGTCACAAAAGTAAATAAAATCAAACTCATACCTGTATTCATGTAGTTTGAAAAAAACGTATACTTAAGTATTGAACTTCGGCTTGCCCAGAATTATACAATTTTTAGTTTCTTCTTACGGTATGTTGAGACGAACACTATTGTTATTTAGTTTGGTTGTTAACCTCAAACTTCAAATTTGTAAAAGCCAATCCTTTTGTACCACAACTATATGTTTTGTTAACGGACATTTAATTTATTTTTAGAAAGTAATTAAACGGCAACATAAAATTCTTGTACAATAATAGATAATATTTTTAGGTACTAGAATTAATGCATAGGCTTATATAGCCTTGCATATAAATTGTTAAATACTCCACCACAAAATACTCCACCAGAGAATACTCCACCAGAGAATACTCCACCAGAGAATACTCCACCAGAGAATAACTCACCAGAGAACAACCCACCAGAGAACTCACCAGAGAACCCTACAAAATAAACATGTTACAAGAGCTAAGTATTGTAATACGCCACGAGGAACAATTTAAAAATTTATCTGTTAAAACTTACGATTCATTCACATTTTGAATGGGTAATTTAGATAGACTTTCTCCGTACACATTTTACTCGTATTCAGGCACGACAACTTGGTCTTAGAAAGAACCTGTTTATCGGGAAACGACATGTGCTCAAAAAGGCAGTCAGATATCGAGAGAACGAAAATTTATTCTGATTTGAAGATAACTACAAATTTGGAGAGAAGGACTAACAAGAAAATCATCCTAAATGACAGATTCATGCATACACCAGTTGTGTATTCATGGACATTATTCAGAGGTTAACCAATTAGAAAATTACATAAGATCATAGTTATTTATATTTATTTATACAAAAGCAGGAACATTAAATTAAAACTAAAGATCGACGGATGTAGTGTTTTATTTTATAATACTAAAGAGAAATGTTACACAAATCAAAACTAACTTGTAATTGTAAACGGTATTA
Organism: Platerodrilus igneus; assembly: GCA_036346225.1. NCBI lineage: Eukaryota > Metazoa > Arthropoda > Insecta > Coleoptera > Lycidae > Platerodrilus > Platerodrilus igneus. The sequence continues at coordinate 1,877,878 of JARFIW010001068.1, forward strand.
ATATAAAATTAAAATGAAAAATACTTTTAAATGGAAGGAAGTGGGATACTCAATGTAGCATGGTAAGGCAACGGCGAATTGACATGTTACATCTTTCTAGCACAACGAGGGTACGAAAGATTCTTATAACATTGGTTGGCAAGGGATATTTGCTTATTAACTTTTTCTTTTGCTATTTAAATTCAATATTCACTTATTCCCGAACAAAGTCATCGAATGGTAAGGTTACTGAAAGATTTGAAACAAGTTCTGATATGATAATCCTAAAAGAAAACAAATCTAGAATAACTTTCACAGACGGCAAATCGTATATTGCTTCAGCACCCTCATACGGTTTTTGTGACTTCAAACGGTTTACGTACTGAGAAAGACATTGCTAGTTTAATTTTTAAAGCATTAACAAAATTTGAACTTCAGAATAAAATCTAGGGCATAACTATTAACAACGCATCCGCAAATACAAGTATTAAGGAGGAACTTTAAAAACTAATCCCACTTTTGATAAAGATAGTGATCACTTCATTGTTTTGCTCAAATCTTAATTTTTACTTTCCAAGATGTTATGAAACTTTTAGTAGTGATGAAATTAAAATAGACGATGAGAATGAAAACGACGACAATGAGGGACTATATACGCAGATAAATCTTTCCAACCCTATTTATAAGATACAGCCTCTGTTTGCAAAAATGAAACGATTTTAGCAATTAAAAAACAAATTAAGGAGCGCATGTCGAACTATTGGAATAAAAATGATTTCGCCTAAGCTGAATGCCAGAACGCGATGGAACAGTACACACAATATGGTAGGTATAGCCTTACAACTGAAACAATCTTTAAAGATTTTGTGCGATTACAGCATCGACTTAAAAAAACAGGTTTGTTTCAGATTTTGGTTAGGATCTTCTTAAAGGAATTTTCATATTTTTAAAACACGTTCAACTTATTTGGGTGGTGAGAAATTTGCCACATTATCAATGATAGTAGTGTCATTTAATATTCTTTTAGATAAAGTAGATCAACAATATTAGGGTTAAATTAGGGTTTCTGTGCAAAAATAGCGGTAGATGGGATTTTATATGTATAAGACAGAGGCTAGCGATATATGGGATTTTACATGTAATTTTCTCTATATGGACTACATGTAAGTGAAAGACATACATTAGCCTAATCGTACCTGCTTGACTGTTTCAAAAGCCTGAGGGCGTTTTTATTAACTTGCTCTTTTAATACGTCATTGACCCTTTAGAATATGTGTACAATGTAGAAGAGTGATTAATGTTCAAATAATTTAACATTTTTATTTCAGAATCCTTTCTTCTAGTTATCAGTTTTAAATAGGAATATTAGTGTTTTTTTTGTTAACGTAGTTTTATGTTTATTTCAACGATAATGTACTCAGTGATTTTCCACTAAATTTTAGACAGAATCACTCTCCTGATCTCAGGTTTTGGTATCCCTTTGTTATTCTTTTTGGGGCTTTCCCCAAGAAAACTCTGTACTTCGAGATTAGGTGGCGCCCAAGCTACCTCTCGATTAAGACATAGTTCACATATGACAGTATTCTAAGATGTTTTTCAAACACACTACCGTCCCACTGATTTAGTCGGCAATCATTCTTATTAGTGCAGTCGAGATTTTTGGTATTTACAGAAACAGAATTTTTAGTGGGGACTTCGCCGTTTTTTTTCAGTGGATTACTAGCCAAATTTTCTGCGGCCAAAGTGGTACGTATCAACTTCCAATTCTTGAAGTTGCACGGCGAATCGCACACGGCCAAGCTCTTGCATGCGATGCATCGAGTGGGCAGACACCAAACGTTGCATTTATTTTTTTTGTTTCCTAACCTTAGTTCTGTTATAAAAAGAAGAAAAGGAACGTTAAGTATTGTTCGAAATAGTTTCTGAAATTAGGATTATCGTTACCAAAGTGTAAGTATAGTGATTAAAATGGATTTTGACAAAGGCGGCCATTTAGGCAATTTAAAATTTTGAATCAAGTTGGTGTTCGCGCGACAGATCCCGAAGAATATTTTTACTAAAAACAAATTCATTTGAAACACTTACAGATAAAACATTTTTTTGTTTCACTAAGAACACAGCAAAAGAATTACTAATTTCTGTTTAACAATTTATTCAACCACTCTGACGAAGTTCAACGATTAATCTGGATTTAAAGATGTCTTTTTGTGTTTGCAATGTACGGAATAACGTCTTATACTTTACAGGTACTAATATCATTAAAATTTTATTCAACTGGCAGTTATCAGTTTGATACTGTGATACGGTTAAAAATGACGTTACCGTATTAATTTTGGATTTCCCAGAAGGGGCTGAAATCCCGTATCAATTTCAAAAGTGCATCATCAAACTTTCAGTGGCGAACGAGTAGATTCCTATGGCAAAACGATAAAAATAATAAAATTTAAAATTAACAATAACCGAAATATAAAACTACGTTACAAATACTATTTATCTTGAAAGATTTTACTAACTATTAAGATAAAAGGGTGCCAAACCGTCATATCTTAGCAATAACGTCAATATATTTGCTACCAAAAAACAGTCGTTCCGGATAGCTCTCCTTACTCACTATGTTACAAACTCTCAGCAACTCGGTTACTACCTTTTCTAGTCAAACCTTAACACTTTTTTAACGTTTTATCTAACTAAAACAATTAATTGCAAAAAACACACTCCGACTTCATCATTGGAGTGGCTGAATATCCTTAAACATGCTTACCCATATAACTAACTGCAACTAAAATTCCATCTAAATTTAGACTCCATAAACAGAAAAAGTTCAGTACATATCATTACACGTAAATTAATCCTAAAACAGCAGACCTAATCTACATCCACCTGGTCAAATATTATTAACAAAATTGCAAAAGAAAATATTAATCTGAAAGTAATACTACCACCATTCCATTGTACTAATTCTTCCTAGATTGATTTACGTGACATTTTAGAATTCAATTTATTTGGAAACGTCCTTAACAACAATACAGAGAAGAAATTAGTGCAATTTTAATTTTTCACGTTACGACTCCACTGTTCTTTTAAAATACTAGGCTTACATTCTTTGACTAACAATAATTCCACGTTTGCACTTACGTCTACATATTTCTTACTCTCTAAAAATGCTCAAACTTTCTCAGCGAATAAAACAAAATTCTTTACGTCGTTATTTTATAATGCAATAAAATACTTATATAAGGAAATATTAATTTTCTACTACATAGATCAAGCGCTTTTCTTTTGAAATCTGCAAGCACAAATATACATAATAAACAAACAAAAAAGCTCATAGAGGACTTACAGTTCTAATGTCCAATTGATTTTTAAAACTAATGATACAGAATACCTAGTGATGCTAATGTTATATCTGATGTGTACTTCATCTACATGATAGGTCACCTCAAAATTTCAACTTTTGTTGGTATGTGAAACCAATTTGTAAATATTCCCTGTATGTTTGTTGTGGTTTGTTTAGTATTCTTCTTAATCTTCTTTGGGTATTAAACCACTCATAGTTTTTAAAATTATCTTTATTATTTCGCAAACGATCCTAGGTCATGGATCGAAACGTTAATAAAGATAATTTTAAAAACTATGAGTGGTTTAATACCCAAAGAAGATTAAGATGAAACCAATTTATTACCATATTCTAGTTAATTACCACGACCGACGCAAATACAAATTTACGATACACATGTTTATAGTTTCTGGCCTCTAGGTATCCAGTAAAGATCAAAATAATTCGATATCAGCCCCCTAAGGATACACTGCTTTGACATTAGTGACACGTTCGCTGTCACTAAAACATTATTTCGTTTTTCTTTTGTTGAAGTACCACCGACCTTCGTACGTACACGTCCGTTGTTATTCACGTATAATTTTGTACATTTTCTAGTTGGCCACCATGCAGAAGCTCAACAGCCTTTACGTACACGTCCGTTGTTATCGACGTATAATGTTGTACTTTTTCTGGTCGCCCACCTAGCCAAAAGTCAAAAGCCTTTATCTACACGTCCATAGTTATCGACGCATAATTTCGTACTTGTCTACTTCTCTGTATTAATTTTATTTGAATTTTTTAATCTCCCACTTTTTGTTAAAACTTTGTTCTCACACTTTAGAATCTAATCTTTTCTTAGGGTAAAGTTTGATGTCTTCAGTTTCTGTGAGCAATCTTTGTTCTCAGGCTTTACAGTTAAAACTGAAAGCAGGTAATTCGCATAAAATTTTGGACGTTTATGGGTTTGTGGTTATTGAGGTTTGTAAACTTCATGTGAATTTATACAAATATTATTGTAAACAAATAAATGTTCCTGATTTTTATCGGTGGTTTTTTAAATGATGACGAAGAATGCAAGATACTTATCATTATTGATGTTCATATAAAAATATACTAAGTACTTCTTGATTTATTTGCCTATTATAGTTTAAATATCATAATAAAATACCCCCTTTCTAACTGTAAATTACCCAAGCTCTTATGCAATTTTTAAAGATATTTTTCTTACTAAAGCTCCTGAATTAGCTAAAATTGATTAATGTTTTTGTCTTGATGAATAAACGCTTTAATAACGTGAGATCGTTACCTGTGCCGTAAATGTTTATTGTGCTGATAGATAAGCAACTGTTAGCAGAGGCATAAATGAGTTCCCAACTGCATTAGTCGACCTAAAGTATTCAACAAGTGGGATTGGTTTCCTTCAGCTCTGGAAGAATTAACAGCCATATGAACTAAGTTTAGATTTCAATTGCTGCCATGGCTTTGTCAATTATTACAGGGTTTGTTAGATTTTGTCAAAATAGTTGTTTCTCAGGTGTGCTAGGGTCCATTGATTGAACACACGAAGCGGTAGTTCTCCCAGCAAAAGATGATCTGCTATGCCCACAAAATATTTGTATTAACCGCAAGCGATGTCATTCAATTAATACTCAATTGGTTGTACAAAAATGTCATAGTATCGTCCATAGGTACAATTTGTAAATTTGATGCTGACCAACGGATTCTTAACGTAAATGCAAAATATTTAGAAAGCACTCACTATTCGTTTATTTGAAACAGCAGCGGCGTTAAGCCTGTTATGTTAAATATACATAGACGTGGAGTATAGGATCTTTTAAATAGGTAGGCAAGAACAATAATTTTATTGAAATGTCTCTGAATCAGGTATATATAAATATCATAGTTAGGGGTATAGTCTTTTACCTTCATGTCGATGAGAAACGTTGCAATTTATAGTAATATGTGGGTTGGATTAGATATGCATTACGACGGTGGCTCATTACATCACTGAACAACAATCCTGAAAGACACTCTGGAGGGCAGGTATAACAAGGCGCATAAGTCTATAAGATTGCTCATCGAAAGATATAATGGAAGTATTGAAAGTGCGATTCAGGTGGTTATTAAAACACAAGAGTGCTACGTTAATCTTCAGAAGTTGCTTTAAAAATCATTACTGCGTGCATGGTTCTGCACAACATGTGCATTAACTCAATCTTTCAGATCCCGAACCTCAAGAAGGGGGTGCAGATTTGGATTTTGGAATGTATAATAATATAAAGGCCAAGGTTCTTCCAATTTCTCCAATTAGGTCACGAGTAAATATAGATTTACTAGAAGAAAGGGCACAGCAGCAAATATTAATTACACATTTTTGAATAAACAATTTCTGTTATAAAATGTATTTTAAAAATAAAGGTATAATATAATCTGCAAAAAATGTTTTTTACTATCATTCAAAATCATTGCAAAAAAAAAACGTTTATTAAGCATTAACATTAAATTAAGTCTACAATGAAAAATTCTTCAAGTGTGCCATACTGAACAGCGACAAGAAAAATAGAACATACTATTTTTCTTGTTTGATTAGTATGGTGCCTTTGAAGAATATATATAGACATGAAACATGTTAACCCTACACTGCCTAACGTATCTGATCTGATACAACATTTTAAATTTTAAAATCTAGCGCACATGAAAACTTTAAGTACCGGGAGTCCATCGTATCTTATTATATATCCCGGAGAAAAAAGTTTTTTGAAATTTTAACAATTTATTGTGCGGTGAAAAAGTGTCTAAAATTATACCAAAATGCTTGTAATATCAAATACAAAATTAGGTTTAAATAGTGCAACGCAAATGTGCTAATATCTTCTGTAAATACGCGTAGCATACTGTATATTGATAACTAATTTTCAGTTGAACATAAGTTTGAAAATCATTTTGTACTAGTGCATTACTATATATTTATTGGGAGTATCAAACAACTGTTGATAAAGGTAAGATAAACACATTATAAATTATTAATATATCTGCCTGTGTTAATAACCGAAAGATATTGTAGTTACTTTCTTTACAACATTGTGCTAAAATTTAGATTATTGTACGAAAAGTGACGTATCTAAGGCTTGTTTTGCTACGCAGACGCAAGGGACCCTATAACTTTGAATCGCTGCGATATCTACTATATCCTATATAATGTATAAAATCAAATTTAATTCTTGTTAAGGCAGGACAAGTGAGTATTACTTTGACCTAAATGATAGCGAGATATCTAACATGACATGCTGTGTGGATATATATTCTAAAGGTACCTACAAATGGACGAATTAGTTAAAAATATTTTAGGTTCTTAGATGCTATTGTAAAATCGAAAAGGCATATTGCACGGTAAGTACAAACATGTTTGATAACGCTACAAATCGTTTCTAAATCAGTAATAGGCGCATGTATTGGGATGAATTTAAATATTTGGCGGTAATGTATTAGCGTTTATATTCGCCTAGTTTTATAAACCCTGTTCGAGCCGAGGTCTGAGCTATTCGTTAATCATGCCACTATGGCAATAATGAAGCAGTAATATATGCAATCTCAATCTTTAGGATGTACCTGACGGGCGATCTACCTCCTCTGTCCATAATTTAATTCAGGAAAAGAAACAAAGGCCTGCTACAACTGCGTATACACCTCCTGTTGATGTCAGGACCGATGCGACTGCGCACTGGCTAATCCATGACGATAAGCGTCAAAGATGCAAAATGCCTAAATGCACCTCATTTTCTGGATAAAATGTGGTAAATCGTAAATCAATTTTGTATAAACAAAAGCATTAATTCATGCTTTTAAAAATATCCTAATATAATGTCCTGCCTGAAATAATTTGCTTAATAATTTTGTTTGTGACGCGTGAATATCATATGAAGTAGATTAGGACATCAATTATATTCTCATATATAATTAGCCC